>JALJVW010000072.1:7956021-8556021 GCA_024865655.1 Emberiza elegans
CTGAGGCTTATCAGCTCAAGTGCAGCACTGTGCAACCAACCAGAGCCATCTCAGAGAGTCTTCACTGGATGTTGAGACTGGAATTGGGGTCAAGCATAGAAAAGCATTGCCATTTATTCCACAAAGTGTTGTCCCAGCTGAGTTCACAAACAGATGACAAAAAGAGTATCTCTCCTCTTTGCCATCTGTTTCTGGTGTCAGCCATGCAGCAGTGACTGGAAGGCAGTTAGGAACTGACGGAATTTTTTCACCATTAAAATTCATGATAAAAGTAAGCCAACCCAGTGTGCCAAAAGTCTGGCCCCACGTCCAATGAGTGCTTCAATATTATAGTTTGGGTTCAAATATGTAAAAACTTATCATGCTCTGGATCTTCAAAATACAATGCAGCATATGTTGTGTATGGATTAAAGGAGCCAGATGCAGCCTGTAGTGTTGAACCACAGCTAATATGTTGAATACATGAAACCACCAACTGGGTGGGAGGTAAGCAGGTTGGAAATACAATAAACACATATATATATATTGTAGCACCTTCTCTTTTTGTCCTGCTAGTTGTACCAAAGCTATATTAAGATTATAAGGATTTCAGGAACTAAATTTACTTTATTTCATAAGGAATTAACTGGATTTCCTGTGATATAAGCTGTATCTAACATCTTTATCAATTGCATAAGAAAAACAAGAATTTTTAATCATATTCTGATGGTATCTGTTATTCTCCTGGATACATCAGTTTCAGTGTTGAAGATCATAGCCTTAAACCACCTCTCTTGTCTGGATAAATAAAACCAGCTAGAATGCTCCTGTAAAATATCACACCTATTATAATTTGATTATACTATTATGCAAATGTTTCTGGATAATATCTTATTCTATAATTTTCTTTCCTGATTACTAGCTTTTATTTCAAGAAGTGTCATGAAAACTGAATCCACTAAAGCACCTTGCAATTTACCTAGAAAAAAAAATCATTTTAGCAATGTGTGTTTGATACAGAAAACACAGGGCCTTTAGATCTGTATAATTTGAGTTATGGTAGTCTAAATTTTTCACTGCCTGATAAAATTTTCTTTGATATACTTTTTGAGAAGTCTAGAGGTTTGGACCATCTACATTTTAATGATATTTCCATGGGGGTTTCCCCCACTACTTCTTTTCCATTAAGAGCTTCTGCCACTAGATATCCAGTCTATGTGTACAGAGCAATCTTTTAACTAGTAAATCGAGCCCTGCTTGAATATTTTATTATACTCTGTTTTAGTCATATCTTTATTATTTAAATTTAGAAAGGTTAATGATATCTTAAAAAACAATCCTTAAGGAAAAAAAAAGGCAAAATAATTACACTCCCTCAGAAGAGGTAAGTGCAGAGTCCTTCAATTTCTTTTTTCTTAATCATATTGTTAGTAAGAGTTTGCTAGGCAATCAAATTAATAAGACTGAAAGAGTTTTGCCTACATTTAAAATATTAAGGTTATTATATTAAGGTTAGTTACTGTAAGCTGCTCTAAGTTACTGTGTGCTAGCAAACTTTGTAGAGAGAGAAGAAGCTTCATTGTTGCTAATTTTGAATAAGAACACTTAACATAAAGCTATTAAGAGATACTATGGTTCTACAGGTTTAAAATGAACTGAGAACTCAACTATGAGAAAGATGAACTGCTTTTGTACATAAAAATTTTTGTACTACAAATTTGTGCTACAATTTTTTACTACATAGCTACTAGTGAATTTATTCAAATGCTTGGAAAAGTGCATTTATAGTGAATTTATTAAAATGCTTGGAAAAAAAAGCTTTATTACATTGGAGGGTTATGAAGTACATAGATTGCACATAGTGAAAAGTGGTAGACCATTCATACCTTTCATAATAAGGATTCTAGGTGAGTGAGAAGAAACAAGTGCCAGACTTTTCCCCTTGTGTTTCAGATTCTTTGATCTGAATAAGTGGTGCAATATTATAAATCAGAGAAGAAAAAGATAGCTGATACCCACAGTTGGGAAATGGTGCTTTTTGACTACAGCAATTTTTCATGGGCTCTCTATAGAGTTTTTATTTGCACCAAATGTCTAGAACACAACACCCTCTCGCTACTGCCCCTGTCATATTAGGCCATTCATATGCACAGATCAGCATCCCTTAGTGGCATATCTGGCCATACATTTGACAGAATACTTGTTTATTATGGACTAAGTCCAGCTCTGACTGAAATAAGTGGAAAGACTCATGTGGATTTAAGTAAGAGTTGGTTTAGATTCCTTCTGAGCACTAAGATTTATGGCATCCTTAACATTTCATTTCCTCAATTTTAAGCATTTGGGTTTTGTAAATGACGTGCTGGATAAATACACTGTTGTCACTTAGCAGACTTAACTGGTGTGTGAAAAGAAGTCTTTTACTTTCAGATAAACAGAGGGATGGTGGATTATGGTCTGTTACTCAGCTGGCATAAACTTGCATAAATCCATGAATCTCAACTGGCTTCCAAATATCTGATCTGTCAGCAAATGAAATTCAAGAAGAAAGTTTATATTTCTTTGAAGACAGCATGTATGTAGGTGCAGGTCAATTACCCTAGGATGTACCCTGAACAAGAAAATAGTAGATTACAGGCTTTCTAGATAAGATACTTATTATTGGCTCCAAAATTTTCTGTTCTAAAGCACAGAAATCAGAGAATACACATTACAGAATAATTTTGAGAAGCTCATGAAAACTAATGTTTATCAGAGAAACAAAAAAAGTTTTAAATTTCTGGCTAATACCTGAATGGAATGATTCTTATAAATTGTAACATTTAAATGTTAGGACATTATTGATGTAGTTTCTCTGCTGTTGTTGTTTTTTCATTCCAGAAAGATGTCTGTATTATACACACCAGAACAATAAAATTATTGTAATAATTTCCATTCAAAACTGAGGGTTTTAAAGTCCTGAAGTCCAAAACCTAGTTTTACAAGCCAGGAAGAAAATCGTCCTGAAAAAAAATTTTCATCTTAATAGTTTCAACAGTTTTTTGAGTTACAGGAGATTAAACAGTAAAAAACACTTGCTTTATTACATTTTTTTCTATAAAAACCTATTTGAAAAGTGGACATTGCATGCAGCTATTGCATCATCAGAACTAGGACCCTTCTGCCTCTCTTGCTAGCTGCACAAGAGAGGAACTAAAGAAGCTGATCTGACATATCAGAGTGGAACAAAGTTGGTGTCTTGGCTCAATTGGAAAAGGTTTGCTTGACAGATGAAGTCAGTCAGTGCAAGACTATTGTTACAGAAGCATTACCAAAACACTTTCTGAGAGTAATTGTTTGAATAATGCTTATATAGATTATTTTTAAGTTTTTGTGCTTGTATAGTTTAGATGTAATTAAAATAACAGTTATTTTTAATTTAAATAAAATTAAAATAATTTTTATTTCATCCAACTACTTAGCATAAGCTAGTTGCAAAATTTCATCAGCAGTGTATGCACAGTTCAGAATATTGGATCAGCATTTTTCCTTTCAAAACAAATTTCTGTGTTTTGTTCTCTCTTTCTTTTTTAAAAGACAATTTAATCATGACAGAAAACTGTGAACAACTATTACTATAAGGGATAATATTAAAGGCTTGACCCTGTTTCCACAGATCTTGGCAGAAGTTTCCTTATGGACTTCAGCATAAGCAGGGACAGCTGCTAGGGTATCCACATAAATTAATTTAATTTTTCATAAGGACACATCCAATACTCACTGATTTGACATGAGGCAGCTGCCTAACTCTTCTCAAGTTGTAGGGAAGAATGTTATCAAAACATTTACATATGGCTTTTCACCCTCAGTTTTATTACCTGTACAGTCTGACATGGCAAAGTCAGGTGAGGTAAGGCTTGGTATCATTTATTTTTTTCACTTGAAGAAGCATGGTACATATTGTAACTATCTAATCAATTTTCAAGCAGCGGAGGATTTTCTGTATAGTGGACGAAAAAATTATTCAATTTTGGTGTCCACAGAAATGTAAGAAAGGAATGTATTCAGCTCTTGCATATGATTAACACAGCCATCTGTTTCACCTTCCTGCATAATTGTCAGCTAATCAATTGCTAATTGCAAGTGTCCAGTTGCTTAACAGCATTTTACCTGCAATTGCAATTCATTATCCTAAACACTTTAGAGATTTTCAGACTGTGAATTATTTATTTCCATGACAAAACAGTGAAAGGAAGATGTCAAAGGAAAGCAAGCAAGGAATGGAGATACAGGTAAGAAGGGAGGAGGGTAGGGAATACAGATGTGGGTAACTATAAGATGCAGACATGTATAAGATATTTGAGAGTAAGTAAGGCACAATGACACAGACATTTATATGATGCTTTGATGGAATAGGTATGTGACAGAGAAGGCGACAAGTGGAAAGTGGAAGAGGAAAGCAAGCTTTTAGCAAGAGTAGGCAAAAGAGATGGAGGGTTATTGAAAGAGGAGTTGGGAACTCTGGCACAGAGGGCTAAGGCTGCAGGACATGTAGTGGATGTGGTCATTGCTAGTCAGATTGTCAATGCAGTTACCATGATGGCTTCTAGCAGTAATTCCTTCATTATCCTGAATTATAGATTTACTTTCTCAAAGTCTTTGGTGGATGGTTTAGCATGATGTAACAATGTATTTCTCTGGTATTATAAGACCAGTAACTTTTTGTGCTTCCAAAATAAGAACCTGACAGGTGCCCTTATCTCAGAAATGTCTTGTAATGAGATTCTGATCTGTTCAAAGAAGAATTTTGAAATTTTATTCTTAAAGCAAAAGAAAGTAAAAAGTAGAGAGAATAAAAATGGAATTTAAGCTCTGCTTCACTACTTAAATGCAATATTATTTTGGAAAATATTGCTTAGGAAAGAATAATGCATCTGTGATTATTCTGGTATAATATATTTGTGTATTACAAGAGCTGTAATTTTCTTTACCCTACCTCCTTTCTCTCAGCAAATTATTTCGATGCAAAGAAAAAGTTCATGTTAAGTTCATCAAAAATATACTGGATGAATATTTAAAGAAAATTCATAAAGAAAGAGTTATGTTTTATATATTGATATCAACTGATTCAAGTGTGATTGAATACAAAGAAATTTTAGGAGAGCAATAAAAAATAATTCTTATACTTTTTACAGTTTTATGCAAAAGGTATTTGCATTATTTTTGAGATAATCCATTAAATAGTCTTCTGATTCATAATTTATTTGTACCCATTTGTATTAATATTTGTTCCATGGTAAAAGAAATGAAATATTAGTATCATATAAAAAGTCACTTCATTGACCAACTGAAGGCTAAAACAAGAGATTGTAGACTCAATGAACTGTGCCAAAAAGGTTTAATGGAATCATGGAATTACTAAAGTTGGAAAAGACTTTAAAAGGTGGAAGTCCAACTGCCAATTTAGTACCACCACCATGTTCAGCACTGAGACATGTCCTCAAGTACCACATCCCCTCATATGACAATATTCATATGATAGGAACTAGCCCTGCCCTGGAAGCAGTCCAGCACTTGTTAAAATGGAAAGAATTATCTCTGCTGCCTATAGCATTTCGTATGAGAAAATGAGCACGAGAGCTGAATTAGAAATATTTATTTAATTTCTTATATTTTCAAAATCTTTTGTTTTAATCACAACTGTTTCAACATGTCTAACATTACTACATCCAGCTTCTAGGAACACCTTCCTTGGGGACACTGAGACACAGTATTTTACCAGGAACCCATTTCTTCAAGAATCCATTCTTCATTACTGATTTGAAGTATATTCTGGTTTCAAATATGTGTAGGACATATAGCATGAATTTGCTCTGTGGAATTAAGAAGTCTCTTCTGGACAATGTTTGATATGGAAAATGTTGTAAAAGATAGTCTAGTTTGATTTTAGTTTTCACATTTACAGTATGCTACACTTGATTTTGTAAAATCATGTTTGATTTCTTCCAGCTTATTTGGGTTTAGGAACAGAATTGGTATTCAAGAAATTTGGTTTTGGATAAATAGAAATGGCTAAACAGACTTTGCCCCTGTACTCATTCTCACTTCTGTTTGGGTTTTTGATTTTTTTTAAAAAACAGGTTTTGTGAAGTCATGCTTCAGATAATTTAATAGAAGTCATTAATTACTTAATTTGCTTAAGCTTTAAAGAGTCAGTCAGTGACAGAAAACATCCTTTCATTCACCTAGGCTAATAAAATTTGGAAAAACTAGAAAATATGAATACATATTTCCTATAATCTCTATGGTTTATAGAAAATTTTGCAAAAATATGCATAAATAAAAAAGTGTCAGTTAATGAAGAAAGATATTTTTGTCACACTGTAACCCCTGCAATAATCAGAAATTGCTTATACTGTTCTTCACTAACGTGACCTTATGTTGGCATTATATAGTGTCAGAGAAATTTTATATCTATCTATATATCATTCTTCTAAATTGCTGATAAAAAACCATGAACAGTAGAGCTAAGCCAGTGGCCTTGAAAACAAAAAACAAAGATGCCTGAGATATGAATAAATAAGGAAAACTACTAGCATTCCAGAATGTTTTTATTTCTTCTTCTATGTTGAAGGCAATTTTAAAAAGGATTTTATAATTTAGATCATAGAAAGAAAGGAATAAATCTGTGAATACCAGTGTGAGACCAGAGGTCACATGAAGAAGAAAAGATACAAAAATATTTCTGAACTGATTGGTTCTCCTACACAGCATTCAGTGTCTGAGATTTCCAGCCGTATGCAAATACAAATAGCTATCCCATGAACTTGGACAGCGTTCCCATTCCTGACTGAGATCAGTCTCTCCAAGGGTAGAAATGGTCCAGAGCCCTGGAACAATTTAATATTCCCAGTATAAACCAGAGCAGCCTGGACACCACTATATGTCAGCTTTAATGGTCTCTGAGACACATTTTATTGTCTTGAGTCACGGCAACAGAGCAATCCAACCACAGTGTCTTGTATCTGTTCTTCCTTTGGATGTGTATATATAGAGAGAAATTATACTTGGGTCATTTACATTAATAACCTGCTCAATGAGAAGTACTCCATAAAAACAACTCCAATTTTGTACAAGATATCATTAGTATTCATTCCTCCATAATCTGTTAGTGAGGTGTTCCAATCATACTCTAATTAGTTCTTGATTTTATAGCTGTAGCTGTATCTCATTTTTCTCTTTCTGTAGCTCTAGTTACGCCCAACAATTTTGCTACAATTTAGTATATATTTTAAAAACTACATAGATTAAAGTCAGTTTATATAATATCTACTATTACATATCTGAATAGGAAGAATGAAAATTCATCATACTCAACAGAAAGCTCAGGTGCTCTCCAGACTAACTTGGAAGAGCTGTGAAATTTTTGTTTGTTTGGTTTGTTTTGGGGTTTTTAAGATTAACCTGATAATGGAAGAATTGGTTTCTAAACATAAAATGACACCAAAAGAAAATAATTTTGACCTAATCCTAAGCATTTAATTCTTGAGACTTAAGTATTTCTCTTTGGTCAATAGAGTAACAGAATTAACAAAACAGATCCAGAGGGCACCACTAGGGTTAGAACTGGCATTTGTGAGAGTTAGATGAGAAATAGCAACCTTGTGGAAAAAAATACTTAAAATCCATTTCCCTTCTACTTTGTAGAAGCAACTGCAGAACGACTATTTCCTCATCAACAATACTGACAATAATACAGCAACACCACTGAAACAGAGGAGATAAGAGTCTGTATGAATTAAATAGCAACATTAAAATGTGATTAGATCAAAGGCAAGAGTTTCCAATTTTGCCTTTTTAAAAAAAATAATCTTAATTACTCCCATACAAATCAGGTGGAATTACAGTAGAACACATCTTTCTGTATGTGTAATACGTAGCCAAAATGTCTCCAAAATATGTGACTCAGAGTATATTCATAATCCCAGATTTAATGACAATGGCAGAGACACACCTGAAAGTGTCCACACCTCCTATTGACCTTGGAAAGATATTGAAAAACGAAGTAACTTTTTCAAGAGTTCAAATAGTAATATGGGTAAATAAAATGTTAAGGGAAAATTGAGGATGGTTGCAAGGAAAAATAGGAGGAAAGGAGACTGGATAATATTTTCTTTATAAAAGAATATAAAAAATAAAAGTTTAGAAGATGGACTGACAGTAATGTAAAAATATTTAATGGAGGAGAGAAATTGATTCAAATGTTCTTTATCAGGCCAATGCATAAAATATCTCTATGATTTACAGTTTAAAATGGGTAATTTTAGACTAGGATAAAACTATGTTTTGATTATAGTACTGAGATTAATTAAGAATTTGAACAGTTTATGTATGTGCATTTCTGCCACACATTTTAAAAAACAGATTGGAAACTTTTAGTTCTAAAAAACAGAGTTAAAACATCTTCCAGCTCTTGCCAAGCAATCAGAAATTATGTCAGACTGGATTATAACACAGATTTTTTTCAAGCCTTGGAATCTGTGATATATTTGAACCCTAATTTTCCTTTCTACAAACTCTTCTCTCTCCTGTCCTTCCAAATTACATCTTTTCACATCATATTCACTGTTGTTCAAATTTTATTTTCAGGTGTAATATTATATAAATTCCTAAAAAAAAAAAAAAAAACCAACCAAAAGAAGCCCACCAACTGAAAAGGTTTATATTGTATAAAAAGAAAGTATGGACAAAGAAAGAGACCAGAACAAGGGATAAAAGTAACAAAACAAATGGATAAACCCAACAAAATGTTGGGGATTATGGCAAGCCAATGACACCAACAATCGAAAGGACTGTCTATAAATTGGATGATTTGGTTATAGTTTTTCAAGGAAGGAAAAGAAGACAGATGAGTGCTAATGAAATGATCAGAATTGAATTGTGGGGGAGAAGGATTAAATGAGTGAAGAACAGATTGGGAAAGGCAACAGAAGGGGGAAGAAGGTCTCTGACGACAACAAAGGGCAATTCCCCAGTGGAAAAAGAAATTGGGAAAACATGTCAAGTGTTTGGGAAAAAATCCAAGATCTGGATTTTCCTGATGAGATTAAGAGATCACAGTTGCTTCCTGGCTCCTGCTCATCTCTGTATGGAGGCAGGACATGAAGCCAATGGCCACAGTTATTAAGCAAGGGCTAGTAGCTTCCATGTCTGAAAGTTTCACAATCACACTTTTGCAGTTTCACCATTGGTCCATTTTCAGAATTTAATACTGCCTCAAGTTTCTTTCAGTAAAAATTTATTCCACCTTGTCTGTTTTACATCCTGTTTTAAAGCCTTATGAGATTATTTGAGTTGAGGCATTAATCAGCATTGGAGCATTAATCAGCATTGGAGTAAGCCTTTCTGTTAACTTCTTACTCTGGCTGAACATGCGTGTCTCTAGAACCCAAGGACCATTCCTCCTTATTTTGTCTGACATTTTATCACCAGGACCCTCCTCCCATCCCCTAACTGCAGGTGACTCCATGCAAATAAATGCATCTGCTGTAAGCATTTCCTCAAGTCACATCCAAGATTAGGTCTCGTACAAATTTGACTTCTAACTGCTGCCAGTTGCTTTTTTGCACCTGTAGGCAGATTCCATCAATCTAAAACAGTCAGATGGGCCTAAATATTTCACTATAACTGTATTACCTGTAATGGAGTTAATTTCTTTTACAGTGTCACCTTGATGTGGTTTCTTAGTTACAGAAACAAACTAATCCTAATTAAATTAGGGATTTTAAGATATCTTCATAGACAATAGTACCTCTAACTATATACTTTTGTATTTTTTCAGGAATGCCTTAATATATTTCGGTTATGTAACTATAACCTGCCTGCCAGTTTTATCATGCTTTTAGGGCATGTGAAGTTATCTCATTCCTTTTTTGCCAAAGGAATAAAAAACCCCTACAAACCCTGCACTTTCCCATTATCATTGCTATGAGACAGGTGAAAAGTCTCTATATTTATGAAAAATGGATCAAAGCCTTTCTGTATTGATCATAGGACACTCTCATCCATCAGTGTAATTAAGTTAAAAAAAGTCATAATATTTAAAAATCAGTGCTTGCCAAAAGTAAGTGAGCATGCCTAAGGACACTGTGAGTCTTGGGCAAACTCCTACATTCACCTGCAATCACTAGCATTGTCCTCTCAGACATCATGGGTCTGGGTTGACTGAAGGTTGTCAATCAGCTTCACCTTCCAGAATTTTTTGGATCCTTCTCAGAAAACCATCTGAAGTAATCAAAAATGAGACAGAAGCAAACAAACAATTCAATAAAAAACCCCAAAATCCAACAACTGTGGATTGTTTTGATTCCAGGTTCCCAAAGAGGTCTGGATAGCTAATTTAAATGGGGGATGGTGGGTTAGCCTTGCCAAACAGCCAGATTCCCACCTAGCCATTCAGTCAGCTGCTTTGCTCACTCACTCACCCAATCACTTGGCCCCTTAAGTGGGGAGGGACAGAAAACAGGGTAAGAAAAAAAATCATTGGTTGAGACAAAAACAGGGAGATTGATTACCAGCTACTGCTGTGGGTGACAGACACTTGGCTTCAGGAAAACTAATTCAATTTATTGCTGCTTCAAATAGAGTTGGATTGTGAGAAGTAAAGACAAGCATTAAAATAGGAACTTTTCTCATCTTTCTTCCAGACTCAGCTTCACTTTGGCTTTCTCTGCTCAGCCCTGAGTGGGGCAGGGAGACTGGGGGTCTGTGGGCACCGTCTGTCAGTTCTCATCTGCAGCTACTTCATCCTCACACTTTTAACTTGTTCTAGTGGGGGCTCTCCGGCGGCTGCAGTTCCTTCAGAAAACATCCCCCTGCCCCAGGGAGGGTCCATCATGGGCCATAGTGTGGATATCTGTTCTGGAGTGGTCCTCTCCAGGAGCTGCCGGGAAATATCTGCTCCCAAGCCTGAAGCGTCTCCTTCCTTACTCTCACCCTGGGGTCCATGCTTTTGTTTCTCCGTCTTTATTCTCTCTTCTCTCTCCCCCAATGACTTTTGCCCTTTCTTCAGTAATTTGCCTGCAGTGGGTCCATTGCAGACCTGAGTGTGCAGTCTGGGGCAGCCCCTGGTGTCCCCCACAAAGGCCACCCCTGCAGAGCACCACTCGCCAGCACCTCTCCACAGATGCCCGTTGTGCCAGCCACGCAGGGCACAGCGTGTGATGCTTCACAGAGACAACTTCTGAGCAAGCATCTAGGCACATCTCAAGGGTTGGGTATCGTACTGTGAAAATCCAAAAGCATTTCTTGGCTGATTTCAACTAAAAATGAGAAAATCCTTAGTTAATTCTCAAGGCTTGATGGGAAAAAAGTGTTTGGAAGGAATCAGTAGAGAGAAAATGAAAAAAATTCCTCCAATTCTGAATAAAAGCTTTTTTTTACTACTACAATACAGCAAAACTTTGGAGAGAAAAAAGGAAACAGTTAAATAAAAGCTTTTAAAATTATAAAGGAATAAAGGATGATAACTATAACCTAGAAATGGAAAACAAAAGTCAGAAATAAAAAAATTTAAAAGTAACATAAGAGCACAATTTTTTTCTTAGTCTAGAATGGTGTTTGTATAATTGTTAAGATTTTAACCTAATTCCTTTGTCAGAAAATGACATTAGATACATCTGTGTAAAACATATTTTCCAGTTTAACCAGGTTAGAACGACCACATTAATTTTCTACTTCACTGCAACGTTAAGTAATAATCTAAGATTTCTTTAAACATAATGATTCAGCAAAGTTATAGGTTAACTAGCCGTTGTCTGTTACATCCCATTGCCTTTTTGATTGTTGATACTGAATATGGAAATTTGTATAGCAACATTGTGTAGTTTCAGACAAGAACATAATTTTTTTCCTTGGTCTAGAAAGGCTTTTCTCCAAAAAAGTAAAATAGATACAAACTAGAGGTAACACCATTTTGTACCCTGCACAATATCTACAGGGGAATATTAAAAAAAAAAGAAAACACAGCTCTTGTTTTTTAAAGACAAGCAAATAAAATTGAAATAGTAGTCAACTTATGATTAAATTATCTTAGTTGAAATGTTTAATCACTGGTGGAATGTTTAAAGAAAATGATAATTCTTTTGCTCCCAAATATTCCACAGAGATGATGTGAATTCTTTAACCAGAGAAGAGCAGAGGATGCATCTAGAATCAATCTTATAATGATATACAAAATAGGAAAGTGATATGACATGAACTAATAATTTTTATATATATGTATATATATATATGTATAATTAGTCTGTAACATATATCAAGGAGTTGCTTTTAGGCTGAGCTATTCTAATATCTGAAATTATATTCCATAGGTATGTGATTTTTTACTTCCTTGGGATTTTTTTTGTCTGCAACTGTAGAACCCAGGATTTTAAAAAGTAACAAACCTGAAAATAAACTTCATTAAAAAGAGGTGTAAGTCTCTTTTACAGGTTTCCTGTTTCATCTTTGATGTTTGTTTGAGTTTCAGGAGAGACTGGAATATAGAAAAGTACTGAGTGTGTTAACAGTGTTAAGTAGAGAAGAGAGTGAGTGAAGTGTTTTCAGTATTTCCAGTCTCAGGGCTTATCTGAAATAAGTAAAATTACTAGTGATATACAAATATACAGTAAGAACAGCATTGGCACTTATAAGTTATTACATCAGTAAACTACTCAGTCTCAGTAAATGCTTGGTCCTCTGCACTCTTCCAAAACCTATTGTCTCATTTTCCATGATATTGAAACCAGATGAAATTGTTTTCCTGAATCCATCTGACCCTAAGCAACAATTCTGCTTGTCATTTTAATTGAATAATTCTGTGGTTTTTAGTTGTTTCTTAAAACTTTGGATTACTCTGAAAATTATTTCCCCAGACAAAAAAATGCACACCAAACTGAAGTGTACATGTTTGTGCAAATTTTGACCTTTTTTTGGTGTTTGACTTTGGGGTAAGAATTGATGACAGAACATAAAGACATTATTGAATGCTGTTTACCTTATCCAAGGTCTTTCTTCAGTTAATGCATATAAAAGTAAAAGCTTTCAGTAGATATCATCATTCTATTCAATTTAATACTTCCACCTCAATCAATGAAACAATAGTTGTTTAGAAAGTCTGAGAATTATGAAAGCTGGAATAAAAAACAAAATTAAAACACTTCCAGATGTCAAGGAAAAAGCAAAAAGCAATGAAGAATCCCTTTGTTCTTTATATTGAGAGTATCTTTTATTTTAATTAAATATATGGTTCTGATGGCTTCATTCCAATTTGAAAATTTTCAATAAAAAGAGTATTTATTAAGATGCACACAATAAATTAATGTATTATGCTCTTAAATAACATTTTTTTTCAAAAATTGTTCCCCACAGATATCCAATTTTTTCATTGTCCAGGTTCTCTGAAGCTCTTCTGAATTCTGTAAAGGCAAGATCATGCTACTCCACATCGAGCAGAGCACCAAGCAGTGGTTGTCTCAACTGGAAAAATGCCTTGTTATAGATCACTACCATTAGTTTTATTACAGTCACATTCTCTGCTATTAACCTTGTTCCCTGTTCAACACACAAGATAGCTTTAGCTTGGTCTATTCCTATCGGGATTTTAGGATATACAAATGTAACTAAAGTAACATCTAAGTTAACAGAAGTGATCACACTCTTTTGGCAGTTTGTGCAGTTGTATATAGTAGCAAGAGTATGAGATTCAAAGTTTCACCGCTTCTTTTCTGTGGAAATGCTGAGGCTCACCTAGAAAAGATGAGTTGGGTCATTTAGAGTTTAAAAACCTTCTCATGATGAGGAAATATGAAAGGAGGAATTCTAACCTCCTGAAACTTCTCAGGCCCAGCAGTGGCCAGTTTCTGTGATTTAGAATTTTGTAGCTTTGCAGTCTGGTAGACAATACTTCTAAAAGACCTTTGGTCCTGGTTCTGTTCTCATTGCTATTTGTGTAAACCAAGAGCGACCTGAAATTATCCCTGCTTTACAGCATTTTCAAAGAGAGGAGAGATAAGGCTGCACATATCACTTACCAGGGATCTTGAAAGCAAAGAGATTGTTTGGCACTATGAAGATGTTGTCATAGCTATTATGCATACCAATCTCAGTCTATTTTAAGTTGACTAATTAAGGAAAAGTTGAATACAAAAGAAATGCTCTAGGGTCTCCTAATCTGAAATAATATCAGGCTGTGCTTTATCAACTCACTGGGGCCTGTTTGTGAAGATTATATGCATGCTTCTATCTGCTTTGGAGGCAGAGCTAAACCAGAGTGAGCTCTGTGCCCTGGTAGAAAAACAGTGCTACTCTATGTGCTTTTTGGGTGAGCTGATTCAGACTCCTCTAACATGAAAAGATCTGTTTTTATATAAATACAAGGAGAAATAGAGGCTCTCGCAATATCTGTTCCATCCCTATAGTATTTTTCTTGTAATTGTTCCAGTTCTATGAAGGTATCTGAGAATTTCAGATTCTTAAATATAATTTTATTTGTTGACTGTATAAAACTTAAGGATCTCAGTGCATTTTCTGTTTAGCTTTCTCTCACATCTGAAATTACAGTCTTTTAAGAATTTTTAAGAGCCTGTAGATTTGACAAATCTGATATTGGACTTGGCTTAAAGGAGTCTTTGAAATGTAATATTTTGGGCATGGAACACATTCATATTACTTTTCTAACCTGCCAAAGGCATGATTTCATCTGGGTTTTGTTTGGATTTTGCAAAATCTCACAGGAAGAAACTGCAGAAAACTGCTGGAGGACACCTACATTTAAAAAACGTATGCTGCTCTGAGATAAGTTCTCTGTTTCCCTATTCTTCCCCTTTAAAGCTTGTACATAAATGAGAAATACATTGTCATTCAGGGCTACCTCAACCCAACCACGAGTTCTATGACTGACATTTATGCAAAATGTTGATAGACAAATTCCGTAGTTATTTATCAACACTAAGCAGTCCCTGCAGACATCACTCAGCAGCCATATCCCATCATGCAAGCATTCCTATTTCCTTTCAAGTCATTCATCTGTATATGGGAGCTATTTAAACAAATAAACTTACCTAGATATGAAAACAGTTGCCACATTCATACATATATAAAAGGCAAACATTTAATAAAAGACTTTCATTTGGACATATGAGAAACACCCTGCAATATGTAAAGAAGCAGAGAAATAATACCTCCTTCCTATGTACATCCTTTTTCTTATACAGAGAACTAAGTTAAAAAGTTCAAAAGGAAGAATTTATTAACCCATGCACATGCAGCTCTATCTATGTGTAGGACTTATGAATAGGAAGTGGGCATGATGAGTTCTGTTACCTACTTGCTTTTAAGAAAAATGTTTTTTATCACCATAAGTATCGTTTTAAAGGCAAAGCTCTTTCTGCTCTGTACAATTTCACTAGAAAAAACTCAACTTATTATTCTTCCTATGAAGTTTTTACAGAAACAGGAGTTTTGGGGGGTTTTTTTCTGAGACATTAATAAGAATTTCAGATTTTAGAGTAATTTTAAATACTTGGATTATTTAAGACTGAGCAACACTTCATTTTGTGTCCCACCTATTTATGAAAATACAAAATAATGTATTTTATGAAATATTTTTTAGTATCATGAACTGACACATTTAGAAAATGTTCATTTGATAGTCTGATATGCTGATACTAAATGAAAAAGAAATTTACATAAAGCTTTCCTGCTAAATTACTTGCTAGCAATCTGGACTCCTGTTTGTCCCAGTAGTCCTCAATAACAGATTAAAGTGTTCCTGAATGATGATTTTGTCCATTTATTTTTTATGAGATGATTCAATTCAGAGTACATAAGACATTCTTTCACTATCTACTTTTAAGACTCAAAAAATGCTGACCTCTATGTGAATCAGATACACACATCTAGGAGCAGAATTCATACCAGACAGCTATGTTGGAGACCTCTTCTTCAGCTTTGGAATGTTACAACAGCAGTGGGAAGTAGCTTTGCAAGAAGGGCTCTGTGTCCTTTGGAATCATTTACAACAAGGGGTGTTTTAACAGTCAGTTCAGGGAAGTAGGTGTTTGTCTGCTCCTCTCTAATGCATTGGCAAGAAGGAATAAAAAATCTTTCCAGATGTCCTAAGTCCCTCTGTAGCCTCCTTCTGGTAATGATAATCTTGAAGACTGTTTTTGATCATTAGGATTAGGTGCCCAAGTACAGAAATGAACCCCTAAAAGAGTTTTGGACAACTATGAGGAAAAAAAATACAATTCTGATAATCCTGGTGTTGACAAAGGAAGTTTAAACAACCTGCCTAAAGAAAATAAAAACAAGTCCTAAAGTCTCATAAAATTCAGCTTGTAAGAAAAGGCAAGATTCAGACCCCTAACAACTGAAGCCTTTTCTGATACCTGCAGATGGGACTTCTGCAAGCAAAGGGTATCAGTGCCAGAGAAACAGTTTAATGATAGAAAAAATTGTTTTGAATTTTTTAAATTAATACACAAATATATTGGTTAGTTTTACCAGTTTCATTACTTCATGGTTAAAACAGACTGGAGCCATTCTCAGTTAGTTCATTGTGATTAAAAAAAATCTCACAGTGGAGAAAGGATTTATCACTTCTCTTGCTTCTGTTTCCCTGATATCTTCTTCTGTCTTTGCCTTGTGATAAAAGCCTGAAGTTATACTTGGAAAATCTATACTTAGAAACCCTATTAGAGGTCTGCATCAATTTCACCACCTTATGAATTAGAAAAGGTGCTGTACATCACCAGCCTAGACATGAGTTTTTATCCCTCTTCTCTCATCATTGTTCATCAGTTATGACACACATGGCTTAGATCAAGCTGGCTGAGCTAAAACAGACAAATCCTTCCTCTCATACAGCAGAACAATACTTCAGTCACTTTGCCCCATGCAAGATGTTAGGAAGCATATCAGATCATATGGTTACTCAACCACTCTATGGGATATTTATCCTCAGCTTTGTAAAAGAAACATGCCCAATAGTTAATTCTTTAGAGTGGCCAGTCAGTTAATGCAATTCTCTGTGGCTGATTAATTGGCTCCTCCTCCAAGGAGAGGAATTGCTGCTATGCTGCATATGGGAAAATGTGATTTAGAAGGTAAATTTCCCAACAGCAAGCTAATTCTTCTGACCTCTACTGTGATTTAAGGAACACAAGTCACTGCCAACCTTGTGACAACATTTTTAGATACAAAGTTTCCGAGAAAACATTTTTAGATGCATAAACCCCACCCTTTGTGTTGCTAGAACTTAGTAAGTCTGATTTTCTTATGCCTGCAGTTATGTTTTATAATGAAATGATACATGAAGTTATTTTCTTTCTCTACCTAAGCTCTTCCCACAGTTCAGATAAAATCAAGTACAATAATTATGAGTGTATGTATTATGCTGCTGGAAATGATCTGATTCTCTCACACTTAAGAAATATGTGGTTCATTCAAATCTCATCACTTCATTAGAGAACATGTGAATTTCACCCAGAGGGCAACAAATGATATGTTGATAAATCCAATTATCATAATTTTCTTAGATGGACTGTCACAAAGGGAAAATACCTTACTAAAAATACAATACTTTGAAAGAGAAATATAAAGCCAGTCTGCTATAATGAGGCTATAAAATATGCATGTACATTTTAAGAGCCATCCATTGCCCCATGCAGCTGTGCAGCATACTTGTTATTTCAGGAAGTTAGTGATGCATACATATGTCAGAGAAGCATGTCGTGCCATCTTCTCATTTCAGTCCACAAGAGACAAAACTAAGTCAGCATTACATGAAGAAAATGACGTATTCATATAGAGTGGATTTTTTATTTAGATGGCACCACAGAGTAGAGTGGGTCTCTTTGCAGCTCACAGCTCAGTTATCTCACAGGCAGTAGTAGGTCTCACAGCAAACTTACAGGTTCCACCCTGAGGAATGTTGTGCATTCCACGGTGGCATGGAATAACGACTGCAAGCGGAAGTCGGCTATCTGTTAGCACAACTGTCTAAACCTCAGTCACTTTGCGGGATGGAAGAGGCAGAGCCTTAAGGCAACTGCAGTTTCTGTTTTCTGCCTCTGTCACAGCCTTCCCCTGTATGGTATGAATTCTCCTGGTGCATAAATGTCAGTGTTTGGAAAAGATTGAATAATGGTGGAAAGAAAGTTGACTGTAAACTAGGGTTTACCTCATCCTCAATCAGCTAGGACTGAATATTCCCAAAACAAACCAGGAGTTTCTTGACATTCATTTCATCATCTTCCTGTTCAGTTAAAGTATTGGTCTTTTACAGACCCTTTATGGAGTAAAGATTTGATGGCAAACTTTGGTGAGAAGGTACAAAAAAGGTACCTTCTCAGGTACAAAGGTGTACAAAAACAATTGTCAGAAGTAGCACAAGAAAAATTTTAATAAACTTAATTGTTTTTATATTTTTTTAGTTGTATTTGGATTAAAAAAGGCTCCAATATAATTCAGAAAAAAAAAGTATGAATATATGTCAGTATGTCTAGTACATCTGTGTCCCATGTGGCATTTTTTATATCCCTGTTGCAATTCACAAAGAGTTTAAACTGGTGTCCCTGTTACTCAGTGCAAATTTCTGAATCATCAGGGTTTTGATTTTCATAAGATCTCACCATCCAGCATCTGAAAATCCTTCCTGAGAAGAGCAATAGGCCTCTAATAAATGTTCTGAGTTTGACAAACTGCCATTTCCAATTTAAAAAAAAAAAGTAATGCACTGGAAAATTTCCAGCTAGCATGCAACAGAAATTAAAGAAAACTGTGACTAGTTCATTGAAAGGGGGTTCCTTCCTTCCCTTCCCTTCCCTTCCCTTCCCTTCCCTTCCCTTCCCTTCCTTCCCTTTCCTTCCTTCCCTTCCCCTTCCCTTCCCTTCCTTCCCTTCCCTTCCCTTCCCTTCCTTCCTTCCCTTCCTTCCTTCCTTCTTCCTTCCCCTTCCTTCCCTTCCCTTCCCTTCCCTTCCCTTCCCTTCCCTTCCCTCATTTAAACAAGAGGAATCATGATTTCCATCATCCCAATTAATCTTTCCAGAACAGCTCATTTTGAAAACTTGTTTTATATCAAAACAGAAGATAAGGCCTTTAAGATATTTCTGAGTAAGAATCAAATATTTTTATCGAACAAAAATTTGGACTACAATCAAAATTGTTTCTTTTGGGTCTAACACAGAGAAAAAATACTGTGAAATTTATTCTGCCAAGCCTTTGAGACCTCTTATTTACTAAAGAAACTACCCAAAAAATCTCAAAAAAAGCACAAAAACCAATTGCATGGAAAATGGTGGTTTTACAAAAACTTAAGGCCAGTATGCCATGTATTTCAATTTTACAAAATGTAGCTGAACTTCACAGTCTTCAGCTTGTCCGTATAATCTGATGAGAAGTATTTGTCCATTCTACATCATTACCATTCACCTGATAGCAAATTAAAGCCATGTTAGAATGTTATGATCCTCATTAATATTGATTGCCATGAAAACAATTATATTTTCTGCTCATAGTACTGGCTGCTCCACTATTATGTTCATAAACTTAAAACTAGCTTTATGGCCTGGTTCCAGAAATTGCAAGACCATCTAAAATGACACAGGAGAAGCCAAAGTGAAGTAGTAGAATAATGGTGGATACTATTCTTCAAATCCCTTGTCACAATGAGCTTGTCTGTCACATACCCAAAGGAATTTTCTCAGACCCCACAAGGGAATATAGAAATAAATTCTTCAACATCTCAACCCACCATATGTTTCATTAATTGCAACTCTAATGAGAGCTCTGCTTTGATCTTCCACCTCCCCCACCCCATATCTTGGAAAAATATATTTTCACTTCTGATTTCTTCTCTGTAAAGATAGAAGAAAATGAAAGAATCGTGTTTGACAATTTTTTTCATTTGTGGTGCTGAAAACTTTTTTATACCATGTTCAAAAGTGTAATAATTTGAGCAGCCCAGAAAAATAAGTCAACAAATGGTTGAGGAAAACTCAAGACATGCAAATCTGACAGTGACAATGTAGTGCTGGAAGGCAGATTCCAAGGTGAATAATTTGATTTCTGCAGTTCCCTTACTTGTCCCATGAATGGACACAGTGGCTGTTTTCACTGACAAAGGACCCAAATGAAACCATACTCCTTCTTTAATCATAGATGGAGCATTATATTGTGCATATCTGCTAAACTAATCAGTGTCTTACAATTCAGAGGTGGAAAGAGTATCTACACAGCTCAAATCACCATGGTACTGCACTATTCACTTATATGGTCTGCATCATCTGCTCTGTGAATATCGATTTCCTTACCTGAACATTTTCTAACTGTCTAAATTTCCAACAGTTCCAATAAATTCTGTTCTAAAAAT
Source organism: Emberiza elegans (assembly GCA_024865655.1). NCBI lineage: Eukaryota > Metazoa > Chordata > Aves > Passeriformes > Fringillidae > Emberiza > Emberiza elegans. The sequence goes on from JALJVW010000072.1 coordinate 7,976,393, forward strand.
TTATCAGTCTACCACAGAGCCTCACATCTCCTTGGTATCCCATTAGGTAGAGATCTGGGCCAGCTGGGGTATTTTTGGACATAATGGCAGCCTCATTTAAAAGTCATATAGTAGTTGCCCATGCTGGGTTTGAAAATGAAATTTATTTCAGTGAGACAGAGGAGATTTCAGACACTAGATTCAAGTCTGATCAGGTTTTTAAATTTATAATTTAAGGTGTGGAAGAAAATAGCTAGTTTAGGTAATTTAAAGAAATTTTATGAGTCCTTTGTATTCTTGACAATTTGGATTCATTTAAAAATTATAATATTGGGATTTACAGGCTATAACTACAGTACTGCTATTCTTTTTTTTTCTATTAGCATTTTTAAAATCTTATAAAATATTCCAAAATTCACATTTTTAGAAAGTACATAGTATCTATGTAATAAAAAATGGACATTTTATATCTTACATAATATATTTTCTGAAATTATTTTGGCATTCCTATTTAACTAATTTTTGGTTCTTAAATAACTTTTTCTTTACCAAAAACTACCACCCATCAGGCATTCATGTATATAGTAGTTTTTTATTTTAAAGCTCTTGAGAATATATCCACACACACTTGCACAACATACATTCCACTGTACATAAAATTTAGTATTCAGTATGTCAGTGCATCCAGTTTCCCTACTCCTGTCCGTTGCAGTCACACTCCAAGTTGAGATTCCTAAAACTGAGTAAGGTGAGAAAAATACCTGTAAAGTCCATTAGAATCAAATTATAAATCAATTAGATGTGTTATGAATGCAATGAGCTTGGATAGTAAGAAAAAAAATCTTGTCATAGATATTTACTTACACATGCATTAGCTATCCATTTTGTTTTTAAAGCTTGCTTTCATTTAGATTGCATTGCTTGTCATTATGCTAACACAAGTTACTGGAGTAAATAAAAAGGAACGGTAATGAAAATGATGAAAACGGTCACTGGCCTACAAATATTTCTCTCCTTCTTCCCCAGTCATTGCACAGAGGTTGACCAGAGAAATATTTTTCTATGTAATTTGATCTCAAGGCTGTCACCAGCAGGATGGTTTTCAGGATTTTAAATAGCATGCTTATTTCACAGGATTGCTTTATAAAATCAAACTCAGTGCCAATGTTCCCTTACCTTTGCTACATCCAGAGAAAGCAGTATGAGGGGCATAACTCTGTATGCTATTTGAAATCACACATAGATAAAAGGGAACTTCCTACAACTAGAATCTGTGAATAAAGACTCTTTGAATCTTTAGACCAGAAATGTCACAATATTTTATTTTCTAGAAAAGTGATAAAAGACTGCAGGGGAGGAAGAGAACTCAAATACTGTCCAATGCAACATGGTTTAGCTCCAGCTGGCAGCTAAGCACCATGCAGCTGTCACAATTGGAGTTTAGATACACTATTTCAGCAAGTCCCAAGGAACATGCTGTTAAATTTTCCTGTTGGAAGAGTTCAGTTTATTACTGTTTGCTGTAGACTTCAGAATTTTACACATTCTAACCCTGAACTCTGAGGTACATTTATGAGAACTGATGAATACTTAAGATAATGCTCAAACAAATTTATCTAATTGGTGTAGTACCCATTTTTTTATCATACTGCCAAGAATATATTTTTCTTATGTACTTACTAGAATTATTATGTGGCTGGTATATCTAGAGATATACCTATCCCCAGCAGAATGGGACACTTGCCTTTAAAATAAGGAATTACTAGACCATTTATGAACAAAGAGACACAGCTGATAGACTTACTTCCTGGCACGCTCTTGAGAAATGGATGAATACTTGAACAGGATAAATATTTCATTTTCCCTTTCTGAAACAAAGGGCTCAGTAGGATCAGGAAATCCTGTTCCTCCTCTCAGCCCTTACTCTACTGATGTCATCATAGTCACACTATCCCAAAAGGAAAGCTTCCTCTAGAGGGTGCGTTCAATCGAGGCCTGGAAAAAGCCAAGTCCAATCAAGCTTTGAATACCTTCAGAGTTTCCACAACCTTTCCCAAAACTTGATTACCCTCAGTGTGAAAAAAATCCCCTTATATTCAAGCAGAATTCCAATCTTGCACCTTGTGACTGCTTCCTCATGCCCCTGTCTGAGGAGGGCAGCCGGGAGGTTGGAGCTCTTCAGCATTTTCTTGTACATCTTGTGCCAGTGCCTTCACCCTCTTGGCAGCCCTTGACCGCACTGACTGCAGCATAGCATGGTCCATGCAGTACTGGGGAGCCTAGAATTGATCACAGGACCGCAGGTCATCCTTCAGAAGGAGGGAAGGGACTATTCCTCCCTGTGTGTTGCTGCACTCCTACCACTACAGCCTCCTGTGCTGCTGGCCATCTTCACTGCAAAGGCAAATTGCTGACTTTCAACTGCTTAAACCTCAGGATACTGGGTCAACATAGAATACAGGATATTCTCTATTAAATATGTATAACATATATGTTCTATATTCTTTATATTTTGATATTTAATTAGCTGAGAAAAAATTTAGGTGAAGAAAAAACAGTTTATCCATAACTGAATGGCGTAGCACAATGTTTTTGCCCCATAAAACTGCACAGTATCTAAGTGGCCCAGCTTATGGCCCATCCCCTGCTCTTGCTGCTCAAAGCTGCTTTTTGGGCTTGCTTTTCCCCTACTCTGTGCCTTTAAGTAGGATATGGATTTAAGGACACCCCAAGAAAAAATTTGCTGCTCCCTAATTTTAAGGAAAACAGAACCAGTTTTAATTACTTGCAGGTCTGCCGGAGTCTTTCCATTGGAATGGGATCAAGATCTGTAAATTTAATAGGCATTTATCACAGATCTCCAGGCACAATCTGATATTAGGCTGTTACTAAATCAAACTGTTGTTCTTTGTTTATGCAAAACTTTGGAAGAAACTTGGATGAAAAACATGTATGGTTCATTCTCTCAAGAAAACAAAGGAGTTGCAGATTGCTTTGCTACTTGCCTTAGGCTTTGAAAACAGTCTGCATTATGTCTCTTCTATAGCCTAAAGAAAGTAAAATAGAATAAATATTCTAGGTATAAGCATTAATGGCATACTGATCTTTAGAAATATTCCACAAAAGGTGTGATAGAAAGAAAAGCATGTCTAATGTTCTTCAAAAGCTATTAATATTATTCATAAATTTTGGGGTTTTTTTTTGTTTGCTTTGTTTTCGTTGTTGCATTTTTTCATGGGGGGTGTTGTGGGTTTTTCTGCTTCTTTGGTTGGTTAGTTTGGTTTATTTGTTTTGTTTTGGTTTGGTTTTGGTTTTGATTTTAGATTCAGTTTCCCCCAGATCCATCAGATTATTTGATATTGAACAGAATTGAAGATTTTTTTGTCTCATTTTAATTCTGCTGAAAATATTTGCCACAATGCAGCAAAAGCTGGCTTAGAAATAAATGCTTTTGTCAATAGTGTAGTTTGACTTATATATGGAATAATCAGACCTATATAGTCAAAGGAGGTTGACTCTGCGCTGTTTGGGGGAGAAAGCTGCAAACTCATGAGTGAAACTGAGCCTGGGAAGAGGGGAGCAGTGAGAGGAAGGTGTTTTAAGGTTTGGGTTTATTTGTCATTATCCTTTGCTGATTTGATTATTAAGAAAGCAATTTCTCAAAATTGAGGGGTTTTTGCCTGAAATGGTAATTGCTCAGTGATGTCCCTGTCCTTATCTCAATCTATGAGTTTTGTCATATTTTTTTCCCTCTGTCAGTTGAGGAAGAGAGTGATAAAGAGGGTTGATGGCACCTGGCATCCAGCCAAGGTCAACCCACTGCAGTATGCATGGGACTGTTGTTATTCTGAAGGTAAGTAAACAATTATGAGTTTCAAATCTGTCCTTATATATACAGCACACACATAAACTTCTAATTCTTGATAAATATAATGGTAGAATACTGTTCTACTTCAAAATATCTAAAATTCACTGTATCATCACCAAAATGAGAAGAGAGATGAACACCATCAACAAAGAGAAAATAAAGAGAATTTATGGTGTTCATGGGGAAAAAATGGTAAACAATGTTTTATATAGCATGCCTTTGCTGGTTTATTTCTTTGATTATCTATGAAAGACAATAAACAATAGCAAAAAGCTCCTGAGCCTTTAATCCTGAACTTTGTAATTATAGATTTATCCCTCCATCATCACTTTTCCAGTAACTTCTGTGGGTCTGATACTTGCAAATCCCCCTTTCAAATGAAACAGACCAGATCTCTTACCTGCAATTAGGGTCTTGCACAGCATCATGTTCTCTGAATAATTATCAGAAAAGTACCAGGGAAGGTCAAAAGATCTGCCTTTCAAATTATCTTCTTCTGTGCTTAGTGACACAGAAAATGAAAAACCGTCAGATCTTTCTGGGTTTGTAGCTTTGCTGCTTGGGTCCTCAACAATGCAAAGTATTTTCCCTGCATTACTTACACTGAAGAGGGAAGCTACAATACTGAAAACTCATCATGAATCTGGACAATAGCAGTACCTGCTCATGCAGCTAACCAATTTTAGAATCACTTCAATAAGCAGAGGCTTTAGACTTGGAAACAGAATAATAAAGCCCTTCACATAAGGGAAATATGGAATCTGTGAAGTGTTTACTTAGAAGAATAATGTGATATTTTTATTTGGATAAATATATTCAGGGAAAAGTTTGTACAGCCTGTTTCCAAGAAGTTTAAATCTGACAACAAAATTATAGGCAGTACCTGGATAATCAGTGATACTATAGATGGTTTTAGAGACATGCAGAGACATTCCTGGGTATGAGTCTCAAAGTCCAGGAAACAGCATAAAAATTTATGTGGAAACTGTCCTGTAAAGAAAAAAAAAATTTTCTCTTCATTTTTTAGGCAGACTCTTTGCTCCTCACCACCAGCAGCCTTCATCTACCTCACCCCCCTCACAAGGCACACAAGTTCCACACCCGAAGCAGGAGAGGAGTAGTCGTTTCCTCCTCAATCTCCACCAATTTTCCTGACGTTGTAATTAAAGGGCTGACAGGGAAAGTGCAGTACTTGCTGTGAAATGAAATTGTTACACTAAAGAGAGTCCTAGACAGCTCAGTGATAAGATAATTTAGATGGCAAGGGAAAGCAGCTAACATATATGTGGGTATAAATGACAAAGAGTGGAGATTCGAGCTTTTGAAAACGTGGTTCAGACATCTCGAGACGGTGGGGAAGAAGCTGCAGAGCTGTACTTTCAGCTTTCCTGCCAGTCATAGGTAGAAGCTGAGAGTTATTGAACAGGAGCTGCATCTGAATGAGAAAGTAAGAGACAGCAGCAACTTGATGGCAGGTAAGTGTTGTTAAAGCAGAGCATTGTAGTGAGGGGGAAAAGTAACAAGTAGGAAAAAAAAAACCCATGGTGTTTTCCTAAAGAAAGATTTTTTAAATCTTTCTTTAGGGAGAAAAACAATTCTATAAACTTTCAGATACAAGAAGGGATAATGAGAACACAGAAGCTGAACTATACCTATAGGGTAACTATCTTTTTTTTTTTTTAAGTAAAACAAAATGAATTATATAGAAATTACTTCTGGCATCTTATGAAAAGAGACCTAATATAAAGATATAAAACCTATTGTATCTTCAGGAGGACTAGTGCATGAGGTATTATATGTATAAGAGGAGAATATTAGAAGAAAGAAATGACACTTGCAAATTTCCTGCCAGCATAAACCATTTGCACTGCAGTGAAAAAGAGAAATGCCAAGAAAATAATTGGAGGAATCTTTGAAGATTTTGTAGGACTGAATGACAGTCTAAACTTGGAAGTTAAAGCACTAGAATGCCCATAATAAAGGATCTCCATTACTCTGACATTTCAAAAATATGAAAACCATGAAGGGGTTCATGGAAGGAGCTAATTTGAATCACAGAAGCTTTATTTGTTTACTTCAAAGAAAGGAATCATATAGACAAACTATTGGCATGTGAATTGCCAATGGCAATGAAAAGTAAAGATACCCTAAAAGGTTACCACAGAAAATTAAATATTTGAAGTAGTAAAAATTTTTAAACTCTATAAAGATTTTAATTTGAAAATGTACAGAACTGAATGACAGTTAAAAACAACGATGTATCTACAACACTCTAAAGCAAGTTCAAAAAAATTGTAAGATATTGCTTCTTTTATTTTTTTTGCTTTTAACCAATATATTAGTTTCATGTCTTCACATGACCTGAATAACAGATCACCAGCTGTAGAATCAAATTAGAGTTTAAAGGAGCATCTTCATTATATTACAGCCAAAGTAAGGACTCACACATCTTGTAAGAAAGCTTGCTGTTGAGAGGTTTTTCATTTTGTAATACTGGGTTTGAACAAAGATAAAAACGAATTCTGAGAATCTTCAAGGTCATGTCCAAGCTATGTACACAGGTTTTTAAAAATTTATTGTAATAAAAGATGTTTACAAAAATCACAGCTAAACGATGGCCTGTTTATGAAGTACAGCTAAATATCAGTTTTGTACATACAAAGGATGGACCAGTAAGTGTGGGTGGATATATGCTCTAAAATTCAAGGCAGTATTGCTGAACATTCATAAAGAGCTGCTGGAGAACTGAAAGACTATTAATGGAGTTTCATACAGAGAATGTCCAAGGTCCACAGGCTAATGAACAATGAAATGTTGAAGAAATCTGTGAATAAAGGATAAGTGAATTTCCACCAAATAATTTTTTCTTGTTAATGGTATAATTCTTGAGGACAGAATGATTATTTGTTTCTTATGTTTCATATCTATCATTTGATAATGGTTTCAATGTCAAATTTAGTCAAATAGATTCCAAAATGCAATCTGTTCCTAATATCTTTGCATCATCACCCATCTTGCTTTTTTAAAAATCCTTTTTCAATTTTAAAGTCACCATTGTATTTCTTCTCATCTGACTGCTGAAATTCATTGTACTTACTTGTTTAGCATCTCTGCATTATTCCTTTGTTAATGAAGTGCAATAATCCTGAAATATTTCCTCATTATAGTTGATGGCATCAAATCAGATTACCTAACATAGCAACTGTTGCCAAGAAAGTCAACATCTCAAACTATATAATCCACGTTAGCATTGTTAAATGCTTTATTTTCTTTTATTTTAAAGACTCATCTAACCTTCCTTCTTCAGAGGCAAGGTTTGGCACTTTTTTCACGTAGTTATATGTGATCTCTTAGCAGTAAAAACAACCCCAATTTTGCTAAGTGAGGACTCAATAGTTCTCATGCTCTCAAACAATTCTGAACAGCAGTCAAATGAGAGAAAAATCATGTTTCTTTGCTAGGGTGGTTTGTTAATAAACAGAGAATTATTGGACAAACTAATTTGTAAAGTGCTTACTGTCTTTATATGCAAATTGGTATAGGTGTCTGGCATGGGTGGTTCTGCACCTGTAAAACAGCACCCATAAAGAAAATGAAAGAGAACGGATTTAATTAATGAAAAAAATGTTCCTTTATGCCTGTCACTTTCAGCACTTAATGGTGTTGGTACTTATTCATGGTTCTGTGTAAGCATTTTTTTCTACAATAATCAGAAACAATACATATTAATTTTTTTTATCATGATCTCTAATTTTTTCCCAGTGACTAAAGATGTCAGCCCAGGGAGGTGGTGGAGTCATTGACCCTGGAGGTGTTTAAAAAAAAAGCCTGGATACGGTAATTAGTGCCATGGTCTAGTTGTCAAGGTGGTGTTAGGTCACAGGTTGGACTTGATGATCTCAAAGTCTTTTTCTAACTTAGTTAATTCCATAATTCTGTGGGTCTCTGATTCAGAATGAAGTACAGCTCATCATATGTGATGTCCTATTGAGAAATAGGGAGAGAGACAGCAGGATTCACCCTCAGGTTTCAACATCATTTGCAAAATATTTAGAGGAGCCAGTGGCTACTTCCACACACAGCCTGTAAGGGTCCTGGAGCTTATCTGCTCTGCTGAAGTGCTGGGACCAAAACTCTCTTTTCACTTGATTTAGAGCAGACTTGAATTTGGCTTTTTTATGTCTCAAGAGAGTATGATAACTTCTGGATTGTAGGGGACTCTGGAATGAGTAAATATCAATAATCTCCTTTTGAAGAGGTTTTACTTTGTGTAACCAATATTAATTCAGGAAGAGAATATGAATGACTGCATAATGTAGCCATTAGAGTACTCAATTGGATGCAGTGACTGCTGGATTCCAGCCTGATTCACTGTGTTCCCTCTGTAGCCCATTGTGTTGGTTTTACTTCATTTTGTATTTACAAAATACAAAATACCCCCATGCCTTTTTCTCTTTAGGAACTATTATTCAACATCCTGAAAAGAACTGGCTTGACACTTCTTCAACTTTTCTCCATGTTTTGCTTCACTAGAAATGTGAAAATCATATTTGAAATTGTTTTGACTGTTTCAGAGATGCAAATTTCAACAATAAATGCATCCCCCAAAGGGTTAGGTCTTTGGGTACTTTTTCTTGTCAAAGTCTGCTGAAGAGTTGAAATACAAATCAGATTACATATGCTTGCTATTAATTTGGCAAGAGTCATTGTTATTTTTGTTTTTCATTCTTAAACACCTCAGCCAGTGACAGTTTATTTAGTAAGAAAGTCTGCCTGGTTTCCTCTGACAGTAGGAAAAATTAAAACCAAAGTTCTTCTAGGCTTTCTCATGATTTAAAATATTTTTTGTGCATTAATAAAACGCAGATTAGATTCAGACCAAAATTTTTAAACTTGCCTATTTTAATTTGTTAGAAGATTGAAAAATGTCCTAAATCAGGACTGGCAAGATAAATTCCTTTCTCTTCCTCTCACAGATTTTTAGTAATCTAATTGATTTTCTTAGTGGAATTTCAAAATTTTCTAAGGTCATATGAATAAAAATAACCCCATTTGCCCTGGTGCTCCTTCAGAGTTAATGCCAATTTCTTTGGATTGTGAAGTTTCACTTTATTGCTCTGAATAACACATTCATTTTATTTTTGGGATATAAGGAGATTATTTAAATTTATGTGACTCTCAAGTGTGCCAATCTCTCTAAGGCTTTATATGCCTTTTGGCACATCTTCTGGCACCTAGAGTATTAAACATGGTAAGCAGATACAAAGATGATTAAGGACTGGTTTGGCATTTGTACAAAATATTTTTAAATGTGTATTTATTTAATAGTGGTTCAAAATCTCCACTTCTACTGTATGTGATACAGCAATTTCAATTTGAATGAAGTGTGAAAATAAATCACTATCTATGACAATGATTTTTTCTTTGATGGAACACTTTTGCTGAAAAGTGGAAAAAAAGTACAGGTGACACTTTAGAGAGAGTATGGAACTTTTGTGGTCACAGGAGGGTTTCATAAACAAGCATTTAATAACCAGCTTTGTTGCTTCTCAGAGTTTCCTTTGACAATCATAAATTCCTTATGCTAGTGCATGAGAGAATATAGGGGTGATCTTCCCTAACAATTAAATTATATTTCAAGATTTGTTTTCTTTTTTCATCAAGTATAAGCTTTAATTCCACTTCTTTCTCTATTCTAACAATTGTGATTATCTAAATCAACTGTATTTTGAAGAATAAAAAAACAGACAATTTTTTCTTGTTACCTGTTAATATTGAGAACATTGCTTAGTTGCAGAAACTTTTAGATTGTTCCTTTTTTTCCATATGAACTCCCAGCAACTGCTTTCACAGTGGATGGATGTGGAATCATAAAACAAACACAAGCATTCTGTAACGCTTAAATTCTATATACACAGACTTTTTGCAGACTTCAAAACCAGGGCCTGGTTACAAGTGCACTGAACTCAGAGAATCCACTTGACTTTAGAAGTCTTTGATTGTTTTTATATTTCCTAAGTCATTTTGGCAGTTTTCACTGGTATTAAAAAGATGCACATCTCTTAACCAGAGATTAATTCTGAATGGTCATATCAATCATATTTTTTTCATAACATCTGCTATAAAGAAATAGTAGGAAAAATATGAGTATTCAGTAACTAGGTTTCTAGTAAAAACAAGGTACTCTTCAAAGTTAGAATTATAGTTCTGGTTTTTGGGAATCATTTGACTGTCTCTGAGATTCATCCTTGCTCTTCTGTTATCTATAATATTTCTGACCACAGTGCTCGTCCTTGCAGAGTTTTCATTGTGTTGTAGCTGAAGAGTAACTTCAGCAGTTCCAAACCAACATTTACTGGATTACATGAATTACCAACATGAATTAACATTTACATGAATTACCAACATTTGCTAAATAACCCAGGTTTTAGCCTTATCCTTTGGGCTGTTTTCCTCCCAGGATCTGTTTCTTCAAAATCCTTTTTCATTCTTTCCTGGTAGCCACAGTAGCTTGCATGTGGCAGTAAGAGCGCATTGTGCGCTGCTGGAGTGATAGAAGAACATCCCAGATATTTATCTTAATATACTGCTTCAGGCATCTCTATTTTAATACTGTTTTCTCCTGCAAAGTAGTTGTATTGTTTTAATTTCAAAACCATTTGAAGCATGGCATGGGTAAGATAAGTATTTCTGGAAAAATTATTTCATTTAGAAGGTAAAACAAATGTTTCTATTGCGCATCTTTCCCATTCAGCTATGTCACCTTCTGCATGCTGATTTTCCTTTCCCAAAATCTTTGCACAATTTACCTGACATTTTAGATAATTATCATCATAAGAATGAAAGTATATAACTGAGAATAAGCAACAACAACTAGGATTTAATCACTGTGTGGTCAGACTTCTCAAAATCTTGGTTCACATTTCCAGGATATAGAAAATTTTAAAGAATTAATTTTATCATCATTAAAATTAATGATATTTTTGTTGTCAGTCCCAAGTGGAAAAAAATTTCCTGAGAATGAAACCAAAAGAATTTTAAATTAACTGACCAATATTTAAAAAATTAAAGAGAAGCAATTAAAAAAAACTTTTACTAGTACATCCTTGATATTTCTTGATATTTGTGACTCAGTTAAACTTTTGTTCCCATATTGCATAAACAGCTCTTAAAATATTTGATATTTCATTTCTGTGAATAGAACTGTAGCAAGTACCTGAAGTCTTTAGTGCTTATTCCAGTACAGAAGAAATGCTGTGTGTTTATTCCAAAGGTAGTTATAGCATCTACTTATTTTTCAGTTACTTTCAATACTTCTGTACTTCAAGTACATATCTCCAAATAGCTCTCAAATGTTTGTTTATTTGAAATATCTTCCCAAGAAAAGTGGTGGAAATTTCATCAGTAATATCGCCCAAAACTGCAAGACCACAATGCTGTCTAACTGGCCCTTTACTGGCCAAATAATTAACTAAGTTTTATAGAGAAAAATTACAAGAGATTTTGCACCACATTGCCTTTCTTTGAAAACCAGTTTTTAAAATCCCTCAGACACTATTAGAAAGCTTCCTTTGAAATTTTCATGTGAAAATAGCGATGCAACATATTAAGTGTTTCTAAAATTCTGAGTCATCATGAACTATTCTTCTCAGAAACTTTTTTTCGTCCCTCATTTTTGATGAATTTCTCAATACAATCCTCTTTTCCTACTTGAAAAAGTGCTTTGCTAAATTTTCCTACATTTTAAAATTCAAACTCATTTGTTTTAGAGTAGAATTGACTAATTAAACCTTTTTGCAATTATATACTGTGGATTTTTATTTCAACTTGTTGATGGAAGAAAGTGCAAACTAAAATTTTGTTGTGCTGAGATTTTCGCAACATTCCTCAACATTTTAAAATTTTATTTATTTTTATTTTGGAAGAATGCTATTTTAAGTAAAAATAAATTAAATGCATTAATCTCTTTACAAGAGATATTATTTTCCTCTGAAAGAAATGGCATTTCCCTACACTGACCATACAGCTGCATCTAAAATACCACATTTTTTTTCTATGTGCTACCAACAGGAAATAACAATTTTGTATCAAATGCCTTTGCTTATTTATTACCAACACCATGGGCATAGAAGGATAAACTGCTCCACTGTCACATTTTGATTGATCATTTAAACTCCAAAGAGATAAAATACCAATAATATAAGTTTTCATATCTGAAATAATTATAATCACAGAATTAAATAGTGGTCCATTTTCCCCTATCTTTTTTGTTTGCTCTCTCAACTTTGCCAAAGGAATACACCCAGGATTTCACTACCTAACAGTTAATCAATTTTTTCAGACTAATGGTTTTCATGTCCTTTTGTTAGAGATTCCCCCTCCTTTTCCTCAAGCAGCTGCTGTTTTCTCTGAACCATAGCAACCGGTCAAGCAAGCAGAATAAGCAGCTCCCTGAGCAAACAGCACCAACTCTGCTCCACAGGTGATCTAGTGAAGAGAGCTTCATAGCAACCACTCCTGTCCTCCATTACTAGGCTTATAAATAGGATTTCTCATCAATGAGGAGTATTATCAGGAAGGGAAGTGAGATCAGTAACTGCACCAGCACTTTTCTGTGGTCTGCTATGTATTTTGGATGCCAACAGCCATAAGAGTAATTATTTTTGTGCTAGGAAGAGGCCATCATGCAGTAGCAGAGAGCTTTGGAAAAGGGTAGTACAGCTGGAAGAGGGAAGCCACGCTGGGCTCCTCTGCTTTGGTGTCCTCCAGCTGGTGTGGCAGCAGCCTGGCAGAAATGGGAGCACGAGGCAGGGATGAGCAGTAGTTACCGCACTGGAACTGGCACCAGCAAACATTTCCTGATGTTTTCCACTGTCTGCTGAAGCTCACCTGTCCCACCTGGAGAGAACATTGCTTTAATTTCACACTATACATTGGAGACAGAGTAAGAAGCACTGCTGAGTTTCAGATTTTCCTGCCTTGTAAGGGAATGTTGATGTGTCAAAGTAACAGAAAATTCTTAAGAAATTTTTTGGAAGAAGTAAATATAAATCTACTACTTTGTTACATCTCTTCTATTAGCAACTGTTTTTAGAGCACAAATATTTAAAAAGCACAAGATTAAAAGTCAAGTAAAGCAAGAATGATTAATTACATAAACTTACATAATGTTAAAATATAATTCTGATTTTTTTTATTAGATACCATAACTTCTTTCTGTAATTCCTGCAAAGACTAATAACATTGAAGAAGATAGACATTTACAGGTTTTGGAATAAAATCAAGTAACTAACTCAACAGAAGAAGTATCATTGTGTTTTTTATTTTTGTGCAAAATATGATTCAAAATTTATAAGAATAATTATGTAGTCCATATATACTGTTGACTCAATGTAAATGAATGTTACTCCTCTGGGGCAAGGCTTGTATGTCTTGTTATCTAACTTGCATTTGCACATTGGAAGTATAACAAAAACGCTTATCTGTTTTAAAAGTTTTCAAGAATTTCCATTATTAAATTCAAATAACATCTGATTTAAGGTAAGAGGCAACTAATTTTTAAAGCATCCAAAAAAAATCTTCTTCACCTGAAAGCCTGTTATTACAGCCAATGAACACCAAGTGAATGTATCAAATTAGCAAAAGAAAAAAAACCTTTGAATTCCCTCTGGGCAATAAAATGATGGTTTTATATGTGGAATTTTTGGCAATGTTTCATTGAGGGAACATTAATAGTTCATCAAGATGAAGGGTTAGAACATTTCGCAAGATATTTGAATTTTGTACAATTATAGTTTCCAACCTTTATTTTCTCAAGTTGAAGGCTTTTGAATATTGAATAAAATATATTTTACTGTCTTCAAACCTACATTTTAGATGCACTGCTGTATTCTGCTGTTTTCAATGCAAGAGACTAATGAACCTAATATTAGAATCTTATTTCATTCTGATATTGAAAAAAAAAAAAGGAAAAGAAGGCTATAAGACCAGGACCATGCTAATAAAGATAAAGCTTACTTTCCTAAAAATCCCTCTTCTGTGGCTAAATCTCAAAAAACCCCCAAACCTATCTGTAATGCCTTTGCACAATCTGAGGTTTCCACAGCACAGTGCAACCAGTTGCCAGTGAGGTGTAGCTTTGCTCCTCAGTCAGCTGTTTGTGGAAATGTTATTTGACGAAACACAGGAAAGTAGTTTCCCTGGGTTACTGCAGGTGGCAAAGATACTGCCATTCACTGAGGAGTATTGTTATAGGAAGTTTCAACAGTGCAGACAAACTTTCAAAGCTGAAGGGAAACTTCAGGACCTTTCAATTAATACATGAGAGGATAGCTGGAATGTGAGATAATAAGAATAAACAGTCCACTGAAGTATTTTATTCACATATGAAAATTTTCTTCCATTTACCTTAATTTTCAGACTAAAAACTGGCAGTTACTCTTCAGTTTTCTTTCAAGACTTTGTGACTTTGTATTCCACTGATGTTTGTGTCCTGAGTTTAATTAAGCTTTATGAATTCCTTACAGCTGGAAGACTTAGCAAAGGCTCAGATATGCTTTCCTGGCATGAATACTGTTATTTTCAGATTGAAGCTGTTTTTAATTGGATGGTGGAATAAATAGTTTATTGCAATAAGTTGAATAAAATTCATGTAGGAAGCTACTGAAGTATTTACAGTATAAAGAAGAAATAAATGATCTGGTAAGATGCTACATTACTTGATGTGGATGCAAGTCTTAACATGAGAGAGGGTGGTCATAAAAAAAAGCAAAGCAAAAAGGGATTTGACCAACCCCTAGAACAGGTCTCAGTATCTTAACCACCTATACTGTGCTGTCTTTACTCAGTAAATTACACATACCACCATGATGACATCACTCCAAGTTCCTCAATTAATCTACCCCTTTTTATGATCTTTCACACCTTTCATTGTGGTCAAGAACCTTGTGAAGGATGAAGTGGATGCTAATATTTATACAGCACTTAATGTAATTGGGTCCTGACCTGGCTAAGCACAACAGTTATATAAACACATATGGGAAAAAGAGAGAATTGCTGCAGGGCTCAGCATGCATTTGTTCCTAGAACTCAGTTTTTGTTGGTCCTCCGGGCACAGGAAATAGCAGGTTATTATGACACACTGCCTGTGGTCTGTCAATAAATTAATATTTAACAATCAAGAGAGATTAGGAACTGAATGTTAGCTTTAGAAAAACACTCCAAAATCCCAAACTAAGCTGCTTCCTTGAAAACAATAGACAAAGTCCAACAGAAACCAATTAACTTGAAGGGTTAAATAGACATTTGGAGAAGTGCTATACTTAAGATTTGAAAAATACAGGTTTAGGAAGAGGAGTAACCTAATATAGAAATGTTAAACACAGAGTTTGTAAAAAACACCTCAGCAGCTGAATGGTGTGGTGTTGGGCTACTTTTTTTTTTCTCTAGATATAGAATGTAACTAGAATATTGAGAGACAAACCTTAATTTTTCTTGGGAAAAAAAAATTTTAAATGTCAGTTAACAGACCTACTATATAGATTAGAGAAGTGTGCAGGTAGATCTTAAGAAAGTTGTTCTTGTCCTAAAATAGTTTGTTTTAAGGAAGTACATAGCTTTTTGGGAGTTTCAAAAATGGTCTTTTCTAACTCTACAGCACCAATGTAGAAATACATGTGTGTGAAGGAAGAACCCCAAAAAAAAAAAAAAAGTCTCTGCCTCACTCAAATGAGTTAGCAGGTTTGCTTTCTGTCTTCTAGTGAGGAATACTTAAAAAAAAGACTGCAGCTGGCAAGTAAAAGGAGATGCTGAGAGGTAAAGGCCAAAGATTACATCCAAAACCATCTCAAATTCAGTGCCTGAGTTGATAATTTTTTCCTAGTAATTTAGCATTTCTTACCTCCTTATCACTGCAAATGATACATTCATCAGTATACAAGTGATTGCATATCTTATTTCTATTCAAGAGGTTTATCCTCTAGCTGTTTTTGTGACCTTTTGTTTATATGTTTACAAACCTAGGATTGAGTGAATGCAGAATGAAAAATGAATTATCAAAAGTAGTCTAAGACTGCTAAATATCTTAGCGATTGCTTTTCTAAACTTTCATTATTTGTGGTTGTTAATTTTTATTAGAACAAAGAAAGTTTCTGTATTGTATTAACTGGACCTTTGTGGAATGCCAGCCTCAGCTCATTTTTGGCAGTGTTTAATACAGGAATAGAGTAGACCCAATTAAAGAATGTAGTCCATTCTAATAACATTTCAAGGTGAAATTCTTCTATTTCTCTTCTTGAGTTTAAATCAGCTTTTCTCATTTGAGATTGTTTTACACTGCTGCCAGAAAACTGGCTTGGATTTTAAAAATTATCAATCCACTACTAGGGAGGATTTCAAGGCAAATTCATAATTTAGTTATAATTTTCTTTTTGTCTGGGTATTTTTTTATCCCTGAATAGATATAGCACCAATTGAATTCAATAGGCTTTGTCACTTGGGGTCCATCTATAGTAAAAACAAAACAACTACTGCTCAAAAGAGCAGTGGAGTTTCTTACACACCACCCCAGTCAGAACTGGTATAACAAGGAAAAAAAATATGCCAAAGGAGAAACAAAACAGCATTTTTAAGGAAAGACACTATCCTAGATATGTTGAGATACATCCTTTAATGTTACATCAGGGTTAAACTGAACAGGAAGTTGTAGTTTTCTGAAATAGTGCAAGTGTCTGTACAGAAACACATGCAGCATGGGAAACAAGCATGAGGAACTAGAGCTCCAGAGTGACAGAATCGTGACACTGAATTAGGTGGAGGGACACCTACCCTGGTTGTGGTGCTGCACTAGATGGGAAGCTCAAAGATGTGTTTCAGGTATATTTTTGCCTTCTGCATCAATAACTTGTTTTTCATAGATATTTATATCCATGTAGAATCAGATGTTGGAGGCCAGAGAACATGGATATCACGTCCCCTTAGCTTCAGCCTTAAGCTGCATTATGAATCAGCAAAGTGGTCTGATCCAGACTGAAAAGCTGTTCTAAGAATTGTGTGGTGTCAGGTGCATCAGAAGAATCAGCTGTTATTTGTTGTCATTACAGTGCAAGAGTTCTATTACCAGTACATTAGAAGGGTTCCATACTGCTAGAATTTCATAGCTCCTTGATGTTTCTTGTGGGCAGCTCCTCCAGGCACTGGCTATTCCTTCCTCTTGCATTAGCCAACCGACTCCAGTTCCCTCGACCAACCAATCCACTCTTTCATAATACTCTTCTTCTTACTGGCTACAGCTGTGGCCTGTTAAAATCAGGCCTGTTCCCAATCTCTAATGTTAAGCTCAGCTGCAACTCCTTAATGGGGTAAGATTGCTTACTATACTACTTTTGTTTACTAATATCCTATCCCCCCACAGTTATTATCCTGAGTCCATCAGTGTTTTCCATCCCTTCCTAAAGGGTGAGCTGTTACAACTAAAAATTTGCTGAGATAGCGCTTCAGAAAACATGTAAAAGAACTTGTGAGAAAATGTCTCCAAGTTCCTCTTGCAACAAGCTTTTGCATTGCTGGAGCATTTGTTATGGTATACTGTATAAAAGTTTAAGGGAAGCTGGAATACTGAAAAGAAGCTTCAGGTAATTAAATTCCTCTACCGTGTGTAGGAACTCCTAGAATGGAACAAATTTGGAGAGATGGCAAATTCTGCAGCGTGGGTTTACCTACAACTTTGATGCTAAGGTCCCAGCTATTCTATTCATCGGATTTTTCACTTACCTTCAGCCATCCCCTGGCACATATACTGGCTAGATATCTTCCCCTTGTGAAGACAAATTAAGAGGCAATTCAGAACAAAGCAGGAGAGCTGTGCTATCTGACAGATGAATTTTCTGTGCTGAATTCTTTGAGTGGAGTCACTCAACCTTACCCATTATTTGGGTTCCTCAGAAGCAGAGTAATCATCTGGACAAAGGGAAGGGGGAAAGTTGTGCTAGCAGTGGAATCTTCTTTTCCTAAAAGAATATTAGATCTGCAGAGGGCAATTTGAGACACGCAGAGGAATCTAAGCTTTAGTAAACAATCATATTTATATAGAATCTGGCTGTGAAAATATTGCAAAATATAGAAATCCCTAGAACAATAAATCTTCTTGTTCTTCCTGATGGAGATAGATTCTAAGGTCATCAACTATAAGGATCAGATGAGTCTCACATGAATGCTTTGGCCCCGAGCTGTGCTGGTAATAAACAGGATTTTTATTACATTTCTAAGTGCTTCATGACATGTGTTAAATTACTGTATGCTTCACAAGCTGCAGCAGAGAAGTATTGTGCAATTGGATAGTTTAAATGTGTTCCCTTTGTTCCATTTCAACACAGTGGCTCAGCTTATCTTGTAGAACAAAAAATGCTATTTTCTTATTTTATACACGATCTGATCCAAACTGTTCAACTTTTGCATGATTATAGTAAATGACCTAAAGATTTTTCATGTTTTTGTAGAATGAAATACTTTATCAATTGCATTTTTTAGCTGATGGACCGTTCCATTTTATATCAGTTAGTCTGTCAGTACTCTAAATTTGCACCTAAAGTGTAGGATGTATTAGCCCTTCTCAGGCTGTGATAACTAGATACATCTGAGCTTTCCATCAGCCAGGAGGGTGACATGAAACCATCCCCTCCTGGCTATTCTGTCCAAGATAGATCAGGTTTTAGTGTACAGTGTGTAATTTAGAATCTAAACTTTTTAAGAATCAGTGAGTCTGTCTTTCACAGGGTCTCTTTATTATGTATTATTTTTCATAGGGTCACATCAAAGTCTAGTGAATCCGTGCATGTATTTGAACCGATGTTAAGTCAGAGTGTTAACTCCATTTCTGTGTTTGGACATGTTCATTCTGTTTCAAAAATCAAGACTGAAAGAATTATTATTATTCATTGTGAAGCAGAGCTTCCACCTCTCAATCAAGCCTCTCAAAGAAAAGACAGAAAACAATAAGTATTGTGTGTAAATTCAGTGCAAAATGGAAGTAAATGAGTTGTGGCATTTTTGTTATATCACTGCAGGGAAAGCTATGGACATTTTCAAGTCTCTGCTTTTAATGAAACATGTCCAAGTTTCCTCAGAAGAGCTGATTGCCTAGTCCTCAGCCTAATCTTCCATTTCATTAAGTACTTGGAATGAATGGTGATAAAAATTAAATAAAAACAATTCCTGCATTTTTGCATATAAATCAGATCTCTAAAGGTTAAAGTAGCAATATTAAAGGGTGAATATTCTACTAGCAAAATGAGAGGAAACTTTAAATGCAGAAGCATAGCCAGGCAGTGCTCCTCTCTAAAATACTAAGAAATATTAAGAAATATTTGATTTTATTCATTTATTCATGGTAAACATCTACCTTCACATCTTTGCAGAAATATTCCAAAACCATAATTTGACCTTGAGGTAGGTGGTATCTTATCCTGGACAAGATATTTTTGTGTGACAAAGGGATGAATATTATCCTTAGTAGTTCTTCTTTTAAAAATTCTGAAAACAAATGCAGAGGAATGAACATCTATAATTTATATTCAGAATAGAAGAATAATTAAAGGTTAACAGTGTAGAAAAATTACAACAAAAAAGCCTTAGCAAATTGTTGGTGAAGTAACCTTATACTAAAGGAGACCTTTTTATATTTAGTGCTTGTTTAAAGGAAGAAATTCTGTAAAGTTACTGAAAAACAACTAAGGTGAGAATTTAAAGTAAAATATCTATCATTAGTAGCTGTTCAGATCTCTTTCTTTTCTAGAAGCAAGCTTTTAAGCTTTGCTGGCATTATAGTTGATCAGTTAATTTGCTGTTATTTATATCTTAAAATCTGTAATGTTACTTTTCATTTCATTTTGACAGTATTTCAAAAATTATTTTGGGAGATATTTTTAGCTGTCAGTAGAAAAATTTTCTAGGTGAAAATATAAAATCCTATCATGTAATTTATATTCAGCTTAGATTGCTTTTTTTTTGTTTCAAATATCTGTGTTTGGTAACTTCTAATTGAGCTAAATTCTCAGTTAGTATTAAACTAATTTTCTTGACATGTTTATACATATTTTTCTTTCAGGAATAAAAAAGGCAGGAAGCTTTTATGTGGTCACCATTCCGTGCTCTTTCTCCTGGCATTTTTTTTTTCTTTAAAATTAGGGCTCAACTTATAAAATAACTTTTTTTAATGAGAATCACAATAACTTCAAGCGTGCTTCTGCCATAGTGTCCTTGGGTAAATTTATTGTTTTTTCTACCAAACCACCTCTCCTGTACCTTGTCTATTTGACAGATGGCTTCACTTCCATGGCAGTTTTACCTTGTAGCCATATTTTGGTCATGGCTCATATTGTTTCAGCTATTTGTTTCTATTTAGGAGTTCAGTATCTCTGCATTTATTCTATGAAGCTGCTATTATGCCTACCATCTTCAAAGAGATTTAACCCACCTATTAGCACAAGGGGGCTTCATAACTACAGAATTATGTTTCATTAGTCCTATCCATCAAAACATGATTGTCTGCATCACGGGGAAGTTAAGACATTGGACATATCAAGTTCTAAGGTCATGCAAATAGATTCTTCTCCTGGAGCTTGTCAGGTGCATCCAGCTGGAACACCCAAGGGTCAGGGACAATACCACACCTGTTATAGTCTGGAAAGAAATATCTACTGTTGAGTGGAGAAGGAGCATGTAGTTGTGAAAATAGAACATGTATTTCTGGAAAGAAGAAGAAGCAAATTGCAAAAAACTCTGAATGCTGGATTTTTGACCAAGGTAAAAGCATTTGTCTGCTGCAGGCCAAGCAGCCAGAAGCAAGCTTTTTCTTATATATGTTATTTTAGTCCCATATTCTCTGTACTAATTATACAAATTTTTTGCTTTTGTTTATCAAATGCTTTTCTATTATCTGTGTCACAAACAGCTTTGTAAGCCTGTGACAGATTTATCTTGTCACCTGTATGGAACCTCTTATTTAATGATAAAATTTTAAAGTCATGCAATAATTCTCACAACGTTTTATTGTCCATGTTTAAAAAAAGTAAAGTGTCCATCAGTAACTAAATGCAAAGAGAATTAATAAGATATTTCAAGCATCAAATTCCATAAAAACACTGCCAGACTAAATTTTCAAGGGCAGGCCTTTAAATTGGTCTCTTGCATCCTTTTATAAGTAATTTTAACTCAGAAACAATCTCAGCAGGTAGATAAGATTAAGTGGGAAATGAACCAAACCAAAATCGCACTCCTTTTACTGAAGAGGCTCAGGAAGAGGTGATGCTGTGTAACTTTTTTTTGCCAACTTCGCATCCATCCCCTTGTCTTCCAAACCATCTTTCAGCTACCTGCCATGGACAAACAGCTTATTAGCACATTACTCCTTTGACATTAAAGGCAGATGGAATCTGTACTTCTAGGATTTTTTTGGTCAATTTCTCAGCAGTCTGGTAGTTGATACAAGCACTCTTTGATTGGAAAGAACACAGAAATGGATGATAGGCACTTGTTTATAGTCCCCACTGTACCAGCACAGTACTGGTTCTTCATTTGGTGCTACACAGAGAGTCAGTCCTCTAAGAAAAAAGACCAGGTAAGGTAGTAAGAATGAGTGAGGAAACTGCTCTGAGAGGCCAGCACCAAATTCCTAGGTACTGTAAATACAGGCAGTTTTATCAGCACACACAGAATCAGCACCAAAATAAAAAAATAAAAACATATGTATTTACTGCCTAAAAGCTGGTACTCAAAATGGTATTGTCCAGTCTGGTATTGTGCCTGATTTTACTGGTGACCTAACAGATTCCTGATTTTCTTCATGGAATGTTTTCTTTTTGGAAGGAGACCTGGACAGACACTTTAGATGTCAATTTACTTACATGATTTCCTCTATTTGTATAGCAATTGATGATTCTTCTAAATATAGCCAATTAAGGGGCAAACCCCAGGTGTTTTCTCCATTCAAGATCAAATGCTGATATGTGAAATTTTAGTTACAAATATGTTTGCAGGGTTTAAAGGGGTGCATTGCAGAAAGACTATGTCATTGCATAATAATAAAAAAAATGTTCAAATCTGGACACTTTGGCGTGCAACCTCAATTATGAAATGAATCCAGGCACCGTTACATGAAAATCTGGGTTCATAAATTTGAATGATCCCCTGGTAAAAATCTAAGAAATAATTCAATATATTTATGAAATATTAGTGATAGAGCAGTCTTTGATGGCTTGTGTATTCTGATCTCTTTGAATTTGAATATGATAATCTTTCATTTTAAGTCTTGTTTATGAAATGGAACAAAATTATTCTAAGATGCATGCCAGACTCTCTTCCCATAGGACGTTTGTGAGTAGGTTTTCTGCAGAAACATGGTAATTATGCTGTATTTACTATTTTTACTGTTTATGATGCTATTTGTGGGTGGGTGTGAGTGGAATAGCTTCATGTGATAATGACTGTATTTTTTATGTATGCAGCTTGTTGCAGTAGCAAGGCATCTCCCTGTCATAAAAGGATATTAAAGTTATAATCTGCCAGCCAACATTAAATTCCCATAACTCCCCCGGAGCTGAATTTGTTAAAGAAGTTGATACCCCTCTAGGTCTCTGGTGAGGGCATGTGCTGCACCATGATACTCTGCTTATCTCCAGGCATTGCCATGCAAACAAAGGCTTTGTGAAGGATTTGCTTCTCTGACTGGGAGAACGCTGAATACAAGTTGTTTTTTGTTACATATTAAAGAACCTGTTATTGTTGAACACAGGGAAAAAGCTGAAAAAAAATACTGGGCCTGGGTTACTTGAACGGTCCACAGTCTTACTGGGGCAATGAGATTATTTTAATTTGCTAGCCAAAACAAATTTTTTTCTTCCAAAATCAACAACAACAACAACAGCAAGCTACTTTAAATAAATGCAAATGTCCTTTGTTTGGGGCTTCTCTTTATCCCCTGGTCACAGTGTTAGGACCTTTCTGCCAGATTTGCCTGCTGCAGGTGAAACCCCAGGAAAACCAGGCTGTTCCCTGTTCCAGGCTGGACAGAAGAGCAGCCATTCATTGGGACCTCAGGCTTCTGCTCTACTCCCCTGAGGCCCTACTCCACTTTTCCCCTGAATGTGCCTCTCCTCTTTTTCCCTGAATCCCGAGTTTTCTCATTTCATTGAACTTCAATGACCCTTTGATATTCCTTCTGCCAAATGATCCCCATTACATGAGCCCTTTCTGTTAAATCCCAGGATAAGTAAAAAGAAAGCAAAATAGAACCATGCTGTCTTGAAGGCTACACAGATACGATTGGTAAATTAAATATTCTATTCTATGTATTTATGCCTCTTAATTAAAATGGTAACACATCTTTTCCTGGGAAGACTACAATCTGTGCAATTTTCCCCCTAAATCTGAAGTTAAATTAAATTGAAGGCAGAAAACAGATGAACAGCTGTCAGTAATAATAGGTTTGTAAGTGTTTTAGTAGACACATCAACAGTTTTTGGTATACAGATAGGGAAATGAGACATATGGCAATTGTGAAGAGCAATTATAACATTTTTGAACATGCTAATAATTCATACATGTAATCACTTTAAAGCTTCCCTTTTTTGAAGTTCTTTATCTTCAAGTTGTTTTCTACAATTACATCCTAGCAATGATGCAATATATTACCATATGAAGTGTGACTACTATTGTACCTCTTAAATGTCTATCAGAGGCAATGCTTTAAGGATATAAATTACCTCAGGGTTGAAAGCATATTTTGCAATGACTCAGTCTAGCTGTCAAAATCTTTATTGTTACACATAAAAAATGGAGTTATATTTGCAAGACCAGGGCACTTATGAAGCCTTTGCAGTCTCTTCAATAATTTTTCTGCATCAAATATTCATTTTATTGTCAGTTCTTCCCTCACTTTCTGCCACTGCTATTAAATCTAACCATGTTAGATCTTCAGTCCTCCCTTACATTTCAGATTTCTGTACATCTGACTAAAAATATGGCAGGAAAGTATTATGTGTGATTCAGATTCATGTGTACTTACCAGTATTCCTGCTAGACTGATTGCACATTTTTTTTGTGATTATCTCTGTAATGTTTCCTCTTTGTGGCTGCCAGATAAAAGCTTGATCCCTGTTCAGAAAAGATGGGTGAAAGAGTGACGGGCTGAGTTGCCTACACATGAATTGTCATCAGATTTGATTCTGGGAAAACTAGATTGATTGTAAGCAGAAGGCAATTGTGCCATCAACAGTGTGACACACTGACTTAGGACATTATCATATTAGCCAAGCTGAATAATTTATAATATTATATGCAGTGTCATATATTTGCTGATTGTTAACCCCTTTTAAGAGCCATTTTCCTCATTGTGATCACAAAATGAATGAAATCTTAGTAAATACATACATGTATGTTTACCTCTTTTTCAAAGAGATAAACCTAGTATAAAGTGAATTTACATTATTTCAATTAAAATCTAATTGTACTAATGATGAATTATAGCAGAGATAAGTATCAGTTAGAATTGGTTGCATGCATGTTTGGCAGAGGTCCTTGCAAACAGAAGAATTTCTCACTGGATTGGACACTGATCTAAATACAAAATCCCTTTCCATTACAAAGTTTTTTAGTGTCCTGAACACTGAGGAGTTGGTTCCTGTGTGTCAAGAAAGAGTGCTTATTAATTTTTTATCAACATTTGATATACATGTGCCTATGCAGAGGTTGTCTTATGTGACGGAAAAGCCCTGTTGGTTTGGTAAATACTATCAAATGCTTTAACAAATTCCTTTGCCAAAAACCTCTAAAATCTGTTCTGTTTTGTACTTTGAGCCTGTGGATGGAATAAAAGACTAGTTATGTAGGGTGCCAGTTCTCTTACTACTCTACATTTACAGAGCTCCACTTCAACAGAACACTCCACCTCACTATGGAAAACTGCATTTGCAGGTAGGGAGGAGAAATGGCATTTTATTTCATTCAAGAAAATTTTAGGGAAAGGTAAAGTGAGGAAATAAATTTTTTTCCATGTTAATTTATATGGTTTATATGTGATATTTAAACTAGTATGAGATTAAAAAAAAAACCCCAACCAATGAAAACTACCTCTTAAATAAAATTCAGTCTGAAAGATGACTGAAGCATGTAAAAAACCACAAGACTACCAAAAACAAAATGAAGGAGTGCTGCTGGTGCTGTGACAATTTTACATATATCTAGTACCTTTAAAAATTTGGAAATATTTTCAAAATTTCTGTAAAATGTTTACAGGTAGGAGAACACAAGAGTTACTCAACAGATCACAAAGCCATTATTAAAAAAAGTTATAAACTCCTACATTGTGATGCATTAGCAGTTTTCACAGGTTCTTTTGTAAGTGCTTCACAGAATAATAAGAGACAATTGTCCAGAACAGTAGGAGGCAAGAAGTTATGTTCCCTGGGTAGGAAAACAAGGTAAAGAACCAACATTTTTTTCATTGTCAAAAAAGGACCAAAGTTTAAAACATATTTTAAAAGCATGTAATATTATTTTATTTAACTGAATCATGAGAAATTTGAGATATAGCATATTTGTGTTTATTGTAACAAAGCAGACTAATCAAGAGTCTGTTTATCTGTGAAAGATTTTATATAAAAACATAAATGAAAAATCATGGTCATCATGGTTTCCTACAACTGGAAACAAATAGTCTGGTTGAATCTTTATTTACAGAAGGTAAGAACAAAATCTTCAAATATGTCTACATCAGAAATGAAACCATTTCTACCACCAGTTGAAAACAAAATTCTGTTGGTGCTAAAAAGGAATTTGATCAGTCCCTGAAAATAAGCCATTTTCAATGAAAGTCGAGGGGAATCAATAACTTCAGAAAGTTTTCTTTTCCTAATAGGCAATGTAAAAATTCTTTGTTAATTAGAAGGCCTATAGCTGATTTTGTTATTTTCACTCTGACAGTCCACATAATTTAGTGTCCCCACCGAGACACTGCTTGCTTGCTCCCCCCTTCCCAGCTTCCCTCCCCATCCAGAAGGATGGACTTGGGAACTGGAGCCACAAAAGGTGGAAATCACAGGTTGAGATAACAATTTACTGAAAACAGTGATGAGATAAGAAAAGAAACAGTAACAGCAGTAATATTAATAAGAAAATGTATAAGATAAAGAAAGAATTTACAAGGAAAGCCCATGAAAAATACCAGATGGTTTCTTCTTTCTTCCCAGCCATGCTTTCTCCCATCAGAATTGGGAGCTCTTCCTCTCCAAGGTATGAGCATCCCTTTCCCAGTGCCCAGCAATGAGGTGAGGGGGCATGGAATAACCCATGGCCCCAGCCTATGCCCCCTCATAGCTACTGCAAAAAATGAACTCTGTTCTGGATGAAAGTAGGAGAAACCCCAAATCAACCTTTTTGCTGTTTGGAGGAAAAATAACTGAACAAATGATACAGACTGTAAAGAGTCTTATCCAGCTGTGAAGGTGGCATTACAAAACTATTCTATATATATATGTTGCAGTGTGATGTATATTGTTGAAAATATTTTTTCTGAATTTCTATCCCATCTGTCTTTGGTCCCTTAAAATTTTCTGCTCCAAATTACTATATTTGTAATTTTTAATCATGCAAACCAGCTATTATTTCATAAATAACTATATATGTGTTTATGATTAATAATCATGGTAATTTGTAATTCAAATATGATCATGCAATTTCCTTACATTATAATTGTTATACGCATCCCAGATAATGAAGGTGAGAATCTATTCTAGGAAGATAGCAAGGAAAGAAATAAACACAGAGGTAAAGAATAGCATTTACAAAACTATAGCAGTAACACTTGAGTGCTGTTGAAAAGATTTAAATATCTTTTATATATTTAAATATCTTTTCTAGGGGAGCACTGGATTAATGACAGCTGAGTGAAATATTTGTCCATTTATAATATGAAGTTTGAGCAATAATAGGTAATGGAATGGTGGCATGAAGAGTAGGCAGATTCGTTAGGGGTTAAAACCTATAATCAGCTACACGTCTTAATGACTTAGTTAAGGAAGAAAGCAGGTATTGTAGGAATCCTGCAGCACAAACTGTCCCAAGCTACTAATGTCTGCAGAACTATAGAATTTTTACAGATTGTATAGAGAAAAATGAAGCTATTACCTTGTAGGATTCAACTTCAGAAAGTAACAAAGTCAAGCTGTGACACTTTAAAGCATTGTGCAGGCAAAAATAGAAAAATTTAGTTTAAATAGCTTAAAAAAATATGCTGGTGATTGAGACTGAAAGGATGCTAAAACAAACATGAGATATTATTTTTGACTAATGGTATCAGAGAGCTGCAACAGCATCACAGAATCTCTGCAGAAGAAACATACTTTCACCAGAAACTATATAGTTGAATTTTGGGTGTGGTTTAATAATATATATAGATCAAGACCAAAACCATGAAAAATAAGGGGAAATAAATTATGCAACTGTCTGCAAAATGTAACTACTTCTAACATTGTAACTAATTGTCTCTCGAGAACAATACTGGAGATCTGTAGATTCATCATTTTGCAAATAACAAAACATGATTTCCAAGCAATTATTTATTAATTGATTGGAAGGAATATTTTGGCTGTCTCTATTGGTTCTGGGTGGCTGTACTTAAGGGCCACTCAAATGTGTTGGATTTTTATTGGCCTTGAGAAGCAGATGATTTAATTCATTCTATAGAGTGAGTTTGAACAGATCAGTGAGCAGCTTGAACAGCTATGGACATTTTGTTTACATCTCAACCTCTGGTATAAACACAAGATTAATGTACAGAGATTTTATTCCATCACTTAGAGGAGTCAGTATTTTCTTACATCTGGCTGTAAACTTTAGCTCCATCTTGTCATTTAGAAAATCTCTTAAATATGAAAGTCCCAGTGAGAACAACTTCTTTTGCTTTCCTGCTTATGTAAGAAAATATATAACAGTTCTGGAGGAAAACAGCTTGTGCACTTTGATCTCACAGAATCATGGAATCGTGAAGGCTGGAGAAGATCTTTATTATCATTGAGTTCAACCATTAACCCAGTGCTGCCAAGTCCACCACTAAACCCTGTCCCCAAGTGCCACAATTACCTGTCTTTTAAATAGCTCCAGAGATGGTGATTCCACCACTTCTCTAGGCAGCCAGTTTTTTTCTTTGACTACACTTTCAGGAAAGGAAGGTTTACTAATATTCCATCCCAACTTCTACTGGACCAATTTGAGGCCATTTCCTCTTGTCCTGCTACTTGTTATTTGGGATCATGAACAATCCAGAATAAAGGCTCACAGAAGAAGGTCAGTATGACAATGAATGCTCAGACAAGTATTCTGAACCAATGTTGGAAAAGGACTTTAAGATGAAACTATGTATAAAGCATGGAATTATTATTTTATCTGGAATGTAGATAATCATATGCTTATGTCTTCACTTTCTGAGAACATAGGATGAGTAAAATCCAGGAACATCTGGTTCCTGCAATCTGCATATCCTCAGACATCTAAACTATTGGTTTTGATGACAGTGCTCACTGTAGGACACTCGCTGTTCTGAAGGAGGATTTCTTCAGTGGTGTAGATACAAATCATGCATACCAGGCTGTCATCGTTTCATCTATTGTCTTCAGTAAAATTATCACATGTGCTACCAGATGGAGATTGTTTAGAATGGATGAATTTAATTCCTCATTTTTTTGTTCAACGATTTCGTACTTGCTCCTTGCCAGAATCTTTGCTAAGATTTGATCAGAAGTTGATCAGAAGTTTGTCTCACACTAAATTTTTATGCATCAGGACTGAGATATTTTCCAGGCATATTAATGCACATGTAAGAGAAAATTCTTGTATGAGAATTTGTAAGAATTTATTACAAAATTCTTATAGGGAAATTCAGTTTATTTTGTATATGATGATGGTCTTGCATGCAGCATTCTCACTTCAGTATCTCTTGGGAATATGTATTTTCTGTTTTTACTATAAGTTACTGAACTTGTCTAGGTTATTGCATTCTACATATAAAATGTCTTTTTGGATAATTTTTTCATGTTTAGCGTCACTAGGGATGTGCTTCATTAAAAAAAAAAAAAAAAAGGGAATTATAGCTGCTGAGAACTGCCCAGGAATACAACTGCTGATCTTAGGAGTACATGGAGCAATCAGCACAACATAGTTCCTGCTTCTATGCCTCCAGCTCAAAGTCCTGATAATTAGTTCTGAAGCTGAACATAATCCTATCATCCCAGTATCTCAGAGACTGGTTCTTTCTGTTGACACTCTAGGACTGCCAGGATTAAAAGCAATTCTTTAACTAAATTCCTGTTGCTGAACAGGAAATTAAGATATGAATGTCATCTAAATATTTGTGATGTTGTGTTGCTCCACCCATGCCAGTGAGGTCAGGCAGGGATTGCGAGGCGTTGATGCGGAAGAAATGCCGGAGATGGGTCTTAGGTGGAAAATCCAAGGGTCCTTTGTTGTTCTGCTGCAGTAACTGGAGTGCTCTTGAATGCAGCCAAACACTAACACCTCCAACACGGGGCAATCCCAACTTATATTCACTAACATGGAACATTCTAGCAACATTACAACCAACCATAATGGGCAGCTAACCCATATTAGCATGGTAACTCCCATCATCCCATTGGAACAAATTTTAACTCTCCCTAATTTGAAACAGTGTCCCCAAACTTAGGGTGTTGCTTTCCATGGCTTCAGGTTGATCTCAGCTATGGCTGGTTTGCTGGCCAGGCCACCCATTGGACCTCCACAATATGTAAACTAAGAATTTAGTATTTTCTTTCCCTTTCGAACCAGATTTTTTCAGATTAATGTAAACAACAGTTTTCATATGGCATAAGTTGCTATCTTTTTAGAAAATATTTTTCCTCCTTTTGTTTTTAGAGAAATATGTGTGATCAAATTCTCATTTTGTATTAAACTTCTTAAAAATAATGGATGATAAACAAATACATTTTAATTAGATTTTATTGGATACCTCTAATTTCAGTCAACTTTATTCTCTAGAATTCTTATTGGATTACCTTTTTAAAATGAAACTATGTCCCTAAATACAGTATCATAGGAATCAAAGAGTAGTTTGCAATTCTGCATCTGAGCATTGCCATTCTACATCTTTGGATTCAGTTTCAAATATTTTGTGCATTTTAGTTCAGTTTTCACTGTTCATCAGAAGAACAAGAGAGAAACATAAATTACTGCAGTGTTCACTAATAGTTATGATAAATCATTTTTTCCTTCTAGAAAATATAAGCTGTAATGGTTGAGAAAATTATTTTATAATGCACAAGCTTTTATAGCAGACAATTGCATAATGTTTTCATATGTCTTTTTTTCATTGATTATGCAAATAAAACAAATAAAAGTAAAAAAAGTCTCTGTGTGTTTTTGATTTGACACCAGTCTTCCAGTTCCATTATATATATATATATATATATATATATATATATAAAATATGTGTGAAAACACTTTAGTCTGTTCTGTTCAGTTTCTTGAGTTATGTAAAAATATATATCAAGTTGTCCTTCATGCTAGGTGTTCTGATCAGCATAAATGTATTCATGGGCCATAAACTTTTTAGCAGAGAGTATTATTCAAGCAGTAATAGAGAAGAAAATAAAATATTTTATTCCTCATCTTTATTCACTCTTCATAGTTTGAGGGCTTATTGATTAAGGTGCTGAACTTACGGTCCAGAGAGAAAATTCCTCTTTTCATCTGCACAATTATAAATTTTTCCATGTTGTTTTGGGTAGGACCCAAATCTAGCAAATCACTTTAAATTTAGAATAGTCTCTTCTCAAGTAGATTATTCATGTGCCTAAAATGCAGCAGTATAATAAGGGGCTTCAGGTTTCAATTGTAACAGTATAAGTATAGCAGGCATGGAAATGCAGAGTTAGTTTAACTGCAAATTCTCTATTACAGGAATTGGATTTTGATCAGAGTAGCTGCACACTCCTTAATGAAAGCAATGGCACTAAGGTCAGATTCACTGACCACTCTGATATCAATATCACCTTCAGAGGAAAATGGAACAATTAGGAGAACAGTAAAGGAAAGTGTGAGAGAATTGAGTGCACCTTACAAAACCAAGAAATCCTGGGAATTTATGTTATGCATTTTCTTTATCATTATTTACTACAGACTTTGCAGGGACATGGAAGGAAATTTGAAAAGGAATTCAAAGTTCTTTTTCTTCAAATTAAAACAGTTTGTGATGCAACTACTTTGTGACTGATCTAATATAATCAATATCTAGTGTTTATTAAAAATTTACATCTGTGAGCCATTCAATCATTGTTTCATGTAAGTAGGGAAGGCACTGCAGCCTCTGAGATGTCCTATCCTCTGCTTTGTTTAATATTCTATCCCAAGCAGAGGTATCACCGGGTCTGACCCTGTCCCACACATCATCTGTGTGGGTGTATCTGTCTGTCTGTCCTCAAATGAATAGACAAAAATCTACATATATTTGTGTGTGGATGTATACATATATATTTACTGGGGAATACAAGGAGCTACTTACCTTTCAATTAACTAAAGGACATCAAAACTGGCCCATTGTACAGAGACATTCTAATTCATGCCATTTCCTAGAAATCACAAGCAATACTCAGCACAGTGGAAGCACCCTTTTTGTCTTCTTTTCCACCTATTGTGTGAAGAGATTTTTTTTCACTTTAATGAAAAAATTAATAAGGATTTTTTTAGATAATTGCCTTTAGAGAATGTTAAATCCATCTGAAACACATTCCCATGGTCAGAGCCTAAAAATATTTACTGCTTATAACTAAGCTACAGAAACCAACATGTGAGCTTTGTTGTGAGTCTAGACTAGAAAGTCTTGCTTGATTTTAGGCTGACATTGTGGGGAAACTAAATTTATTGACACAATTGAAAGATTCAAAAACTTTATAGAATTTTTTCCTTTCAGAATGTGGGATCGATAAATTTACAAGTGCAGTAATCACATATGTTTAAAAAAAATTGTCTGGCCTACATTTTTAAGAGTGAGCAGTACTGAAACCTTAATCACTCTTGAATTATGATGAACCCCTTTCTCTTTCTTAGTCCTATTTTACATTCACAAAGTATTTTTAATAATTATTATGATTATACAGTTTTTCAGCAACAAGAAAATTCTTGTTTTCCATATATTTTTCTTTCAGGTTCCATATATCTGCCTCTCATATATATAAATATAAAGCTACAACACATTTGCTTTTGATTGTCACTTTAGTATCCTTTTCACTAGAAAGCTAATCCAGGTTAACCAAGCAACTCTAATTTTGGTTAGCCTGGGCTAACATTAGCATGCCAGTAAATACCACGTGAACTGTACTTGCATGGTTTTTTAGCTTTTGGAATTTACTGCTAAGGTTTCTATTATTTCCAGATGACAAGACATGGTGATGAAAAGTATGGGAAAATATGGTTAAATTAATGGGCTTCCTGAAAACTAAATCATTCTGAATCACTGAACGGGGCTTCCGCATTATGGCATTGTTGTTTGAAAGCAAAAAGGCAAATTACAGTGCTGGAATTGGCTTAAAAAGATTATCTGATGAACTGATACCTGCAGAGGTGGAGAAATGTCATATATTCTTGGGCTTGATGTACATACCTTCTCCAGAGGATCTTTATATCTGTGACAAAGTCCCAGGCAGTGAATTTATATTCCCTCTGGTTATGTTACCATTATCATAATACGTGTGTGTAGAGATTCTATCTAGGCTGAATGCTGTTCAGCTTTCTTCATTTTAATGAGTTCAGATATTCTACAGCTGATTAAAGCTCAAAATCAGAATACCATTGGAAAGAGAGGTTTATTTTCTTAATACAGGAAATTAAGACTGGCTGTTATTAATTTTCAGATATCAGAGGGATGCAAGAAAAAACAGACAGGAACTTGTTAATTATTAGATCTTAGCAGTGTACCCACCCTGAATGGTAGCCTGTAACAGATTTATCAAAAGTTATTTAAAATACATTTTTCATTATTTGAATACTTCAGGAATACATCTCTCCTAATTGTGATAGATGAGTGAGTCTTTTCTGTTAGATTTGACATGCAAATCTGTTTTTAAAATAAAGGCAAACATATTCCTGTAATTTTTTTCTTCTCATATTTCTGCAGTGCTAAAATTTACTGGTGTTCTAGTGCCTTTAAAAGATGCTTTCAGAAGATTATCAAGATGCCAAAGAAAATGCATGCTGTGCCTATGGGAACATCCTGTCTATACCTGGATTGACTAGGAAATCCTGCATTGCTGCAGGTTTTCCCCCCAATTTTGTATGGACCCTTGTACCTGCCTGAAATTACTCAGCACGGGTGTTGTGCTTGCAGGTGCATTGCAGAATCCTAAATGTAAATCCAAATTTTGAGCAAGTACTGAGGGCATCATCTGCTGAAACCTACCAGCACCGGCTGCGGGGTGTCTCCTTATCAGCCCTCTCCCTCTGCAGAAGGTTTTTGCAGAAGGAATGAAGTATACTTTAGAGCTGGCAGGAAGGAGCTGTGAGAGAGTGGAGCATATGGTGATCCTGTCATGCATTCCTGCATCTCAGCTGGATTCTCACGTAGGAGAGCAATATGCATTTGCCTCTTAGCTGCTGAAGGTGGCTGCAGTAGTTTCTGAGTAGACATAAAATCGTAAGATTGGAGGCATGAAACCACAGAACATCTTTCAGCCCATTGATATGTCCAAGGCAGAATTATGTAGGTCAGTGATGACAAACTTGTTTAGATTGAAGACACTGTTAGATGAAATTGGAAAGATACAAACTTCCCAGACAAATTCAATTTAAATGCTTTTACTATTCATAACTGTCTAAATCTCTTTTACATTACCTCCTTTTCTATTTATAATGAACACCAAATACTGTCAAATCTGCTGCTCCCTACAGCAAATCTGAAAATGGTTGCAAACAGTTATTTACTGCTACTGCCTAGCTGGTGTTTTCCTCTTGCATTAATACCTAGGGCTTGTCTTTCAAATGATTCCCTGCACTTAGTCTTGATTGTTGTGAGTTCCAGTTATATCCTCAGCTATACTGGCTTCCCACCCATGGTATGATCTACATAGTCAATAAATCCAAATCTCATAACTAATGAGAGCCCTAACTTGGGATAAACCCCAGCAGAATTTCACATTTTTTCACAATTTTTCACAATTGCATTCCTTTGTTTTGACACAGGGCTCATCATAACTGCTTTCAGAATTTGATACAACTAGCTTTGTATCTTTCTTCTTATATTTTCATTGAGGCCATTCTTTTCTCCTTAAGATTTTACTAGTGCTGAGAATTTGCTGAAATCAAGCTATGTATCAGCTGGTTTTCTTCTAACCATATAGTTTGCTAGCCCGTGGGAGAGAGATATTAAATTGATTTGGTATTATTTCTGGTTGATAATATGCCAGCTGTTATTCATTTTTGTGTTCCTCTCTGGGTTAAAAAAAAAAAATAGCTCTTCCTGTACTTTTCCAGAGGTTGTGTTAAGCTGGTTATTCTGTTATTTTCTGCCTTCTTCTTTTCACATTTCCATTTCTTCGAACGATGTTTGTCTGTCTCTCCATTCTAATTTCTCAGAGATAACAACTAATGATACCATGATTTCATCAGCCAGCTTTTTAATTGCACTGCAGTGAAGGCCAGCTGCTTCAACTGTTTTGAGAATCACCTGTTCCTTCCTTATTAGAGTAAGAGGTCTTACCCTCTGATAATTGCATTAATTATGACTGCCCTATGACATTTTCAGGAATAACTTGCAAGAAAATTAATAACTCCTCACTTTTCCTGAATCAGCCTGCAATAACATCACACTACAACAAGTAGTCAACAAATAGTCAACCAGTCTTTCCTCTTCTGAAAGGATTTATTGATATAATTTAGCTTCCTAGTTAAAGGTTTTCAGATTTGTGTTGTGTCTTCTTCTTGCTCTCTCCCCATGAACTTATTCTGCTTTTTGTATTTGACCTTAGTAACCAAACCTAGTTTGCACTTTTTGTGTTTGAAATTCACAAAAAGCCCATGATTTCATCAAGCCCATCTCTTACCGCACCTTTAATCTTTTTTCGGTTATAGTATATTTTGCACAGATGACCTTAATATTATTTCTTTGTGGAATTGACAGCTCACTTTAATTTCTTTTGCTCTCCTAGGACTTCTTGTTTGCCAGTTCCATGTATTTAAAGAAGCCCTTTCTAGAAATGCCTCATTTTTGTTTTGTTATAGTCCCTCTTTTTGTTCCTAAGGATCATGAACTCCATAATTTCACTCTCTCTCTAGATATTTTCTATTTAGGTGTTATTAACCATTTTCTGCACTGTCTGTCCATTGATGTCTCATTGATGTTCTTATATTTAGAAGTTGTTAAAATGCATACGAGTTAACCAACTGAGTTGGGCCCTTTGCTGTCTCCCTTTTCAGAGTGGATGTTTACATTGAGTCTGACTGAGTTAATTTTCCCATAGCAGCCCTCTCAGTGCTGTGCTTTGCAATGGTATTGGGTTTGTGAGGCTGGATTTTGGTAGGAGGGGAGTTACAGGGGTGGCTTCTGTGGGAGGCTGTCAGAAACGTCCCCCACGTCTGGCAGAGACAATGCCACCTGGTTCCAAGACAGACTGGCTGCTGGCCAATCAGGAATGGTAGTAATGACTTGTGGAGACATATGTAAGAAGAAAAAAAAAGTTATTGTGGAGATTTAATTGCAGACAGAGAAAAGCAGAGTGAGAATACGTGGAAGGAGCAACACTGAAGACATCAAGGTAAGTGGGGAAGGAGGGAGAGGAGGTACTCCAGGTGCCAGAGCTGAAATTCCCCTGCAATCTGTGGGGAAGACCATGGAAAAACAGCTGTGTGTCTGTAGCTCATGGAGATCCATAAGGAAGCAGAATACACCTGCAGCCCATGGAGGACACCTCCACTGGAGCAGGGGGATGCCTGAAAGTGGGTTTTGGAACTCTGGGAAGCCTGCTTAGAACAGGCTCCTGGCAGGACTTGTGGGCCATGAAAGGAGCAGCCTCCCCTGGAGATTTCCTGGTAGGACTTGTGATCCTGTTGGGGGACCCACATTGGA
Source organism: Emberiza elegans (assembly GCA_024865655.1). NCBI lineage: Eukaryota > Metazoa > Chordata > Aves > Passeriformes > Fringillidae > Emberiza > Emberiza elegans. The sequence continues at coordinate 8,012,377 of JALJVW010000072.1, forward strand.
GCAGGATGCACCTGAGGGACTCTACCCCATGGAAGAGTCACCCACACTGCAGAAGCTTGCAGAGATCTCTTGCTCATGAGATTGACTTGCATCAGAGGAGTTGATGGAGAACTGTGTCCTGTGGGAGGGATCTCATGCTGGAGCAGGGGAAGGACTCTTCTCCCAGAGCAGTGGGAGAAACAGTGTGTGATGAACTAACCATGACTGCCATTCCCTGACACCCTGTGCCACTGGAGGAGGAGGAATCCGTAGGAGGAAGGTGTTTGTAACATTTATTTTACTTCACATTACCTGCTGATTTTATCAGTAATATATTCAATTAATATCCCCAAGTTGAGTCTGTTCTGCTCTTGATATTTGCCGAGTGATCTCTTCTGGTCTTTGTCTCAAGTCATGAACTTTTCATTATATTTTCTTTCCTCTGTCCACTTGTGGAGGGGAGTAATATAGCAGCTTTGTTGGGTGCTTGGCATCCAGAAAGGGTCAACACACTACAATGTGCTCTACAAATTCACATCTATTTGTAAACCTAGTGGTTTGAATGCCTTCTCTTTTTGCTCACAAAATCCATCATTCCCTTCTTCTGGATCTGGTGCTGTATAGTGGATGATACCATTATAGCAACACCATACTTTCACCTTTGCCATTGCCCATGATTTTGTTTGCACTTAAGAGACAAAATGTTCTTAAGATATAAAATATATTGCCATCACTACCCCTTCCTTTTTTCCTCTTTGTCTTTGCAGGACAAGTTCCTCCCTCATGAAATTCTATTTCAGTTGTCTTGTATCAGCTCTCAGCTCTCTCAGCCTAAATCCTCAGGCTCCATTTTGTTCTGCTTTACCTGCTCACGGCAGATTTGACCAACCAGGTTCAGTGGCCAGTTTAAGGGACAGAAAGATTTCTGCACTGTGAGTACCTCATATTTCATTTCTTCCTCCCTGCCTAACTGGCTTAGGCACTAGGCACAAAACCTAGCTGCTGTAATATCATTTATCTTTTAACAGAAGTCTCATACTTTACATGAGTAGTCTCTTTTAGAAGCTGTCTGCTGCATATTTCCAAGCCTTCAGCTGCTCACAGTGAGTTAATCTGCTCCTCAGCAATCCTTACATTGCCCAGTCTTGCACTCACATGATTCATTGACATGACTTAAGCTGCTGACTTTACCACTGACCTTGCATGGTTGAACATGTACTTTAATTATTGCTAATGTTGTGGTCTCTTTGGAGAAGAGTATTGATCACAACCTTAAACAAAGGGTCATATGCAAAATAGCCCTATATCTTAGATTTTGGTCCTTATATCGTATATGTATGTGTCAATGCCCCCAGGCTAGCTCTTTACACCTTGTGACATGAGTCCCTTGCTTATTCTTGCCTAGTAGTACATATATTTCTTGTAAATGTCTTTTTCTCTCCTTTAGTCAAGTCTTATCCTCTCTGGTGGTGATGGTGCTGTAGTCTTCCAGTCAGTTGTTTTCTTATGACCCCCAGCTGTAGGAAATTACACATATACCCTGCACTCCCTTGCAAACCCTCTAGAACAATCAGTCTAGAAAACACAAAACTCCAATCAAACCCAACAAAAAACTTGAAACAAGTCCAAGGTTGGTGGACTCAACATGTTTTATGGCATTCCTTGTCAAAACAATTCACTTCTCTGACTGTCTTGGCTGTCATGATATAGAAGTTGTTTATTAAGTAAAATAAATATATAAGAAAATCAAGGAAAGTTCTCCCCTTGGCAAATTTGTAAAATTGAATCTATGTTTGAGTGATATCATCTTCAAGTGATGTGATCTCACCAGTTTCCACTGGCATCCGGAAATCCTGTCAATAATGAATTTTACAACATTATTACTCCTTTATGTCCTAATTTAAAGCCAAACTAAGGAATTGAAATATATTAGGCTGCATTGCAAGTGCATGATTTTTAGTAGTGTAGCCATAAAATGTTCCAGCCCCTATGGGGTTTTTTTCCACCATGCAGTATAGATTTTCTGAGCACATGCTGCTTGGTACTGTCCTCTTCAGTTTTTCCAGTGATTTAGAATGGACTTACTTTCCTGAGCTCACACAGACACTTCAGCATGAGTGATGCAGAGCTCCACTCTATACCAGAAACTGATTTATTAGAGGATTTAGCCTGGGCAGAAAAGACTTTTGCTACTTCCTCTCTGGGAAAAATGAAAGTAAGAAAGCTAAAAAGTCTTATGCCTTGCTTTTTTTGCTCAAATTATCCATTGGTAGGCTGTACTGAAACTTGAGATATTTCATATACATACAGATAGTGTACACATAGAGAAGTGTGACCTCACAGCCTGAGTAATTTGGAGGATGGCCTGAGGGCATACAAATCTGAGTTTGCATGCTGAAGTTTTATATTGTAGATGTGCAGGTGTGGCTAGGGAGTGAAGAAAAGAGGGAAGACACAAGGGAAGGTTTATCCTGGGAATAACTTTGAGCATGTTAAATGTGTTATCATTACTGTGTGTGGGTGAAGTAGAGTTTTGAGTGATTTGTTTATTGGAGTTGTGCCAGCCTCACTTCTTATCTTCACAAAATCTACAATAGGGCTTTTACTGGAGGGCATGGGGAGTGTAAGGTAGGGGACAAAAGGAACAGTGTTCCAACTACTCAATTTTTAGCCTCTGCATTTTTCTTTCAGTGTCTCCTTTTGCATCTGTTTGATATTCCATAAATGTAAGACTAATGTGTGGTAAAGGTGGAGATGATGGCATAGGGGGTAGCCATATTTCACACAAAAACTGGGAGTGATCAACCACTAGCTTGCTTGTACCTGGCTTTAATGAAAGACTCCATCATGGATCCCACAAACCTTTTGTGATTAAAGATTTTATGAACAGAGTTCTGCTTTTTTTTTTTAGTTGATTGATCTCTTTATGACAAATACATTTAATCAAAAAGATTCTGCTTAACTCCAAGGAGAGCTGTTACTATTCCATTTACTCATGAGAACAAATTGTCATAGGCTTTTTATATACTAAGAGAACAATGGGAGACCTACTGGTGTTGCACATCAGATGGTCTGAGTGTGTTTTTTATAATCAAAATTTTGAATGCTCTCAAACACATCTTCCACTCCAATGTATATTTTAAAAGGTTCTATTTTAAACTCCCCCAGAGATCAATAATATCCCTAATTAGTAATGTAGTAAAAGGATATGTGTAATAGGACAGGTGAAACTATCATTATATTTTGTCCCCTTCCTTCTGGCTCTAAGTTTGAGCTTCTGCCATAATATTTAAATTTCTTGTGAAATTGCTATTGAACGATTTTGAAATAACTTTTTAAGTCTTCTGAGAACAAATTGTATGTAAAAGAGACTATATAAATATACAGATGAGACTGTACTGCTTTTTATTCATTTTCTCCATTAGGACAAAAGCCTCTACTCAACCTCTACTCAAGCCTTTAATTCAGGCTCAAAATTGGACATACGTCTGCTACTTTAGGTCGTGGAATATTTACTGCTAATTTATATTGAGATCATATGGAAGTGACAAATCCTAGTGGTTTATATGAAATCATTCCTCCTACAGTTTAAATAAATTAAAAAAAAATTGGGGATGTATTTGGTTTTTCACTTCCTAATGAGATCCAGTAATATCTACTGCCACCTGAAGCTTAAGAGACACCCAGAAAGAAATGTATCTGTTCTATATTCTGAAATACTGTTTCATAATAGCTAGAACACTTGAATACTGGTTAACCAACAGTAGCCCTTTCAGAACAGAATAAACTATTTCAATATAGAATGTAGAAAGTGGAACAAGGGGCAGTGATATCAAGTTCCTGTTTCTCAAACATGATTTTGCAAGCAAGAATTTAAAAAAGAAAAATCCCTTGATTTCAGGTTTTTTTTTTGCAAGCATAGTGTAGGAAATCTCACAGAACTCAGCAGAGGTTCCACATTTTTTCTCCTCCATGTCCACTTGATAGCTTTACTGAACATTCCATGCTAAGTGCCATAAACTCGTTTTTCTGAATGTATATGAACTTGTCTATTTCATAAAACTGCTTTGCCAGCTCAAGGCCGTTTGCAATTCTAAGAGGGCGTTTTCCTCCAGAACGAGGGTAGGGAACAGGAGAGTGTGTCTGGGATCCTTGTCCATTATCCCTCTATTTAAAAAACCTCAAGACAACATTAATTAGAAACATGCTCTGGATGGAGATTCCTAAGCTGGTACTGATGCAGAAGCCTGCTCTGCAGAGCAGCATGAAAGAGCTGTCATTCAAGAGTCTTTATGGGAATTTGTAAGATCAGCAGCAGGGACTGTTAGAAGATATGTTGATACCAAGAAGAAAACTTTATATTGTAATGCGTTTAAGCACAAAATTATGACTCTACCTACACAATCTTCACAGGACATGCAAGCAGTGTTTCCATTTTTCTGTTTGTACCAGTAGCTGTGATTTTCCATCTTCCCCCTGAGTTTTGAGATCTGCTCTGTCTCTTGTCAAGGGCTGTGTTACAATCTGCAGCAGTAAAACTACGTAAATCAACATATGGAAATAGTTTAGTTAACACGCTTTCAACAACAAAAAAGCACCATCTGTGTTACTAAAACCTACTTACATGCTAAAACAATTGCCTCACTTGCTAGTTTCTCTTCTGTTACAAACTATCTGTCAATCTATCTCTACATCTATCTAACTATCTAGCCAATCTTAGGGACTGGTTTCAGATATTGTTTGTATAAAACAATATCATACAATTTATGAAGATGGAAGCATTTCTATCTGTGGTAACACTGCATCCAAAATTGCTTACTTCATACTAATATAGGTTCATACTAAATATGCTATTGCCCTTTCCTTGTAATTGTGTCAGCTGTTTAAAAACCCAGACCTATAAGTGTTTAACCTCCTAATTTATTTATATATATATATTCATATATATATATTCTATATATACTAATTTATTTATATATATATATTCTTTAAACAAGGCAACAAGGTGACAGATGTTTAATATATGTTTAATATATGTTATTTATAAACTCAAAATATAATTTAGAAATTAATGTTAGTAAATAATTTACTTATTGTTTTGCAAAAGTTTTACTTTTACTAAAATTAAGGTTAAAATATTCTCTTCTTATTTCTGTGAGAATGGTCGTTAAACTGTCTTACAGTTCTAAAGCAAAATGTCCAATGCTCAAATGAGGTATACAGAGCCATGAAATTGTGTTTATTCATATTTATATCTCAAAGGTTACTTTTACTTTTCTGTTTATTTTAGATGCTTTAGTTCTAACTAGCTGCTTTAAACTGAATCATACTTAAAGTTATCATTTAAAGTTGTTTGTTTTGGGGGTTTTTTGAGTGGGGTCTGTGAATTTTATGACATCACATGACTTCAAATGTTGAAACTTTGAAGTATAGGTGTTTGTTTTAATCATTAATTTTTGAAAGCAAATGGTTAAGATTAAATACATTTGACAAAACCTTTAGAGTTGAGAACACCACTCATTAAAAAGATACTTGGCAAATTTTTCCTTTTTAATGAATGTTGTTCGTATATCTTTGCAAGAAAATATTTTTTCTTCTAGTATGGCTTTCCAGGAGATATGTGAGACTTTCTGAAGATATAAAACTTAAATAATCTTATCAGGGTGTCTAAAAAAATGTTCTTTTTTCTTCTTGCCCTGAGATTTAGCTGTGGCTTTATTGCAAGCAAGTCAACTACCAATGAACTCTGAACTCTAAACATTTCTAAAAGAAATGTCTTTTCATTCGCCTTCCTTAGCAAACCTGTCTGGCCAATTCTCAAATTCAGCATGTCTCAGGTTCTCAGGTGGAAGCAATCTTCCTTCCTCCCAGAATGGCTTACCTGATGTGAAGTGCAGCATCCCCATAGTCAGTCAGCTTTCCTTATTGTTGCTCAACACATCCTCCTTTTACAAAACATAAAAAGCCACTGATATATGTAACTCAAACTGTGTTCTAGAAAAGTAATTTTATTGTCCAGAATGGCCACTCAGTTTTGGTTATTCTCATCCTGGTTTGTAGCTATAGCATGCAAAAATAGAGAACTACTTGACTCCAGGCACAAGAGTCATACGTTCTGTAGACAGAGAAAAAAAAAAGCTGTATTTATATGTGACCTAGTCTTTGCTACCTTCTTGTGGATCCTTACTGCTCCTAAAGCACAGAGGAGCTGTTCCCACAAATCTTGGCTCTACTCTGCTGACCCTCCTTCCATTGAAATCCCATATCCAGACAGCCATTCGGAATTATCTGGGAGAGGCATTCTCTGAGCAGATGGGAAGCCCTGTATTCAACTGTTACCATGCCTGCCTGACACCTGGGCTGTGGCCACCACTGCAGAACAGAGTTTGTGTGAGGTGGGTTCCTCAAAGGTCTCCTGAGAGTACACCTTGGCTGGACTAGGCAGTCTCCAGTAATTCAATTAGTTGTCTGTTTCTGAATAAGGATGGCAACAAAGCATTCAGAGAGCAAAATCACTAAGCAGACTTTTAGACTGGGTCAATATCCATGTCATTGTTATGTATCCTCTCACACTCAGATGCTTTGGGGTTTGACTTGAGGGGGTAGAAGCATTTGTCACAGCATGGGTCAGTGATGAAATGTGGGTCATGAGGTAGTGAGCCAGGTCTTGATTTCATTCTAGCACTTGTTCATTTTAGGTGGGGGGCTTAGAGATATTGAGCAATCCTGGCTGTCTGCAGCATGACTCTGAAGAAGCAGCGTGGGCGGCTGTCTCTGCTCCACTCTTATCACCTCCAAAATTCAAGAAGGCATGTCTCTGTGTGCTCAGGTCACTGAGCCTGGACCTTATCAATTTAATGCATAGGAATGCACACATCCTTCTCACTCACTTGCTTTTGCTCCCATAGCCAGGCTGTCAGCAGAGCCATTGAATACATGATTCCTGTGCAACCTGCAAGTTAATGCCTGTGGAAGAAGAAATCTGATAAAAGCTCCAAAATGTGGTCTATTGACTACATAGAATTCATTGCTTTAGGATAACCATCTTTTGACCTCAGTTTCCCAACTCAATGTGAAGTCAATTCAGAATTTAAAACAATACTATTGTAATTTTAAAAATGTAATACTTTTTTTTCATAAATATGTAGTAGAAATATATATTAACATATTTTCAGATAAAATGAAAATAACTTTAATTAGAAGTTTAGCCTTAGCAGGATATTTAGCAGGTCTCTGCAATCTCAGCAAGTCTATTTATATAAAGGAACATATGTATGTATGTGTAGTTATTATATATATATTCTACTGCTGAGTTTGTGACAGCAAGGAATATAATAAATATCACAAGTTTTAAGGTATTGAGAGAATATTTCTATCATTAAGCTGCTGAAGAATACACACATACATCCTTAAATCTTTCATGACACAGTATTCCTCAAGCATTCTATATTTAAGTTTTTGACAAGCTTCAACCCTTCTGTAACATTTATGATTTCTTGAAAAGTCACACTTTTTTTGTGAGAAAGTGACTGAATCAGATGAATTTTTTTTTCTGAAATCAAGACATGGAGTCAGCTATTTGGATGATAATATGTAATATTGACTGTAAATTCCTTATATCTTTCTCCTGTGACATTGCATATCCTTAATTTAATAGTTGCATTTATTAATAGTATTTTTAGTGTTTCCCTTTTCTGAAAAAATAGCAATATACATTTTAGTGCATTCAATATTTTATGGTTTGCATTTTTTAAAAAATTTATAACAAACAGGCTGCTTAATGAAATACTAATCCCTGAAAATGTTTCTCTAGTGATTCCAATTTTGTCATGCATAAGGAATCCAAATCTGCGGATGAGAAATCCTGAAAAAGTAGTTCTAATAGCTGGAAAACATTTTAGGATCCTTTCATCTGTAAAGTACAGAACCACTCTACATTCCCATATAAGCATGACAAAATGTGATATAATTCTCCAAATTTTTGGCATTTGAAACAAGGAGAAGGAAACTATTTTCCTCTGTCTTCAGACCAATTGATGATACAGCTATAGCATATTCTCCTTTACTAGGCATCCTAGGGAATTTTTATGCATTGCATTGCTCTTGTGAAGATAAGCTGACAATAGATTATGTCCCACCCAGTAGTCCTGTAAGGAATAGCTAGCAAAATATGGTTTCAAACTATTACTTGAGGTCTCAGAAACCACAGAAAAAAAATCTATCATTTCTGTCTAGAGTATATATGGTGTCTGATAATGTTTGGTGGGGGATACTTGGAGAAACAGTTTAATTGCTGGGAGACAAGGAGCTTAGGATCTGTGTACACCCAAAGGTCATGAAGTGGAAGCAATAAGAATAATAAAACAGTTTGTGCTCTTAGCTGGAAACTCTTCACTAACAAAGAAATCTGTGCTGTTATTTGGAAAGTTGATATTTTAAGATAGATTGCCTTGATTCTGGAAAAAAGTTAGAGTGTGAACAGTTGAAGTTAAGCATGTTCCTCCTTTTGAAGCAACTCCTGCTCTGTTCCTTCACAGAATATGGTATTCTAAAACTATTTATTGAATATAAATATAGAGCTTAGAAGTATTCTGAGTAGGGGCAATGTTTTTTCATCTCTTTAGATATATTATAAGAATATAATCAGGAATGATGACATACCTATATGAAGTTTTTAAAACAACACATTCTGCAAAAATACTTCATGATTAGTGAGGAAATCATCAGCTCAATTAAATAATGGAGATTAAGAAGGAGTACTTTTCAATTGTTTTTGGAGCTAACATTTTTTATTCTAAGAACCCTGTAATGAGGTTCCTTCACTCTCCTCCCCTTATCCTTTCTTCACATGGCTTCACCTGCCTTTGGGATTATCATCAGCAGTGAGATGCTGAATTGTATCTTTCTGACTACAGCTGCTGACATGAATACAACTGCTAAGAGTGCAGCCACTGATGGAGTCTGGTGAACTGGGATCATAACAGCATAGTCCACAGGCACTGAGTTTATGGTTAACACAGCTGAAGAGAGGGGAAAAAATACCATTTCCCAAAGAGTACATCTTCTAGAAAAGGCAACATTAGTTTCCAAATTGTAGATCTGGATATAGAAAGCAATATGAGACAGATTGCACTTTGAATATAGAGGTTCTGAGTTGGAATGGAAATGGTGATGAAAAAAGGGGTAGTGGGTAGTGGAATGGCTCAGGAACATTGTCTGGGGAAATACACAATCACCATATATTTAGAAGCCAGATAAATGCTTGCTTTCTTCCTCCTGTTTACCATCTTGATGCTAGCCAGAATGAGGCTTCAAATCCTCTGCTGCAAGGAGCTTCTGCCTTACTCTGACGGGCTATACAACACTGTGAGTACACACCCTTCCTGAAAATATCCCTGTGGTTAAAACTTTTCTGACCATTTTGTTATTTACAGTTTTCTCTGCTCTAGTTGGTGACTCATGGCTAATGCTTATCAAATGTCAGTAAAATACCATTAACATTCAGTTAAATGAATTTCATGTAAGCTCATGGCAGACTGTTTTGCTCAAGTGGACACTGTAGTCCTGAGACATTTTTCTCATGGAATGGAGAAAGAATAAAGGTTCATTGAATCGACCGTGCCACTTAGATTTGTTGCTCTTTTTAAGTTATCAAACATTCTGGGATTGGAGTGCACAATCGGTTTACAGCCATTTTTACTCCAAGTGCTTAGGATGTTTTACTTTGTCTTTACTGCAAGTCATTCCATAAATGTGATTTTCATTTGTTCCTTAAATTCATTTTTTATTGGATTTTTTTCACAATTACCTGGGATGTTCCCTGAAGTGGCACTAAATTCACATCTAAATCTTTCTCTCTAAATGAATTGATAGCAAGAATTTGGAGCACTGAACTGTAGAACAGACCAATTTAGTAACATGTTTTACTAAATTTTTAGTTTTCTGATATCAAACATAAAAGTTTACTGACTTGCCAGAGATCAAATTCAGTTCATTCTCTGAGAAGTGTGATTATGGGAGTGGATAGTATCAAAGACAGCACACTGTCTTTGAAATGACAGAAAACTTTGCTTTGATTTAATCTTTAAACAGTATTATTTTCCAGAAAAGACCTATCAGTCCACTTCTCTGACAAGTTTTATTATTAGAATATTTGGTTGTTGTTTTATTTTAGCTCCTGGGAGAGCAGGGAAGAGGACTTCATGAATTTGACGTAAAACAGAATATGTGCTTGTGAAACTCACACTTTCAAAAGCAATGATATATATAAATATTTGTTATGTTAATCTACAAAATTACTTTTATTATTTGACCCATATGGCTATGTGGACACCAGCGCATATAATTCAATCATGTATCCCAGTGTTACAAAAAATGCGCCTTAGAACTTAAACACATTTTTCTCTTGTGTCAAAGGTGAATCATTTCCTTATGTCTGAGATATCAGGATATGAAGGAAGATTACTTTCACAGACAAACAAGAGACAGCTGCCCTTGAAAACGTAAGATTTATTCTTAACATTCTTTTCAAAGAATCCATTTGTGTCCAAATTTTCATAATGAAACAGAGCTTTTCAAAACTGTAAGACAGGCAAAACAAGGCAAGAATATAATCTTTTTGCTCTCACTTTTGGTGGACTGAAATTTGCTCACCATGAAGTGAATTCAGATACATTTAATAATACAGACAAATGTAATACAGAGTTTACAAAGGGACAATCAAGTTCCTCAGTTTAGGAGTACAGCAATTGCCTGCTGAATAAGCACTAAAGTTATATGTATACACAAATTCAGTTTTACAGAACCTTAATCGACGTTTGTAGGGTGATAATCATCCTGCAAGAATTTCAGTCAAGTGGTCACAAGAAATATGTGACAGTTATATTTATGAAGATGTGCAATATATAGCAGGACTCCAGATCTTCTAAGTCACAGAGAATGAAATGGAAGATTTGCATATTTTGTCTGGTTACTAAATGATATTTGAACTCTAGATATAAAGAAATCAGTCCATACATTTCAAGAGCATGCTGTGATGAGAATGATCTGGAACCAGAGCTGAATGATTTGTCTGTTTTGAGCTTTTACATGAGAATAATGAGAGCTTGAGGAGTTGAAAAATTATTCTAATAGAAATATTGTGCCATACAATGTCTGTGTATTAATTTATTTGCCAGCTGGGTGTGATTAGCTTGCTCTCAGTTTATGTATAACCATGTAACAATTATATCTAGAGCAACTGTAACAACGTGTAATTCAATCTGCATGTGTTTTGTGAACATGAATATCAAATAAACCTGAGTTTTTACCAGGTTCTGCTCTTATCTGACAACCCAACACTGTCTCTGGGTTTGGGATGTCTGCACATTGTCCCCAAGAGTTTATTATGGCTGTGTTCTGTGGAGCTCACAAATGGAAATGTGACTGGACTGACATGCATCTTAGTGTTGGTCTAAACTTTAAACTACTTTATTTATTCTAAACACCTTTCATTTCATTACCATAGTCAAAAGCCATTCATGACTGTTTGATTGACTGGAAGAAGCCACTTTAGCTAAATATCCTAACATTCCTATCAATGGCATTTTTGTGTTGTACCATCCTCATCCCTATTGATGATTTCTTTCACTCCTTGTTACCACAGTGGGACAACTGACTGCCTTGTTAATGTTCTTTTCATATTATTTCTTACATTTTTATCATTCTGAAATTAATCAGATCTTTTAGATATACCTATGGTTAAAAGTATACTTTAATTATAAACCAAAAATCCTCCTCTTTAGTCATATCTGTTTCATTATGTGGGGATATTTAAGAGTTTTTGCTCTTAAAGAAGTCATGGGATGAGAAAGAATATAGTGAAAAGTAAAAATAGTTCTACATATGCTCAGTTTAAAATGTGGGAAATGGAGAGTAGAAATAAAGGGGAAGTTTTCATAGAGGAGAGAATGAAGTTCCACAGGGATCTGTTCTGTGTATGTGCCCTTCTAAAGGTGGAAAAGGGAAAGAAAAGTTAGTTAAATATTTTTGCTAGAAATATCAATTTATCGAGGTAATGAATTGAGGTGTTATGAAAATTTGCGGAAGACATATACAAATTTCAATGAGTCAAAAATTGGAATAAAAAATTAAATAAGCTTATATGTAAAAAAATGGACAAAACCCTCAAAATTATGTACACAATGGACTCAGATCTGATTTATAATTCAAGAATTAAATACTGGATTTATAATGGTTCCACGAAAAATTAGCACAATAAAAAATACAGATCATAATGAAAAATCAGTAAGAATTACAAAAATGGCAAAAAACCCCAGAATAGCAAACATTGTCATTTCACAGGGTACATACATCAATACATGCACATCTTGCATACTATGTACAGTTTTCATCCTGCATCTCAAAAATGTAGCTGTGAGAATTGAAGAAGCTTGGACAAGGAAAATAAGAAAAGCAGCCAAGAACAGCGGACTGGATATGGGTTCTATTTAGATTTCCTGGATCTCGTATTTTAGAATGAAAAAGAAATAATCAATGAAGAAATTAACATATTTATCAAAAACAAAGTAAATGGAGAAAAGGCCAAGGGAAGGACTGCTCCTTGTGCCCTAAACTACTAGAGTTAGGGAGGCACCAAGTCAATTCAGTAAAGCACAGTTTAAAGGAAATCAAAATTAAGAATGAGGTACCTTTTCACATTAATTTAACTAAAGGGCATGACATATATTAATAAGTTAGTATGGGTTGAAAAAGTGACCTAATATTTTATGGAAGAACTATTCTTTGGCATCTACCTTGGGTCTCTAATTCACTGGGAAAAAGCTCTGGGAACTTGTCCAGTTCTTTTGATCTTCCATATGCATCCTTCACCAGTCATCTGTACGATGTGCTTTGGGTTTGGTGTGATATCAGAATGTTCCAATAATTTTCTCAAACATTTTATGGGATATAGTTAAGCTTTCATCCCAGTTTAAAATAAAGTGCAGAAAGAAATACCTTTGGCCAAGGTCTCCCAGCTAAGGTCTGGAAAAAAGAATCTTCTGATGTCCACCTGCACATGTATTGTTGAACATTATCAGTATTTCACCCTTCATATGGCCTCAGACGTACTTCTTCCTCTTACCTTCAAAGTTTAATATTAACTCATTCACGTTTTTCCTGTGGGCATGTTGGCTGTGCAAACTGTAGCTTATTTTGCACATAATAAGAAATGGTTTAGCCAAGGCAGCAAAGAACTCATCATTGGCTGTTTTGTTCTGCTTTTCACATGGGCTGGACTGGACCCGTGATTGGAAGTCTGTGTTGCCTCAGCACTCCTGTTTCTGGAGTGTCAGCCAGCTAATTTGAAGGTGGCTTAGCAGTACCCCTGCATCACTGTCAGCAGCACAGATGTAATGTGTGTGTCTACTTTTCTTTAAACCTTCTATCCCAACCCCAAAAGCACCAGTTTTAACTTCACTGGTTTGCTTGTCTTGAACATCTATATGCTCTGAGAAGGAAATTGGCTGTTTCTCTGGGACTGTAGTTTAGAGCTGCAGTCATAGCTACACCCACTGTTTGGAACCTTGGGAGCCATAAACCTGTGTTTTGGAGCCAAACCAATGGAACTCTAGCTTGTGTTTTCAGAAATCACTCAGAGCTGATGAAGTTAGATTAATTTGAATTCAAAGCTTTTCATCTTTTTTGTAATATCTCTCAAATTTTCCTGTGAAAGCAAGAAAAGTATTAGAAGAGAGAAGAAAATGACCACCTGCAGTTTTTCTTCATTTTATGAAGTACTTGAAAGAAGTAACTCCACTGTGGGGAAGTTGAAATGACCCTGCTAGCAGCAGGAGGGAGCTTGAGGGCAAAAGATCCAGTGTCTATTTTGACTACAAATTTCCCTGCATCCACTGGATTATCCACCTCTGTTGGCCATATTAAGAGAATAAGTTTTTTGAACAGAAGTATTGTTGGTTTAGAGTTCCATTACACTGAATTTTCAGACTAGGTTTGAAACACCAGAATATCACACTGTCCCTTTTATCCTCTTTAAAGTAGTTAGTTCCTATATGGGTTGTCTGATCTCACAACATGTGACTCTGGTTCTGTGGCTGAGTAAGGGTTTCTACTGCAGTGCATCCTGTACCTCCTGAGAAGTTAAATATGATCCATATTCATAACTCAGATTTTTTTTTCACTGTTTACCACTATAGGGATGAGCAAAAATAACAAAAATTAATTCTTCTCTTCTCATGGTTTATTCTCCAATCCAGTCTGTATTGCAAGTTCTTGTCACACTCTTAGCTTTACTGAAAAAAAAAACCATAAAAACATAGATAAAGAATTCAGCCTGGTTTATCAGCAAAGAAAGTTTCCAAGTTGGTGTTTAGTTGTGGGTGGTTTTTTTTTGGTAAATACATTTAAATGATAAAATATTCAGTGAGTGACATAATGAAAAATTTCAATATGGTATTAATATTTCAATATTTCAATCACTCTTTTAATACTTCATTCCTCCCTCAAATATCTTTTAATGAAATGATAATAGAAAATATCTGCTATAATAAATTATTGGCTCCAATTCACTGCCAGTACCATGTTTGTAGGTTTACTGCTGTTATTTTTGTTATCCAATCTAGATTGTAATTACTATGTAACAAGAAAACAGTTTGAAGAATTTCCTATAACATAATTACTATAATTGTCAGCAGTTTCTTTGTGACATATTCTAATTTATTGTCATTATTTCTAGCTATGCACTCTTCAGTTATAAAATACACATTTAATCAAAGTTAATAATTTCTTTCACTCTACAGTGATTACAAATGTAAAATATTTGCAGTCTGTTATCATACTCTTCATTAACATATTGCTTGGCTTCAGGCTATTCAGACTATTAGTTCTGTGCTGTAGATTCCTCACTGCCTCTAGAAAAATCCTTATTAATTTTGAGTGAAGATGCCAGAATGTGGCCTTTTAAATCTTTCTTGTGCTATATTTTAATGTCAAATAACCAGTTTAGCAAATTGGATTGCCTCAACATACAATATAAATAACATTCTTGTTTGAGCTGAGTGGTGACTGCAAATCTTGTCATGCCTTTGAATGTTTTGTTCTTTGACAGATTTAAAGAATCAATTTACCTGTAACTGGAAACAGCTTACACTTCTGTTTATTCTCTTCTGCATCTGCCTGATCAATAGGTCTGCAGTGAAGGGGGCATGATGAATGGCAGTAAAAGGCTGCTGCTCATACACAGCTCAGAACAGTAACTCTCAGCTCCAAATGTACATCTTTGGTGATTTTTTCAATATACAACGCACTTGGCATTTCAGTGTTTGCTTTTCAGAAGCAAAGAAACTACATGGGAACAGTAAATGGCATTCTGGAGACATGGGAATGGCAGGGAATGACATTGCCATCACTGATCATCACTGAGTTCCAGTAGACTCAGAGAAAACACAATTTTCCAGACCATTATTTCAGCTTCATATTCCCAAACACTTAATAAATGCTAGAAGATTATATTGAGGGTACAGTTGAAATATATCTAAATTTTAGTTTCTGCAGACGCCATGCCGGAAAATTTTGTCCATTTGAAACATTTTTTTTCTCATTCTTAAATCATTCTAGTTGAATGATAGGAGGAAATAGATGTCAGTGTTTATATGAAATGGGAAGAGTTCTGGAAATGTATTCTATGCTAATGTGTTATAATTTTGAGCTCTGTATCTCCTTCATACCAGTTTCCTGGCTTCTAATAACTTCAAGACAAAAACATTGCCAAATGATATTCTGCTATGAATCAAAATTTTAATAAAAAGGCTTTAACAAAAAAAATTATTCAATTTTTTTAATGTTCATTTAGAAAAACTATATTATTATTTTTCCAAGACAGAGCTGAAATGATAATGCATCATTATGTTTCTATTTGCTGATATCTGAATTTCTGAGCTCAGTGAGCAATATTTAACATCACATAACTGCAGTCTTTAGCAAAAAGATACTTTTTTCTCCTTTTCATTTATATTTTAAAACAAATTTTCAATATTTGTTTAATCTGCATATAAAAAGACTGTGTTTAAATTTTATTATTCCTTGATAATAGCAGAGGCATGAGGTGAGAGTTTGATCAAGTGCACTGTCAAATGGACCATAAATACCCACTCAGTGGCAATGCATGAGGGAACATGACAGGGTACAAAGGATCCCTCTTAGAGAAATCAGTCTAATTTTTCTACAGAATTCTGAATAATTGTGATCTGATCAAAACCACTGCAGATCAGGAAGTAATGCCAAATATTTTAGTCAAATAGTAATTACTAAATTCTTATCTAATTATAACTTCTACTATTTTTTGTCCTAAATTATAAAAAAAAATTTCGTATCCTTAAATAATACAAACAAACAAACAAAAAAACAAAAAAAAAACCCACCAAAAAAACAAGACACCCTGCTAAGTGCTGAACAATGCAATACATATAGAAAAATTTTTCTTCACACATATTCTGTTGAAAGGATGGAACTGATGATGTGTCAGTTAAAATAAGATTTTCACCATAATCGTGGGATTCAAGAAAGCAGACATCTTTCTAAGGTTTGAAATAATTCAATCTCTTCCTTCCTCAGGATGGAAAAGTATCATGCTACAGCAAACTTCTTGTGTAGGTGTCCAGAGCCAGTCTGCAACGCAGAGGGTCCATAAAGGGAAGGTGTACTGTTCATTAGAGTTCCACTGCCATGTTATAGGACAGGTCACAGCCCTTTGTGAGTGAGCGCTGCAGCCTGTAATATTGATCTTCATACACATCCTGGAATACAGAAATATTTTTTATTTATAAATCCTAAATCTGTAAGAAACTGTCTTAACAGAGGCTGGAACATAAATCCAAGATTATGTCCATATTTTGACTTTCATTTTTGTTCACATCTTTTGACTTCAGGGCATTTCTTAAATAGGAAGGAAGTAAGACATCAGTAGATGAATTTTGGAAATTTCCTTTCAGCAGATGAATATTTTCTGGAGCAGTAATGCTTTCTATTAAATACTATCTATTCAATAGAATAATTTGAGGGAACCAGAACTACTGAGAATCTAGGTGACTTGCAGGGTGGTTTCCCTGCTTTGGTGAAAGTTAGACAACACAGAGAGTGGTTACTGGCCTTAGTTAGAAAGGAGCTCTTAAATTTGTCAAGGCAAAGATGAAAGACGACGTTAAGACACTAATCTGGAGAAGAGCTTACTTGTGTCAGACTAGAAAAAAGCTCTTGCTGCCTCCAGTGTCCATAGGAAAAAAAAATTGTGGTGAAGGTTGTCACAACTGTCCTTCTGTGATGGATGATTACAGTGGAGTATTTGTAGAAAATCTCATTGCTACGTTATGTCTATTAGCTAAGGCAAAAGGCCAGCACTGTCCTCATGCCTCCCATGGGTTCTCACAGGATGGACATTCACAGCTGTTTCATGGAGTGGATTTTCAAAGGTGTTTTAACTCCTTGAAAGAGCTATTAAACATTTACATTTGGAAGAGATGGTGTTGCAGTGTTAGACAGGCACGGCAGTCTAACAGTGCAGAACCTCCCCCTTGTCTTTCCTCATGTATACAGTATATATCTGTTCCTTTATTCAAAACCCTCCTTGGTTTAATCTTCATTGGCATAAAGATCTGTTTGGACATCATCAACAAACACCAACCTGAGTAATGA
The DNA here is from genome assembly GCA_024865655.1 of Emberiza elegans. Lineage (NCBI taxonomy): Eukaryota > Metazoa > Chordata > Aves > Passeriformes > Fringillidae > Emberiza > Emberiza elegans. The sequence goes on from JALJVW010000072.1 coordinate 8,030,044, forward strand.
CAACTTTGACAAAAGCTAATAGGAACTGCAAGTGATTTTTAAATGAGGCCAATGTCAGAATTGATATATAACTGCAGCCATCCAGGAGGAAAATAGTACAGACTTGTAATTTTTAATAGATGTTTTTTCCTACATTTAAAATAATGGATTCAAAGCCAAGAATTCCCACAGGATTTAGGTTGCCAAAGCGCTGCTATTTAGTGGTATTTACACTAATGGTTTCACTCTGCTTGGAATGCTCTTTCTTCATGGCCCTATTGCTTGCAGAGTTTTGTATGCTTGTTTTCCCCTGTTAAAATACATCACTGATTCTATCGTTCTTTGAAGCATCTGGTATGTCACCTTCTGCTTTAAAAAACTTCCTTGCTAATAAGAAGAGTAAGAATCCTCTTTATACTTTGCTCATGTGAATTTTTTGCTCATAATAAGGCGTTATAGCAACTAAGGTCCACAGGAGGCAATGAAAAAACAGGGAAATTGCTTCCTATTTCTCCACAAGTAACATGGGATTTCAGAGTTATTTGTGGACAGTGCATGGTTACCTTCAGTGTGAATGAGAATCTACTAGTCTTACTCTAGCAATTTAAAGGGAATTGCCCTTTCTTAAACTGAAAAAAATCAGGCTCGAAACAAGCATAAATGCTGTGACTAGGACTAAGACACAGCCTTGATGTATGAGCCCATGCAAATATTTACTTTTTCTGTCTATGCTTTTTTACTCACAATAGAACTGCTTCTTTCTTAGTTTGTTTACTGTCTCACACTTTTCCTAGTTATTGCAGTTCTGGGCTGCTTTCAAAGTCTATAGGATCTGTGCTGCAACATTCTTCTTTAAACCCAATTTTAGATATTTTCAAATAAGAAAACCACCATTAGTCAATTTTTAAAAATTAATTTAGAAAATATCCTGTGAAAACAGGCAGAAGGTTTAGGATGAGGGATTTGGTATCCAGATGATGTTAGTTTTGAATTATCCATGGGCAGTTTGATTCACTAAATAATTCACTAGCCATGCTGTACAATGACATTAAAAAATCAGGAACTCCTTGTACTATTATTCTAACAAGTTTCTTACAGATAACTTTCAGTACTTGAAGACATCATGTGAATACTTCTTTTTCAAACCAAATGATATATATATTCATGTTCTTTCTTAGTATATTTATTAGAACTGAATTTTAATTGCACTCTAGCACAAACCTAAAAATTACTTTTTCCCCATGAGTTAATGAAATGCATTTTGGTTAACATTATCTGCATCTAGAAACATTGCTTTAATTATAGGTATCTTAGCTGGGGAAACCAACTGAAGCTCAGAAAGCTAGCTTTTCTTACTAAGCTCTGTTGATTCCTGTGAATCTGCAAAAACAAGGTAGAATTCTGTCAGAGACTGGATTAGATCAATGTCTCCAGATTCAATCCTTAAATTTCCTTTTCCTTCCTTATCAATCCCTTGGAATTGTACACACCCCAGTAAAATGAAGAATGTAAAATCAAAGAAATATCCAGGTGGTGAAGACAATGTTTTGATGGTCATGGTTTCATTATTTGGGGGATGGCTTTTTTTTTTTTCTTAGCCAAACGTACAAACAACTCCTAAACAACTCCTAGGGAGGAGGAACAGAAAACATGGAGATCACAAATCAAGTCTATGCTTTCTGCTGTGTTTTTGGTTGGAGGAGATGATGCATGACTGAAATTTTGATAATGGGTCAGGTTTAGCATGACTTACAACAAGCTAAGAAATGCTTTGTTATTTATTAGACAGCAAGATTAGTGCTAGACTACCTGATCAGAAATGTCTACCTCAGCAGAAATAACCTTTGGGAAATTTAGCTTCAGGTGATGCAGTAGGAGCTGTTGGATGCTGCAGCTGTATAACCTAGCTATGAACATTGCATGGCTGTAACTCTGGTCCTGCCAGAATCACTCTGGTAACTCAAGCATTGCTCTCAGGAATGAAGGTGAGCAACCTAGAAGTCCTGGTTATTGAAATGTTTACTTAAACTTTCCTTGTTCTGTGAGGTATGTCTAGAATGATCCATCATCTTTTTGTTCCTTGCTCCTTTTGGAGATATTCCAAATGTAAACTTTTATTTCAAGGATGAGTGTCTAGGCTGGTGAATTATAGAAAATGTGGCATGTATACCACTGTCTGTCTGCAGTCTGAATAAATCTGGAATCCCAGTTAAGAGACTGGGAACAAGTGAGGCAACTGTGGGATGGATTCTGTGACATTTTGCTTACTTATAAACTACAAGCCATAGTGCAAGCTAAAGGCACGTGGAAATCTGTGTCTCTTTTGCAGAAGGACCTGGAGGTGAAAAGATTTGGGCAAGGTCTTGTAAGATTTTCACAGAATATATGTTTCTATGACAGCAGAGTCAGACCTTAAATTATTCATATTTTTCAAGTAACAAACTTTTTTTTTTTCATGAACAAACCACTTTGATGTTTTCAACTATTTTGAAAGGTAGTAAAATTTGTGGATCCTCCTATAAATATTTTATCCCTACTGCTGACTGAATAAATGTTGGAAATCTGGCCTCTTGTAATTCTAAATATATTGAAGTTTTGCTTTCCTTCAGGCAAAAAATGAAGATCAAGTCCTCACAGGGAACCTTGCAGCAACCATCTGAGGACTTCTGAAGGTTTTGTTCATTACCCAGTTTGCTTATTTGGTACACTGCTCTCTACAGGTCTAGCTCAAACTCACTGGACAGTATCAGTCAGTGGAGTATATTAACTTATGAACTATAATGTCACATTGAGTTATGTCATGTATGACAAAACATGACCCTAAAAAATATGATGGATAGTGATGAGCAGAAAAGGGCATTTCAAAAACTTCTGTCAAAGTAAACTTTTTTTATTATTATTTTTAAAGCTGGCCTTGAAAAGAGCAATATTTAAAAAATAAGATTTTATTAGGGAGCCGGGATTTGCCCACAGTGTAATCAGATACAAGTCATTAGTGAAAAAGCAAATATTTCCCATCATGTAATATATTCCATCCATAAAAGGTAGAACTTCTATGGCTATACATGTCCAGCTGCACTGTCTGCTAGAGGAAACCAACTTTCCTTCAGTCTGATGTGTGAGGTTTTTTACAAATCTGGAGAGATTATGCTAGATATATATCATATGCTCCCTCTAGCTGAGATTGTTTTATACATATACATGTATGCTTTCTCTTAAATTCCCTTCTTCAAATTGATGGCTCCCTAGTGGGCTTTTTAACACTTATGTGGTGTTTATCATCTTTAAAAGATCTTTTAAATATATGTGATTGTACTTAGCTTCATGAGGTGAGAGTGAACTGAATGGACAACAGATCTGTCAATGCTGTTTAAGGTTAGTTTTACAGGTCTCAATTTTTGATTATGCAGTGAAACTTCCTGCATGTTAACATCTGATATAAATCCCATGACACGTGTTTCAGGGTCATGCTGCTGGATGATATAAGTGCTGTGTATGGAATCAATGGCTCTGAGAGAAGTAATGCTTGTGGCTGTGCAGTTGCTCATAGTGCCAAAGACTGAAAGGTGATTCATGTTGCTATGAGTGAGTTAAAATGTATTTATTATTATAAAATTTGCCTTTCTGTAGTTCACCCTTCTGCTCTTGCCTCCTCAACACACTGTTTGACTTCCATATAATACAAATCCACTGATTTAATAATTTTTTTTTCTATTGTCAAGTAAGTTCCACTTTCTATCCAGTTTGTCTCTGTATCAGATACATTTCAGAAAATAAAATTATTGTAAGAAGATTTAATTATCTTGGAAAAAAAGTCTATGGCTTAAGATATTTAGCAGATTTTGTACGTCCGAGGCTTTTTTGTGACTTAAACATTTATGTTGGTCTTTGCTATCAATAACTGATGAAAGCTAAGTTAGGGGTCAATGCAGTGTACTGGTTTTTGTTGCCTCCTTCTTAAACAAGCATTGTGATTTCGCATTTAGTAATAGGAAAAAAGATGCTTTCCTCTGACTTTACTAAGTTTTGGACCTTATAAAGAAAAACCCTGAAAATATGTGGTTCACACAACTTTTAAAGGGACAACGTGTTTTTTAAAGGAAGGAAGGAATATGTCTTTTTTAGATGTATTTGGGTTTTAGTTTTGAAGGAAAAAGAAAAATATTTTTAAAAGGGATCGTGTTTTTAGATGTTATGGGTTTTAGTTTTTCAAAGTATCCTAAAACTAGTAATGTCCTCTGATGTTTTAGAATACAGCCTCTATGCTGTGGGTATATTTTCCTCCTGGAAGGGAGGTCAAAAATCCCCACATAACTTGATTGACATCTGTAGTGAAATTGGCATTGCTCATTCTAGTTCTGGGGTTAAAAAATATGAGTTTTGGGAAGCAAATGTGTATTTTGGGCTTTGAGCTTAAATATCCTCAAAGGAATTCTCACTATTTGAATCTGAAATAATTTGTCAAATCAGCACATGACTGACATTGCATGAAACAAATTCTGACATTCTGCAATGTGGAGTACAACAGAGTCATTGAATTGAATTACTACTGCTAGGTGAGGCATGAAAAGGCTTGAACAGCATTGCATGAGTGTGAAGCTGCAAACCCAATAGTAGAACATGAAGGAATTGATTCAAGGGGGCTTTTTAAATAAGAAAAAAATGGATTTAATTGTCATTAAATTATAGCAAATTTTATGTAGTATTGTTCTCATATATGTATTTAAAAGATCCAAAAGCATATGAAAATTATGAAGGCTGGTTTTAATCAACTGTTTCCTCTTTTAGAGTACAAATACAGTACCAATTTACCTTACAGAGAGAAAGAATTTAGGCATCCTTTGTTTTAGTGTTTGTAATACTAGATCTGATGCTTGCACTGTCAGATTCAGTCCTCAAGACAAATGCATGCTTTAACCTTACTGCCATGGACAGGAGAATATAGGAGAAATTTTTTTTCTTTAATTTTTTTTTCAGGAATGCATGTCAATAGTGCCCTTTTTAATCTGATCAACTACTGAGATTTGAAATGTTCCTCTTTTTTTTCTGGAGACAGATGGTTGATAAACAATGGCTACTGTAATGAGAATCATCATGTAGTAATCAAATCTCTTTCCCGACATATCTATGTTGATATGCTGAAACATTAAACAGGTTTTGGCCAAAGGGGATGAAATATGTTGAAGAATTCAGGCTCAATTGCAAATAAAAAACAGAAGAATTGACAATAAACACTAATGCTTCCCAGGGTGCGCGAAAGTAAGTTCTGGCTCTTTTGGCCTTGGGGAGATGGGTTGTTTCCACTGCAGGAGATGCATGCAAGTTCTGATACTTCTCTCTGGTTTAATCTGAGATAAGAAGTTTTGAAACTAATAAATATAAATATATTTCCCAAACACCTGGAAGAGGGGCCAATTTTCTGGCAAACACAAGGAAAAAAAAACCATGACTAAGGCTCTTCTTTCAATCCAATAGTGGCTCTGACAGTCTCCTGTAAATAATAGAATTGAGTCTCTTCTCACACTATAGTGTTACCTCCAGACCACTACACTTGATACCAATAGATGGTCAGGTTTACATCTTCCACTTAGTTTGTGATTCACCTGTCAGATGGCAAAACACATCACCGGTTCTGTGAAGAGGGTTAAGGTCATCTGGACCCATAGTACTGGACTCTGAAAGCTGTTGCTCTGAGCTAAGTGGAGTTTTCTGTCCAAATGAATCTTTAAGCAAGGTGTGCCACAAAACCAGGTCCATAAGGATGGATTCCAGGCAAAGGAGATTGCAAGTTTAGCTAACTTTTACTGTCTTAAGTTAAACAAGCCTAAGAATTTAAATACACATATTAAAAGTCACATCCATAATGTATTAAAAATTAAAGCTAGATTAAACTCAGGCAGAGGTCCTGCAGCAATCACCATTCCATATACCCTAGTGTAAAAGTACGTATTTAACCTCATCTCCAGATTTTAAAAACTTCTTAGCAGCACCCTTCAAAGCTCAAACTTCAGATGACACAGTACCCTTTTCAAGCTCAAATGAAGAAGTTTGGCTGCCAAAAAAAGAATAATTACTTTAAGTATTAGTCTTCCTGAAATCTGGCCTTAAGAATGTGTATTGTACGTGTTTAAGTCTGTCCTTCAGTGATACCAAACAATAAACTGTCTTGAAACTACACACTGATGAAATTGAGAAGGATTGTTTATCTTGCAGGTAACCAGCACATATATGCTCTGGAGGCAAGCATCTGGTAATATTTTCAAAACCACTAATTTGTTATAAATTTTTACAAAGTGCTCCCTTTGAGCGAATGTGTTAGCTGTTATACTGTAATGACCAAAAAGAGACAGGTGAAAACATTTCATTCACACTGATGAATAGTTACTTACATAAACAACTGCCTTTGAAATCAAAATAAATGTCTAAACGTATAAAGTATGTTGTGATGCCTGCATACATTATTAGCTGATAAATATTCTGAAATTTTTTCACAACCCTCAATTTCAAAAAACTGAGATTGGATGTCATCTTTTCCCTTTTTAAGCCATCCTTTTTTGTGTGTTTGTTTGACAAGATTACATCATTGCTGAGTAAATGTTTAATTTAGGTGTCCTCCTTAGTGTTGTAATCTTTCTGGTCCATTTGGTCCTGAATGTTTCATGTATGTACTCCAGTTCCTCACACAGGTCTCTAGTGAGTGCAAAAACGGAAACACATTGAAAGTGGATGTTCTTTAAAGAGCTAAATATGCAGCTAGCACAGAAAAAAATCTATATTTGACTGAATTGTGAAAGGCACTATGCTGAAAATTTAATGTGTTTATCATGCATCATCCAAAATAAATTGTCCTACTTTAATGCTGTTTTCTTAAAATATGCATTAGGAGTTTTAGGGATTAAATGGACATTGTCAGATAGGTAGCCATCCAGTATTTTACTAATTTGTTTCTTTCTGTTTTTTTTTTAGATTCAAGTGCTATTTTGGAGAGGTTTTTTATTGGAAAATATTATATTATTTTATTATTATTTGTTTTTTTATTGGTGAATATTATTTTATTTATTGGAGAGGTTTTTTCACTACACTTACTACATGAGTTACTTGCCTACTAAGTGAATTGCCCTTCTAAACCTATTGCATGCTGCTCTGAGGGAAATGGTTAAATATATAGGGCAAATACAGTCTGAGTTGAATCATCAGCCTGAAGAGATTACAGATACCAGTCAAGGGCCTATCCTTTAATTCTTTAGTAGCCAGAGTTAACTGAGACAAGAGAAGTAGTGATCATGTATTACTGATAAAAGCCTTCAGAAAATTACTGTTTCCTTTTCCACACCTGTGTAGGTGCTGCTTCTTCAGACTACAAACTAGACAAATTAAACTTGCAAGAATGTAAAATCCATAACAAAAAATTCTGCAAGTTTTATTTAAGACATATAGCAGCTATTGTTCTTTGTTACAGGCGTACTGCAGACACAGAAAGGTTATTCAGTTCTAAAACAGATCTGGTTAGAAGAGGGACACTTACGTTCGTATTTTTCTTTTTTTCATAAATCCATTGTGCCTAGAACTGATCAACATGTCCTTTAATTGCCATGGAAAGTCACAGCCTAAAAAATTGCACCTTATTCCTCAGTACTTTTCTCATATCAGTGTCACCTAGAAATTCTCCTCCTGAATTTCAATTGAAATTTGACTACTACTGGTGTGCAAAATTACTGCCCACTCTCTGAAGGGAATTAAGCAAAGTTAGCTTTCCAGAATGGCACAAATAGGGAAATATTGTTACTGTATGCATGGAAAGGACCTGAAGACCATTGGGTTATGACTTAGGTTTGGAAATCTTAGTTTAAATCAAGCAGAATTGCCCCTCAAAAGAAAGAACATGAAAATGTTTTGTTTTCCAGACAAGAAAAGCTTTGTTACACTCCTTATGTGATGTTGAACACATAAGCAAAGCAGTCAATTATTTCTGAGATTTTCTTGCAGTAGAATCTAGCCAAGAAACTGAAAAAAACCCCAACCTGGGCAGAATTATTGCTGTTACACTAGGAGTTATTTTTGGTAAGGAAAACAAGTGGACACAAGGGATCACAGACGTGTAAATTGCATCATTGTACTGAGCAAGCTGAATGATTAATACACCAGTAGTTGTCAGTCTGTAAGCAATTAAAGGACATGTTGATCAGTTCTAGGCACAGTGGATTTATGAAAAAAAGAAAAATACAAATGCAAGTGTCCCTCTTTTAACCAGATCTGTTTTGGAATTGAATAAGCGTATGTACTTAAAGAAATTGACATTTGGGTAAAGAATAGATTTTAAGTGCAAACTTGTGTAGATTTTAACAAGTATGCTTGAAGGTGATAAAATGGTTACATTCTATCTCAAATCATTGCTGGATGGGGGAAATGTATCAACATGTTGAATTACTTGGAAAGTTCATGTATGTCACATGCCTAGAAGGCAGCGATCTATTGAGAGGAAACCAAAAAGGGTCAAATAATTTTATCTTGGTTTAAATTTCAACCAGGTTAAATTTTCACAGCTTATTGGGGCAAATTCCCACCATTTACAATCTTTCTTTTCCTAGGGTTACATGGTTGATTGTGTTAGCATCTACTGATATAAACCACTGAAGATGTAAAAAACACAGTTTAGGGGCCCTTCTCCATTTAATAAAATGCTTACTTCCTGGCACTTTTGTATTTTTTATACTCTGTAAGAGAACATGAACTATTTTTCCCTTTCCATGTTCCTCATTTATGAGCATAGTTTTCTCTTCTCCCCACTCCTGCCTGTGGGATAGCTAAAGGAATTCTGCTCCTAATCTGCTTCTCATTGTAGAGTCTGTAAAATCTACTGGTTTATGTACACCATGAAACATGGGAAACTTTTGCTGCAAACAGCTTTTACTTAGTCTGTTCTCAGTGCCAGCCATTCTCAGATTGATTTACTATTCCCAGTTCTTGTGACTTGCTTATGACATTTATCTCTTTCTGTAAGCAGTTTGGAAATATGCTGCATCTGAATTTCACTACTGAACTGGAGTAGCCTAGAGACATTGTTCATACTGTGGTTTATTATTATCACCTTTTATTGCCATTGTTAGCATAATGTAAGAAGTAGTTTTTTTCAAAAGAAATATGACTATGTGGTTGGACACATTAAAAATCAATGTTGGGAAGAATTTAGAAATTTATTTTCTTGTTGAATTGTAGTCATAAAATCAACTAGTACAAAGTGAATTTATCACGTATCATTGTTAATTTATCTTTGGTGAGTATTAGATTGCTGAATCTTAAAATTTAGTTTTGCCAGTAAATTTAGTCACTAGCATTTTAATTGCAAGTGGAGAGGAAGAGTCTGTGAACATGAACAAATTCAATGGTTTTGAAATTTGAATATGTATGCATAGGAAATGTTCACTTCTACTTTTACAGGAGTACCATTTGCACAGTTCTGCCACAGTTCTACCACAGTTCAGGGTGGAATGAGGAGGCTTGGCTTTTTATAGGGCTGCTGAAAGCACAGGTATTGACAACAGCAATGGAAACAAAATTATGAAGAATGATTTCCTGAGTCAGAGACATTCTTTATATAAACACTCTCAGCACAGTTCTATACATATCAGAGGACTTGGGCAGGGGTTCATAATGTAGTGAGTGAACCTGTAAAGATCTCTTCCAATCTAAAAAATTCTGCAAATTTTGAGAAAGAGGTCAGTCTTCTGTGCAAGCCACACTCCAATGGCAAGCATCCCGTTAGAGCAAGACCAGCTCAACATTAAGTGTCTGTGGTCATTTAAATGGAAAGCTGATTTGTTTAGATGCTTTAGCATGAGTGGTAGAGGTTGCCAGGCTCACATAAACATTTACCTTTATTTAGTGATAAGCCCATGGCTGGGAAGCTTGTGGGTATTTATATTTGGCTGTGGCAGTCTTGTAATTATTTAATAAGGCACACTAAAGATAAGGTTATCATGATATAAGTGCCTGTAATCCCTCTGGGGTGTAATTGCCTCATGATAACCTCATCCCTTGAAGTCGTCTCTATTGCTAATATGAAAAATGTTTGTTTTCAGTGGGAACATATATTTTGTGATGGAACAGCATTAAGCTGTCAGATCAAAAAGTTAAATAGCATTTGGACAGAGCAGAAGGGTTCAGATGGATTAACTCAGCCCTTATAGATGGTTGACCAGAGGAACTGAAATAATCCAAAACCATTTTAAATGAGTGAGGTTTTAAGTCTGGAAGCATCTGAAGAGAAATATCTGTTTTCCCAGAAATATGCTTTAGGTTTCTTAGCCTCTACTAGTGAACCCTGGGATTCATAAAAATCAGGAAATCTGTTTCAAAAGACCTAGCTGTTCATTTTTTTTTTTTTGTTCTGTTTTTTTTTTTTTTTTCCTTTTTTGTTTTGTTTTGTTTGTTTGGTTATTTTTGTTTTTTTGTTTTTTTTTTTTTTTTGTAATGTTAATGTCTGTATCTGTTCTTCAAAATTCAGCATTTCCAATAGTTGATCAGCCATTCAGTAGCACAACATTGTGTATGGCATTGTAAATTATGAGATAAGCTTTAATAAAATTCACATGCTTCACAAATAGGTTTTGGAGGACAGCTGTTGTACTTGTTGCTACAAGTTTTCAAAACACAGAAGTACATTAATTCACTTGAAATGTACCACTGAAAACTAGGTGAGTCTGTCACAAAGACCCCAGAATATACAAACAGCACTTTCCACAAGACTGGAGAAATATATGGATAAGAACACTCCTTAGAGAGGCAGAGACATACTATTCCTGAAGGACACAAGTCCAGGTCAGGGACTCTGCTTTTCTCTTGCTTCAGGCATCAGCTGACACAAATTTGCACCTCTGAGCAGTTGCTCACAGATGAGTGCATGACAGGCATGCACATTTTGTGTCCCCATTGCTTTCATAAGAAGCCCCGTGGCCTGCTTCTACAAGCTGCTATGTACATTCTTGTGACAAATTCACTGTGAGGTCCAGCAGACAGTCACCCCCTGCAGCTCCAGAGGCTGGAGGGACTGCATGGAGAAACCTTTCCCATCACATGAAGGGTGTTACAAATGGGAGGTCAGCATGGCAGGCTCAGTGTTTAGGTTTCTGCACTTTTTATATGCTCTGGCTAGTTGTGTGCTTGAAGATGGAAAATATTTGGAAGTAAACCAAAAAATTCAAAACTAACCTTTTATTTCCTTGGGATTTTTGGCATCAGTGGCTCTTTTGGCTGCATCTGAGTGGAATAAGCTGTGTCTTTGAGTTTAGTACATTATACAGTAACATATTACACTTCTCTATTTTTTGTGCCTGGGAATTTCACCTCATCCATCTTTCACAATGTTCAGCAGAGACTTTTAAAAATCCCTGAGCCAGCTTTACGCAATTAATTGGAGACAGAGCCAAACCCTAGATCCTGATTTCAAACCTAAATCCTTGTTCCGCTTGAATCTGATGCTATGCTGGGGCTAAATTAAACACAGAATCAAAACACTGAACATCTAACAAAATTTGAATTTAAATGTTATTTGCTTGGCTAAGACTGAATATCCTAAGTGCAAATTTTGGCCATTTAATACCTACGCTTGAAACAAATCTTAAACTCAATAGTAAAAGAATTAGTGAGTAAAAATGGCATGCTTTAAACTATTTCATCTCAGTTAAAGCTGTGTCTCATTTTAATGTTTAAAACATTGAAGCATTTGAAGGTTTAACTAATATTTTGGTTTGATCATTAGTTAAAACTCTTCAAATATCTCATACGTTTATCTGGATCCTTTGGTCTTCCCTCTTTCCAGTTGTTGAAGTGTTGACTACAGTCTAGTCAGTGTTGTTCCCCTAGAAGACTAGATAGCTTTTGTTTGCACAGAAATGTATGTCTTTGGGAAACATATGGACAATAATTGTTTTCTTATTCTATATTAACTATTCTTTATGTTACTTATATATATTTATGTTATTTATATATACATATTATACTACTTAAATTAGTAATGAAGGTTTTTTTATGATTTTTATCCCTTTTTTATATTTCCATTTTAGCTGTATTATTCTAAGTCAAAACATTAACGGCCCATGTTAACTCACAGCTTTCATTTTTCCATCTGAGTGTAAGCCACACTCAAATTTGTGGGTAGAAGGGCATAAGACCTATAATTAATCTAAAATTAATTAACTGTTTCTCAAAGTGGGACAGTGACGTTTGGGCAGTTTCCCTTGAGTACTAGTGTTGCTTTGGAGCCCTCTCCTGGAAGCTCTACTTGTGAATTGGGACACAATTAATGAGTTGTATTTCATTTGGAACTTGCTTTAAGAGCATGCATTGGAAGGTTTACAGCTGTGTAAATAGTGGAACAAAAGATTTTTTTTTCTCTTAAGTTTGACTATTTTCTTATCTATTTATAATTAATAGTGGGAAGCCAGTGGTAAAATCATGATTGTTAATGATGTTGACTATATAGTTCCTTTCTTGATATTTGGCTTACTCCTTTCAAGTGTCCTGATCTGCCCAGAGAGACTCTAGGAATCTCAATTCTGATAGATGTTTTAGCCTGATTAATTTCAACTTCTAACATTGATATCCTGACTTCCAAGACACTAAAGAAAACAGCTCATTTTATAACTTTTTTCATCTAGTATTTCCTGTATTTGTTTTACTCTGTTTCATCCTACTTGAGTGTTTCTGTAACTGATCAGGTAATGTATTACTATTTTACCCTAGGCTTAAGATTCATTCCTGTAGACACAAGATTTATTACTGGTATCAGTTTACTCAGTGTTTAACCTGATTGCATATTTTCCCACACATGAAAACAACAGGGATTTTGAAAGGCAAATATAGTGAAACTTAAAAAAAAAAAACAAAACACACAACATTGTGTGCTACCTGTCAGTGATTGTTAAAGAATTTGTGATTTATCTTTCTTTCTAAGCTAAATGAGAAACACCAGCAAATTCACCAAACTTTTAGATTTGAAATTAACAATTCTTGAGGCTTCCAGAAGACAAGATTGATGATTTCATGTGGAGAGGATGTAATTAATCCTGTCATCGTCTTCTGTTTCACTGCCATGTACAGAGTAGTCACTGTGCTGCTTCTGCATCTCTCAGGTCACGTCTGCTTACACTGTGTCATAGCATTTCTTTCCAGTCTCATAGAAAACAGGGGAGGGAGAGTTAATTATTTTATCCATTTTCTTACTTTCTTCAGGTCAAAATTGAGCAGAAACATAGCTCTCATCAGGAAAATATGAACTGATTAGTGTTCCATCTGTGGCACGCCTTGACTGCCAATGGATTTTTTAATTATATTAAAATGATGGACTTTGTACTTTGATATAAGAAGTGAAATAGGAAGCTAGTTTCTAATAATTGCTTTAAAATGTACTTTGGAGGAAATATGGAAATATTAGCATTACCAGTAATACAATCTGAATGAGCTAAATGGGAGGTGTAATGAAAAGTTCAAGGCAGGAGGGAGCAGGAAGAACATTGAAAATGTCATTGTATGCTGGCTGAGGTATCATTTCCCAAATGATGCTTTGGCCTGCCCCTGCTGTATCTGAATACCAAAGAAATGGCTCAGGAGTGAGTCTGCTGATACTGATTTACTCATTGCCATTGCTCCTCCTGGTGCATAGCCATGTCCTTGATGTGTGCTTACAGATGATATCCACAGCATAATTTTATTAATGTCTAAATTAAAATTGACTTTTGCATGCCTGTTCTACCTTCCAGGATAGTTCTTTGCTCCTAGCTTTCATGTTGGAATTCATTGAAATGTACAGTGCATAGCCTTTGCTTTATTGTTCTAAACAGCCAAAGTCACTGGGAAAATACGGCTTAATTAGCATTTTTGACAATATGCTACAACAGGAAAAAGGAAGAAATGTTTTTTGATCTTTGGGATTAAGTCCTCCGGCCTTAGGACAAGAGCTGTACATCTGAGAGCCACAGGAGACTGCTTTGGCTGCACCTTCAGTATTTTCCCTTTCCAGCATTTTAACTTTTTCAGATTTTAATTTTTATTTAAATACACCTTGGTGAAAAAAAATGAAATAAGAAAGTTAACCTCTTTTCCTTCATGCTCTTTACTATAAAAAAGTATTGCAAATAGCTAAAAAATTATTTTAGTTCTTTAAAGATTGCCATTCAAGAGACTGATTAGAAAAACACAAAAGTGAATTGGGTGTAGTAACAATACAACACAATGAATTAAAATTAGGGTTAGACATTGAAGAAAAAATGTGTATTATCAGATATATAAAACTAAGGATTTGACAGTTATGAGATTTGTGCTGTTTGCATGTTTATGTATGTGTTGTGTGTAGGATTAAATTCATGAAAATATCTTGTGTTCCATGAACTCAAATAGTTTTTCAGACAGAAAGATTCTGTGTGGGAGAAAACTGCTGTGAGCATCAAAACTTGTGAGACAATGGATAAGACAGATAGAGGGTATAAACCTGCAGGAAAATTTGTTAGCTTTGTTGCTCATGAAAATACTTGAAATTTTTCAAACTGTTAAAGTTCAAAATCTAGCTGTTTCTATCTGTATGAATTTTCAGTTTTCTGAAAACTGGCTTTCCTTGATTCCAATGAAAGCCAGATTTAAGACAAAAGCAATGCTCTGAAATGGCGTTTAAGAAATACCTGCATTAAAAATAAGTTTACAACTTCAGCAGTTTTAGTATTTAATACCTCTAGTACCACTTCAAGTCTCATTACTTTGGGTAAAAAGAATGCATTTTCAAGTACCTACTTTCTTTTTATTTATACATAATTTTCATTAAAGTCCCAATCCTAAATTTTCTGGCAAGGTCTATACCACTTTTCAGAGTTTTTGATATCTTTAATACAGGTCTGCTTTTGTCAGCCTAAAATTTAAAATCCATTACTTTTTCAGAGGAATATTTGAAACTGAAGCAACTAATTGACACAAAACCAAGACATATATAGCATCTAGCTTCAACACACCATAGCTGTCCCAAATTTTCTGTTCATTTTCTAAAAATGGATAGTAAGCAGTGCAGAACATAGACTTGTTTGTAGTGTTCTTAGCCTTTGAGTCCCTGTAGTCCTGACTGGCCCATAGCCAATCTGAAGCCCCAATTAGGCAAGCACAGAATTCCATTCATGCTTAAAATTCATAAAAAATACAGTACATATGTTGAAACTCTACAAAAATAGTGTGGCTTACTTTTATTACACCCTGATCTCTTGTTTTCCACCTTCTATTGCTGTCACTTACTGCCTTTATGGGTAAGTGACTTAATGATACTTTATCTGCAAACAGTTCTCTTGTGTCTTGTTTTATTTTTACTAACATAAACCTTTCTGTAACTGTGGCTTTCTGTTTTAGCAAACACAACCCTACAGCACTGTCTCATTATATGACCTCATAATGCTGAAAAATTTTAGGAGGTTAGTTTGACTGTAAATTGACTGTGAAGGTTCAGTTTTATTTTATAAACATTGTGAAATCCATATTAGTGAGATTCTCTATTTTATTGCTTGCTCTAGTATCTATGTCATCACTGACATCAGCAATAAATGTGATCTGGGTTCTTCCATAGGGATTGAATTTCCTTAAATAAGACTAAAATCTGAAGAATCAGCAAACAACCTTAAAATATAATTACACATTGCATAACAGACAAAATTATGGCATTGTGCATTTTCAGTAAGAGATTCAAAAATATATGTTGTGAGAAAACAATTGGGGATGTTGTTTCTTCCTTAGTTTAGGGTTTTCCTCTAAGGATATGTCTCGGACCTCCACCAGGCTCTCCAGAAAGGCTGGGTATCCTGAGGGGCCCATGGCCTATCTGCCAGTTCTTTGCAGATATTATGGATTCCCTAGAGGGTAAAAATGGCACGAGGTGCCTGCATTTAGGCAACTGAATCCCACCCTTGATGAAGTCCATTAACATGATTTGATCTTGGGTCAACATTCCCCATATAAAATTATCTCAGCAAATGCCAGAAAATTGGCAACATGTAGCAGGAAGCCAAAAATGTAAAAAAAAAAAAAAAAAAAAGAAAGAAATGCTCATACTGTCAGCTCACAGTAGTCATTGTATGGAAAGACAGAATTATGTGTAAGGAATCTTTTGGAGAATGGTGGTGAAAGGATACAATTAAAATATGCTTTTCAAATGTTGGACTCAACATTTGAGTGTTGAGATTTTCAATCTATGCAGAAATTCTCTATGGAGTTAGTAAATTGATACCTTCTGAAAGAAAGCATTAGTCAAAGGAACACTTTCTCATCTATTGCATGTTATTGATGGTGTAGTTTACTCTAAGAAAGTTCTAGAAAATAGGGACAAAAGATTCTCAGAAAATAGCCTAAGCTGCAAAGCCATGAAAACAATACGAGATTTACAGAAAAAAATGTTTACATTATATAGAGTCAACAGAGATTCTCTTGGTGAAACAAATACAAACATATCTCAGGCATAACAAATTGAAACCTAATTCAGCTTTCAACCCTCTCAAAAATTAGCTGTAGGCAACGTTACCAATGAAGATATTACATGAAAATGAAATGACAAAATGACATTTTTTTGACTGACATTCTTCTTTTAGCCTAAATTATTTAATAATTTTTATGTAAATCTATTAGTAATTTGGGCTGGCTGAAAGCTGCAGCTCTTGCATTAACTCAGGTGCAATCAAGTTAGCATTTCTGTTTCAAAGCATGAAAAAGAGTACTATTTTTGAAGGCAAAAGCCCATAGCTATTTTTCAGCCAATCATACAATGTAAACATTTTTTCCAAATCATTAATATGTCTTGGGAACAGAGATGAATATTTGTAAATAATTATTTCAACAGAAATTAATGAGTTCACTGTTGCATATCTTTGTATATATTGCCTCACCAAATTAATTACATTTATTAATAATGTTTTTCTCTGGGGAGACTTATATCAACCACTGAAGTGATTTAGACTATGTTTTGGCAGTGAGTATTTCACAAATTTTAAAATGTTATTCCATATTTTTAGATGTTTGCTCACAATGGTAACTACAGGTGACAGTCTTTTGGGAGGGTGATGAGAAAGTTTTAAAATCTCAAAATTGGTAAAATGTTCTATATTTGTAATTTTACCACAGGTACCTCAAAAACCAGATGAGAATCTTGAGAAAGGAACATCAAACAGGAAGATTTCTACATACTGACAAGGTACTCATCTTTTGTCATAGGTTACTGTGTTGGAGTTATGTTACTAATGCAATGTAAATTAACTCCTAGCAAATTAAATAGTCCTGTAACTATATGAAAATTGATAAGAAAGGTTGAATAAATACTCCAGAGATGCCCCATTTTTCATTTCTGGCTAAATTTAAACCTTTTTATATTTATGTACAGCTAAAAAGGCACCTACATTCTGTGTGTGATTGTATAAGCTTATGAGCATGGGATACCATATCTAAGGCATAGATAGGAACTGAACACTGGAAACAAAATTGTAATAAAAAAATTTTATAAAAGTATTATCCCAAGATTTTCAAGATGAAAAATGTTCAGAAGAGGGTGATTGTAACCCAAATGCATCATTTCACCTAATCACTATGAACGACTGTAATCCTAATGAATAATTTCTCTATTGCTGTTCTGAGGAGTTGGGAGAAGAGTTTCATTCCTGAAGGACAAGGTTGCTGAAAGGACAACCCACAACCCACTGCTGTGAAAAGCAATTGAAAATAATACCAAAGTTTTTAGGGGGAATTCAATAGCAAATCTCAGATTTGTAGGGGCATGAATAGATGGTGAAAATTTGTGTGAATATTTTGTTTACTATTTTTCCCATTTTATTCTACTCATCTGTCCCAGGTACAATGTTAAAAGTTCGGTTGGGTGCTCAACACCAAACTGACCATCTCAAAGCATCATTTCATTGACAGAAAAAATAGACTCTAGAGAAAGTGAGGCATTTTTTTCAGAAATGGTGAGTGACCACATCCTAGATGAAGTCATTGGGATCCCTGGACACTCACCTTTCAGGAACTGTAAATCACCCATGGGTACTGAAGAAGTCAATGCCCAGACCAAAAATAGAAAACACTTTTCCTGTGTTGCAGGTTTATGTTAAAACCACGAGTCCCTTCCTTGTATTTAGCTGCCAAACCACTACTGTAGTGATTTCTCGTTATAATGTCTTAAATTACAGAGTAAAGCAGAACTAGATAATTTTGGTTTTACTAAATGGTTTTTATATAGATTGTCAGATTGGACAGACAATTCATGTCTTATTTAGATGGAACCTGCTTTTTGCAGAGTTCCTGTGGATGCTACATTTAAAGCTGCTAATTGACCCACAGGACACTTATTTTGAACAAAAATATATGTAAGATCAATTAAGCTCTTCTGTGGCCATTTCACTTGTTTATATACCAAGGGGGTTATTTCAGGTTAAAATGTATTTCTTTCAACAAATTCAGAGATTCTTACCAGGAAAATAATGTCATCATAGCTGAAACAAGAGCTTCTGATAAACATAGCTAAGATTCAAATGGAGACAAATGAGTTTAAAATATGAAAAGTGGTGGCAGACATATCACAGTTGTACTAACATTATTCAAAAATATTGTTGGTTTTGTATGCAATCCACTGTACAGCTCTCAATGAATATGCCATCCACCTACTCCTGAGAATATTCATGACACTGCTGCTAGACTGTATAAAGTCACTGTCACTAGACTACAAAGGGGAACAAAGAAGGTTGACATTCTCACGTGCAGCTCTGCAAATCACATCCTATTTGACACAGACTTCAGCTGATACAATCATTTATACTTTGAGTCCGACACAGTATTTAACTGTTTCCTTGCCTGATAGGATGTTAATAGTTATTGTGCCTTCAGTAGATTTTTTAAAGTACTTACCCAGTAAATACCAACAATATCAAAGGAATGATTTCAGATCTTATGCATAGACAGAGTACAAAGCCCAAGAAGAATGACAGCAGAGTAACTTTTGATTTTGAAATTAGAATAATGGTGTAGACTCATATCATATCAATCATATATCATATCATATCATATCATATCATATCATATCATATCATATCATATCATCATATCATATCCCCTGACATTATAGTGCATTTCAATAAGCATTCTAATACTGAAGGTTCTGATAAGATCCTTTTCTTAGAGTCATTTTACCCAGTGCCTCTTTCCAGGCAGGCCTCAGTGCCAAGCAGATCCTTGTTGGGGTGGGCAGGCTGCACAGGAGATCCCCCAGTGCGGAATAAAGGCCTGTCCAGCACAGGGTGCTGGGGGGGTGAGAAGCTGCTGTGACTGGAGGCCCCTCTGCTGATGGGCACCTTGCAGACTCGTGCTGGTGTAAACAAAGTTCTAGAAGATGACATTAACTTTTCATTGAACTGTTTCTCTCAATCAAAACCGAAACCTTTTCTCTTTTTTTTCGGTTTGTTTGCTAGCTTTGTTCAGATCTAATTAGGATTCAAGCACAGTGTCAAACACAGGCATAGGAATTAATTTGTCAATCACAGGCATGAAAATTAATTATACGTTGAAAAAAAATCTATGTTTTGAATGGGTTTTCAGGTAGCATTTATGTACAATGACAATTTAAATGGTGTAGCTATATTTAAATGGGAATACTGATGAGGAGATGTATATCTCCCTTGAAATTTGATTCTGAGTTTTCAGTTCACCTTTGCCTACAGCTCAAAATACTGGTAATAATTGAAAAAACTCCTCCCCAAAAAAAAAAAAAAAAAAAAAAAAAAGGCAAGCAGTAATCACTGATCTGGAATGCAGCTACCTGGGCTGAAGTGAATTATCTTTCACCATGTCACACCTTTGGGGAACTAAATTTGTCTTGTATGATCTTGTCATCTCTGTCTGAAATTTAGCTCTACTATTACCAGCAGGGCAACTGAGAGCTTTGAAACTCATGAAATATTTATCAGAATATGTGTATTTAGATTAGCCTATTCCTGGGTTCCTATAATCCTTGTGAAAATGGTACAAAATCTCTGAATGTAGGATTAGTACTAATGTCTGGTCATCAATTATAGTCTTAAAAATAATTTTGTATCACCAAACTTTCATGTGTAGAAGACAATAGAAGTAAAGAAAGTCAATATGTAAGAAAATAGAACTGGTATAAAGAATGCGAATCCCCAAGGTCTGGGTCTATGAGAGAACCAGATCTTTTTGAAGAGCCAGAGAGAAAGAAAAGCAGGAAGAAAATGTGATTCATGCAGTCTTGTCTGGACTGCAGAATAAGTTTAGAATCTGTGCATAAGAAGTCTGTCCAGAAAACATTTTCTTACATACTACTGACCAAAGTGCCACAGTCAATCAGATGCAGAAAAACCAAACTGGATTGGTAGAGACAGAATATTTTAAATTAGTGCTCTATGTTCTTCTGAGTATCAACTGAGACATATTAGTTGGTTTTGTATGCAATCCACTGTACAGCTCTCAATGAATATGCCATCCACCTACTCCTGAGAATATTCATGACACTGCTGCTAGACTGTATAAAGTCACTGTCACTAGACTACAAAGGGGAACAAAGAAGGTTGACATTCTCACGTGCAGCTCTGCAAATCACATCCTATTTGACACAGACTTCAGCTGATACAATCATTTATACTTTGAGTCCGACACAGTATTTAACTGTTTCCTTGCCTGATAGGATGTTAATAGTTATTGTGCCTTCAGTAGATTCTTAAAAGTACTTACCCAGTAAATACCAACAATATCAAAGGAATGATTTCAGATCTTGTGCATAGACAGAGTATACAAAGCCCAAGAAGAATGACAGCAGAGTAACTTTTGATTTTGAAATTAGAATAATGGTGTAGCCTCATATCATATCAATCATATATCATATCATATCATATCATATCATATCATATCATATCATACCATATCATCATATCATATCCCCTGACATTATAGTGCATTTCAATAAGCATTCTAATACTGAAGGTTCTGATAAGATCCTTTTCTTAGAGTCATTTTACCCAGTGCCTCTTTCCAGGCAGGCCTCAGTGCCAAGCAGATCCTTGTTGGGGTGGGCAGGCTGCACAGGAGATCCCCCAGTGCAGAATAAAGGCCTGTCCAGCACAGGGTGCTGGGGGGGTGAGAAGATGCTGTGACTGGAGGCCCCTCTGCTGATGGGTACCTTGCAGACTCTTGCTGGTGTAAGCAAAGTTCTAGAAGATGACATTAACTTTTCATTGAACTGTTTCTCTCAATCAAAACCGAAACCTTTTCTCTTTTTTTTCGGTTTGTTTGCTAGCTTTGTTCAGATCTAATTAGGATTCAAGCACAGTGTCAAACACAGGCATAGGAATTAATTTGTCAATCACAGGCATGAAAATTAATTATACGTTGAAAAAAAATCTATGTTTTGAATGGGTTTTCAGGTAGCATTTAGGTACAATGACAATTTAAATGGTGTAGCTATATTTAAATGTGAATACTGATGAGGAGATGTATATCTCCCTTGAAATTTGATTCTGAGTTTTCAGTTCACCTTTGCCTACAGCTCAAAATACTGGTAATAATTGAAAAACTCCCCCCAAAAAAAAAAAAAAAAAAAAAAAAAAAAGGCAAGCAGTATTCACTGATCTGGAATGCAGCTACCTGGGCTGAAGTGAATTATCTTTCACCATGTCACACCTTTGGGGAACTAAATTTGTCTTGTATGATCTTGTCATCTCTGTCTGAAATTTAACTCTACTATTACCAGCAGGGCAACTGAGAGCTTTGAAACTCATGAAATATTTATCAGAATATGTGTATTTAGATTAGCCTATTCCTGGGTTCCTATAATCCTTGTGAAAATGGTACAAAATCTCTGAATGTAGGATTAGTACTAATGTCTGGTCATCAATTATAGTCTTAAAGATAATTTTGTATCACCAAACTTTCATGTGTAGAAGACAATAGAAGTAAAGAAAGTCAATATATAAGAAAATAGAACTGGTAGAAAGAATGCGAATCCCCAAGCTCTGGGTCTATGAGAGAACCAGATCTTTTTGAAGAGCCAGAGAGAAAGAAAAGCAGGAAGAAAATGTGATTCATGCAGTCTTGTCTGGACTGCAGAATAAGTTTAGAATCTGTGCATAAGAAGTCTGTCCAGAAAACATTTTCTTACATACTACTGACCAAAGTGCCACAGTCAATCAGATGCAGAAAAACCAAACTGGATTGGTAGAGACAGAATATTTTAAATTAGTGCTCTATGTTCTTCTGAGTATCAACTGAGACATAGCACCATATGGCTTTAATTTGCAGAGAATTTCAGAGATTATTACCTTATTGTTTTAAAAATATTTTTTCTTTCATGCCTCCAAAAAAAAAAAACTAAATTGTTATCTGACAAGTAATAGGAAAAAGTTGATAATATAATTGATTCTTGATAAATATCAATCCAGGAACGATCTAATGACAAAAGACCCAGTCTTTAGCTGTTAAAATTTGGCATTGAAGACTTGTGACTTTATTGTGCCCCATTAATCACATGCTCTAACCTGTTTTCCGACCTGGTAATGTTGGGGTTTTTTTCCAATAATGAGCAAGTAAGAAAGATTTGATTATATATATCTTCTTTTAAAGACTATTTGAAAAAAAATTGTGTTTCAGTAGGAAACTTAGGACAGGGACAGGATTCATCCCACTTGAGCACTCAACTGAGGCAGCTGGAGTTGCTTACAGTTATCCAAGGTTCTGTGAAAGAGATAGGCATCTCCAAAGAGCAAGTCAGTTGACTTAGGATCTCTCTCTCTAGCTCCACTGTTATTATAATGTTTTAAAATGTTACATAATATTTATGTCTGTTTACATAAATTATCCAAATTTTTCTCTATAGAGTTGGGTACCAAGCCCTCATTACTGTGAACTGGTCTGAAGTCACAGCCTGGGAAAAACAGAATGAGTGTTGATGACTTTTCAGAATTTTAAAAGGAAATGAGATATCATTTTTTTTAAACAAATGTTATTAAGACAAAGTTTTAAAATAAAATATAGGATCTTTAAGTCTGGGAGAAGAATAAAGAGGATTTGTTAACAGCAAAAAAAGAAAAATGGAAGAAATGGAAAATCATCTGTGTAGAAAACAGAAGTTGATCTCGCTGGCACAAAGAAGTGAAGAAATCTGTGAAATCTGTGGACTTTTGTTTTCTTTCTTGTAATAATGAGAAAAATCTAAGACTAAAATTTTAAGTCTCTCATATATAGCAATAAGATTTAGAGATTTTTCTTTTCAATTTTGTCAGCCCAATCTGAACTCCAGAAAGTCTGGTGAAAATGAGTTGCATTCACATCTTTTAAACCAGTGATAAATGAAAAAAAGTTGTACTTTCTCATTCTAGAAGAACAACTAGTGTGTTTGGGAATTCTGGTTTTCTTGTTCAATTTGCTTCCATGTATATTTTCGTCAATATTCTGGAAATAATTAAGAGCCTTTGGAACCCTTTGAATGTCAGGTTAAAATCCCTGGGACAACACTATCTTCCCAGTAAGCAGTGCAAGTAAATTACAGGGCTCAGTATGTGGTTTATGGTTAAAGATTCCCATAAAAGAGCCTGCAGCTTCTAGCTTCAGAAGCAGTCAGGTTTTTAGTGTGTTATTTAATTTCACCTTCCAAATCATGGGAAAAGAAATGGAATTATGGCAAAATTACTGTTTTGGTTCTTGGGCTTTTTTTTTTTGTTTGTTTTTTTAAGTGTGTGTGTGTGTGTGTGTTTTGTTTGGTTTTTTTGATGTTGTTGGTTGGTTTAGTTTGTTTTTTTTTCTGGTTTGAGTTTTGTGCCTTTGTTGTTTTTTTTTTTTTTTTATATTGCAATAGATCTTGCTAATCAATTAATTGGCAATGTACAGACATAATTACCTCTTTCTGTGTCAATGCTCTGATAAAGCCAGCATGCACAAACACCAGTCATGCTGACTAGGTCAGAGTGGCAAGCAAATCACATATCAAGGTAAGTTAAAAATATCTCTTTTAAAAAATAGTTCTTCAAGTAAAATAGCAAATAACATAGCTCAGATAGCAAACCTACAGAGTTTTACTGGGGATTATGGAGAGTGAGCAACTTATTTCAGTTGTTATTTATGTTATCAGGTATTAATGGGTGCCTTGTGAAAGCAAAATCGTGGATGATGATATAACCATCACCTTTTGTAGGATGTACTGTTGACCTGGGAACCTAACAAAAGTGAAGGTCTATTATCCATACATAGGCAACATATTAAAAGATATCTGGCATAAGCTTTTCAGGAGCAAGCACCCTTAAAGAGTAATCATATTTTTTTTACACTAATAGTTCAGGCAGTCTTGTCTGAGTCACAAGAGGTGTGAGGATAGACACTGAATGTGAGCTATTCACTGCTGTGTAAAGAGAATGAAAAAGAAACCCAAGCAAAGGCCCATGGGACTCCTACTGGCTCTTGGGCTGTTATTGTAGCTCTGCATGAGCATCTGCAGCTTGCTAAGACTAATGGGATGTTAGAGGGGCATCTGCAGATGAACTCCTAAAAGTTCAATGGAGCTTATTTCCTCATGCTTGTTCCTAACCTAACATTTGTGGGTTGGAGTGTTTACACTTTATTTCAGTGTGGCATTTGAACATGATTTCGTAAGTAAATGAGTCTTGGGACACCATCATGCCTGTGTGTTTGAAGCTGTTGGCAGATTTAAACAAAATTTGACAGACAAAAGTTTCAGATGTATTGGGTTTCTGCAAGTTTCATAAAAACTTGATTAGATGGAGGAGGGAGACTTTAGGGCATGATTTACTTGCCTGGGCATGGACCGTACTAATATTTGTGGTATCCTAGAGCCATAACAGAAGGGCCCTCTCTGACTGTATCAGGTATAAGGATATCCCAGAGAGATTAGATGCCTGTGTTTAGGCATGCTCTGTAAATCTCCAACACAACTTTCTAATCAGATGCAAAACCAGTATTATAACTCAAATATTATTAAAAACTAGAGATTCTACACAGAACAGACTGCTGCAACTGAAGTGCTGCAACAAGCCAGAAGACTTCTGGTCAGAATTTGCAGCTGCCTAGTTTTAACATGTAAAGGAAATCCTGCTTCCAGCTTTATGTAGAATTTTAATACGAAGATTAATGAATTTAATAATATTCTCTGGTTTTAAAAAAAGGGATTATCAAATATCACAAAATTTCCAAATTCACAAATATATCTTGGGACTTTCCCATTAAAAAGTTGGCATTTCTTTACTTTCAATTTATTGCACACAGCTCTTCATTAAGCTTTTTGCTTTTAACCAGCTGAATTTCTTCAATGCAACCTCTTTTTTGAATTTGCCGTTTGTTCAGTTTTTGTTTGTTTGTTTGTTAGCTTTTTACAGGCAGCTTGCTATATTTATATTTTTATTCTGGGTAAAGATTGCCTTGTTCAAGGACCACCTTTTGTAAATTGTTCTAAACATATACCACCACACATTCGAGTAGTGAAGTTTGCTGGGAAGACTTGCAGCATGGATTCATTTGAGAGGAAGGTCAGGTTTTTCCATAGTATGCATCATGAAAGTTTTTTATAGACAAGTTCCTCTCTTCTAAGTTGAATTAAAACCAGCTTGCATAAAGCTGTCCAATACAGGACATTTTAATAAATATTATGGAACTTTTCCAATTTTTGCAGCATTCTGTAAGATGTGGTGATTTTTAATAAAGAAAAATAAATACTCTAGAGAAAGGATCAAATGAGAAGATTTGGGGGGCGATGAGTTTCTAAGTTAGTATTATTTATAAAATATTTATTAAATGTTTATTAGATTATGTGGCTGTTACTGCAACAGTTCTATGGAGACACTCCTGTACTATTTTGTGCCACAGCACAGGAGTTTGATATTGATTTTATTCTGATGCCAGAGAACACCTTTGGTGTTGCTACCACCTTGAAGAAAATGCAACAAAATTTTCCTGAAATGCCAGATCCTGAGGAATCTCGGGGAATTTGTATTAGAGGAATCTCTATTTTTTAGTAAATAGATTTTTCTTCAAATCTGATGACTAAATTTTCCTCAATGGAGTATTTACACCTGGGTTCTCTATTGTGTGTTTTTCTGTATGGAAATAAGATTATAGATGCTTTTTTCCTTCTGGGAAATTTAATGTGCTCTGTACCAGACACGTAGACTTTAGTTAAGACATTCATTGTAGTGATTTTTCATGCTTTCTAGAGGTTGCTTTTGTTCTGGTACAGGAAAGGGGATGTTTTCCTTGCATGTTTCAATGTTCATGCAGCTGCTTTTAGGGAAAAGGGGAAAGAATAGGATGTGTCCTGCCTGGAATTCAATGAAAAAGCAGACAAAGATATCATCAACCTAAAGCAGATTGATGATAATGTGACAGATTTAAGACTAAAAGACACTGTACTCACTTTTTAATCCATTGAAGTTCCTCAGATATGCAGATTGCACTGGCACCACTCTGACACCACCAAGTTTCAAGAGAGGGATGCTTGCAATTCACATTGCTTTTTGTTTTTGTTCACAGCAACAAAGCAGAGAGAGAGCAGAGGGGCACTCTCTCTTGCTTGCAAACCAGATGAAGTTGGTAGATTTAATTTTAAATTTACCAATCTCTTCCATATTTATAAGGCTGGTGCAAGTTAGGGCAAGTTAAAGAAAAAAAGATTGAATGGAAATTTGTCCATCAAGCTGACTGGAAAGAGTGGGTTTTTGTAATCTGTATCTTAGGGGATAGGACAAGGTTTTAGCTCAGTCATATCCTGGAATTCTTGCAGAGTGGTAATGCTGTGACAAGAAGCAAGAATTATTAACAGGACCTGTGAAAGCTGGTATCTTTCCAGCTCTCTATGCTTTAATCTTCTGTCTATTAACTGCTGTAAATGCTACATTGGCATATATTACAGCCACATGTTTTCTCATTTCTCTCTAGCAGCACCCCCAATGGGACATAATACAATATTGCTACTTTACCTGGCTGTGACATATGAAAAGATAGAACATACCCTTCAGTTGCCTGAAATTCCCAAAAAGGTTGAGGAAAGAACATCAATCATTCATTGCTAAAGTATCCACGAAGAGAAAGCAGATTGGTTTGCTACACTGGGTTACTTCTAGTTTAGTAAAGAACAAAAAAAGTACCTCAAGGATTTAGATTTGGTCTCTTACTTCTGCTTTGTGCAGAACATCTCCAGTGTGAGCTGGCAAATGAAACAACATTACTGGAAAAAAATCACATGCTCTACAACTTAATCTTAATGAAGCACAGGTTTTTGGTGAAGCAGTGAATTGTATAGCTAAAAGACAAAAGAATATGGCTTTATTGGATTGCCTAATGAACCAGACTCTTTCCTTATTTATTTAAAGAGCAAAGTAAAGCCAGAATTGAAAACATTAGATCTTAGTAATTAAAAAAAAAAAATAAAGCAATTTGATTTTTTTTTCTCTAAATCTTTTCATTGAATCAAACTTTCCAGTAATATTAGTATGAATTCAGCATTTCACTCAACTGATCTCTTCCTTTTACAGGTTAAAATTAGACAAATATTTCTTGGATACTCTCTGAGTGGAGTGTGCTTATGAAAAAATGTCACAGTTGCACAGTCATTGAAAGGAAAGGTGCTAGGTGTCATAAGAACATTCACATGCTTATTTTGGATATCTAATATTATTCATAATAAATATGACAGGATTCAGAAAGTGCTGTCTAATTATGTAGTATAATGAAATAGTTTGAGAGAAGATTTGTGTCATACTGGTTTTTAATAATGATTTTAGACAGACATTGTTCAGACTTGACAGGGAAGAAGGACCCAAAATTGGTGTCTAGAGACTAGAGATGATGATCAGGTATTTTCTGGGGAACTGGAAAAAGCTTCTAAATGTGTTTGTCTATCTACATACATTCTTATGCGCACACACATATATACATTTAAATTGTCTTGCTCCCCATATAGCATAGCAATTTTGTGGACATAATAATGTGAACTATATTATCCTTCAAGAAATAAAGGTATTATTCATGTGGAATTTTTATGACCAATAATATATCTGATGGAGCTATCTATTAATAAATACCCTAATTCTGTGGGCCTCCTGAGTAACATAAGTAATATTTTAAATATATTATTATGGATACTGTCAAAGTAAATCTTTCTATATATGTTGAAGTTGGAGAGAGTTGAATATTCCATATCTGGTGTTGCATAGCTGTGGCAGTTAAAGTATTCTAATCCTGATGAGGACTTGTGGAAGTTAAAGCTTCATACATGCTGGCTGGGTTCTTTGTAAGTCCAGTTTAGGATGATGTTTCAAATGAACAGATGGGGGCGTAGCAGGGGAAAATGAAGACATTAAAGAAATCAGTAGAAATACGTGACTTGTGGAACACAATGAGGGGAAAGACTTATGAATGAAATTAAATAGCATTGACTCAATATCAGTCCTGCTGTCTTTTCCCCTTGAAATTTCAACATTTGTAGGATCAGATATCTCTCATTCTAGAAGTTTCATTTTTAACACCTCAGAAATTCACAGAAGTTGTGTCTTAGAAAAGTCTTGCACTTGGGATCATCAACTTTATTTAAATTTTCTTCTGAAGGCAAAGTCCATATCTTTTTACTATAGACATTCATTGCCTCAAACATAGAGAAGAGCATCTCTAGACAAGAAAAAACAAAAGCAATAAGTGCAACAATAATACTAACAAAATTACAAAGGTGTACTTCAGCATCTTGGTGGAAAGTAAAACAGATGCACAAACACAAACTGAAATCCTCTAGTTTATGCTTAATCGCACTCTTTGGAAAGATATTAAACATCTATTACCCAATAATGAATTAATTAATGATTAATAATTTAATAAGCAACATTTCAGTTAAAAGGAGGGAAGTAATTAATTCCACCAAGATAAATAATTACTTTTTGATTTCAATAGCCTGGAGGAAGCCTTTTAACCACCAGCTATTTCTTTTTTTTTTCTATTACATTTGAACATTTTATAATGAGCATTTATGTCTCCACAGCCAGCATATTAATATGGTCTCTATTGTCTTTTCCAAGTCAGTAACTAAAGACACAGATGTGTTTCTTAGATCAGTGATGTTTCACTGAAATAATTGCATTGGGTTTGGGCTGAGTGGCCAGAGCCTGCTGACAGGCTGGGCAGCCCTCCTGCCCGCGCTGCTGTTGGTTATCGCTCAGGGAATGGCAGCATGCCCTGGGGAAGTCAGCAGCCCTGTCACTCCTGCCTGCCATGCTCAGGAGTACAACAGCTGTTTATCCCACAATTCTTTGCATTAGTTCTGGCAGGCTTTTGAAGACTGAAAATTAAAATTTATTTTTGTACTCTGTGCATCTGTAAAAATAGTGGGAGGATCCAGGATGGCACAGAAGGGTCATTGAAGTCTCCATTTGGAATAAAGATGGGTTTAGAGTCAAACTCCAAGGCTGAGTTTGAATCAAAATTTCCCCTGTGCTGAGTGCTCAGGACAATCACTGTCATGTGGATTAGAACATGCAATAAAAACCAAAAGGAAAACTATGTTTTATATGTTGTTCAAATTACTATTTTCTAATTTTCTTCCTGTCTTCTTTTCTTGTGTTGATGGTTTTCTTTTCTATCCTACTCCTTCACCTGCC
Organism: Emberiza elegans; assembly: GCA_024865655.1. Lineage (NCBI taxonomy): Eukaryota > Metazoa > Chordata > Aves > Passeriformes > Fringillidae > Emberiza > Emberiza elegans. Next base: position 8,059,680 of record JALJVW010000072.1, read on the forward strand.
CTTCAGGGTAACTTTACAGTGCAGGGTAGCACTACACCTTGAAAGTAGACCTTTCAATGAGATATGGGTGAATATAGTGAATTGTAAACTTTCTTACCAGAAGTTTGGAAATTTAACCCAGGATATGGTAATGTTTTGGTGGCTAAAATGTTTAAGAAGGGAAAGGAAGCAAAGAAATTAACAAAAGTGAAGATGTCCCTGAACTCAGGATAATGGAGAGTTCCCAGGATTCATCTTCATATTTTTCTAAGACTAAAAGCCATGAAAACATGATTACATAGAAAGCTTAGAAACTTCTGATCAGAGAAAAATTGGTATGATGTACTGAAACACCTTAATTTTGTTACCAAGCTTTAACTGATCTAGAAAAATTAACATGGGTGATCTTGCTTTTAATACTCCAATTACTTCACTTTGTTAAAAACAAGGGCATAACTTTTGCCTCCCTCCCAAGTCATTAATATTGTTCTGGTAAAGAACAAAAGACATGGAAACAAAAGTTCAAATGAATGCAGGTTCACTACCACTTGTGAGTCATTGTGGGTGTTATTTCAGAAAAAAATTCCATTCAACCCAAACCTGTTCTATGAGCGATAAGGTAAAAATGTAAACTCCAGTACTTTTCCAAAATTAATAGCTATTTCCTTTGGGCTTACTATGATGGCACAAATAAGAAATATATATTTTTAAAAGTATAATTCGTCATACTGAAAGCTGCATAAAAGAAAAATCAATTTATCTGAAGAAATAAAAGTATTTAAGTAACATTTGGATTTCTCGTGTTTTTCTTAGGGTGACAAAGTTTGCTATATGAGCATTTTTGCTTTTTACTTCACCCCATCATTCTCACTTAGTGTCTTGCCACACCTATCCTGAAATTCTAGCTAAGGAGAATTGATATAATCCTTTTTAGATAAGATCCTCTGCCTCCATGAAAATACCTTTTCTAATGAAGATGTCTAGATTTTAATTAAAAATGCATATTTTATCTTTATGTCTCATGGAAAAGCACAAATTTTCATGTTTTACTAAGTACTAACCAAAACGTATTGAATTTACTCTCATATACTGTTGCAAATTTGGGTCTAAGTGGCCATTCACCTAAATAGATAACAGTTCTCTTATTTATTTCACATAATGAAGGATCTTCCTGCTGTGGAAAATTATCTTTGATTGCCATTTTTTCTTCCAAAAGCACTTAAATTTTTTTGACCTCTATTTAAACAAAAATTATGTGTCTTTAGGTAAAACTGAGGGTTAAATCAAATACAAGTATGCATTTTCAGGTTCTTTTTACTATGCCATGAGTGTGAATTTCTTAATTTAGGAAAAGCAGATTTAAGACAGGCAGTATCAGCATGTTTACTATTCCACAGTACAATTAACAGTCTATAGAATACCTTTGATGAACCCTGGCATGTGAATCCTGTGCAAGGTTTGTTATGAATATAACATTTAGCAGCTTCATGGCCTTTGGACTGCCCAGCTTTGGGAAAAAAACCCCAAACCCACAGCACTTGGGAGTTTTACAAATCAGTCTTGTCTGAGCTGGAGTTTGAAGGGGTTGGCCTTGGCTGGCTGCCAGATGCCCACCTAGCTGCTCTCTCACCCCCCTTCGCAACAGGGCAGGTGGAGAAAATAGCATGAAAAACCTTGTGTGTCAGGGTAAAGACAGAGAGATCATCTGCCAATTGCTGCCGTGGGCAAAACAGACTTGCCTTATTAATTTAATTTATTACCATTTAAAATAGAAGAAAAAGTAATGAGAAACAAAAGGCAAACTTTAAAGCACTTTCCCCTATCCTTTGCTTTTTTTTCTAGGCTGGACTTCACTCCTTCATTCCCGACTCCACGACTTCCCTGAGCAGAGCAGGGAAAGGTAATTTCATGTCGTGAACAGATTAGAAGGCAGATAATGTCTTCTAAAGGACAGATCTATAGCACTGGTCTCAGAGAATTTCAAACTATTGACAAGCCTAAGTGCTGTGCTTGAGTGGGCCTGAGACCAGTGATGCACATGCTCACAAATTCAGTAATTACTGTGGAGCTGTTTGAGTCTTCCTGCTGGATAGTTGGCATCTGATGCAGACTTTTTATGAACACCAAATATGTCCCTTTGTAAATCTGTGCTTATAAACAAAAAAAAAAAAAAAAAAAAAAAGAAAAGTTTAAACAAAGTTTAATTGATAACAGATTTTTATGCTTTTTCATTTGGTTGGTTTGGTTTGTTGGTTTGTTTTTGTGGGGCATAGTATTGGATTTGGACAGTACTGTGAGTGGTGCCAAGGGTATTTGTGGGTTTTTAATGGCTGGTAACTTTTGAAGATGTATACATTTTATTTATCCTTTGTGCTAGTATAAAATGGAATATTTTAGGAACAAAAAGAAAATTCAGAAAGTGTAAGTAAAGATTTTTCCATTTCTGCATAGCATTACAGAGACATATTTACTTCTGTGAATGCCTCTCTAGCCATAAGGATGTACTTTTTCCCTTTTGGCTTCTCTCTCCATAGATATTCTGACTGGAATTTTAAGTTCAAGTAAGACAAACATATTTCCTTATCTGTATGTAAATGTTGGCAAGAAGTGTTCAAAGAAACTAATAGCTTCTATCTCTCAGAGATGATTTACCTTTCATGTATTTAAATATGTAACCATTCTGAGTGATTACAGCATTTTTAAAATTGTTTAGACTATGAGTAAAATCATCTGTTATACTTAAACTCCAAAATCTACTTGTCCCTTAGGTAACAACTGAGTAAGGCTTTCCAAAGAGACATCTATTCTGGAAAACCTAAAAAGCCCCTAAAGTTGAACCAAGCAATATCTCACAGAATCACTTTTTCAACTGCTTGTGCTCACATTTTTTATTTTTTTAGAAATTTGAAAAAATACTACATTAGGCTCTTATTCTGCTGTTTTTACTTTGCACTTGACTGACTTCTGTTAAACCTTATTTCACAATAAGGATTTTGCACTACTTAAAATTAACTCTGGCTTGGCTTCTACTCCCTTCGTGTTTCATCTGTGTTTTTTGTAAATAGGGTTAATTTTTATGTGAAATTCCCTTATTTTAAGGTGTAGACAGCTCTAAAATAATTCAAAAATTTTAAAACGTGCTTGAACATATTGTTTACCTGTTTTTCAGAAAGGGCCATTCTCAGTTGAGTTGCCCTGAGTTCAACTTTCAAGAAGAGCCATTTAAAACTTGTCTTTCTTTGCTTGTAAAATTCCCTGACCCAACTGGCCACACATACAGAATTCTTGATTTAATAGGCTGTGCTTTCCTTCAGCTAAAAACTCCTTTGAATTACTTTCTGTCAGCTAAAAACTTCACCAATAAAGTGATAAAAAATTTGCAGATTTCTCTTGCATTAAAACATACAAACTTTGTTTTCTTCATAACTTTTATTGCACAGCTTTGGGAATAATAATACTATTTAACTAAATTTGTGTCTCCAGGTCAGTGAAGTTTTAGATTTCTAAATTTCTAGATTTCCCATTCTGACTTCTTTTATAACTTTCTGAACCAAGAATTTCTGAGGTTTGTACTAGAAATATTAGATTGGAAGTGAACATGACAGTGCTAGATCAACAGAGTGTCTACTTGACAATAATGTTTCTGCAGTAGATTATTATGAATAATACATAGTTAACTTATTCTGCATAGTCTGAAAAGTTATGCAAATCACATTAGTAAATTGCCTACAATTTTAGTTGTTTTGACAAAGAAGATAAATTGTCTTGGCTGATACTGCACAAAATTGATATGCAGGTTGCTCACACAAAAACTTTATGATTATTTTCAATTAAAAGATCTCGATCTTCCTTATTGAAAGGTATTTTCATATAAAATGCATATGCTGAAAAGTATTTTCATACAAAATGTGTATGCAGTTGGAAACCCCATGCTCTTAACAGTATTTTATCACTGTGTCAGAAAACCACTGGATCTGGCTATCTAAACCTTCTGTTACCTGGAGATCAGAGCAGTAGCAGGGATGGGAAATGCAAACTTACACTATGGACATTTGCAGGGTGTTCAAAATTCAAACTAGCAAGCTAAGCATGACCTAGCCATTTGCTCACATCCCCAGCCTCACTGGGACAGGAAGAAAAAAATTGAGTAAGTCAAGGTAAAGATAGTTCAATACATGAAGGAAAGAGGAAGGCAAAAAATGTTGTGCAAAGGTAGTCACCTCCATAAGCAGACTGACACCCAGACAGCCTCCAAGCAATTTTTACCTACCTCAAAACCACCTCCCCTCAGTGTTTATGGCTGAGCATGACAGAATATAGCATGGAATACTTTGGTCAATTTAGGTCAGCTCTCCAGGTTGTGTCTCCTCTGAACATTTTGTCCACTCTTGGCCTACCCTGGGATGATAGTGTGGGAAAAGGGGAAAACTTTATTGTTGTACAAGTACTGCTCAGCAATAACAAAACACCAGTGGCTTGTTAAGACTGTTTTGGACACACACCCAAAACACAGAAAAAAACAGTGTCTTGGGCTGCTTGATGAATGAAATTGTCAGCAGGTTGAGGGAAGTGATCTGCTCAGCATCGCTGAAAACATCTGTAGTGCTGTGCCCCTTTCTGGGGTCCCCAGGACAAGAAAAACTTGACTGCAGGCCAGTGCAGGGCTGCTAATGTAGTTAAGGACTGAAATATCTGTCAGATAAGGAGAGGTTGAGAAAGTGGTATCTGATACTGGGGCTGGTTGAGAGTATGAGAGTTCAGCCTGGACTCCTCTTAATAGTGTCCACTGATGGGACAAGTAGCAAGAAACACAGATTAAAATATATGAAATTCCATTGTGCACTAGGATTTTTTTAAATTGAGTGGGCTGTTACCACTGGCACAAGTTGCCCAGAGATGTTGTGGAGTTTCCATCCACGGAGATATTTGTAATTGATCTGGATGCACTCCTGGACAGGCTGCATTAGTTATCCTTGTTTGGACAGGAGAAGGTTCGGACTACATGGTCTCAAGAGGTATTTGCAAATCTAAATGACTGTCTGATTCTGTAAATTCAGATTTTAGTAAGAGATACCACAAACATGCAATTGTTGCTCAGAACAGTAGTAGAGAACATAAATTTTATTTCATAAATTAATCTTTAGTGTTTATATTGCTGTTATTATTGTTCTTTAAAATCAACAACTTTAAAATATTGTCCAAGCTTTATTAGATTAAGGTGTTAGAAAACTTGCAAATATATTCTATATGTAAGTGATTTCTCTGTTTAAATAATCTGAAATCAATTGCAGGTATGAAAAAGTTACTTAAAAAAAAAAAAAAAGAAAGACATAAAGAAAGGTGCTTACTTTCTGTTAGAAGTATCTCCTGCTACAATTCATTTAATGCTATTACATGTGGAAAGAGAACCATAAGCTGAAATCACCTTTATTCTTGCTTACATAAATAACTATTTTAAGTGGTGTTGAAATAAGCATAGCCAACTGCTGTGCCAAGTATTACAGCAGTGAATTTGGCATATAGAGTTATTGCATGTGATATGTAATCTAACAAATTTCCAAACAAACATTCTGGAAACAATTACAAGTAAGTAAGTAACCCTGAGCAAAGACCATTGAAGTTTTAAATTGCATTTTGGTCACCCACGACCATGTTAAAAAATGTTCCACAGAATTTTTATGCCTTGAGCAACAAAAAGAGAGTTTTGGCTGTCTTTCCAAGTGAGAGTTTAATGTTGTGAATCATTAGGAAGCATACACATTAGTCTCAAAAATAATTGTTTCGTTTATAGTCACTTGAGGGTATAGTCTCAATCAGACCTCAGCTGTGGTGGGCTAGGAGAACATACAATTCAGTATAAATACAGTTTGTTGATATATCACTGACAGAAGCAAATGTTACACCATTAACTTCCAAAACAAACATGCAAAATTGTGACCAAAGAAGGAAAAATAATATAGCATTTAAAATTATATTTCAAGTTATTTTGAAAATAATCTGATACATTCATAGATGCATATTTAAATATTTTATATCCATGTAACTTAAAATATTAATAAATAATAATTAATTTAATAATATATATTTGTCACAGAACCTAGTATTTTTTACCAGGGCTTATCACTGACTAAAGCAAATTGCACCATTAACTTCCAAAACAAACATGCAAAATTGTGACCAAAGAAGGAAAAATAATATAGCATTTAAAATTATATTTCAAGTTATTTTGAAAATAATCTGATACATTCATAGATGCATATTTAAATATTTTATATCCATGTAACTTAAAATATTAATAAATAATAATTAATTTAATAATATATATTTGTCACAGAACCTAGTATTTTTTACCAGGGCTGGACATATTCTTGGGTGGTCTAAAATAATGTCTATTCCTATTCATTCAACATGCAGTCCTTCAAATATATGCAAGGTTATTAGTAAAAAAAAACCCTTAAAAATTTCTTTGTTGTTTTGAGTACACATAGCTTCTTTCCTCTGTAGAAAGAGTTTGTCTCTTTTTTAAGCTGTCAGGCTCAAAAGAGTGTTTTCATGGGAAATGTGGGATTGCGATATAAAGAGGACCAAGAACTTTAAAGTTGAATCCCAGGACATAGAAAGAATCTTATGTTCCTACATAAATTGAAAAACTAATAAGCAAACATTTGTTAAGTGTTGGCATTTTCAGCAGCACAGATCTGAAAGAAGCCTCTTTACAAAATATAGTATTATTATTACTAACAATACTACTTTTAAATAAACCTACCAGTTCAGAAAAAAAAAAAACAAAACAAAACAAAACAACCACCAAAAACCTGAACAAACACAATCTGCTAAAAGATCAAACAATACTACTGTCAAAGCCATAACTGGTAGAATGATTTTAAAATATAAATCCAGTCCAAATCATCTTATGGCCATTGGGTTCAGTGTGAGTAGGACAAGGCAGCCAATTGTGTTATGGCATTTTCTAATGATGAAAATCCCTCTCTGAATTATGACTATCAATGTGTCCCCCTGTGCACTCACTAGTAGAAATGACCTTGGGGTGCTGTTAAATGCTATGCGGAAGGAAGGATTTATTTTCTCTGTATGGATATTTTGGCTCTGGTAAAATATGCAATTGATTTTGGTCTTAATAAATTTATAGCTGATTTCCCATTAGAGGAACTTTCAAAATATCCCTGTCTGTTCCCACTATGAAAACAAAGGCTAATATCAACCAAATTATATGATAAAAATTCCCCAAAAGTATTTAATTACCTTATGAATGAAATTAATTTTTAATCTACCATCTCTTGAAGAGGAAATGTAGTGTCTAACCTTCTGAGATGCATCAACAAATGAATGACTTTAGTTTTCTGTTATTACACTTCAGTAAATCTGTCTTATCTATAATAGTGTACCAAAATAGCAAACAGGAACACTGGAATGGAAAAGAACAAAGGAATATCAAACCTGGTTCCTTTACAGCAATCACTGGTAGCCACATTTATATTACATTATATTAATAGTTCACAATGATTCAAACAGTAAATATTTCATATTCCATGCCTTATTGACAACAAAACATGTCCTAAAAATCTACAGCAAAGTCAAGTATGTTGGTATAACCGCTAATAGGCAGAGATGTTAAGTCCACCATTCTATGAGTATTTAACATTCTGTTATGATTATAAACCAACAGATAGAAACACAAAGTGTGATACACTGTAAACAGATGGCATTAATTTATTCTTTTGAAATTTCACCTTTGTCTAGTAAAGAGTAGGCATAATATATTTTCTCTCTGGTTTACGAAATCTTGTGGAGGGAACTAGAAGTCAAAAAGGCTATCTGTTTTTAATGCAACACTTGTGTTTGTTTCTAAAACACTACTTTAAAACTATACTTTATAAATAACAAACATGACTGGGTCACAAAACTGTAATATTTGTAATGCCAACAAGTTTTTTCACAGTTCTCCTCTTTCCTTTCCCCCTTTTATCTTGTTTTCTTGTTCTTGTTTCTTTATCATCAAGCCAAGGTTGTGGTTTCTGAATCTTAGCACTACGAGAAGAAAGGAAACATACACAGGACATTTAGATGATCCCCTTCTACCATTATAACCCTGCCAAACTCATCATTCTGTTGCTCTTTACTTTAACCATTAGATGATACATTTGCAGCTAATTTGGCTTTTCAAGAACTAAAGGAGAGAGTTTGGAGTAAAAGGAGTCAGCTAGATAAACACAAAACAAAAATAGGATTACTGAAGTAACACTTAAAAAAAAGTGTGCTTTTGTCTGCTTGTCCTATATTCTAGTCATTAAGAAGAGAAGAAAAGGTAGGAAGCTCTATGGCACTTATGGAAAGTTGCACCTCTCCTGAAACACAGAATCCTCACTGTCAGTTCTTGAACACTTGCTGTACTGCTGACCCAAAAGTAACCCAGCAGTGGAGAAATATTCCCTTCTCAAAATAGGAATGCCCTCTGTTCATCTCAGGGAGTGTAATGGTATAGAGGCCAGGTGAGGAGATGGTTTGGCTTTTTTAAGAGCTCTTATCCTTGCTCTGCAAGATGAGCAGAAGTTCCTTCTCTTTTTCCATTCATTCAGCTCAGTGGAAAGAAGTCTCTTGGTGCTTAATTATCCAGAACTCACTGATGCTGCTGTACACTGCCTGTGTTATTCTTGGCTGAAGGGAAGTCTCATTCACTCTTCCTTTCGAGGCCTTTCCTATTTCTAGCTCTGCAAGATAAGCAGTTGAGGGTCTGCTGAAGGACAAGGCTTCAGGGTGCTCATTGTTCAGCAGCTGCTGGAAGCTGTTTGAAGTTAGGACATTCCTTCTTCTCTCATAATTTCTCTGTCATACATTTGGACCTTTTTATCAAGCAACACTTTTTACATCTAAGAATATTTATGAAGTAACAGTTCATCTTAATCATGCTGTAGTTTAACCTCATTTAAGAAAATATCCCATAAGGCTTCTCACAACTATAGCAGAAACACTTGTGACAAATATTTCCTTCACTTCAGCAATCACATACCAAAGGCAATAAACTACCTCATCAGATCTGCATTTTTTCAGTTTAAAATGTTTTTATTGTGAATTGTTGTGCAGAGAACAGGCATCTTGGATGGAAGAGTAAGTGCAATGTAAATAACATAATTTCCTAAAGCATAAATTTGTTAATAAAACATAAGAAAGGTGTTAAAAACCCCAAATTTTCCTACTTCTGTTTCTAGTCAAAGAATTGGTAGTTAAATGACCCCAGAAGACCAAAATGAAATTTAAAAATCTGCAGGACTAAAAGCTGTGTGAGGTTTGATGGTTACATACCCAGTCCTAAACTCAAAAGATTTTTCTAAGTTCACACAGAGGCAACTTGAAGTAGATAAACACCTGTGCTCCTGGTAGCTTCAAAGGACCTGGACTAGTGTTCCAGGGAGAATGAGTTCCAGGCTGCTCAGTGAGGGAGGATAGGCCAGAAGGCAAGGGTGATCCACCAAAGTGATGGCCACTGCAAGAAGCATCTGAGCATGATGGGCAGACAAGGGTGCCAGGCACAAGGTCCCACATTAGAAACAGCAAGGTGAGGAAGCAGGCTCAGGGGCTGTCCAGGAGAACAGAAGACAAGAATCAAATATTAACGTTCCACCAGCATCACTAGAGATTTGAGGACTATACTAAGATGGTGTTGATTCAGCTGGAGTGGCAATTATGTGCTCTGTATGATTATTTTTAAATTATTTGTTTTTCTTCAAATGTAATGATACTATAATGTGAATCATCTTTTAAATGTGGAGTTGCATGTAAGTACCTAGAATAATTAATTTGAAACAGACTATGTAAACTTCAGTTGAGAATTTGTCACAAGTCTTATAAGGGAGAATTTGTATTCCTTACTAAATTGTATTGCTACAGAGCCACATATATGTCACAACCTCGTGTCAGACACTCTTCCTTGTTACAGGGTTAAGATTTTGCATTGTTTGGGAGATGGCCTGCCAGTCCATTTTATTCTGTTATTTCCAGCAACATTCTATCTGTTGAATGCTGCCATGGGTATCATGCATAAGAAATTTGGCTCTATTTGCAATATTATGTCTTGTAAGTGCACACCAGATAAAAGACTTGGGATCCCTTTGTTTATCATTGCATGAAGTTGTGCTGGCTTATCTTGTCATCTTTTCATATCAGGGCTTGCTGGGACAAAGATCAATATAGTCTCTCATTAGTGGTTCAAGAAGCAGGAGAAATATGAGTTCATATTGACCTTTATAAAGAACTGAAACTCAGGATAGCTCTCTGCCTTTGCTGCTTTCAACGAAGATACAGTGTAATACACCTTTTAGATTTTGGAGCTTCTAACTGGAAATTCCAATCTGTCACATAACTTTGCCATATTATCTTTGACTTCCCTATTGCCAGACTAGAAAAAATCAACATGGAGATATAGTTTTCAAAACATTCCCAGCTTTATACTCTTCTGCAATGCGTCATGTTGAGCTTGAGCTAAGCATTCCTATGTAACCATGTAACACAGTATTTTGGTATCCAAAGTGGGTATCCTTCCATCAGCAACAGGTTTTGTTATGATATATAAATTATATGGCCTAAAGAGTAGACTTTCTCCTGTTTCCATACTACTGAAGAGGTATAGAGCCCAAACAACAAAGCTTTATCAGTTCTCCTTGAATATCAACATATTTGGGCCCTTTTTGTTCCTACGTAGTTCTAAAGGACTTTTCTGAGCTAGTGCAAGATGTGTGTTATCTAGAAGTTTGGAAATGAATGAGAGTAAGTCTCCTGTTAGGCCTGAGGGAAGCAATGGTCTCTGTTTGCAGGTGTTTGGTGAATTAAGCATCTCTTTGAATCACAGTTTAAGTGCTACTTGGTGTTTTTCCACCATTGACTGTATGCTAAAAATCCTCAAGTCTTGTTTAGCTATATTTTTAGCATTATTTGAAAGGAGGTAAATGTTTTATTGTAAAAATTAGTAGGCTGGCCTACTTATCTTAACAGAGACAAAGCTACATACATGAAAGATACTTCAGGAAGTTATCTGTGGATGTAGTAGTTATGGGTTTCTCAGAACAGGGTCAGTCCTGAAATTGTAAGTGGTATTTACAGTAGATTTCTTCCTCAGCTTGGATGGCGATCATGTATGTAATGCACTATTAAACTATATTGTCATTCTCTAGCCTAACATATTAAACAGTGAATTCCAGATTCTGATTATCATAATCAGTCTGTGACTCAAACTGTTTCAAAATTACTTACGCCAAGGTGGATTACCACATTTTCTCAAGAGGAAGTGTAGAACAGCTGGAAACCAAAAGCTCAAAATTAGAGCCTGCCTCTAAAATAGTACAACATAGATCTGTGTTGACAGTATATAAGGAAATTAAATCTGGACACTATGTTTTACCATAATACTTTCTCAGATCTAGATCCTCTCTTTTACTTACACAAAAAGTAAAATCCTCTCCATGGCAGCAAAAAAGGAGAAATGAAAGGAAACGAAGTTTCTGAGTTTGCACCATGGAATGGGGTAAAATCAAGGACAATTTGGCCTGCAATTTTACTGTTCTTGTAGTCGAATTACATATTTTGGGACAACTACTCACAAGGTCATGAATCATTCCAGCAGTTTCTGAAAGTTATAATAGAAATAATAGACTTACATTAAAAAAACAAACCAACAAACCTCTTTTGCTTGCATTTTACTTACTAAGCCTTGTCATAAAAATTAAGAAACAGAAGTTCAATTAGTCAGATTAATCACTCTATATAAATGTAAAGTGATGCCAGATGTCAATTGCATTAGTCATTACTATTACAGTTTTTTAATGGCATTTTACTTTCCTATTTAATTGTGTTCTTACATGTTTTCATTCTTTTTACCGGCAATTAATACCATGACATCTTGATCCTGGGCCTACAGGGACAATAGACGAGTGTGGGTCTCCTTGTCTCATTTCTCTCTCTGGGAGCAGCTTGTGGATCCCTTGTGGATCCCCTTGCAGAAGCAAAGCAGTGCAATAAAAATAAGGAGGACTTATCACACTTCTCCTCTCTTTCTCCTCTCCTGCCTTTCATCTTGTGACAGAAAAGCCATGGTATTTCAATCCATTCTACATAAATACTTGCAGGCCTAACTTGTATCAGATCTATAATCACACAGCTAGTCAATAGAAGACTATTAAAATGTAAGATTAGAGGCTGCATTTCTAATCTTTGCTTAAGAAAAATATTCCCAAGCTGAAGAAAAATTCTGTGGACCTTAATACTGCTGAAAATTTTCTACCTACTTGAAAAATTTGTGTGTTTACATAACCTGTTCAATATGAATGTTCACTGCCAGTTTTTCTCCTCCATTAAAAAACTTTATTTTGAAATGGTTTTAGAATGGGAATGTATACACTCTGGCAAATTCTGGACATTTCCATGGACAAATTTTTCATTTTATTATTTCTGTTCATGGTTTGTCACAATAAAGCACTGCAGGATAAAATATGATCTGTCCTCCAATGTGTCTTTCCACTTTTTCCATTGGTCTCTAGATTTACACTTTTTTTTGACTCACTGTAAACCCTGATGTTTCTCTATTCTGCAATAGGGGCATCTCTAAGAAACTGCTTTTCTGTCTTTTACTTACAACCAGGTAGTCTTGCTAATTGCAGCTAAGTGCAGAATTTTCATAACTGAGTCATTAGATTCCTCTAGACTTTTTAATGTAACAAGCTGTCATCAAACAAATGATATGAGATTAAACAGTCACAAGGCTTATAATTGAGTAATCTAAAAAATGTTCAAAATGATTTAATACCTTATATCAAACGTCTGACATAGTGATAAGTGAGGTATGAGACCTATCAACAGGAAGAAAAGACATTAATTCATGACCAGTCAAATTACTGAGTGTCATTTAATATCCAATTAATCAAAGTTGTATCCTGGCACCTCAGTAAAATCTTACAACCTTCTCTTCACAGTCAATTAGTTTCCGCAAGTCTTTATTGGATGTGGTTTAAACAAAGTTTAACATTGATGTTTCTGGGAAGCAAATTACAGAGAAATTCACATCATTCACTTCTATCAGTCTTATACACTACCTTGGAAATCTGCAGCCCTAAAGAAAGTGCAACAATCAAAGTGTTCCTGGTCTCTGCTCTACATCTTAGGTGACCATTGAAAGAATTGTTTCTTCCTTCAATTCCCTTCTGATGCAAACTGTTGGGCAAGACAATTTCCTGTTCCTGTACACCCTGAGCTAATTTAGAATTAGTCTCTGTAACTTTGTATTGGCTATATTTTCTGATTTTATATTATGCAAATTTTTCACTGCTTATTAACATATTAAAAAATAATCCTGCTTAAATTATAACCAAAACTAGTTAGAATCAATAAAAAAAACCTCTTGATTATTTCAGCCAGATCAATCTTAGTTTTTCAAGTTAGTTCATTAGTCCAAGCCCGTCAAACTTCATTCTCGTCTTGAGTAGCACTATGTTTTACTTTCATTCTCTCCAAAATATTTCTGCTATCCCATCCTTCAGCCAGCCTTACTAGACCACATATTTTAGCAAATATTTCACCAAAGTTATAAATTTTTATATGTCAATGTACTAATTCTGTGACATTACGGACAAATTAATACAAATCTTTAATGCCTATCCTACTTCATGCTATGCCTTTTGTCTTTCTGCTTGACTTTTTTAGCATACAGGTTCCTGTAAATAGGCCTAGACTTTCTACACAAATCTCTAGATCTCTTATTACTTTTCTCTGTTCTTTCTTCCTTGTAGGTCTTTATTTGTACCCACCTAAGCTTGCTCAAAACTTCTCTGTTCTCGTTTTTTATGGAATTTTGAAATCCTTTCTCAGGAGGACTGCTTTCTGCAACTAAAGAAACACATGGTCCTTTCATATTTCACAGGCACTGAGAATAAATTTTTGTTTTCTGCATTTGTCTTCTTTTTTCTCATTGGAAAAGTAAGTTCTGCACATCATTCACAACCATGATTTTAGCATGTCTTGTAGGATTGTGGATCTGCTTGTGGATTCCTTTGCCTGCCAATATTGACCTGATTTGAAAATCCAGCTGCAGAAATAGCTGGATAATGTTTAGTAGAGAGATTCCTATCTGCTCAGACTTTTAATTGAAAGCTGTTTTAGTTTCTTTAAGCAAACTCAATAGAATAACTCCTTCTTTTTGCTTTTCAGTCAAAATAATTTCAAATACTCTCTTATGTTTTTGGGAAATTCCATTCATTCCTTACTCTTTCATCATTTTTTGACAGACCTTTTTTTTTTCAAGTAGTCTTTATTTTCTACCATCTTTTGTCATTCCAATCCCAGTTTCACCTGTAGTATTTCCTCTCTTACAGGTATTATGTAATGCCTGTAAATTGAGGCACTAAAGAAATTTTGGAATGTGTGAAATATTTTAGCTGTATAAAATTAAGTTTGTTTTGATAACTATATAAAGTTTAATTGCTGCTGAGTTGATGACATAATGCAAAGTATCATGTCTGTAAGGTTGACAGTTAAAAAAAACCAAATAATAATATATTATTCCACCTTGTCTTTAAAAATTTATCTCACAACACTCCATCACCCACATATGTATGTGTTTAAGATCAAGGGATCTCATTAATTCATTGAATGATCATTATCAGCATGTACTTGTGCAATGCAGTGCATGTGTCTGCCTGGGAAGAAGCAAGTCCTCACCCTGCCCTCATCCCCTATTTCTGCTCATTTTGCTGCCGTGTGAGCTCTCTTGTGAATGTGATGGCTCCAAGTACCCAAATCTCAGCCTGCTCTGAGAGGCTGCTAAGGAACAATGACACTGAATGCTTCACAGAGAGGAACATACCTCTGGCACTAGCCACATCCTTGCAACTGTGCTTTGTGTGGGCAATATAGAGGCAGGGAATGGTGGATTTTTTCATAGCTTAAAGCACCAGCAATGGTAATTAAACTTTTTAATACCTGAACTTCAATAATTTCAGTTCATAACACAGAGAACTCAGAAATTATCTTCAGAAACAGTTTGGTGTTCTAACACTGGGTACTTACCTTTATATTTAATGGTGAGATGTGAGCAATATTACTCAGATTCCTCTGATACAGTGCTATTTATCAAATGCTATTTTATTAGCTCATACCAATGACAGAGTATAAGGCTTTAGGGAAAAAGATATACCAGACAATTATCAATGAAGCTTAACATGTACATGCTCATCTCTTTCTTAGTGTTGCTATTGTTGTCTTAGTCATGCTTTTAACTATGAGAGCTGAAAAGTCTGCATTCACTTTATCCACCTCATTTAAAAGAAAACAATTTCTAAATGAGTTATAGAAATCTGACAACTGAACAAAACATTCAGTGAAGCAAGCATTACTGAAATGCTTGAGAGACTTTTTGACCAATGCAAAAGAAAAAAGTGCAGTCATGCACAAATAAGCAGAAGATAGGAAAGACGGATGTTGGATTGACCTCCCACTCACTGGAATTATGTTCCCAGTTTTGTTACTTCTCTGCAGCTGCTGCCAGTGCTCAGGTGGGGCATCAGTGCCTAATTGCATCAGACCAGGTTCTGCCATGGTACACAGAATGGATAAGGTTGGAAGGCTCTACAATGTCTCATCTCGTCCAACCTCCCTGCTCTCACTCATTTGGCATGTTTTGCAAGATTTCTGGCTTAAGTAAAATGCCTCATTCTCCTGTCTAGCAGGGGCCAGCTGCTGGTCTCATATCCAAAAGAGAAAGAATGTTTTCAGGACATCCTTATTAATCTCACAGCTTTGGTGTGGTCACATTCAAGCAGCATCATGTTGTAAACTCCACAAAGACCTAGCTAAATACTATGAAATTAAGAGCAAGGCAGACAACATACAAAATGAGATGTAGATCATCATGAACAATGATAAACACAAAAAAAGGGTAGATTTTAGCCTCCAGATGGTTGGAAAATGGGTAACAAACAAGACAAACTGGAGTTCTTGTTGGCAAGAAAAACGTTATGTGAATGGAGCCAGTGAAATCAGTTGGGGGGGCTCATTCAGTTGTTATCCTAAAATCATGTAAGTTTTATAAAAAAAAAAATAGAACATACAGAGGGCATAACAGATGGCATTACTTACAACAGGCATTCTCTATTGTAAAACTATGAATAGTTTGGGTGGTTGGATCCTAGAATAATTGCAAATAAACACACGCATGAACATTGTCTGGAAAGGAAGATCTGTAGGAGTTTGTGACAGACCATACACTCATATGGAAACCATGATCTATTCATTGTCTGTCCAGGCTGTGCAAAAAGAAAAAAAATATATAATGGAGGATTCACATTCAGAGAAATATTGAAGGTTTCAGGCAGGCAGTAATAAAACAGCATTAAAGTATTTAAGTATTATACAGGATAATTTTTTAACACAAAAGGTATTGTAATGTATTTGCATGGATCACACAGTATTGAATTTCATCACAAGAGATAATGACAATTTAATAATCACTCAGATAGAAATTGATGGTTGAATAGTGGTCAAAACTTCTATTCAATGTAAGGAAATAAAAGAAAATCAGCAGAAATAACTGAAATAGGCCATAATTCAAAGAAGGCAGATTCTCACATCTGATGAAAATTAGGAGTATAATTGATGCAGAGGATCACTTAAATGGAAAAGCGTGAATAAGAAGTAGGAATTTTTCAATATGACTTCAAGATGAATTTTAAGTCATTTAACTTCAGTGCAGGCATGTTTTGCAGCAGAACTGGGAATCCAGAGTGGGCCTTCTGAGCCAGGGAAATTCTAGGGGAGTGCCAAGAACTGCCAGGACTTGGCAGCTTCCACAAGAGAAGCTGTGAAGCTGTGGGGCCAAAAGTGATGGTGGCTGCCCCTCACTCCTACAGAGGCAGCCCTGGAGAGCATGAGCAACCAGGAGCACCATGACCAGAATGGGAAAATGGTGTGGCACATCTGCCAGGGAGGTTCACACAGCAGTGTGAGTAAGAGGGAACCTCTTTGAAGGAGGAATATCCATGATCTGAGTGCAATAGGAGAGACTGGAAGTACATACAACTCAGTAACTGGACACCATTCTGTGACCATCTGCACAGGTCAAGGGCATTTCTGTAGGCTGAGGTCTGATCATCAGCTTCTTCTTTCAGTGGGTCTATCTGAGTGGAGACATCAGCCATGGCCAGGATAGATGGTGCAAAGTTGCCCAATAGAACAGTGACTTTGATCTCAGATGAGTGTTCACCATCCTGCTGAGATGGCCAGGCAGAATTACTCATGCCAAAGCCTTTCTCTTGGGTCAGGGACACATGGAGGACCAGCAGGTGACTGAGCTGCAGGAGGCAGTGAGAAGAACGTAGTAACAGGCTGAGAAGGACTGAGACAGCAGGTTCCAAGCTCATGGAACCTGCAGTTCCATGACCAGACATCCAAAAACTCTCCCACCAGCACACACAGAAGGGAGACAGGGCAATAACCTGCAGAATGGAAACTTGCAGTGGCAAAGACCTTCAGGAGGGAACAACTTCCTCCCAAAGCCTGAGATGCCCTTGCAAACTCACTTCACTGGTCTGCAGAAGGAAGAGGAAAGACTTTTCACTTCAGGAGACAAGCTGGACCAGCCCTATCTGCTCCCCACATAGCAGGTAGTGCAACTAAGAAAGGGTGATGGGTGATGGCTGTAGACAGCTCTTTCCTGAAAGGTGTTAAAGTCCCCATTTTTTGCCACACTATCTAGAGAGGTGTGTGGACCAGGAGTTTGTTTCAGAGATGCTGCTGAGAGGCTGTGAAGTGTCACACAGTTTGCTGGTCATTATCTACTGCTGTTGTTTCACATAGACACCAGTGGTACAGTCAGGAAGAGTCTGAGGTGTAGCAAGAAGGATTAGAGAGTCCTGGGTGGGGCAGGAAGGGACTCTGGTACGTAGGAGGTGTTATTATCAAACCTCCCAATCAAAGATAAGTGTTGAAAAGGCCAGCCAAATCTAGCAAATCAACAAATGGATACAGGACTGGTGCCACAATCAGGACTTTGGTCTGCTGAGGGGTGATGTGGTCTCTCCATTAGAGAGGAAGAAGAGAAGAATCATCAAATGATTTGGGGTGGAAGGGATCTTATATCATCTAGTTCTGACCCCCTGACCATGGGCACGGACACCCTCTGCCAGACCAGATTACTCAACAGCCTCTCCAACTTGGTCTTGAACACTTCCAGGAATGGGCCACCCACAACTTTTCTGGGCAACCTGTTCCAGTGACTCACCACCCTCACAGCGAAGAATTTCTTTACAAATTCTAATCTAAACCTATCCTCTACCAGTTTAAAGCCATTACTCCTTGTCCTATCACTTCAGGTCCTTGTAAAATGTTCCTCTCCAGCATTCTTGTCAGTCTCCTTAAAGTACTGGGAGATTAAAATATCTGCCTGAAGCCTTCTCTTCTCCAAGCTGAACAATACAACTCTCAGGTGGTCTTCATGGGAGAGGTGTTCCAGCCCTCTGATCATCTTTGTGACATTCCTTTGGACTTGTTCCAACAGGTCCACATTCTGATATGGGGTGCCCCAGACCTGGATGCAGTATTCCAGGTGGGTTCTAATGACAGCAGAGTAAAGGGATAGGAATACCCCTGTCCATATATATGATGGTAATACCTCTGTCAATGATGGCTGCTTTGGTTCTGACAGCCCAGGTCATGGTTGGCTTTCTGGGCTGTGACTGCACATTGCCAGGCCATGTTGAACATGTTGTCAACCAATGCCCCAAGTCCTTCTCTTTAGGACTGCTCTCAATCCATTCTTCACCCCAGCCTGTATTTATGCCTTTTTTTGCCCTGTCCCAGGTTCAGAACCTTGCACTTGGCCTTGTTGAATGTCATGAGGCTTGCAGAGACCCACCTCTTATGCCTGCCCTGGTCCCTTTAGATGGCATTCCTTCTTTACGGAGTTTCCACCACACCATACAGTCTGGTATCATCAGCAAACTGGCTCCGGGTGCACTCAATGTTTTACCAAAAAATGTCCGTTTCAGTCCCTATACCAACACCTGAGAAACAGCTCTCATCACTGTTCTCCACTTGGATATGGAGCTGTTGACCTCGAGATTTAAGTGTGAACATCCAGACAATTCTGTGTCCACTGAGTGGTCTATCAATCAAATCTCTGTATTTGCAGTTTAGAGGCAAAGATGTCATGTAGAGCAGTGTCAAAAGCTTTGCACAAATCCAAGCAGATGGCATCAATTGCTCTTCCCTTACCAAACAACACCAGAACCATGTTGAAGAAGGGTGACAAAGTCTGTCAGGCATAAATTGTTCTTAGTTAAGCCATGCTGGCTGTCACCAATCATCTCCCTGCTTCCCATGTACCTTAGCACAGTTTACAGTAGGATCTATTTGCTCCATGGTTTTGTCAGGCTCCAAGGTGAGTCTGACTAGCCCTGGGTCTTCCTTTTCTCCATTCTAAAAATTGGGGTTATATATAAACAAATTGTCAAAAAACCCAGTGGATTCTGTACAGGACTTTATTGTCTTCAGATCAAGGGGGGATGTGTTTCTGGATGAGATACTTTGTGAAAATGCACTTTAACTGAAGTGAAGCAGCAGGGTTGAAAATAAGGTACCTATATGAAAGGTAATGGTTTATGATATAAAGCAGGTCAGACAAGATGATCTTTTGATTTCTACTAGCATTAATATCTAGGATCTCCTAAAAGATCTACTAGAAGAAATATAATAACTATCCATTTTATTACATTTCTCTGAAGCCAGGAAGCACAGGTTGCCAAAGGTGTGATAAGACTGAACTGGCATTTGTGCTGCTGTAAATTTTTATTGTTAAAGATGACTGGAAATAAAAGAGTTTTAATTGCTGAAGTGATTCCACAAAGTCTGCCTTGCTTAATTACTTACTTATTTATTAAAGAAATGTGATAGCAAAACTTAAATGAAAATTGTATCTACAGGAAAACAACATTAAATTCTTTAGTACAATGGCCGTATTTAATTTTCCTCCCTGCTATATTTCTTTAACATCAGAGTAATTTGTCTTTTGCTTAATAAATAAGACAGAAAGTGAAATTCTGCAGTGACTTGGAGCAGGAACAATGAAAACACTTCATGTCTTTCATTTGTTTTCTTTCTAATCCCCTTCATCCATGAATATTAATAATAAACTTTTATTGCCTTTGCATGTCTATGGTATTCATGTGCCTAAGATATTAAGGGAGAAAGAAAATATTTACTTTAATTGTTTATTTAAGGTGTTGATTACTTGTTATTGATTAATTAATTTACTGATTGTTAACTTTTTACTTAGGGTACTGTACTGAGAACTCTGGATAACGAAGTTCTCTATCTGATTGGAGACTAAAATTGCTGTTCAATCATTAAAGAAATGTTAATATTAAATGTTCATATCATGATAGTGAGTGAGGACTGCAATAAAAGCTTTGTAACTCCAAGAGCTGGATGATAAATTGTCCTCTGTTGTGCAGCAATAGCTTCAAAAGATAAAAATGAAATAAGGTCTAGATGATAAGGGTATAAATATGAAGGCAGGTATGAGGATAAACAGGAACAATTCTGTGTATATTTAGTGGGTTTTTAATATATTTTAGTTCTTGTTTATATATTTCTTTTTGTTTTGAAGAAGATTCAAAAACATTTTTAATTGTAAGAGTGAGAAGAGTAAGGAAGACAAGCACTGCAAAGGAATAGTTGATGCTTGCCAGTTTCTGAGTACCAATCAATAATTAGGTTAGTCTTGAGGAAATGTCTTTAAGAAATATTTGAAGGTGAATATATGAAAGCTGAGTAATATTAAAAGTTGTACTAATTAATTAAATACTGGAAAGAAAGATAATATAATTACAAAGATCATCAATACTACTTCTGAGCAGTGGTTAATTATGTGTGTAAATTTATTTCAGTATATAAATTTTCACTTCATACTTTGTCATGTGAAGAGGGGAGGTTCCCTTGACCCTTAGTGTTTTTCTCTGTCAATGCCTCAAGATAAGCTGAGACCCTTGCAGCCAGCAAGTGTCAGCATCCTTCTGGGGGGACCCTGCCCTGAGAAAAAAGGAGAACCCTCAGCAGATTTTCCTCTTTATTTGACAATTTATTTGAGTATGCCAGCAACTTCTGTGCCCATGAAGGACTCACACTAACAATTTATGGAATAACACTCCTTCTTAATATAAAATTGTGGCAGGTTAAGATTCAAGGATTGTTAGTGATAGTTTCTAATTGCAAAAGTGTATTCAAAGCAATGTACTGACAAGCTCTAATCCACAATGAGATATTCAGCCTGCACAGAGTATGATTCCTTCAAAAGTCTGGGGGGAGAGGCAGGTTCAGCCCAACAACTGGTCCTGGCAGTTACAGTGGGATCTTCCCTAACTTTTCCCCCATTCTGTAGTTTTATATTATTTCTTTGTGTTTAGGTGGAACCTGAGTGACTCTAGGCATACCTATCTTTGGTAATGATTGTCTCACTTGTAACATCGTCTCACTTTGCTTTTAAAGATACAGTCAAAAAGAATATACAGCGCATGCCTGGTAAGGGGAGATAATAACTTGGAGACAGGTAACTTTGGGATGGAGGTGTGTGTTAATATTACACTTAGGCTATAATGAACCAAGTTCATCTGAGGAGAGTGATTTTGCCACAGGTGTTGGGTCAGCAGCAAGGACATCTTCCCCGCTCTCCCCAGGTTGACAGGTGCTGTGTGGTTTATCAGCTGCAAAGTGCCATTGAGCTCCTCTCCCTGCAGGGATTTCAACAGAGCCTGGCTGTGGTGTCTGCATTCCACTCACCTCCATTCCATCCCCTTTAGCTGGTGCTTACACGTGCACCTCCTGTGTATCACGGAGTCATCATGGAATAGGTTTTGAGCATGCCAACTGCATTTCATCCAGGAGCAGGAACTGTATTTTCCCCTATAATTTCTGTACTGTAATTACTCCTGTTATTGGTAGGTAACTGACTCCTTTGGAATCAGAGCTGTTGTAAAAGTTGGTGTGACAGTTGAAATAAATATTCCAACTGTTCAATACCTGAAACAAATTTCAGAAATTATAAATAAAAGAACAGATCTTGGCCTGGCCACTTCTAAAATACTTTGCTTTTTTGCCTTCCACTTACAGTAGTTACAGGATTTTATAGTAGTATCTCAACTGCTGTTTTGCCATGGAAATATTCCACTATATCTTCTGCCAGCACCAAAAAAACAACTTATTTTTCTGCAAGCAACAAAATGAAATAACTTACACTAACTGACTGGAAAATACTTTTGAATTGAATGAGAATGTAGATGGGCCTTTCAGGTAAATGAATGAAGGAAAATTTCTTTGTTTCCAATTATTTCAAATTACATGGAAATTCTAAGATTCGATGATTCTCTATTGTAAACATTTTTCAAGTGTTATTTTCTCATCAACTATTCAGTAGACCAAAGTAGAGTAAATTTTGCCAGAATAAAATAAGTCAATTATAAGACAGAACGTATCTTCTATATGGCTAAAATACTTCAGGAACCAGCCCAAATTTGAATGAAAGATTCTGACTAAAAAGCATGGTTCTGTTCCTAATGTGTAGTTCTGCTGGTCTCCCAAGCACAGCAGAACCACCAATTTTAAGGCCCCCTGGGTCTACATATTTTCTTCACTTGTTGCTAGCTTAGTCCTCAAGACTGAAGGTTTTGGAGAAGGTCTTCCTTAAAAAAAATTCTAACCTTCTTCATCGCTGTCTTTCATCATCATCTCTTTGGGAGGGTTGCTGGGGGCCCGTCCAAAGAAGAATCAAAGAAAACTCCTGGAGTTCTTTTTAGCTGGAAATTCTTGGACCTGGAGCCAGACATCTCTGTAACAATGTTTTGGGTAGCGATGAAGAGAAATCTGGCATCTCTCTCTAAAGTCTCCTTGTTAATATCTTCAGGCTGTGTGGACAACTGCCAAATGGAACTTTCACCTATAGCCATTATCTTCAATGTGTGCATTTGTGTTACTTTCACTGGAGAAATCCTAGATGTTTGTACGCAGCACTTTTTGAGTAACAACTGTAAAGAGCCACATGTGTAAATAAACATTTTTGTTCTCTCTGTGCATAGATAAAGACAAGGCTCCAAGTGAAAAACAGCTTAAAGAACAGCCTTTCCTTTGTTACATTGCAGTAATTTGTTTGATACACGAGAGAAGACAGACGGGAATGGGAGTTACCCTTGTAAAATGTTTATATCTGTGGTCTGTGCATATATGTTTTTGTTATATTTCTAATGTATTTTGTTAGGCAAGTATGCAAGACCTCCTTGAGAAAAAACTTTAATTCACATGTCAACTTTTCTCAGGGCATGTGATGAACTGCAACGAACATGCTGTTTTAAACTGATAAAAATCAAAAAAACACATGAATTCTTTTGTATAAAAAGACACCTTTGAAAAATTGTAAGTAAATTCCTTCAAAGGACGTAAAGAAGAAAGAAAAATTCAGTTGAGATTAAATATTTTTTATCATGCTCAAAAAATTGAAATTTATTTATTGATCTCTATATATATTTTTCCAATGAATACTACAGGAATGACAAAATTTTTGAACTAAATTCATTTCATCCTGTGTTTTCATGTCTTTAAATTTTTGGAGGAGGCATAATTAACATTTATTTTCATGGGACAATATAGTAAAAGTCCTTCCAGAAAATTTAGGAATATGTAGTTTTAGAAACATAGCCATGAAGCAAGACAATGCCATATAAAATGAATGACCCCAACATCTGTGATGAAACTGAGAGAAAATTAGAAAATTTAGAAAACTTAATTTTTGAAATAAATTTCACAAAGTAATTAAATGCTAAAATTGCACACGTGAGTACTCAGTACATGCTGTAATGTGTATATATAAAACAGATTGATTGGTTCATAGCCTCAGATATATTAAAAAAAAAGGTTATGTCTATTTAGAGACAATTAAAAATAGAAAAAGCAAGTCAGCTTGTACTTTTCTAGTTTACTCAGCCTTGATCTTAGAACTAGTGTCAAGCTAAAAACTAAGAAAATAGTATATATAAAATCATAATAAATAGTCAATAATCCAAGATTATCTTTTCTATAAAGAATGGAAAAAATCCAACAGGAAGGAGCACATTTTGAGAGCAGAATTCCTTTGACAAAGCCCAACTCCTGAATCATTACTTCATGTTTCTTAATCTTGGCACTAGAATAAAGTCCTTAGCAGAATAGTGTTTTAAAGTCCAGATACACAACACTTCAGAGTTCTTATCATAACTTCTCTTTTTATGTCTACATAATTTACAGCGTTTGCAGATGGAAGTAATTTAATACCATGATGATCTTCCATATAGCCTGTTTCCTCTCAGTGACCTTATGTTTACTATAAGAAAACACCAACAAGGTGTCTGATTTCTCTTTAGAAAAATGGCAACTATTTTAAACAAAGAGATTTTATCCAACAGAATCATAATTCTTCCACCATCCTCATGCATTAACAAAAATGCTCATTTGTTCTAGGAGAATGTTTTAGTAGAAGAGAGAGATAGTTTGGCTTTGCAGCAAAAGATCCATTTAAAATAAAATAAAAAGAAAAAACAATGTTAAGAACCACAGGTTTTATGTTTTAAATGGATAAAGTTCTAGTTGGAAAGGAACTGATTACATATTTCAAATCATGACCTCACATTCAACCAGCCCTTCCTCATATGCCCCCTGAAAACATCCTGCTGTGGTTCCTGGCATCCATGAAAGGTTGGTTGAAAGTTGCAAATTAAGCATATTTCCTAAGGGCTTGGACAGAGAATAATGGAAACAGGATCTCAGAATCCTTTTACCCATCACGGAGCTGCAGTCCAAAGGCTAAAGTGAACCAACCCCAATATTATAATGTGCAATTTTAGTAACATAATAGGACTTTGTGGGACATCTCTAGAGTACTTTATTGTTGATAAGAAAGTTGAATCCTTTAGAAAAATATTTGTCTGGCTTTTTCCTAAACTAAAGCAAGCCACAGTGTCACACTTAACAGAAGTGTAAAGTTTTTTGTAAATGAGACATGAATGTCACTTAGGCATTCAAGTACAGTACGTCACAGAATGACAGAATATGCTGAAGTGGAAGGGATCACTGAGTTCCACTCTTAGCCCTGTGCAGGACCACCCCAAGGATCATACCATGTGCTGGAGAGCATTGTCCAAATGCTTCTTGAGCTCTGTCAGGCTTGGTGCTGTGACCACTGCCCTGGGGAGCCTGTTTCCAATGCCCAATATTTCTTGTTTGCCCTCTTTTGGCTGCTCTCTAGTAATGTATTGTCTCTTGTGGTGCCCCAAACTGCCCCAGCACTCGAGGTGAGGCTGCCCCAGCTCAGAGCAGAGCAGGACAATCTCCTCCCATGCCCAGCTGGCCTGATGCCCCCAGGACAGGGCTGGCCCTCCTGGCTGCCAGGGCACTGCTGGCTCATGTTCAACTTGCCATCAGTCAGGGCCCCCAGGTCCCTTTCTGCAGCCCTGTTTTCCAGCACCTCATTCCCCAGTCTGTCCATACATCCAGGATTAGCCAATCCCAGGAGTATGGTTGGGGATTGCTCAGCCCTCTGATTTTTCTTGGTCTTTCTCCAGGGCCTCCCTTACACCATCCTCAGAGCCATGCATTGAATCAATCCATCTGCCTATTCCTATCAATATTGTTCCTTGTTACCAAAAGATCAAGGAAATCACTACCTGTGCTTGTCATCCTCGTTGTACTCAGAAATCAATACTAGAGCTTGTTAAGGAAGAAATTTGGCAGAAGGGTTTTGCATAATTGGGCAGACACCCAAGTTTTTGGCAGCAATCTGTAGGTAACCCAGAGATTTCAGAGAGGGCTCTGGAATTCAACAGGTAGCTACATTTAATCAGAACTTTAGCAGGTACAAGTTATATCATACTATATCAGCTGTGGTTATTGTCCACATTTGAATTGATAGTAAATGATGAGAAACTTTGTTATTTTTAAAGGAAAGTAAGTTTATATGTTGTGATTATAAGAGAATCTTTAAAGTTTTCCTTTTTTAGGAAGGTCTGCCTGTGTCTTTTTCCCACTGACCAAATGGAGAAGCATCTCATTGCAGGACACTGAGGCTGCCTGGCTAGACTTTGAAGATCTGTGAATCAAAATGCTTCATAGTCAAGTTGCTTGTGGACAACTAGAGTTTAGGGATTCTCATGCCTATCCTAAAGCATGTCCATGACAGTGACAAGGACAGGGAGCTCAGAAAGCTTCCAGTTTAGACATAGCATTGTATATCTTCATGATTATACAGCTAAAAGCTGCAAAACCCCATAAAAATTGCCTGCTTTACCACAGTCATAATTTCCACAAATGATAAAACAGTGCTTTTGTAATTTTCACTGAAAAGTGAAAAGAAAAAAATAAGCATATTTTTTGTGTTAGAAAATAAAAACACTCCACTTTCCTTTTCCTATTTTCCATTTCTTTTTCTCTTCAGGCTTTCAAATCAACACCATCATTCTTACAAGAAAAATGTATTGTATAGATAGGACAGTAAGGCCCTCATAATTCACTTGTAGTCTTTTCTCTGAGATTTATTGGGTTTTCTATCACAAATAGAGATAAGGATCATATTCCATTTTTGCTCTTTCCATGATACACTACAGGATCCATGCTGATAAGAACAGGGATCATGTAGTTTGACAGAGGACATAGAATGTGTTAAGAAATGTTTTCATTTGACTTCTGTAAACTGTATGAGCTTTTTCTTCAGGCAAACTATCCTTCAGTCAGTTGTTTTCAGCAGTCACTCTAGTGCTATTTATGTTTATTTAAGAAGGATTCATAATCTTGGTATAACTGGTTTTCCTGGAATTCACCTACTCCCATATTCTGCTTCTTGAGAAATAGTCCTCACCTACCCAGCCTTTTGAAAAAATCTTGTGTGGAGTCTGGACACAAATAATTTTCATAGTCTCTGGTTTCAGTTCATTTGTTTATATTGATGCAGATTCCATGGACTTTGGCAGGCTTGAAAGAAAAAAGGTCATATAAAATGCCGTGCATTGTACCATTAGATAGAGAGAATTTTCAATCAAATTACCAGATCCAACTGCATTGAACAAATTTAGATATGATTTTTATCTCTGCTGTAAGAGGAGTAACCACCCAGATTCAAATTGGAGTGCTCAGGTTAAGAACTATAGCGTAGGAACTATCCTTTTCCTTGTTTGTTTTTTTTCTTTAGCCTGAGTTCCACTGTGGTTTTGCTATGTCAGATCTGGCCTGAAGTCCTCAAACAGAAAAAGGTATCATTCTTCTACAAATCATGCCTCAAGGCTGTATAGAGATGACGACATTCCAGTTATTTGCAAGGAACTGGCCACAAACCCAGAGAGTTGCCATTTTATTGCTTGTATCTGAGAGATAATAGTGGTTTTATCAAGATCCCCAAAAATTTGCACTGTGTAAGCTGTTGCATAGTGCAAACCAAATGAGGGATCAGCTCTGTCAAGCACTAGAAATGTAAAACTACTTCATACTCATTCACCTTGAACATCAGAGACCCAAACTAAAGAAGATTTGGACAGAGTTGTTTTCTAGGAAGCATCACGAGGACCATAGCTGAACGTGCATGTTATTTCTTTATCTTTTCTCATATACATTCATTTCCTGCATAATGATTTTGTGAGTCATATTTAAATGTGGAACTTCATGGATTTCACCTTAATCACCACACAGGATTCACACATATTTTACATACATCCATAGAGAGATAATTTTTTTCACATACAAGTACATACAGACTGCTGATGAGTGATATTTGCTCTCTTCCCAATATTTTGTGCCTTAATCAGAAACAAGCAGCATATGTTCAGATTCACATATTGTAGTGTTTTGCTACTGATCTTATCAGTCCTTATCTCCCAGAGGAACGGGACAAAAGCAGGCAAAGTGTTTGCATCTATTTCTTCCTATTAGCTGGAACACCCACCAGTTAAGGCTGATACAATTCAGATGATGTCTGCAGTACTTCATTGTGCTTTCATGAGCAGTGAAGTTCTTATGTGAAAAGAGATATCAAGGGTGGGTGGACAAATTAATGTAATAAAAGGGTGATTATAATTTATTATATGTATGATATGAGGTATTCCTTCAAAAAAGGAACCTTTATTATTATAAAAAATCTGAACAATGAAATACTTGTAATTAATAATGTATCTGCAATTCTATTGCATCATAATGTTGTATTGTATCTTAATGTTCTATTCTATTTTAATGTTTTGAACATGTTTTAGGTTCATTTTGCCTATACAACTGATTCATGATACTGTGCATGAGGAAGATCAGAGTTGAATATTAGTCTATTAATTTTTTCTTCTCTGATTGTATCTTCACTTGACAGATTCAAACACAATTTAAGCCTGACTGCTGCTCAAATGCCATCTTTCCCCACAGTATTTTGTGCTGTATAACCCTGCTGGGCTTGAACTGCCTCGGTAGTTCATAAATAGATTACATGATATAAGAAAAAGATAAAATCCTCAGTGTAAATTATATTAGATTAATTCAATATAAGGTCCATGATCTCATCCAGAAATGTATGCAGAAATGCATGGAGAAAGGAAACACTCCCTTATTATTATTTTTAAACAAAAAATTATTAGTTGCATTTTAAGAGAAGTGTTCTGTGGCATCTCAGTTTCATTTTTCTCAGTGGCATTATGCACTAAAATTTGTCCACTTTGTATAGCAATCAGAAACAGATAAATCTGCTTTAGAAAAATTGACTCTGCTCATGATGCTGGAATGGGAACCTCACATGCTGGACCTTGTTAAAATGCACTTCTATGTCTAGTTAGCTTTAGACTTTGAAATAGTTGATGTTATCAACCTCATATAAAATTATTATTTTCTCCATTATTATACACAACATAAAATTTAATAGCAGGCTTCTTTGACATTTATCAGATGAATAAGTTAATTAAAAGGTGAGATTAGCATGTCTGTTAACTGGACTTTAACAAGCTCTACCACATTCTGTGGTTTTGGTTAAAACTAAAACCATAAAAGTTTTTCTCAATATATTCAGAGACAAAACCTAAAATGGAAGATTAAATTATCAACACTAAGAAAATAAACTTCACAAGGCAGAACAATGTGAAAGCAAAAACATTTAAAATGAGAAACAAATGTTTCTAGTAAAAGAAATCTTGTGGGTTTTTAAAAAAATAGGCACTCCTAATCATTTTTAGGATGAGAATTTACATCAGTATTTGATTCAATAACTCCTAACCTTAATGAAAGCTGCATGTTACAAAGAATTCCCACCAGAAAGCAGTGATTCTTTGGTATCTGGAACACACAAGCACCGTATACAGGTCAGATTTGGCTGAGAACAGAAAGCATTTAACTCCCAGAGGCAACATTTTTACTTTGAACATGATTAAGCTGTTCACATTTTGTTAATAAATCCATACTAAAAATGTATTCCTTAAGTAAGATGTGTCTGTATCAGAAGTTTAAAATGTCTCATGGCTTCTAACAGAGTTTTGGAAGTGGCAATACTTCTATTTTTCTTGTGTACAACACATAACATCACGTAACTGTTTCATATGGCCAACTAGGCAGGACTCCAGCTGGTCAAATAGGCATAGTTCCTCTCAACAGCCTATCTTGCAGAGGAAATATACCTCCTTTTCAAAGTACATCTTACTAAGGTATCTTGAATATCACAGTGAAAAATATCCTGACATTACCTACCAAGGATACTTTCCTTGAGTTTGGAGAGGATAGAATGAAAAAAAATAATTCTACAACTGCATTTTAACTATGTAAAGGTTTTGATTTAATTGTAAAAGAAAAAATGAGAACTAAATATATATATTTAATATATGATTATATTTGTGTGCAGTGGATAATAACTTGGAAATTCTCTTTCCTTAATGTTCTTCCTAAAAGTTACCTTATTCCCATTGGACTGAAACCCTGCCCTCAGCTCAGGAATGAAGCTTTCCACTACCCTCTGAAGGAAGATAAGCCTTGAGCCAGCACCCAGCTGTGATATTTACAGGTGGGAGATATATTGATTTCCAGCTATGATTGAAATAGAAAGAAGGAATTGAAGTAGCTTAAACAGGCATCTAGTGCTGCTTGAGCTGGCAGGTACAGCACAGTACCTGTCCAAGGCCTGAGCTCTGCACCAGCAGCCAGACCCTCGTAGGATCAGCTGGAGTACCTCAAATGCAACAAACAGGAAAAAAACCCCAAAACCTTGAAAATATATTCTTCCCTGCTTACCCTTGCCCTTCTGCCTTGCTGAAGTGTAAATATATTGTGATCTCTTTCCTCCAAATGGGGAATCTCCTGCTTGTTTTATCAGCATACATGAAGTCACAGTAAACTGAACCATGCCACTACTCAGAACTGCTCAGGAAAATGACAAGCCTAGTCATGTCAGTGTTTGGGTAGTTTTATATCTATTTACGCATTTCTGCATAAATCAGTTCAACAAGTTTTCTCACATATATATATCACACCACTTTAAAGAAAGATATTAGTTTTCTTCTCATCTATACTAACACACCAAAATAAAAATATTAAATATTTAATGCATCCTGATTCCTGCAATGAAATGAATGCTACCTCTCTGTTATTTAATAAATTAAAAACTCATTTGTGCAAGGTTTTCTTCTGAAGGAGGGAGTACCACCCATCTTCTTTGTATCTCAAACTACCCAGCAAATCAAATTTTGTTGCCAGCAAGCCTTGTTAACATTTATATCACAAAAAAAGGAGCCCATACTAACAGCACTGAATTGTGGTCAATTTTTTTGCATGGAGTCTATTTTCTTTTTTTTCCACCAGAATATATAATTTTGCTCCAATGCAAATATATGGAGTCCATTCCTACAAGCACCTAGGTACAGCACACAGTTAAACCCAAAGGCCATTATTCCTTGTGAGATTAAAAAATATGCTTCATACTGGTGAAGTAGGATTGAAGAGAAGAGTTTTCCTCTTTCACAGGGCACAAGTCAGATGCCAAAATTCACTGATAACAGTTTCAGTGGTTCTTGACAAATCCAAGAGTGTAAGGTCAGCTGCATCCTGTCCATGTGTGTGTAACTCACTGGTGAACATGTATTACAGGTCTCCATCTGTGCCTTCTCTCCACAGGACATGATTGTAGTAATCCATACCAGAAAGCTTGATTACAGGCTTCAGCAGGTTTTGCTCTGAGTGCTGGAGCTCTCCTTCCAGTGCCCTGTATGACAGCCGGGGTAGCAGCTGTCACCATCAGTGTACAGTACAGCAGATCTCCTCACTTCCAATGAAAGCCCAGAGACACTGGTTTGTGAGGTGTCCTGTGTGCCCCCTGCACAAATCTTCTCAGGACAACTTGAAGAAAATCCACCTCCATATTCTACATCCCCTCCTTTTGGGGCCATTTGAAAGTCAACCATTTTCTTTCACAGTGTCACCCTTTGACCATCGCACTGACAGCGTATGTCTGCTTACAGGTTTGTGCTTTTAAATTGTTTTCTCAGACCTTAAATCCCTTTACAGCATTCCCACTGACTTCAGGGGACTATAGATGAGGCCCTGAAATGGTTACCCAGCTATTTTCTTGTGCTGGACAATCTCCAGTGAGCTGTCTTTATACTCTCCAGCCATACCCTTTTCTATGATTTAATCTTTGGCTTCATGTACATCCAAATGTTTTATATCTATATGTTAATTTAAAATGTTCAAATCAATTAATTTTCTATACAGTTGGAGCCTTATCAACTTGACTTCTCCAGGCAAGTTGTCAGCAACTGTTCCTAAACTGTAGGAAGCTACTGTGTTGCCCAAGCTTGGACAGTATTAAACTCTTTGCCAAGACTTACAGTTTTTCCATTCACATTCCCACATCTCACTTCAAGACAGTAACAGGACAACAAAGCTGGAGAAATATCTGGAACACAAGACTTAGGAGGAGTGGTTGAGGGAGCTGGGGGCTGGAGAAAAGGAAGCTGAGGGGACATGCCTTTTGCTCTCCAAAATTGCAACAAAGGAGGTTGTAGCAAGGTGTGACTTGGATTCTTCTCCTAGGAAGAAAGTGGACAGGATGAAAGGAAATGTCTCAAGCTGCTCCAGGGGAGGTTCAGATCAGTTTTTTTCATGAAGATTTCTGCCAAGCATTGGGACAGGCTGCCCTGGAAGTGTTAAAAAAAATGTTGATAATGGGACTTGAGGACATAATGGCAAACATGGTGTTGGTGCTGGGTTGATGGTTGGACTTGACGATCTTAAAGGTCTTTTCTGCCCTTAAAGATTCTATGATCATTTCCACTCTCTCTGCTTTCACCACTGTTTCCATGGACTTAAGGAAACTAAGGCATCAGAGAGTTGATGCTGTTCCTCAGCATCTGGAATAGGTTAATTTTTTGTGGTGACAACCTCCTGCTTCCAAACATGAGAACAAAACGTAGTATCCTTTTACTGAGTAGTAACTGTGGGCAATTCAAATTATGCATGGCAAGTACAGGTCATGGAATCACCTAAGATAGTCCCTCCTCATGAGATTTCTTGTTCATATTGCAGATTCATTAAATCTGGCTGTATTCTCAGTGATTTGACTATGATAGTTTATACATCAAAACTTGTGAAATTCTTTTCATATGCAAATTAGAAAAGATAATTCCATATAATATAGTATTTTCCTTCTGAAAAATATATTTTCCTTTTGTAAAATGTACCAGACTAGTAATTCATGTATTTATTGTGCCTAATTGCACTGGAGTGAGCATATTATTCTGAAGTGCTAAGCTAAAGGTTACCAAGAAAGAAAAATGCATTTTTTTTTCAGTCTTGACAGTGCCTGGATAATTGCTATAGTACTAGCAAGGTGGTTTTGGTCTTGTTTTTCTGTTCAAGATAAGAGAAATTGGCATTAATTTACCAATTTGATGCCATGGTTACTTCTAGTTATTCAGATTGTTTTAATGAACAAACATGTTGATTTTGCCTTAACCTGTTCCTACTCAGCTACCACTATAACTACAAATTTTGCAGGCAAGTGGGAGTTGGAGTTTTGGTGTGGGTTTTTTTCTAGCTTTACTTCTTATATTTAGATAATTTTCATGTCTCATAGACTGTATCAGCATTACAGAGATTGCAAGAATAATTGTTTACCCATGCAAATGGTTGCAAATGTATTGGCACAGAGAGGAAAAAACATATTTGAAAGTCATTATCAGAGGCTATAAGCTAAGGCCAATATGATTTATTTCAATTTTCAAAATGTATTTTGCAAAATCCTTTTGAATAAAAACTCTTCTGTGCAATTCCAATAACATAAAAATTATAAATGAAGAAAATAATCAAGTTCACAGGCTAAAAACACATTATTAATTTCCAGCATTGAAAATGGTCAACAGTGGGAAATCTCATGCTTTTGTATTAAGTACAGTTTTATTTGTTACATTGAGCAAGCATTGGGGAAAGAAAATGACTAATAGAATATATACATATAATAGAACATATCTCTAAAGTATTCAAGTCTTAAGAGAAACTGCATGGTTTCTGAACATTTTGGCTATGGTCCAGTAAAGCTCTTAGCCCTTGCTTAATTCTAAATGCCTCAGAGGTCTCACTGCAAAAATTCTAGCTATGCAGCATTCTGTTCTGTGCTTGTTAGATGTTGTCAAAAGTCAAGATTTCTATTTCATAAAAGCTTGCTAGCAATTTTCTTTTTGTTAACATTGATTAGCTGTTTATTCAGATGATGATTTTTATTTCTTTGAGGTCCCCTCTTTAAAAACATAACTGACCTAATCTGTTACTCAAAAATTCCTAGCAAAAAATTTTACAGAAATTAATTCATTCTTCCAAATTCCCTAATCTGGGAAGGAAAAGCTCCTGATAAAATTATCAGCAAAAGCTACAGTTTGAAACTGTCTACCAACTTAAATGATCATAGGAAAAGCATATGTGGTTCAAACAATATAATTGTTCATCTGGAGGGTTCTGCAGCATAGCTAGCCTGTCACAGAACTAATCCTGGTTCCATTTACAGCAGCATAATTCCACTGACATCAGTGCAAACAGCACCACTGGCATTACCAAGGAGACCGTTGCTGAAAACAGTAAAAAGACAAAGAGCACAAAAAGGAGGTTAAAATTAAATGAGATGTCCACTATTGACTCATGAATAATATTTCTTCCAAAGGATAATGTTTTTACTTTATGACCTATGATTACATACTAAGATAGGGATTTAGTGGAAAAGTCTCATTGTCTCAAGTACTGCTCAGTCCATGTGGTAATGCATACATATTCTGAAAGGCATTATAGGGTTTTGTGTAATATGTTTTGCTACAAATACTTGGTTTGGTCATATGAATTGACATGAATTTGACTTGAAAATATCTACAGTCACTTGTTTTTATTATTTTCTACTTTTAGTACATTTGTCTGTAGTGAAGGGAAGCAAGGGCAAATGCATGTTACTGAATGTTCTACCCAAGCCTAATAAAGATGACTTTTGCTCTCACAGTTCTGCATGAGAGAGACACAGATGGGCAGGAGTAGTTTGTGGGAGCTTCTGCCCTGATCATTTCTGGACATGCTGCATAGGGGCAGCAGAGGATGCTGTTTGTCCCTTGAAACGTCTGCTGGAGTTGCTGACATTTGCCCACTCATTGCCATGGAGTTCTTTGGGCAGATCAAACAAGGCTCTATATTTACATAGCCAAATTTGTCTGTAGCTGATGTGGTGATGCTGTTACACTCTTGGTTTTCTATCAGGGAAAGGTGCTGTGTGCATATATGAAAGTATAAATGTTTTAACGGAATGCATCTCATTGTATTTCAGTGCTATGACAGTATGCAAAATAAATAAATATTGAAGTCAGAAAACTCAGAGACCAGGTTCTGTGCATGTAGGAAAGAGAACTGGAAGTCCCTTTTACTCTCCAGGAGACACAGATAAGCTTCTATAAAGTTTCACTTATTGTTAGCCTGAGGGGCTAATTTTTTATTTATTTCTTTGGAAGGAATTTATTTGGGAAATCATGCCATATTAAAAGATTTTACAAAAAAGCTGGAGAACTTTATGCATACTCATTTTCCAGTGAAATTATTTTTAGAGCTCACAGAGCACCTCAACGCTTTTTTCAGAGCATCTCGGTGCAAAATGCCATAAATTTTCACATATTTCTCTACTGTGAAATGAGATCTGAGGTAGCTATAATTTTCAGTTGCCAGAAATTCATTTCTTGCATGAGATCCTTTGAATGCTGCAGCTTTCTCACAACACTAAGAACTTTATATTTGAGTCAAGGCTCGTTATTTTATACAAGTAGTCAGGTACATCACCATGTAGTACATATTGTATGTCTACTGATAAGGAGCTATGAATTACAGCTCTTTAGATCTCCCTCTGCCCCAGCTTTCTGGCTCAGCATTTGTAGCATAGTATTACACAAAGTACATTAAGATCATTCTGCTACCTGCAGCAATTTAGTTAATAAAACACTTTTGTATTTGTGTGTGTTTCTACAGTGAATGTTAACTGATAGTTTTTCAGACAGTTATAAAAATCAGCTGTGAAGCTATATAGGTGATTTTGAAGACATGGAAAGAAATCTTATTTAGCACCAACTAAATGAGTATAAGGATAAAAGGACAACTAGACATATGAAACAGAACTTCAATATGATTGTTTCTTACAAACACTTTTTCACTTGCTCTCACATACCTGAAGCATGAATGTGGTCCAATGATGATATTGGTCCTATGATAGAAGTACCTAAAAATGCAGGCTGGAGACATTCCTCCTATTCACATAACTGTGCTTTTAGAAGGGTAAATACTATGGAACAGTGTGTTCCAAGACCTTCAGATGGTCACTTATGCAAATCTGTTACAATATTTCACCGGATACAGCTGCATTTGCCTATACAAAGCAGACGCAGAATATCCAAGGGGAAAAAAATTCAGTGCCTGGAATTCAGTGAAGGCCGTGACTTTTAATCACAACTAACATCTTGTGAAACATGGCTTGCTATTGAGCTAACAGAGTAGATTCACAGTTTCAGATCTGAACTAAACTGATCAGTTTTTTTTCTCTATATACAAATAATGCTAGTAGTTTTATAAAATTTTTAGGATTTGGACAGACAACGTGCAAATGCTGAAATTTTGCTGGATGAGGTTTTGGTTTGGTTTTGTATTTTTCCTTAACTGGCATTACACAAATCAGAGTTCACTTTTTTTTTTCTATTTCTTGTTGAAATATTTTTAAACACAACTGCAAAACAAATTCTTGCTCTCAGATTTAAAAAAGAAAAAAAATATGTTTGTTGCTTTTAGCTAAAATGAGAAGTTTTTTGTAAAAGGTTGTACGTAATATTTTTAAATGGTTGGCATGGACAGAAAATATCTCATGTTCATTATAACAGAATTATGGAAGGATTAGTTACATAAAAATATTTGAAAAGGTGTTTCAGTCTTTTCTCTGTTAAAAAACAGTGATTAAAAAAAGAATGTTTGTGCATCAGCCATGTAATATTAAAATAAATAAATTAAATTCATTATCTATTTGCTTTAACTGGCTGGTCTCAAAAATATATCTCCAATATTTTTACACAATTAAATTATTAATAAATTTTAATCAACATATATGAAAATCATTATGCAGATAAAAAGAATATTTTCAGAAAGTAAAGTGTTTTAAAACAACACTGATCAATAAAGTATATAATTTTTTTGCAAATATCCATTACTTTGTTGGAAAAAGCCAATAGCATATTAAGGACATAAATCTTTGCAACACTACAATGTGCAGCTTTAATATAAAACATTAAAACAAAATATTAACTATCAGTGAAAGCACATGCTTGCTATGTTGTATATGATTACTATCTTTTTTTTTATGTTTGTTTTTCTGGTACCTGAAAGAAATCAATAATTCCAATACATTTTGAAACAAGTTTATCCATCGTCTGTTTCTATTTTGCTGTCTGATACAATTTTATCTCAAAGCATACCTTTGCAAATATATATCTTCCTTGTAAAGACAGCAGCTAGAACAGCTAAAAGTCTTGATTTTTAGTGTAATGGATTTACCCCAAAACTGTAGAGTTCAAATAAATTGGATTTTAATTCTAACAAATGTAGAACCTTAAGATAAAAAAACAAAATACATTTCCATTCTAATGCAAACCTCTCAGTCACTCAGCTGGATTGCAAATGATAATCAAAGGAAGACATGAAGATAATGATCTGACAGTAGCCTATTCCTTCCCACAGATAGTGCCCTGGAGAACGGGAACACAATGAAAATCTGTTGGATTCTGAGAGAAAGCTCACTATCACCTGGATTAAAAATCAAATCAAACCAAAAGAATTTCACTCTCTCAAAAACATATCTACCTCGAAGATCACCCAAGTCAGGAGAGTGTTTGTAGCCCCTGCAGGTCATGTCTGACTTGTTGATTTCACGAGTCATATCAAGTGCTTATAGTGGCTGAGATATTCAGCTAATGTTGCTCTCCACACTGCATTGATGCTCAAGCATTTTTAAAAGTAACTCAGGTTTGTCTCCAAGCCATAACCAGATATCTCAGCTGCAGTAGAGGCAGAGAGGCAGCTAAAGAATGGAACATCTGTGAGAATTAAGTGTGGAGGCAGCCGTTTCTAATCAATCTCAGGGCATGTCTGCACTGTCAGACTGCGGCATGATGGAGAGATACTGAAAATAACAAAGGTTCTGCAATGAGAACAGTAACAGCATGTGTGAGTATCTACATGGACGGAAGCTGCCTAGTAATGTAGCATTTAATTCATGCTTTTAATATAATCTGAACTGTATTTTTCTGTGGTAAATAAATCAGGAAGGAATACTCTTATGAGGAGAGTCTTAATAGCTACAAGTCCATGACTGAGGAGAAAAAAACTCTTGGGAAAAGAAGAATCTGAATGGGGAAGAATTTGGGCCAAATAGAGTTGGGCCCTGGCACCATAAAACAACCTCTGGGCTCTTCACAGAGGAATAACGCTAAAAATGCTTTGCAAAACAGATGCTATGGGGAAGTGAGATGAAAAATAAATGGGTGGGAAGGAGAAAATGGAATATATTTTCATCAACTACAATAGTCTTTATTCCTTCTTCCCCTTGTTTGTGAGATGGTTGGGGTTACTCTGGTCCACAGGGCGGTAACTTGATGACGCTGATAATGTAGTGACAGCTTGCTGTGCAGTCTGTATCTGTCTCCCTGCAGCAAAACTTTCTATCAGAAGGCTGCCCTTTTGGCATTTCATACACTTTTGCTGCTGTTTGTTTTACAGTTCAAAATATTTCTCATGGCAAGTTCATGAATTCAAATTATTTTTTTTTACACTCTGTAGTCTGGGGGTGTATTATTTCTGAAGTGCTCTTCCTCTGAAGTTCTGCAAGTTCAATCATATTACCAGAGAAGTCAGGACTTTTTGGAGCCCTTATAATGTTGTCAGCCTGGAACATGTTCATAATAATTTCTGAGCTGCTGATAAGTATTACCAGTTTGGAGTCTCCCAAATCAGTTCATATTCTGAGCAGAGTGAAGAAAATAGAGAATTTTTCAGGCAATACCACCATATATGTGGCAAAACTTTTCATTTTGAATATTTAGGAAATATCTCTGATGGCTGGTGTATCAAAGAGTTTATATTTGTAAGCATGATTAAATAAAATACTACATGAATTTATTTTTTAAAACATATAGCAATTTCTCTATTTTGTCCTGCAAGTATTCATGAACTCCAAAGAAGCCCTAACCCCTTGCTGAACTTTGTGAGAAGAAAATACAAAATTCCTCTGACCAGATAGTCCTATAGGAAGCCGAGTGATTTAAAAGTGCCAAGAGGTAGTTCTGAACATTTACAAGTCAGAAGATAATTTTACAAGACTTTCATGCTTTGCTTCCAAACACATTTTTCAAAATCAATTGAAGAGTTAATTCTGTGCTCTAAGCCACAGTCTTATTCAAATCAGTGCCATATACTACTATTCTTTTATTCCATTAAGAAAATACAGAAAGAAAGTGTTTTTCTGAAAACTGGGATAAATTTGGGATTTTTCCAGGGTTTGTACCATGTGTAGATAGAGATTGATAAGAATATGAGAGAAATAACAATCTGAACATTTCTGTGATTTATTCTTGCTTCCTTCAACTTGTTTTCTAAAGCACTGGAAGCATGCTGGGACTGTTAGCAAATACTTATTCTGAATAAATAAATTCTGCTATGGTCTAGCAATCCTTAAATGTTGCACCTTTGGGGAATTAATCTACCCTTGCTATTATTTTATAATCTTCAGTCAAGTTGAACTTAATGACCTGGCCTGTTATTTCTATGGCCCAGAGGGAAAAAAATGGTAATCTAGAGAGAGTTTATAGGGAAAGTTTTAGTATGGCAAGACTTATATTGTACTCTACTTTGCTCTCATGCAGACACTACTGTAATTCGCATCTTTTATTACCCAAAGAGATGGAATACCATGCATGGGTCCCAAAATCTTCTGTGAAGCCACCTGCGAAATGGCAGTGGCAGAGAGCACTGGGCTCTGTAGGGCCGGTCTCACAGCAGCAGGGCATTCTTCCATTTGCCACAGAGCAACCCTGCACAAAAGTGCTAATCAAACTCAGATATCCAGCCATGACCAGAGTCACAGCCTCCCTCATTTCCCAAGGATAACTTGAGAACTGCCCAAATGATGAACAGAACAGCTACAGCTCTCACATAGTGCTGGCCCTTTGGCTTTTCAGCCACAGCTCCTTCTTTCCCTAGAAGTCTCTCTGACACTCCTGGCAAGCCCTCAAGACAAGAACTGCCAGCAGATCGAAATCTCCCATCTATAAGCCATAGGGAGAGTCTAGAATTGCCTTGCCAGGCATAGTGCTCCAGCTGGCTGCTCTGCACACATGAATGCTTCTGTAACCATCAGACCACTTGGAAAACTACCCAGTGTGGCTGTGCTTGCTCATCTAAGCAATTCCTGCCCTTCCTCTCTTGCCACAGTGAAAACAGGCTGCTTCAGAGAGCAGGAGATTTCTGAGCTGCTAGTGCTAGAAGAGCATTCCCCCAAAAAACCCAAGACCCAACACAATCCAGAAGGAAAAGTCTGTAAATCTTACATGAGATTCCCATTTTGTCTCTGCTGAATGCAAATCGTTCTTCAGATTGTTCTCTTCCCCTAACATTGAGCATACACTCCTGATCTTGGCTGCAGTTCAGCAAGCTATGAGAGAAGCAAGATAATTCCTGCAAGCTGGATAAGCCACTGCTCATATTTTGCTCCTCCACAGAAGAAACAGAAGTCAGTGTCCATCCTATGTTGTCCCACACATGCATAATTTTAGGACACCCAGTATCTTCTTACTTATAAGAATGCCTTTGTTCCATCATGCTGTTGTTACACCTTTGATCTCTACTGTGAACACGTCCACTCAGAGGCACTGCAATGTTCATTAAAATGTTTAGCAATGATCACAAAGAAAATTTCTAGAGATGCACTGAAATAATGTCAACAGGTCTGGGGACTCAGGATGGGATGACTCAGGATGGAATGAGACTGGAAAAGATTGGAAGGGGAAAGAAGCCCAGACCCAATATCCCTTGAGGACTGTTTGCTAGACTGCTGGGCATACATGCTAAATAAATTTGAAAATTAAGCTGAACATTTGAAGAAGCTTCCTCTGCTGGAAATTGTATCAGAAGCAAAACCACAGAGCAGTTCCTGTATCTTGTATTGCACAAAAGATAGTATTATCCACAATAGCTGACACTTGAATGACTAAAAGGTGTAACCATCTTAGGAAAGTTTAAGTGATAAGGTTTGTCATCCTTTTCCACATCTGAACAAATCTCAACCTCTGATCATTTGGCCATTTTAAATTAAATGAATTTGTAAAGCAGTGCAAACACGTAGGGTAATGTTAGTCAGTGATGAACAATACTATCAATAGGGATAATGTTGTTTAGCAGCCAAATGCAATTCGATTCTGACAGGTAGTCAGTTATAATGTCAATTATGACTGTTTGAAAATGTCAAGCATAAGTAAAGAAAACCCAAGCAGAACAGTTATCATTCTTGAAAACTGCATGGCATTTTTAAGGAGAGCTATTGCCTTTTTAAATTTCAGCACCATTAAAATACAGAACAACCACTCTGTCACAAAGTGTGCTGGTTTTAACATTCTTGATGGTTTTGAACTGTGGAGATGTTTATCTGTCTTGCTGAAACATATAATAAAAAGTATTCTTCCAGTTAGTTGCTAAGTGCCATATTTTGGAAGCACAATCTGAAAGTGAACTCACTAGACATAATCACCATCTGTATTTTTCTTTTACTTAAACAGAAAAAAAATATCCTTTCCATATTGCAGTTAAAATCATTAATGTTATATAGAAGTAATGGATCATTCTTGCACTTTTTAG
This sequence comes from Emberiza elegans, assembly GCA_024865655.1. Taxonomy (NCBI): domain Eukaryota; kingdom Metazoa; phylum Chordata; class Aves; order Passeriformes; family Fringillidae; genus Emberiza; species Emberiza elegans. The sequence goes on from JALJVW010000072.1 coordinate 8,101,134, forward strand.
ATTTTCCTCTGTAAGCTAATACAATGCTCAGAACCTACTGAAAGAAAATACTAATTCACTTTAAATGAAACTATGAGTACAAAAGAGATGTGAAGGTAACCTGCCCCACATTTGGAAGCACTTGGACACAAAGCAAACAAACACAACACCTGGTGGATAATTTGAAGTCAGACCCAAAGGTAAAGACTAAGCTGAAAATAGCTTTTGCCAATTTTGTGCTTAGCTATGAAGAACACTGCTGCTTCCCACAGCCAATTCATAAAAATGGGTGAGAGAAGAAGGAGATTATTATCTCTGGGGTTTTCAGTAATGAAGTGTGTCCTTGGCTTGTTGTAACACGTCAGCTGAAAGTTGCAGAGGAGGTGTGAAGAAATGAACAATTTTCTTACTCTTAACATGAATGTTATGCCTCTAAGGAGCATGTGAGCATGTGATCATCATAGCACATTACAACACAAGAAAGATTTTCTAACTCTAGCACTTTAAACATTTAAAAAGAAGACAGGTAGCTAAATTGGGACATGCACTGAAGTTCAGTATCTTAGTCAAGAACCATGGTCTAAAAATTCTATCTTTACATGCCTTTCTTTTCACAGTTTTGGAGTTCCCAAGTCCAGTTTTTTTCAGAGTCAAGTTCAATATTTATCTTGTACCCCAATTGCTCTTGTTCTGATCTTGATCCCTTACCCAGCTGCTTCTTTTGTGAGGATCATTACAACAGGTGAGGTGTTTAAACTACTTTTTTCTGCTTTAGTCTGAGCAACAGCTTTTACATGCTGTTAGATGCAGTGCTTATACAGGTGTGGAAGTTCCAGGTCGTGTATCCTTTTGTTATCATAAAGGATTAAATGTCTTTTCAACACTTCCCTGAGGAAAACAGTACTCATCATGAAATGATTAATTCTAAACATGCAGCTCTTGTGTGGATTTCTTTAAAGTTTGGGTTCAGTGTAGAAAGGAATTCAAGGATTTTGAGCTGAGAGGAAAGGATGAAAATACTCTTCTACATAGCTTTTGCCTTAGAGCATGTGACTAGAATGGAGGTAAGGAATTTTACTGTTGGACTAATTTTGGAGCTCCCTCAGTTTTGGGAACATTCTCCACCTAACAGGTTACCTCTAAGGAGTCCTGCTAATTCTTGTGTTGTTTTGGTTGCAATGAATTTGTGTAAGTTTTATCAGAATGTGGGAGCTCCAGCATGAAAGTATTTTGCATTCACATTTATCTATAGAAGTGTATAGAAGGTTCAAGAAGAAATTAGATGTAGAGGTTAGTCCTAGTCCTTCAAGAAGGAAGGGAAATAAATTGCAAATAGAGTCAGTCAGAGCAATCTGCTTTGGAAAGTAAGTAAAAATGATAGTGCCATCCCAAATATAGTAACTTATATATTTCAGTCTTGTTGCTTTGCAGCATCAAGTTTGTAAAAGCAACAGAACACAAATTAATTTACACATAGTTTTTAAGCTGTAGTGGCATGAAAGTTGTTTGAAATTGGAAGGAACCAGTTGAGATAGGAAAGCTAGATCAGGATCAATTTAGGGGTCAGTAAATCTCTCTTACTTATCTACATGGTTCCTTTGTAGTCAAGTTTGGCCCTTTTTGGGGGACCCCTTGCTTAGTTCTATCACACCTGTGCAGAGGAGCAGACAATGTTCCACTACACAGGTATGATAGAACCAAGATATGGGGAGAGGGGGGGGTTAAAGGACAAATTTCCCTACAATCATGAGAAAATACTCTAAATCAAACAGAGAAAATTTTTCCCAGTTGGAATAGGAAATCTAATGAAGAATTTCAGGGAAAATTACCTGATTATAATACTATCACAGTGTAGCAATTATTTTTAGGACAGTTGTTCTTGTTTTTACTGTGCTGTTACAATACCTCTGGTTATCTACCTAGGAGACCAAAAATGCATTCATACATGCAAAAATAACATATTTTTTTTAAAAATACAACAACTCTGAAGATTCATATTTGGCTTCTGATGACCAGCTGATCTCAGGTGCTACAGCATGAACACGGAGTGTGATATAATGATTCCAGACATGTCTTATTGGGAAGATTAAATTAAGATTTAATAATTTGGGCATTTTTCTTAATCAAAGATGTTAAGAAGCTGAAATTAGGACATTTCATCATTTTGTTGATCTCTGAATTGAACAATCTATCCAGTTGAACATTTGCATAACATGGCTGCAGAGTTATTTATTTATCCTCACATCAGTCTTAGCTACCACTTTTACAAATTCAGTCCAGAAGCTTTTTGATATGAGCCTTTGGTTCTGGGTTTGGTCCTCTTGTGTAAAAGAAGCTCATTGATGTTTTCTTGGCTTTTAATGGACACTTAACAGCACTGCAAAACTTTGTTTTGTAGGATAGACTGGCAGCCTGATGAAGAGAAGCCCAGAGCAAGAACAGCCAGAGCATTGGAAGGTCAGGATTTGCACTGTCTGGCTGTGCTGGAGAGCTTATACAGCACATTTGCATAATTTGCTGTGGAAATTACTCAGTTCTCAGAAATATTTTGAAAAGAAAAGGGATGTCTGGATATTAGCAGATTTACAAGAAATATTCACTAATTTCATGCCTTGAGATTTAGGTTTGCAAAATACTGGTTGAACAAAGGGATTTAAAACCCTCATTAAACCCAGGAAACAGACTTTGAATAGAAATGCAAGAGCTTTTTGTTCTGTCTGTAAAATCAGGGTGAATGGGACACATTTTCAACTTGAAATCATATTGTGTGTAATAACAATAAAATAATAAAGTATAATAATGTAATAATAAAATCAATACTTTTTTCAATAATTTTACTAAAGGATAAATACCAAGGAAAATTTAGAAGGAATGAAAAGAGAGAATGAGAAAGTAGCTTATAAATTTTTACTTTCACAGACTGCTTCTGGAAACTAAGGTAGCTTTTTTAAAGCTGCCATGGTTCCTTATTCAGTACACTCTTCAGGATCCAACCTGAGCAAAACTGATACAGAGTACAAGAAGGACTGGGAAGGAATGGTCATGAAATTGAGGAATCCATTGGTATGAGATACTATGAAGGGCAAAATATGAATTAACACAAAAATGTGGTAGAGAAAACAGTGGTAAAATGTTAAATTCCATGAAGGTCTAGCATCAGTCATGAGGAATGCTTTCATTTTCCTTTCCATATAAACTTTCCCTACTCTTTCATTCCTGACCACTATAAGAAAAAGGCTATATGGAATTTTGATGCGACCTAATCTGACAGTTCTTATGTTTTCTGTAGCTTTTTTCCCTCAGATCAGGGAGCTTCCTAGTTATGCTAGTTTTGATTTCTTGTTTGTTTGTGACTGTGTCTGCAGATACATTTCAAATTACAGGTACCACAATGTATTCATATATTCAAGACAATTTACTCTGCTTCTTTTGAGGTGGTGGGGCAATCATATTTCCCACAAATAGATGAATGGGTAGCAGAGTAGTAAGTAGCACAAGGAGAATTTGCAAATTATTTTGATTTGTTTTCCCACTACAGATTATATTTTCCCAGCTATGGATTATACCCTACAACAGAAAAAGCATCTGAAGATTTCTAAGTATCAAAATGATATGATCTAATAAGACCTAATAGGATTCATTGGTTTTGAATTAATTTGCCCAACTCTTTGCCAAATGAAGCACAATCCCAGTCTGTTTTGCAGCACAGCTTGGAAAGGATGGCATAACCAATATGTAAGTAGGATAGAAGATGAAATATGGTGAGGATTATGGGCGCTGTTTCAGTCTTTGTGACAATTTGTAATTTAAAGTTTCCTCTACAATTATATAATCTCTCCTGTGTGCTGCAGCCTATTTTTTTCTTTCTCCCTGGCTGCAGTTTCTCCATATGTATTTAAAATGAAACTGGGAATTTCAACCTCTGGTTGGGAGAAAAAGTGAGCTGTTATTCTAATTAGCTGTTATTCCTAGTACAGGTGTTTGCTTGGAAAAACTTTTTAGAGCATTTACTTTTCAAATCTAGTTTTTATTTTTCACAGAGCAACTACAGAAAACATGAATTATGTGTTATTACAAAATACCATGTAGGACAACACAAAAAAAGAATAGTTGGAAGCACACCAAAGACACTGTATGAGAAACAGTGCCCTAAAGGCAAATCTCTCCTCAGAATCAGCAGTGAGCATTTCACTTTTGTCCATTTTTGGAGGATTATGAGATTGTTTCTGTGCAGCTGACTTTCACAAAGTATTTTTTTTTCCATGGCTGGAATTTTTTACCTTCCTCTGCAGCCTTGAAAGTAGCTTGGTGAGATGAACCTAGAAGTCATATCTCACCTAATCCATTCCCTAGCTCCAGAGCAGCCTTGGCAATCAATGGCATCTTGGTCAACCATGGTTTTGGCTGAGAAATACAGTTATCTAATTTTAAAAGGACTGAAAATAGGTTTTGTCTACCCAAAATCTGATTTTAAATAGAGGTAAGTAAGGAAAATGTAACACTCTGTGAAATATAGGAAGTAGTCTTTCTGGCCCTCAAATTTTTTCCTCAGTGTTTCAGGAAAAGTTGGGTTAGAGCAAATTTTTTGTTTGTTTATTCCCAGGCAATGATACTTTACACAAGAAAAAGCAAAAGTTGTTATTTTGGGATAGGTAAAAAAGAAATAGAGCTATGGGGCACCTGAAGTGTCAGCAGATTAAATCCTTCTGTTTATTGTGGAGATGGAGGAGAATACTTTTTGCTGCTTGACCTTTTGGATCCTGAATTTAAGAGTGTGTTAAACAGTCATCATAAGCAGAAGGTGCCTCTGAGAGCACATGGTGAAAACCTCTGGTGAGACACAATATATTTATTTAATCGTCATAGCTCATATTAGATATCAGGGCTGGAAACCACAGCTTGAAGAAATGCCAAAAGGAGAGGAGTATATTTATTTTAAATATTTATATTTGCCAAGGGTTCACTGCAGGCATGAGATTCTTCTGTGGGAGTGCAAAGGAAAATTGTACATTATGTATTCTAACCCTGTCACTCTGAAAAAACCCCTGCTAGATCTCTGTCTTCAGAATAGGGAAACAATACAGACAAGGCCTTGTTTGAAGACAACTGAGTGTCATGTTATGTAATGTCACAGTAAAGGTGCCTATCAGACACACCTGTATAAGTTCTGACTACTGGGCATATAGAAAACATAGCAATAAAATACAAAATTGTTGAGTCTGAGGAATTTCTGTCCTTTTATGTGATTTAGAAGTGAACATACTTTTTTATGTTGATGGTTTCCCAAGGTGTTTTTACAATTTGAAGCAAAAACAAACCTCTACTTTTCTGAGAATACATTTTTTTATGTAAAAATCCATCTAATTTTGAGAAAAAAAAACCCTTTTGAAGGGCAAAATTATGAAAATTTTTCAATTTGCCTAATTCTATAGTAATAAAATTGTAATAAAACTTGGAAAATCTGAAAATCATAGAACATCACATAGTACACTTTGCAAGACAAGCTTCATAAGGAAAATACTGTACACCTTTATTAATAACATTAGAAAAAATATCTGAAAAACAGGCCTGAAGTAGACCACGTCTTGTACTCTCTACAAGAAGTAAACTATACCTAGTGGTTCATTTTATACACTGAAAAATCCAACAAGGTCAGTGGTTACCCACTGATTCTTAAAGGCCCTCATTCAAAATGCTGTACATTTGGGGATTGTGTGCATACCTGTGATCAGAATGGGATTTATATTTGCAACCACAATTATTCCCTGCCCAGTTACCTGAAAATTATTCTATTCCACTAATACTAGTATTTCCTTTCTCATGTTAGCACAAGGGTTTGTGTCTCACTGGTTTATTCCTCAGTGTTATTTCTCTATGTACCATATAAGAGACCATAATTAATTCTCACACAGTACAGTTAGCATTTTTAAATGCTGTATCTTATACTCATGTTTGGTTCTCATGGGTTTAATTGTATGCATGGGGAGTTTTTTACTTTCTTTGTGGAGACCAAAGAGATGAAGCAAGAGATTTTATATTACTTGTGGAATGCTTTTTGCATCTTTTAAACAATGGTGATATGCATTACTGGAAGAGTTGTCATTTCCAGTTGTAATCGATTTGCATGGCTGCCATGGTGTAACATGTAAAATCACAACAGCAGGGAAATATGGGAACAGGCAAGTCACTACTGTGCTTAATCTGGGATTGTTTGTTCATCATATTTTAAAGTTTAAGTTGCACTTGTCAGTTGGGATCATGGACTGTCTGATCCATTAACTACCCCCAAGCTTTTCACTTTCTAGAGGCTCTTGGCATTGTTGCACTATGGTGAATTTACTAGAGAACATTCTTGCCCTTTGGGGTTATGAAGTCGGCAGGAAACTCTCACTTGGTTATTCTTGTTGAGGGTTAAAGAAAGAGTTTCAGTGTACTTCCAATACCTTAAAAGACAAGTGGGTGTGGATCACTGGCAATGTTGCTGCTGCAGACAAGTCAGTCACCCCACAAAGTTTTATGCCATGTTCTAAATGTCATCCTATTTCCCACACATTCTTAAATACCCAAACTGATCCTTCAACTTACAATACTGAGTCAGACTGACACAGTTTTTCCTGAATATGCAGTTCTAATCTGTCTGACTCCCTGCTACATTGAATGTCATTCTGGCATGTTAGCAAGTGACAGTAATATCAATCTACTTCATATCCCTAGTTGGTTCCTCTTTACAGGAAGCATGGCAAACAATAATGTTGGTAACAGAAAAACTTTCCATACAAGGCAGACTAAAGAAGTAAACTATTTACATATATCTTCTGTACTTGTATGATTTCTTACCAGCTGTATGAAATGTTACCAGATTTTTTACTAGTTCTTCCTAGCCAGAACTCAGACACTCCCACTAATTTGGCAGAAAAATGTGGAGGAAAAGGAGATGAGTATTGCAAAACATTCAGAGTCCCTGTTTTCATTTAAATGCAAAAATTCTCTGAAGGAACAATAGTAAGAACCAATGAAATAGGGTGATCCAATCAATGCTGGAAGATTTATGACTTATTTATGACTTTAACTAATGTTTTAGAGGGGCCCTATGTCCTCTGGCAGTGCACTTATTGGAAAAAACTCATAGATAGCAGAGCTTCAGTGAAGCACATTTTCACTGCCAGGTAGCACTGACTTTTGTTCCACTCAAAGCTCCGTGTTTGCATTTGTTTGAGTTTTTGCCCCACAGCTGAAAACTGTGGGTGCACCATCACAGCTGGTTTTTTGCTGATAGTTCTTCAGGGTGAGTTTAGGTCAGTTTAGGATAACCAGGTTTTCCCTTCTCTGGAACCCAATCTTTACAAGTTGTATGATACAATCCAATAACCTCACCTTTCCCCTTGCAGGACCCACAAATCTGATGTCCCCTAAAGCATTGTCCCAAGGCACAGAATGAGGCGGGGCAAAGGGGGGTAGTTGGAGTTTTTCAGGCAGCTGGAGACACCTGGCTCTTCCATTGCCAACCTCCTGGCATGACAGCTGGAACGAGAGCACCCACCTCTGGGAGGGCCACAGAGAGGAGATCAGGAGGCAATTGGAGTTGGCTGTGAGGTGACCAAGGGAGGAGGAAACAGCAATGGATCATTCCTGATTTCCTAGCAATATGTGATTGTCCTTCCAAAACATTACAGACCATAGATGGAAATTAAAAGAAAATCCAGGAGCTCTGCATTCCCATTTTGCCAATTTGGGTTTTGCTTTTGTCTTGCTCTCTACTTATAAAGAAAAAAAAGTCAAGGGATAAATAAATTTTTATGGAGTAATGCAACAAGTCTCTTTCACATCTAATAGTTTTAATATAAATAAATGTAAAATCATTTGACAATGACATCCTTACTAGAATACAACCAAAAGTCAAGAAACACAGAGGTGAAATGTAAAATATCCCACAGAACAGGAGTCAAGGAAGGGAAAAGACTAAATAAGAAATTTTTGTTTGCTATGAGAGGAAGAAGCAAACATAATATTTGAAAGTATATTATTCTGTTAATTTCACTTTTTAAAAATATTTTTCTTAAATTACTTTGAATGCTTAAAAAGTGAGGTACAAAATATTTTAAAAAAAGCAAATTTAAATTTCAGTTGACTCATTAAGCAAGCAGTTTTATTGTGCTCAGAACAGACATTACTGCAATGCTTAAATCCCTGCTGTTTACAAACTCATCCATTGCAGAAGTTCCTAAAAAAAGGTAAAGATGAACTGTGCAGCACATTCCTCAGGTTCAGCAAATCAAAAGATTTGGATCAAAAGGAAGGTCCAAAATTGAGGACACCAAAAATATTTCCTTTTTCTGACTTCCTCTAACTGAAGTGCAGAATCACACAAAAAGAAACACAGTCACCCACATAAGCAAATATCAGAATTATTGTGTCTGTGAAATTTGATATCAAGATTCTAAACTGCAGCTAGAAAAATTAGTGGCATTCACTGCAGAGCAGGTAAATTTGCTAAATGGAAGTGATGGGAAATATGTCCTGCTGCCTCCAAATGGCAGGAGGTAATTTCATGTAAAGTGCACTACAACAATCTAGTTATGTGGTGACCAAGACACTGGTACTGTGTATCTTAAAGAATGACGTGCAGTCATCTCACCCAACCCAAATGAATGAACTTGTGATTAAAGAGTTATGATAGCTTTCAGGAAGAATTAGGAATTTAGGAACATGTAAATTATCTGGCAATTGTTAGTACAAAAATAAATCTATGAAAGTAAAAATATACTATTAAAACTGTTGAGTTCTCTCAAACCTATCATCAGGGTTTGAGTTTGTGTTTTTAATTTGGGTGATTTTGTTGTGGTGGTGATTTTTTTTGTTTGTCCTTTTTAAAATGATGCACCAGGGAAAAAGTCAGAAAGGATCTTCTAAAAAGGTGGTATAAATTACTTGTTTCCATTTCCTCCTCCCTCCTCCAAACAATTGCCAGCCTTTTGAATCATCTCCCCTCTTGTGCGAGCTATGCTTCTGTTATGACTCATCTCTTTTTCTCTCTTCCTCATCCATATCCTCTGCTTTTTTTTCACAATATGAGTTTTGATCCTACCCTGAGGACTGGGAAGTTGCACTCAGTTTAAAGACAATTAAGAAGAATGTTGATGATATGAGCTAGAGGAGACATGGTAACAAAATGCAGAAAATATTTAAAATAAAAGAAGATCTGAGTAGAAAAGGGGGTGGGAAAACAAGTTAAACAAAAGCCTTGAATAACTGCAAGAAATATTTCTTGCCAAAATTTGTAACCTTTCTGCTAAGTTTCATTGGTGAACCAATATGAACCTCTCTCTCTTTGCCTTCCTTCCTCTTTGCAAATAGTTGTGAAAATCAATAAGAGAAAGACAGAGACAGAGAGAAAATCCAGTTTTAGTTATAATTTCCTCAAGTCCTTCTGTTAGAATCTATGCCAGTTTTGATGCTGGTTGACTGCTGGGAGAAGTGGAGATGACAATCAGACAGAGAGCAGAACAGAGTGTTAAATTAGGATTTGAGAACAGAGTGTTTTGTTAAGATTTGGCACTGTTTTCCTTTGAATTTGTTTGGAATCAGAATTTTGTAAAATATACCTCTCTTTAGGATAAAATAGCTCAGGAGATTAATGCTCATTTCTTGCTAATGTGTCTGTATTTGGATAAATTCGTGTTGTTATCTGAAAAGTCATGATACAAAAGCACAGTGTGAGAGGGTAATGAGACAGTCAAATGATACTTACCATGCTTGCTCTCAGTCAAGTGGTTTCAGTTGTTAAGTTCACATTTTTGTCATTTGTAATGATATAAAAATGTCAGGAGTCATAAGAGTATTTCAAGTCACGTGTAGTGGGACATGGATAAAGGCCCACTGAAGGATGAGCAGGGTTTAAAAAGAAAGAGGTAGAGATGCAATAAAACAAGTGTTGGATTGACCTGGTCATACCCTGGTTGGCACTGAACCCTGGAGTTGTTTTGAGTTGTTTTGTTGTTGTCCAGGCACTGAACCCTGGAGTTGATGTTGAAATTTTCATAATGTATTCGTGTGGGAGAAATTTTAGCATCTTTCAAGGTCAGTGGCATTTTGCACTGTTTTACCAGTACCTGTCACCATGCTAGTAATTCCTTTCACGTCGTCCTTCCTCTGTGCCTCCCTAGCGCTGGTGTCCCCCAGTGCCATGCATGGGCAGAGTCCTCACCCTGCATTTGCATGTGTTGTCGCAGCTATAACTATCTCTGTGGTGCTCACTATTCCAACATTACCCCTGCCATTGTAGCCTCCAAATCCTGTCTCTGTGATTCACTCAATGTGGGGTTACACTTGAAGCCATTCTGAAGCCACAGCTGTTGTGCTGTGCAGAGGCCAGGTTGCTTGCTGATGATAGCTATGGAGAGAATGTGAAACTTCATTTCCAGATTTGCTTTCAGGATGTTGCTGTGGTCTATAATTAGCTTCTAGGTTTGAGTATGCATTGTCTGAGAACTTCTACTCTCCTTGTGCACTGCTGTCGCAATCAAGGACAGCTGCCCATCAGGACACACTTTCCACGCAGCTCTCCTTTATCAGTGACCACACAGAACTTTGAACACCTTCATTTTACCACAGGTATGACCACATATATCCTCCCTAAAAGCTAATTTCAAGTTTTATTAATGTGAGTTCTAATTATTGCTTGCTCTCATAGGAATAAATTAAACTCATTGTTGGTTTTGGTTTTCTTTTTTAAAAAACCTGTGTTTGTTGAACTATGTCCTAGGGGTGTTTGTACTCAAGTGTTACGAAGCATAAGCTTGTCAATGCTTTTAAACAGGGAAACCCATGTTAGCACTGCTAATCTTCATGAGTTTTGCCATGCTATTTAAAACAGTGTGTTCTTAGACTTACCAACCAGACTGAAAGGAAGCAGCAGTTAGTGATGCAGACAGATTGCTTTATAGGTATTAGATTTGGCAATATATTTTTGCATCCATGGATTCTATTGATAATTTAAAAAAAAAGGCTTTAGAAGCTTAGTGTGGTCAGGCAAGCCTCCAAATTTCAAATCACATGTGGGTATTGATTTCAAGTTTCAAACTAATCCATGTTTTGATACTAATTTAGTAACTATTACACTTGAAAAACAACAAATTGGGTAGAAGTACCCCTAGAGTCCTAGTCTGCTTATTTAACTAGGCACTCATGCATTCCTGCCAAATCTGGTTTTCATGAAAGTCAATTTATTTGTTCATTATGTGATATTTGAAACCATTCAAGCAGTTGTGAGATGGGATTAAAGTCTCTGCTGAAATGTTTCACTGATTGGAATATTTTGGCCATTTTTGAAGGCAATGTGAGATATGGTGATAAGGTGTGAAAATGCCCTGAAATATTAAAGCCACATTATTGATAACATTAGAATTTACTTGTGTTGGCACATTATAGCGATTTTTTTTTTTTTGCAGGAATGGCTCTGACTTATTTAGAACCTGGATCTGGAAGACTGAAATTTAAGCCATTTTCAAAAGAAAATTATCTGATAACATTAGCTCTGTTCCCTTGCCAAACAACATTCCATTAACTAGCTGAAATGGGACTTAATAACAATCACGTAAACCAATTAGTCTCAATTTATAACTCCATTAGGAGTGTTATTCATCACCACATGGCTTTATGGAACTGCAGTTCCTTCTGACATTAGCAGATTAAATAACAAGTACGGCCTTGGGTGCTAAACAAAAAATGTAAATGCAGATTGCCTAAGAAAGAGTTAAGTCTCTGAAAACAGCTAATTTTTAAATCTCATACTTTTTACACATTCAAAAAAGATATTCTAAACCTGAAAACCAAAATATATCTGTGTCTAAAAGTACAGATATCAGTTGGATGAATAGTTTCATAATAATTAAGATCAGAGGGTTACCAAAAAAATCTGAATGTTGTCTAAATCACAGGTCATTCACTCAGCTAACAATATATTGATCCTAACAACATTATAAAGAAGAAAACTCACATCTTCAGTAGAATAATTTTGGTTGTGTGCATAGAGACTGTTGCTACCATCAGCCCTGGCAATTGATTAATCTTATTCTGGGATGTTCCTACTTAATGAATCATGGCTCTTTTCCCACTAGAAGGTAAAATAAAACTCTTTACAGGTAACTGCCAAATTTGGTTCAGAACCTGTCCTTCTCTTGATTTAGTGATCAGTTTGATTCTGTTTCATTTACATTTTACTAAAAACCTGGCAACAAATTGTCAAAGTACCTCTGCCTGAAAATGTTTTAAAAACAAATGCTGTGTATGCTATATCAGTTTCAGTGTTTCAGAGAAGATGTAAAGGACTACAAAGCTATTTACTGTGCTTTTGGAATAGTTATTTTTATTCTGAAAAGTATCAAAAATTTCAATTTTTTTCTGTTTAGTTTGGGGTTTTTTTTCATGAGGGTTTTTTTTTCACCTGAGGGTTTTTTTTTCTTGAGGTTTTTTTTCATGAGGGTTTTTTTTCACTTGAAATATTCATATATAAGTCTATTGGAAAAATGCTTTTAAATTTTGATGAATTTTTTTAATCTGCTGATTTTTTTTTCCTTCTAAAGCTATCAGTTTTTCAAAAACTGCTCATATAATAGTGACATGTTACTAAAGAGTTTGGAGTACAGGTTTTGATGTAGGTTTAGGCCATTTCTTCAAATGTGTTTATTAATTTTTAAAATATTGTTTCCTGAGTTTTAAAGTGGATATAAATTATAACAATTACTGTAATCTACTCTACCCAAAGCTTGTTGATGACAACTATGAGATAAATGGAAAATTTCTAAACATAATTGCATGTGAAGTCATATACATGTTCTTCTGAAGTGATGGATTCATGTGAAATAAATGAAAACTGTGAACATTTTTTACTATTTTCCAGTGGGAAGGTAGGTATATATTTTATAGATTTTTAAGATCTCAGGATTAGACCTAGTTCCACCAATAATTATGTATGCCAACAAACTGTCTTAGATGAAGAAAAAGGAAACTGAGAACTAAAACAATGAAGACTGATGGTCTGAAAAAGCCAAAGTAAAGATCAGCTTTTTAATGCAACATTCTATGTATTAGGGTGGCATATGCAAAAAACAGTTTAAAGCTTGCAAACTTTATTTAAACTTGACACAAACAGGCTTTAAGAGGATTTTACCTTTGCTGGTACAAAGTAGCAAACATTTCTTTTACTTATTCCCACCAGGTCTCCAAAAGGTCTTGTGGTAATTGTCCTACTTTGGTTTTTTCCAAATGTCTCTCCTCGAATAGAGACAAAAATGCATTTTTGTTTAAAGGGATGTAAGATGGTGCATTAATCTAAAACAGTACATATGAGAAAGAATGTCATCAGGAGTTCTAATTTTATTTAGTGCTAGCCAGAGCACCTCATTTGGTTCAGCTCATAGTTGACTTGAAGGGAATGAAAATCAAAAGACAATATTTTCCAATAAATATTGTAGGATATTCAGGTAAGAAAAAAGAGCACAGCCAGCATGGCTGAAGCAAGAGGAGAATATGAGGGCAGGATGGAAAGTGGGAGAGACTGTGGACACAGACAGCTGAATCATTAGGATGCTGGAGAGCCTCACAATGGCTCTGTTTCTCATACACTCATTTTAAGATGACATCACACCTCATCCACAAAAAAATGTAGGTACAACATGTATGACCACCAACTAGAAAATTCTGTCAGGTACATCAGTACTAGTGTTTCTTTCAAATTCTGCACACAGAAACACATAAAGAATAAATCTGGAGACTCTCGTTTTTTTAAATGTCCAACTATATAAAGAGAGATCACAGCCACACACATTTCTCTGTATACTAGTTAATACTTCAGTGATGCACAAAATACCTAAAATATCTTCTGAATATTTTTTAACCTGTCTCTTCATATGGTTTTGTTATTGTAACTAAAGTAATTTTGGGTCTACTAGCCAGAGGTAAAATTACAGTGACAAGTTAATGCCTGGCGGATTCAAAACATGTTGGATGGAAGTGTGAATGATATTTCCTTTAACTAAGGCATACAAAGATAGCTTTTTCATCTGTTTTCCTCCTTTGTATTGTATGTTTTTCTTTGAATACTGAATTTCATTTTCAAATTAGTATTTAGGAACAATTTGAGATAATCTTCCCAAGCAGTGCACTTACATCTATGAAATAGAATAACGTGTTAATTTCAGGTTTTATTTTATTGATGTGAAGATTAGTTGCCTTAGGATTGATAATTTCTTTGCACTCTTTTCTGTTCTTTTCTGTCTTCACCAAAAGTCTAATCAAGGATTTTAAAGTATCAGGATATTTTCCATGTTGGACTAACCTCACCTTTAACTGTAATTACCTCAAAACTAGAAAAATCTGTGGATGAATGACTTAAAATTTGACCAATTTTATTTTATTGCTGTTTTTATTTCTGCAGTAATTTCATACTACATACATCTGCTTTTAGTATCCATTTGATCATGCTGCACAGTCAGTTCTATAGTGTTTCTGTTTACAAAGTATTGAACTTTCTTTCTCTGCCCTGTTTCTAAATAACTTTCTAGCTGAAGTGAAATGTGAGGATCTTCCCAAAGAGCTATGTGTTCCAGTTTCCTCTGCTACATAAATATACACTCATAGGGCTTCCCTGAACATGTCAACTTTGAAGCCAGAAATTTTGTCTTGACTTAGAGTATCTGTTTGTCTACAATCTTCATCCATCTGAATGCTTAATACAGACAAGGCTGGGATACTCACATGTCTAGAGTATCAAGATATGCTGGAACTATTTTATGTGTTAGTTAAATTTAACATTTGACATGTACTGTGTGAGAACTGACCCTTTGTCTGCAATGCCCTACAGAGTACTAAAACACCTTTCCATGTCTTTCCAAGCAGCTCTGCATCCAGGAGATGCACAAAAACCAGAAAGAGCTTTCAGGAGAAATTTCCTCTGTAAGAGCCTGGGTCAACTTCCTTTTTAGCAAGTAGACTTAGGAGAAAACCAGACTTCAGGGAGAATAATATTCTTTAAGGTCTTGATAATGGAAAATAAATCAAGACATTGATGATTAATTATTTCATTCATTCAGGTCTGATAACTCTTTCAACAGGACTGACTGAAAACTGTTTGCTCTGTGGAAGATGCCCTCAACTTGAACTCCTTTTCATAGTGTTTCTACAGGTTTCCCTCGTTCTAGTCTCCAGCTGTAATTCATCAGTCCCTTAGATGGATTGAGATGCAGTCAGCTACTCTTCAAAGGTTCTGCCACCAGTGTAATGCATATGAAATAGTTGGCTTTGACACTTAGAAGCATGGGAAACTGCTAAAGAAATTGAAAGAACATATTAATAGTACTTAAACTCTTTGCATCCCCTCTAACAGTTTTCTTGCAGACACAATATTATTGGTACAAGTCTGACTTTCCATCAGGTGTAAATGAAAACCACAATTTCACTGTCCTACCTATGAAAATGCACAGGAACTTATTTCTCTGAACAGAGTCACTGTAGAGGAGTAAAACATGGGCTTTTACCCTCTTTCAAAGTCACTGTGTGTTAAGATGTGACAATGACCTCACAGCTTGAGGTGGTTTGGGAGTGGTACTCCCCAGTTCAGTGTTCCCACTGAGACTCTACAAACCATGTACTGCTTTCTCACTCCCCCTCCCCTGTGGCAGACTGGAGAGGAGAATTTGGAGCACAAAAAGTGAAGGTCATGGATTTAGATAAGAAGAATTTACTGGAAACAGAAATAAGAAAATGAACAGTAAGAGCAACAATATTCACTAAAGAGTGTACAAAAGACAGAGTGATTGACATACAAAATGCTCACTGTGGAGCTTGACCTGACCCCATCCAACTGCAGACACTTTACCCTAACTGCTCCCTCCAGCTCTGAACTCGGGTTACCCAACCCCTCCCTCCACCACGTTTGGAGGAGGAAGGAGCCCACACTGGAAGGAGCCCCTTCTTCCCAAAAGAGACTCCTTTCCCCTGCCCCTGGAAAGAAGGTGAGGTTGCACAGAAAACCTCCAGGTCCTAGCCATGCCCCTGTCTTGACTTTGCAAAAATTAACTCTGTCCTGGTCAGAATCAGGACACAGATTTAGAAAAATAGCTATTAATTCACAACACTCTATCATTATAGCACATAAATAGACAGCTGGATGTAGTAATCTAATTGCTATAAAACTAAAATATATTTAAACAACACAAATTTATTCTTCAATTTGGGCTGGGCAAGTGCCTTAAAATTAATGGGCAAATACCAGACACTGGAAGTATCCAAAATTAATGTATTCTCAAATTAAGAGTATGCAATTTCTTAGGACATACTTAGTTGGTTATTATCAGCTCCATCATTCTCTCTTGTCCTCACTTGGGAATGATCAACCCTTTCCTTTCTCAGGCAAATTAGATACATTCCTCTCTATACTGCAGTGATATATTCATGAGATAATGGGACAGCTCAATAGAAACCTGTGCTAACTTCAATGCATCATCTAAATCTCATTTTTAAGAACAAAGGAGTACTAATAAGACATAATGACATTCTTTCTCAGATTTATGGTTCAACTCTGCACTTGGAGAGAAAGGATGCCTTTATTATCAATCTATTTCTTGTCTTCCGAGGAGCAAATATTCCAACCTACCTCTTCAATTCCCTGTCAGATCATATGCAATTTTCATTTTAGACTATGATGAATTGATGCCATAGTTTCAATTCTGTGTAAACATCTTTCCTCTGAATGTGACAATAAGGAATAATCTAGGAATATCATTCACATTATAATTCAAATCTGAAGTATTCACTTCATTCTTTACTACTTTCTACAGTATTAATATTAAGGAATAATTAGCATTCTTTTGAAGGAACACAGGCTGGCCACTTTAATATATTTCCTGGACTATGTCAAGAAAAGCTTAGGCAGTTCTGGTAAATCACCAGTTATTGCAATCAATAATAGCTCAAGCTGAATAAGCTGCAACCATAATATTTTTCTGATGTTATCTAAGCTATAGATATGAATAATGATATGCTTGAGGTGAAAACTGTAGTTTGCTCATTGGATTTGATCCTAAGGTGAATGACATCAATTAAAAGCCTCTTTTCCCTTAAATTATGTTTTGGAGCAAGCTTAATGACATCAATTGAGATACTCATTTCCCTTATATTATGCTTTGGAGCAAGTCTTAAATTATAAAAACATAGGTACTGCAGTTTTAATTTGACAATATTGAGATAAAAATTAAACCTAACATATTAGAAAGCATTCTGCAGTTCTGGGTCACAGAAATGGGTGGGTAAAAGTCAGCCTTTCATTATCACTGCCCAAAAGGTAGGTAGTCTATTCATTATTACTTTTCCCAGGACAAGAACAAAATAAAAAGGCTTTACCAAGGTGAGAAATATTAATTTATTAAAAAAAAAATTAATAGGAGAAGGTCAAATAAAACAATAGATTTTAATTTGATTGGATAGTTACACAGGATCATGAACACAAACTGCATCGTTTACTGTCAATGCAGTTGTCACTCAGTTTTAATTGCCTTGCAGCTATGAATGGTCTGGAATTTACATGTATTATAATTTTAATTTCATATGATGTTACAACAGTGTTTCATGTCTCATTATGGGAAAGATTATGACAACATTTTTCTTTATAATATCTACAATTTTAATTCCTACTGGAATAGATGCTTTTGTGCTGGGATGTCTCATTTCCTGCATAAGAGAGAGAGCTCCCTCCACCACGTTTGGAGGAGGAGGAGCCCACACTGGAAGGAGCCCCTTCTTCCCAAAGGAGACTCCTTTCCCCCTGCCCCTGGAAAGAAGGTGAGGTTGCACAGAAAACCTCCAGGTCCTAGCCATGCCCCTGTCTTGACTTTGCAAAAATTAACTCTGTCCTGGTCAGAATCAGGACACAGATTTAGAAAAATAGCTATTAATTCACAACACTCTATCATTATAGCACATAAATAGACAGCTGGATGTAGTAATCTAATTGCTATAAAACTAAAATATATTTAAACAACACAAATTTATTCTTCAGTTTGGGCTGGGCAAGTGCCTTAAAATTAATGGGCAAATACCAGACACTGGAAGTATCCAAAATTAATGTATTCTCAAATTAAGAGTATGCAATTTCTTAGGACATACTTAGTTGGTTATTATCAGCTCCATCATTCTCTCTTGTCCTCACTTGGGAATGATCAACCCTTTCCTTTCTCAGGCAAATTAGATACATTCCTCTCTATACTGCAATGATATATTCATGAGATAATGGGACAGCTCAATAGAAACCTGTGCTAACTTCAATGCATCATCTAAATCTCATTTTTAAGAACAAAGGAGTACTAATAAGACATAATGACATTCTTTCTCAGATTTATGGTTCAACTCTGCACTTGGAGAGAAAGGATGCCTTTATTATCAATCTATTTCTTGTCTTCCGAGGAGCAAATATTCCAACCTACCTCTTCAATTCCCTGTCAGATCATATGCAATTTTCATTTTAGACTATGATGAATTGATGCCATAGTTTCAATTCTGTGTAAACATCTTTCCTCTGAATGTGACAATAAGGAATAATCTAGGAATATCATTCACATTATAATTCAAATCTGAAGTATTCACTTCATTCTTTACTACTTTCTACAGTATTAATATTAAGGAATAATTAGCACTCTTTTGAAGTAACACAGGCTGGCCACTTTAATATATTTCCTGGACTATGTCAAGAAAAGCTTAGGCAGTTCTGGTAAATCACCAGTTATTGCAATCAATAATAGCTCAAGCTGAATAAGCTGCAACCATAATATTTTTCTGATGTTATCTAAGCTATAGATATGAATAATGATATGCTTGAGGTGAAAACTGTAGTTTGCTCATTGGATTTGATCCTAAGGTGAATGACATCAATTAAAAGCCTCTTTTCCCTTAAATTATGTTTTGGAGCAAGCCTAATGACATCAATTGAGATACTCATTTCCTTTATATTATGCTTTGGAGCAAGTCTTAAATTATAAAAACATAGGTACTGCAGTTTTAATTTGACAATATTGAGATAAAAATTAAACCTAACATATTAGAAAGCATTCTGCAGTTCTGGGTCACAGAAATGGGTGGGTACAAGTCAGCTTTTCATTATCACTGCCCAAAAGGTAGGTAGTCTATTCATTATTACTTTCCCAGGACAAGAACAAAATAAAAAGGCTTTACCAAGGTGAGAAATATTAATTTATTAAAAAAAATTAATAGGAGAAGGTCAAATAAAACAATAGATTTTAATTTGATTGGATAGTTACACAGGATCATGAACACAAACTGCATCGTTTACTGTCAATGCAGTTGTCACTCAGTTTTAATTGCCTTGCAGCTATGAATGGTCTGGAATTTACATGTATTATAATTTTAATTTCATATGATGTTACAACAGTGTTTCATGTCTCATTATGGGAAAGATTATGACAATATTTTTCTTTATAAGATCTACAATTTTAATTCCTACTGGAATAGATGCTTTTGTGCTGGGATGTCTCATTTCCTGCATAAGAGAGAGAGTGAGTACATAAGCTACCTCCTCCTAGCTTCCTTCATTTTTTACTCTGCTCTGCCACAGCACAAGGTCTTTGGATCTCTTCTGGTCTTCACTAATTGCTTCTCCCTGGCAGAAAGAAGGATCTTACTTCACACACCAATGGGCAGCCTTCTTTAAGCTGCCTGAACCCATTGTTCCAGACAGGAATTGCAGCTTCAAAAGTTGCCACTTTACAAGCAGAAGGTGTGCAATTTGCACCTGTTCCATGTCTTTCTACCTGACAATGTGAAATTGCTAGAACAGGCTCAGTTGGAAACAGCTCCTAAAGGAAAGAGAGGATGCTCTTGTGGCTCTTGATACGTAGAATGGCAAGAAAATCCTTCTTCCTCTCTCCTCTGCCCATATGAGAATGCTGAGGAAGAAATGGACAAGGAAGCAACAGGTCTGGGGTTCAGTTGTAGGGTGACAGAGTTTTATGTGAGTCCAGCGCGTTGTGGAAATATTTACAGAAGAATTCATGACCTATACTGTACAGGCTATTGCTTCTTATTCGCATAGCAGTTAAATTAATAAATTTTTGCAGTGAATATTCTCTGGTTCGTCTAAACCAGCCTTTGCTCAGACCCACCAGGGACAGCAGGAATTGAAGGACTGCCTTCACTGGAAGATATTTTTCTGGGCTCTTGGAAATTTGCCACCTAAATCCTGTGGGTCTAAGTGTAAATTAAGTGGTAACCAGTGCTGAGAAATTGAGTCAAGGCTGAATACTATCTAAAGGAGACAGCAATAAAGACACTTCTTTCTTATCTAGTTTATTCTGATGAATTCTGTTAAAATATTAGTAGGCATTTTCATAGACACTAGTTGGATGCAGTACCATTCCTTGGCACTAAAACTGCTGGAAATAGAAAGAATAGTTTAATCTTAGGAATGACAACTTGTTTGTGGAGACCTTGAATTTTTAACAACATCTTAGCAACATTTGCCTCTCATTTCTCATGTTAGCCACAAAGCGTGTGAACCTGCTGAATATTCTCTTTGCTAAATGTAACTCAAACACAAAAATCAGACAACATCTAGCTACAGTGTTTTGGGCTACTCAAACTCTTGGGTCGATCTGACTTGCTATGTCTAGACTCCCTTGGTGGGAAAAATTAAAAAAATCCCAAAAGATGGTGTTAAGGTGTGATTTAATCCTTATTTAGATTAATTTTTTATGCTCAGTGAATTTCTCACAGTTTTTTATCCTCTAATAAGATGCTTAAAGAATTTTCCCATATAATTTACTTTATTTAGAAATGAGCGTCTTAAATCCCAGAAGTCCAGATCTCATAAAAAAATACTTACCCACTGTTGTTGGCTGTTGAATGACAAGACTGAGCATATTGCTCATAGAAGGTGGTCATACTTTGCTCTCTTATTAGTTTCAGTTTTATCTTTTTAATTTCCTGTATGTGCAACAAAAGTCAGAGGATTTGGCGAACACTGATAAAAAGGATTAAATCCTCAGTGGCTGTTGGAGATACTGCGGTTACGAAAACTGCAGCACACACTCGTTCTCACTGACAGCACTAATATTTGATTTTCTTTTTCGGGATAAATCTGTGTGGTCTACTCAATGGATGTTGCTGAAACTCAGGTACCAAGCTCTTTATAGACCTTTACCTGATTTGATCAGTAGAGGAGAAAGTATAGTTACCAAACCCTGCATTTATCTTTTGAGGCTTTTAAGACTGTGTTCAACTTAGTTCTGCCATAAGTGTTGCAGTCATGTTATTATTTTAATCAGAAATTCCTAGCATAAGAACCACACAAAACATTTTAAGGATGATTATGCTGCCTTTTTTTTTTTTTTTTTTTTTTTTTTTTTTTTTTTTGTTTTTTAGTTCATAGTGCTATTTTGTGATGTCATTTGTTTACTTAGTTACACCTGGCAAAGTCAATCTGTAGGCATTTCATTCTGTTATGACTTGCAGTAGAGACAATTGAAACTGAATATGATAAAACAAGCCACATCTGTTGGGACTCATTCAAAACAAATTTCTTTTACAGATAATTAGTTATTGATTTCAAACAAGTATTGTTAAAACTAAATATTTCTCTTAAAACAATTAGAAGATGACAAAAAAAATGTAAAACAGATTTTGTTTAGGAAGGTCAACAAAATGATTGACCTAACTTGCAACATGAAGAAAACATATGTCTATTCTTATTTGATTGTCTGCAATGCATATAGTACCATTGTGTTATAACCCTTCCCTTATTGTCTTTAACGAAAATGTATAGTCTTGTATAATACTGCTGCAGTTTTCAGTCCAGTCTTTCTGGACCTGGACTCATTCATAGTGTCATATTAATAATTTTTGTATTTATACCAAAGAGTTAAAATAGAATATGGAAAAATTGTGATGGATTATCCTAGCATAGCAATAAAATATTAATTCCTGATTAAAAGTACAGTGTATAGAAAAAAAATTTTTAAAAAGTTGAAAGAGAAAAAAAAAAGGAAAACAAATGAAGAAAAAAATGCACAAAAGGAAACAAAAAATGAAAAAAAGAAGTTTTAACTGCAAAGCAATGATCTATGTAAAATTAATTTTAAAGTTATTTTCCTGATATCTGAGGTTTTTTGGTTTGGTTTTTTAAAACCAATGCTTTAAATTTAATTGTAAAGCATATGCCTGGATAAATACATACTTGTTAATCAAGTACTGGATTTTGGCCTGTCGCAGCCACTTTTAGGAAGAGCTGAAGTAAACTTCCTCCTCAGTTTACTTAGGTAAAACTAGCCATCATGTTTATGTCCCAGGGACAAGGGTGACAGGAGATGCCAGGCAGGCAGGAGCTGTATCCCCACTGCCCTGGGGCTGCCTGGTCACTGGCCAGGTACAGCAGTGCTGTGCTGCTGGGGCAGGGGGGGTGCTGCCTTTTCAGGTTTTATCAGGAGCAGGCACAGCCAGAGCCCCCTCAGATCTGTTACTGATGTTTCTTCATACATTAAAAACGCTTAGGCAGTGTAAAATGCTAAAGCTAAACAACAACTGGTTGAAAATATATTCTGTGATTGGAAAACCTGAAAAGCTTTTGATTTTGATTGTGTTAATTGTCTTAAATATTTTCAATAATTCCAGATCTATTACCAGCTTGACATTCAGGCTAGGATAATACAAACACTTGTGAAGGTCTAAGCAAGCCATGAAGGTATTTATCATTTTAAAATCAAAGTTGTATGGTCATTTAATTTTGTGTTGTTTTGAATCAAAACTAAGTGGAGCTTACTAAATATTACAGAATTTGATAAAGCCACCAAATCAAGGACATAAATTGTATCTGAATGCTTTTGAAAAGAACTAATTCCATTAATTCTGAAACTAATCCATGTTTTAAAGGATTTGGCACAGAAAGAGCTATTCCCTCAACTGCCTTAAATGCAGGAAATACAAAAATCTGCCTAATCTCTTGCTTGAAGGCACACCTTTAATTGACTGTATTCTTCCACTTTGTCATTATGGAAATATAAATATTATCCTAGTCAAATTATCCTGCTGGTCTCTTACGCTCCTCCTAGCGTCATGCTTCACATAGATAATATAGATTTATTCAGCATTTTATTTGATTACAATTTTTCCAATCTAAGATATATATCACTCTGTTTTTTACATAAACACCAGAATTGATACCTAATGTATTTATTTTCACTGTATATAGAAATATATACAATACCCCTCAGAAAAGAGGTATTTGTAATTCTAAACAATTTGTCTCAATAAACCACTGTTAAATCTACATTCACATATAAAATGCAGTAGGAAAATACAGTTAATTTGATCATTTAGACCAAAATATCTACAATTTTTATGCTATTAGACATTTTCTTTTAAAGGAGTGAAAGATAGAATGTAAAACAGAGCCATACAATAGATCCTCCATTGTTCAGCCTGCAGCAGAGAAGGTTCTGGGAAGACATTTCTGCTGCCTTTAAGTACCTAAAAGAGACCTACAAGAAAGAGGGAGAGGGACTTTTTACCAGGAAGAAGTGACAGCACAAGGGAGAAGGGCTTTAAACTGGAAGAGAGTAGTTTTATATCAAATAAAGGAAGAAATTCTTCACTCTGAGGGTGGTAAGGCCCTGGGTCACCAGAGAAGCTGTGGATGCCCCATCCCTGGAGGTGTGAAAGGCCAGTTTGGATGGGGCTTTGAGAAACACGGTCTAATAAAAGGGGTTCCCATAGTAGGGAAGTTGGAGCAAGGTGATCTTTAAGGTTCTTTTCTAAACCCATAGCATTCTATGCTTCTATGATTAACAACTCCACTTTATTAGTTTATTATTCTTGATTAATATTTCTTTACATGGCAATCGTTTGACAAATCTGATATGTTCAACTAATATATGTATTGTTCTTTCTAAGTTATCTTTTCAGGATAACTCAAGATTGTTATTTTCAAATTTTCCATTAATTTGATTTTTTCCCTTTTTCCTTCTTCGTTCTGTTTTTCCCTGAGTCAGTTTATTAATACAATATCTCACCACACTGTCCATAAAAAAGTTTTTCTTTGCTAATTTCAAATGTAGTGAAATTTAACTTAATTTAGACTTTATTCACATCAGTGCAGCTGATTGTTTCCTTCTAATGAACAGTGATGATGTTAATTTGATCCTCCTCCAATTAATTTATCAAAATACTCTGAATTTTTCAGTCCTTCTTCTGCTAAATATAGCTACACAGCTATGAATTTTGCTGCTTCATATTCTCAAATTCTTGCAGAGACATACTTAATTACACACAATCTTGTCCTTATTGCTTCCCAATTGGTTCCCTTATATATTTTTACATTGATAATTGGCAGTATAATGCCACATTCTTCACCTATGTCAATGCTTTTAATACACAGCTATGTTTTATCTCTCCTTTTTGTGAATATGAGCTAGAAACAGATCTCTGACTGATTTTTACAAAAGATAATTTAAAATACCTTAACACACTACAACTACTTAGTCTAAATATCTACTGTTAATTGTTATATCCTCAAAAGAACTCATTGGAAAGAAATATTTTTTCTTTGCAGGTTTTATACATCCCTTATTGTTCTTTAAGACTTCTACTGAAGAATAAATTTCCTCAATTATTACTTCACTATAAACAAAACTAATCAGTGAATTCTATTCTATTCTATTCTATTCTATTCTATTCTATTCTATTCTATTCTATTCTATTCTATTCTATTCTATTCTATTCTATTCTATTCATCAGTTTTTCAGAGGTTTGTGCATTGAAGTGGGATTCTCACCTTCTGACACAGCACTTGATCAGAGTATTTTGAGAGCATAGCAAGGCTCAGGACTTTCAGATGGATATTAAGGAGTGGTGACTCATTGCAATAACTCACTGCACGTTGTTTTAGCAATATAATTTGTTGTATTACGTTTCTGTTAATGTGTAACAGCAAAGTCACTCACTATAAATTTCCTGTCCTAAAGAGAGTGCACAGCATAAAAATATCCAAGAATGTAGGGAAGGAGTACCAAGAGGTGTGTGAGGTCAAGGCTTTTCATATAGTGCAGCAGCTTGCAGAATGAAATTAAGGCAACTCTTGAGTGAATAGTGCAATGTAGGACATATTTGACAAATGTAACTACATGCATCTTTGAGTTACATGTTTATATTCCTGTCTTTGCATGTTTAAATTCTGTTATAAATGACTTTGTTAGCACAATTATTTCTAATACTGATCCAGCATGACAACCAACACCAAAATAGATTACTCTCACCTGGGAAAGGAAGTGTGTGTGTGAACTGTTGAAAATCATCTTAGCACAGTACGCAAAGATTATGTGGGAAGGAAAAAATATAAATACCCCCAAAACGACAATAAGTAGTAAGGATGCTGAGGGTGGTTTCTCCACATGGTAAGATGAAGGCTAATTTAACTTCTCATAGAGGGCTCAGTTATTAAATCACTGAACCTCTAGGACCTAAGCTACCATGTGCATGCAAATGGAAATTCTGGAAACGAAAACTCAACCCAAGCCCAGAAAATCTTTGAAAAATAAAAGGCAGTAATGGGCAATTAATTTACCAGAATTCAGGCATTCCCTGTTTCTATTTTTATTTCAAAAGGATAAGTGACACATCAGGAATATTTAATGGAAGGAAACCCTCAGGAATTTATATGATCAGATAAAAAAGGTGACCTGAAAAATGTTATCTGGAAACATTCTTAGTCAGAGAACATCCATACCACAGACCAGCTATAACAATACGTGCATGACAGCTTGGAATACACAGACTCTTTCTGATATTCACAATGTAAAATAAGGCAGGAAGAATTCAGAGTCAGCCTTGTTCTCATCATCCCCGAAGCATCAGCCTATTTAACAAAAGGGTTGTAAGTGTATTGTTCCCATGCCATCTTCTCATATCTGGCAAACCCTCACTCTAAATATTTGCAAAAAAACAGCTCAAGGATTTGCTAATGGCTCATCACCTTTTACTGAAGGTTGACATAAAAAAATAACCTTGTTGCTTAACAAGGTCCCCACATCCCTTAAGCGTGCCATCCTGCACATTACCCCATTATCTCTGAGGCCTCCTATGGAATATTAAAATGTTGTAAAACTCTCTTGGTACTTTTCTGCATTTTTCATTCATTTTTCAAAGTCTTGTATTCTACCTTCTGTAACTTAAATTCCTACTGACTTGTACCTGTCCTTTTTCTCATTCTGCTCCTCACCACTCAGTCTTCTGGAATATTTTTTATTTCTTCTTTAATATTATTTTATTGATTGTTGTATTGTACTAACTTTCAGTGTGTAAGTGCAATTGAGGGGTTTAAATTCTGTGTTAATCATTAGTAACATTCTTAGGAAACATGATCTGTTTGACATTGAGGTTTTTTTTTTTCTCCAAAGATACCAGCTAGACTACAACCAATTGCAAAATCATTCTGATGTTTTAGCCTCAGGTTTTTGGAACATCTCAGACTGTTCTCTTTTCTACATAGTTAAATTATTCTCTACTGATTTAATGAATGCTGAATTTTTCAATAAGTAGATTAATAAAACTGGTAGATAGGGAAAGGTGTTCATGAACCTATGTGACAAGATATTGCCAAATAGCTGGTCTTGTTGACTCTTTTCATGCCACCTATCCACAGAATGGAAAATCTGTGAACATCCTGGGGGACAAATAAACCAACAAATTCAGAAACATAAAAGGAGAAAAAGAAGGAAACCATTTAGTCGCAGCTAAATACAAGTTCTGCTAGGGGATGAATGGCAGGTAGTTGGGATGTCTTCCCAGAAGGCAGCTGCATGGTCTGGATTTACTGCATGGGGATGGGCCAACGGGACCTCGCAGCCCAGTTTTGCATGTCCTTTCAGTACCTGCAAGTTCTAGTAGTCAGAACTCAGGACCCTAAAGGAAGATCAGATTTTACAGGTTCTTACTCAATGAAACTCAGCTGATTCTCTATGAGGAATTGAAAATCTGGCTTCCCCAAGTACAAGGATATTCACTTACACTCATCTAGTTACCCTGTGTTTTTATTGTTCACTGACAGTGACCAGGGAATAGCAATCCCATCTGGATATGATAAGAAATTACTTGAACATTTCCTCACATTCAAGATATTTGGTTTGGTTTGTTTTTTTTTTTTTAATTTTTCATGAACTACAAGATTTTGGCAGGGACTGTGTCAGAAGTACTGCAAAATACATTGGTTCCCACAGTATTGCCAGGCTGGTTTTCAAGCCAGATTGGTTTGGCTAAGTTCAACTTCTGTCTGACTGTTCTAATTTGCAGATGAATATTATGAATGAAGGAGCACTGATTAAATTTCTTAATCCATCTATCTATGTAGCAGTTTCACCCATCCTATGTAGCAGTTTCTTGATAAAGGAAGACACTAGAGAAGATAATAAGACAAGTAGAGGCGATGTGAGAGATGGGTATTCTTTACCTGTTTGAACCTGAATTTGAAAAATTATATTGAGATAAATGCCTTGGACTGCAGTCCAGCAGAAATATATAGAGAGAACAATAACTTTTCTAAGCTGTAGCTCTCTTGAAGACAAATGGGAATACATAAATGATAAGTATGATGATGTTGTGTGCACTTTGTATAGGCAGCTGGGAATAGGATGATAAACAAGTCTTGCCTTTTCCATTACATATTAGTATTATGACTCCATGCTCAACAACAAAAGCTATATGCTTTTTCCTCCACATTAAGGTGGAATGAAGACTTTAATCATACTATTTAGATGAAATGTTCCTGGAATGGCAAGGTTTTTACTGCTGGGTGGAATAGATTTGCTGCCATAGCAAATTTCAGGTTTTATATGCAGTAACTAGGAAATAATCAGTGGGTCCTTGCATGCACTTTGCATTCTGCCTACGTGAGCAAAGGCTGCAGTGCAAATGGGAGAAAAAGCCTGGCCTTGCAGTCAGTTACCATAGTTAAAGCTTCCAACTCAACAAAGCAAACCCTTTTCAAAGCCACACTCTGAGCCAGTGCCTTTGGACTTTCCAGATGCTGGTGGCAGGAAGTTTATGTGCGAAGACATGGAATGGGAATACCCAAAGTGCTATGAAAGCTGCCAGGTGGGAACAGACAACTGGAGCAGATGTGGAGTGCTGAGCCTCAGGGAAGGAGACCTGTTCCCTAGTAGGTGCTGCTGAACATCTGTTCAGAGAGATGATTCTGCACCACCCTGGCCAAAATATCCCCTTTTCCCTGGGCCTTGAACCATTCTGCACGTTCCCATAATAGCAGCCTCAGTTACCACTGTTTTCACCTCCAGGTTAGTTTTCACCTCCAGGTTAGCCACGCTGGGCATTGTACTAAATGAATTTGAAGTAATCTAATTTCCATCATATTTTCAGCCTGGGCACTCTTTCTTTACTATGACTTGGAGTTTTCCAAATTACAGATAGGAAAGAATCACAGGGTGCATTTACAGTACTTATAAAAATGTTCATTGTGGTTCTATTTTGGTGTGTTTACTTCAGTCATAAGAAAATTGAAAAAAAAATAAAGCAAAAATGAGTGTACAGTCAAATAATAAACAAATTTAATTTTTAACAAAAAAGGAAAATGTCAAAAATGTAAACAATAAAGCAGAGTAAAACTTCTAATGTGTTTCTGTGGTTCAGACAGGAGATGAGGAGTTGTTCTTGGCACTGTTGCATTTTTTCTGAGAATTTGGTTGGGAAACTTATATCTCAACTATGCATTTAAGTCACAGCACATTGTAGAAAGTGCAGAGGCGGGTCATTTTTTTGGTTTCAATCCCTGGATTAAATCAACCACATAAACTGGGTTTCTGAGGTCAGTTCCATTTTTTTTCCTCATATCTTAGTGTCCCAGGAATGTCTGAAAACATCTTGTTTTTCATTTCATCAGTGAAAACATTTGGGTTTTGCTTAAAAACCAAACAATTTAATTAAGACTTTTGCTACTTTGGGTGTTTTCTTTGACCAAGATTATCCAAAAAAAAGGTTAGTGTTTTCAAATTTTTTTGGGTCTCTTTTTCTTCTCTTCCAAAGCACATTTAAGTCGCTCTAAAAGATCTCAACTTGAAAACCAAAGATCATTAGCCAGATTTTATTATCATAGCATCATTTTTACCAAGCACAATCAGCTCTGAGGAATAAATATGTAAGACAGTCAACATCACTTGTTCTTGGGGGGGGAAATCAAAAAGTCTCTCAAATCTGTGGTTTTGTTTGGTTCTGTTGAGTTTTTGATTCAGAAAATGAATGCAGGCATAATGCATTTATTCATTGCATTCTAAAAAACTCATTGCTCTTATTTTGACTGCCATTTATTTTTTATTTCAGTGGTGTGAAGAAGCCCTAATCAGGAATCAGCATGAGATATAACAGGTGGCTACTAACAGATGGGGAAAATACGAAGTAACAGCAAGACAATTGAGCTTGATGAAGTAAGCCTCAGTCTCAGTACAGCCCTTGCTACCTAGAAATGCAGTAAGTTGCCAGTCCTCCTCTTGATAAAATAACAAGCGGCCCCTAAACTATTCAGGACACCACTCAGAATATGTTGAGCATGTGCTCAAGGCTAAACTGGTTTAAAGAAACTGGAAATTAATAGAAAGTAAAACATCTGCCAATGTGATTTCCTGATATGCCTACAGTGAGGATTGGCCTGACTTTCCTCTCCTTTCCTTTCCTGAGTGTCTGTACAGCACACGCCATCTAGCCAAGGTGCTCACACATTTGTGAAATTTGTTGTAGCTTAACCAGTTACAGCAAATTGGCTGAGCCACAGGAACTGTGTGTTTGCAACGTTTTTGCCAGGAGCAAAGGCAGGACTATGTGACTTCTTGTAATTTTTTTTCTAAACCATTTTTGTTATTTCATAGTTGTTGGGTGAAGGAGCAAAAACAGGGTCTTCCAGGGCTACTTAGCTCATAGCAATTTTGTAAACAAGTAGGAAATTGTAAATTAATTTTAAAACTTAGTTCAAATTAGTTCAGGAAAGATTGGCTCAATGTTCCTGTATACATGCTCATTGCTTTTTTTTAATAGAAAAACATCAGCTGTTAACTTGCTTATCTCATCCTACTCATCTTAGCCTGCTTTTTCTCATCCTACTCTGAGCCTCTTCTACCTAAACCCCTGCTTGTAATGTATGAACAAGGTCAGTCTCTTTCTTCTCTGCTTGATGAGTAGTTTTGGTGACTATAATAGGAGAAAAACTCATAAAAAAGGAGAAAGGAGAATGAGTAAAATCAAAGTAGATCAGACAGAAGGCCTCAGTAAGAGATCTGCCTCTGGGTAAGGGAAAGCAAGTATTTCCAAGGGAACAAAGTGAAATTAGAATGATCATTTAAAAATTATTCCAGTGATACATATATTGTCAGCTGAGAAAAAAGTCTTTTTTAATCAGTGATATTATCTGTAACTGAATTTCCAGGTTCAGTAAACATATAACAATAAACAACATCTGTTTTCCAAGGTCTTCTGAAATTTTACAAGTGTATTTTAAATGCTGTTATAGCACTTTAGAGAAAACCTAAGAATTAATGCCAAGTCTTAGGGTCAGATCTGGAGTTTCTGTGGGAGTTCATCTATGTTAAAATGACTGAAAATGCTAAAGTACACAGCTAGATGCTTTAATTATTGGGTTTTTTGTTTACAGATGTTCATTTTGCCTGTCATTCCTCTACTCATGAACTACTTGGAAGTCTTAAATCATGTTATTTAGTGTTTTTCTCTTCTAAAAGAGGAGTAGCAGTAGACTGGTGGTAAGTTCCCTTATATTTACAACAGTAGTTTGGATGTCAGTCACAGCACCAAATGTCAAACTGTGGAAGATATTTTTGCAGCAGCATCTGGCTCTTCACAGGTTTCCAGATGCTGCTGCATTGGTGGTTTTGGAGTTGTTTCTGGGTCATTTATTTTGGGACATGGGTTGTCTGACTGTTTTGTCCTCTCAGAAATTGTTTTCTTTTGATTTAAGCTAAAATAGTTGAGATTTAGATGTACAGTTCCATATATAATTGTTTTATAAAGTAAAAACACTTAGGGAGGTACACAGAGCAATATAGTACACATAACTCATGCAGATTACTTTTTGTGCATTTTGTTTGGAGATATGACCCATTGTACTCTGGAACATTTCAGAAAACAGGGATTTGTAACTACTAAATAGCATCAGCAAAGTGCTTAAACAGCAATGAGACTTAAACAGGAATTAGTGTAAAAGTCATTGTGGTCATGCTGCTGGCAAAAATAATGCTATTCTTAGTAATGGGAAAACAGATGATGCTTTAAAACCCAAACCACAAAAAATGTTAAATAAGGTGTTTGAACTCATCTGTGGATTTGGTCCTCAACAAGGGACTGTGGGCAGTTGCATTTTCACAAGGCAAAGGGCAAGGCAAGAACCTTCAGAGTAGGATATATAGACAAGGGCAAGCTCAGATAACAAAAGTCTTTGGCACTTGTGATGCCAAAATAATGCCAGTAATACATGACTTTTGGTGCACAGAATATCTAACACAATGATGCAGTTATTTCGTTTTCAAAACGCATTTCAGAAAGACCACATTAGGGTCACAATTTTCTTTTCACAGCTCATCAGCAAGGCTATAGAACGTGCTACATATTCTGCAAAAAACTGTCTTTGGACTGCTTGGGAGAGTCTTTAGAATCTATGGGAATTGTTTAACAAATCCTTCTGCTTGCAAAGCCACTTCCTTTCATTACGAGTGAGACAAACAAGGAATAAACAAGCTTTGCAACATAAAAATCTCCCAAATTATACTAAACTTGAATTCTTGTCCTTATTAATGTTATTGTTTAAGATACCAAATGTCTTGGACCCTTCCAAAAGTTAAATACAGTCCTGGTTCACACAGGTAGATTATCATCTGTTTTCTGCTAACATAACCATGCTTTAGGGCTTGGACTCTAAAGTAAGGATTTCATGTATGCAGAAAAACACACTATCTTTCAGCCAAGTCAAGTGTTCTACTATGGTAAAACAATGTGAATTTGGAATAAAGGAAGATAAAGTATTTTAAAGTAGTGTTAAAGTAGAAAAGTAGTGTTAATTATCAGAAACAGTATTTTTTTCAACAATGGCAAAAAATCTGAAACATTAGAATTTGTCTCAGAAATAAATGCTCACAGAGAAGTAATGAAATGACCAAATGTTACCACGAGCTTCTAGATCACCAAAATATCCATCAGCTCATCACAGAGATGATTGGCAGAGCTCCATTTTTATGCTTGTAACTACCTCAAGCTATGTAATCTTGAACCCCAATAAGGGCTCCAACCTGTGAGATATACTTGCATGTTTGTTTCTGCACAGGTTCATGTAGACACCATTTGATTATTCTCATGTGCAGTCTGGAGGTTACTGTTTACTTCAAGATTATTTTTTCCATTTGCTGAATATTGCACGTTAAAGGACACATGGTGATTTACAGGAATTCACATAAGAATATCCAAAATATGCAGCCACAGAGCAACATACATGTCAATAATAGACGCATTTCACTGTGGCCTATAACTGTACAAAAGGGCAATTCAAATAGCAATCTTAAATGTGCCAATCACATCCTATTTCTAAGGTAATAAACAGTTTGGGGAGAGTAAAATAAGGAATATGTTTTCAGAATCACAAACATAAATAGTTCTGTAAAACACTGTCTACTTGAGGTTTAATCAATAGCTATTAAAGTTACTGTACAGGTTCTTACAGGATTCTAATAGGCTTTGGAATAGGACATCAATGGTAACCCAGTCAGTGTAATATATTTTTAAGACATAATGTTTAAATTCAGACTTATCTTTTTTTTCAAAGCAATAGACAAAATAAATAACAACTTATTTTCCTTCTCCATCCCACACCCTGTCACCCAACACCATTTGCATAATAGTGCCACCATACAAAGAATGAACAGGTGTATATAAGATAACATTTCATATCAGGTAGATTAATTCATTCCAAGGAATAAAGCAGCAGAATATTTTTTCTTAAAAAGAGTACTTAATGACAATATTGCTAGTAAGAAAATATTATTTTGAGCGCAAAATATTTTGGAAGGAAAGATAAAGTTATAATTTACATAAGGAAGGTTCATTGAAAATGTTCAAGAAGTCTTAGACAATTAAAAAAAGTAGAAACACAATATTTCTGTTTTCATTTATATCAGATGGCCATACTTTTATGATACTGCAAAATATAAATTCCTCATGTCTGGACCAAAAGACTATAGATATGGTACTTCTTTAGAAATAACTTATAAAGGTACTCACAGACACAACTTTAATCTGTGAATATACTAAATTGATAATTTCATAATTTGAGAAGTGCTGGAATATATTTAAAGAAGGAATTTGAAAAAAGAAACTAGCAATGAGGGTTTTTTTTCAGAGCAGGAGGCAACTCTACACATAAACCCCAAGTCTGCAACACTATTTTATATTCTATAAACCACCTACACATGCTTTAAGCTAAGAATGTATTTAAAACACCTCCTCTAATTGAGGCATAGGTTTGCATTTACTGAACTGAGGGCAGCCAAACTGATAGCAAATTTATGTCACATGTAGAAGAAAGCAACAGAAATAGTGGTGTTTATATAAAATTTATAAATAATAATAAAAAAAGAGTGAAAATGTACGACACTGAGGAAAACCAGTAAAGAACACATTTCTTTCAGTACTTCTAAATTCTGAAAATCCTTTACTTTAAAATTATTGTAGGAATAAGAGATATCTGTTCTCCATTTTGTTTTCTAAAATGAACAACAAGATTTGCACAAGAAAAATGAGGGGTCAGTTTGAGTCCTATGTATCCCATGCATAAAAAAGTGTGCTTACAATACAGTTAAAAATAATGCATTATCATTTGTACCAAAAAAAATAGCAAATTTAATACAGCTTGCTAGTAGGGATGACCTAATAACAGTTGATGCTGAACTATATAAACTTTTTAAATATCTAAGTTAAAACAAATTATTACTGACAGAGTTTCCATTTTTTCTCCTGCTCTTTCCAGCACTACACTAACAAGGGAAACTTTCTTTTGACTTCATCTGACACTGACTTCTTCTTTCTTTGCCTCAATTTTCCCATTTGCACAATGCGTCCTGTGGTATTTATAACCCTGGAAAGTCCTTTATGATCAGCTGAAAACAAGATGTTAGGTAGCTGCTAGACACCCTCAGCATGGCTCCCCACTACGCAATGCTCACTGTGGAGAACATCTGTAGCCTTACTCATAATGATAAATGCAACATTTTGCGTTACTGAGCAAAAGAAGTGCTACATACAATAGAATCACAGTCATTTGTATTCCAGTGACACCCACAACGTGCTAGCCACTGTTCTTGCACACACATACAGTCAGACAGGCCCTAAAGACCAGGTTTTTGGGAAGTGACAGCAGCGCTTTAATGACGTGTCAGTAGCTGACAGCATCAGAGACAGCAGCATGATACGTGCTGTAAGGCACAATACATCCTAAGCTGGCCACATCTATTCAGAGACGAGTCTAGATAAGCCTTTTCATTTATGGGGATGCAGAATCCCCACAAGAACTGTGTTTAATTGGAGGTACTTGTAAATATATAATTGTAAAGGCTAATAAATTCTAATTAACAATGCTGATTCCTAAAAACCATAACCATATCAACTCTGCACTATATGAGATTAAATATAAGCATGTAATAAAAGACAATCAAGAATCTTAAAATATTCACATGGTAAATGAAATTATTGGTGAAGATGGGGAAATGTAGTCATATTGGCACTGCCTTATTTTTCCACATTTTCTTGGTTTAGATGATTTGTGTGGACCATTTTCAGGTAGAAATCAGTTTTTCTAAGAGACACAAAAGCAAAAATTGGTAGAATTAGCTCAGGCATTGTCAGCTTACAGACAGCATTTTGTGAACACTTCAGTTCTAGTGATTTTTATGGGGTACTGTAAAGGCTTCTTCTCAAAATGTACTTGCTATGTCTTACAACTATTCTTTCTTTGAATGAAGGGTATGTTCTGCCTAAGGGCAAAGCACGCATTGTGTATATATTAGGTAACATTCTCTCCATTACTAAGTGGAGATTTGGTTCTCTCCAAACAATATTGAGTAGAATGAAGCTTCCAAACACGGAAAGATTTTTTGTGATTTTTCGAAAGGAAACATTAATAGAATCTGTAGGGGGAGAAAAAAGGAAAATACTTGCATTTCCCACAGCTTAATGAAACAATCAAAATGACACAGGAATTCCATTTCTTAACACCAATTGTAAAATATTATCTTAAAACTCATGGCTGTATGAAGAATTGAGGAAGAAATGGGATTCTTAATGCTGAAAACATTTAAGCATAAAGAGAAGAGTATCTGGGGAGGATAGAAGATTGACAAAATATATGAAAACCTGTTCTTTGACAAAATATTTTGAAAAAAAAAATGTTTTATACACATTCAGTAAACTTGTTTGGGTTTGAGGTTTTGTTTTGGTTTTGTTTGTTTGTTTGTGGGGTTTTTGTTTGGGGTGATTGTTTTGATTTGTTTGAGTGATTGTTTTGGTTTGGTTTTGTTTTTGTGAGAGAAAAGTGTCATTACAGAGATCAGTGAACTCTTTCTTTTCTATTATTTCTATATTACTCCTCTACCAGTTGTTCAAATGTTTGTTGCCCCACATTTTCAAAATGACAGATTGCAGGTTAACTATAATTTTTTTAATTACATCTGTAAATACCTTGCAAGTTTTTCTAATGTAACACTTCCTTTTCTCCCTCTTTCACCCTTCCATTTAATGGTTAAGCCCATAAGCCCAGTTAAATCATCTTTATGTTGTGTTCACACTGATTGCAGCATGTTCAGGGCATAGTTGATTTTGGCTATATCCATTACTCACCTTGATCTTTATATAAGCTATGATTGTTTTCTGTAACTGCTAAGAAACGAAACTGAATGCTGCTGGACTATTTACAGAAACACTATTAGGAAGTTCTGTCATTGGTAAGAATTGCTGGCTTAAGAAAATTTGGAAGGGTTACTTCCTGTTGTGTTCAGATGGAAGCCAAGTGCTGGAATGAAACCAATGCATGTATTGTAACACCTGACATGCTAGGAAGACCCATCCAAGGCTTCTCTTGCCAGAACATTGTTTTTGCTGATAAGTGACTACTATAAATGAATCATTAAACAGGAATCAATTTGTTGAAACAAAATGAATATGAAAAAAAAATTAAAAGTTGTAGAAAAATTCCAGTAGCAAAAGGTACCTTTGGTATTTCTCCTGTGGAGAATGAATCACTTGGCCAAAGCAAGCACAAATTCACATGTTATATTAAACTTCTCAGAAAGAGTAGAATGGTGCACAGCAAGGCATCATTCTCTTTTATCCTTGGCAATCTGATTTGGAACTGCTCTGTATAATGCTGACACACTCTTGATGAAAAAGTATCCCCAGGCCTAAATCTCCATTGCCTGGAGAACCTAGCATTTCTTACTAGCATGCTGCAAAGCTTCTAGGGCACACAGGTATTATTATTATTATTCCTCCTTATTTCTCTACTGTACATACCTCAAATGAGGGTTTTTTTCACCTCAGTTTTTCTAAAAGCCTTGATTAAATTTTCCCTTTGTAGTAACTCTAGTTCCTTTTTCACCCTGATAAGAAAAAGAAGAAAAAGCAGATGTCCCCCCAGTCTTTAAAAAGCCAAGAAGAAGAACCCAGGCTGACCTGCCAGTCAGCCTCACCTCAATACCTGGGAAGGTGACAGAGGTGACAGTGGCCTCATTCTGGAGGCCATCTCTAGCCAGGGGGATTATAAGAAGGTGATTAAGAATAGTCAGCATACATTCATTGGAGGTAAATCATACTTGGCCAACCAGATTGCCTTTTAGAATGAAAAAATCACCTGGATGGATGAGTGGAGATTTGTGGACACTGTCTACCTCAACTGCAGCAGTGTCTCCTCAGCATCCTCATAGGCAAACCCAGGAAGTGTGGGTTGGATGAGTGGGGAGTGAGGTGAATTGAGACCTGGCTGAACAGCAAATCCCAGAGGGTCATAACCAGGTAATGACCTGGAGGCCTGTCATGAGTGGGGTCCCCCAAGGTTCACTACTGGGACCCACTATTGTTTAACTTCTACATCAGTGACTGGGATGAGGGTCCAGATGCCTCCTCAGCAAGTTCACCAACAACACAAAGCTGGGAGGAGTGAACAACATTCCTGAGTGCTGTGCAGCCCACCAGAAGGACCTGGGCATGTTGGAGAGATGGGCAGAAAGGAACCCATTCAAATTCAGCAAAAGTAAATGCAGGGTCCTGCACCAGGGGAGGAATTAGGACCCCTAATTCTCCTAGGCTGTGTGATCCCCTTTATACCCACAACTTTGGGGTTTTTTTCTGTGTGACATCATTAACATGCACAAAGTATGTTTTCCCAGTTTTCCATAAAAGCTGTTACAGAACTGATTATTAAGCAAAATTTACTTTTCAGTAAAGCTGTCTACAAGCTCCTCTGCATAATTTAACAGTAATTTATAAAGTGACAGTTGTAAGGTAGTCCCATAAGATGAAAAAGCATCAGAGGAAATAACGTTTTTCAAGAAGAAAATCTTGCGCACTGGTGTGACTTGCATTATTAACAAGATTATCTCGTAAGATAGTGTTGTTAATAATAAACATAGCCACATTTTTCACACTGCATTGCAATGGTGATTCTTAGGCTTCAGTCACGCAAAGAAAAATTATTAACAGACAAGAAACTAACCTCTTTGGAAAAGGCCTTAAAAGGATATTGCAGCACAGATTAAATACAAACTCACAGACCTCACAAATTTTAAGTCTGGAAAGCCTGGCCATTCAAGAGGAAGTTTCTACTTAAGTTAACAAATGTTTGAAAGCAAGGAAATATAAAATTAATGGCATGCAGACAACATACATCTGCTGTCATATTCCTTCCCCAGCAGAGAGTTTAAGGAAACTTTTCAACATTG
This sequence comes from Emberiza elegans, assembly GCA_024865655.1. Classification (NCBI taxonomy): domain Eukaryota; kingdom Metazoa; phylum Chordata; class Aves; order Passeriformes; family Fringillidae; genus Emberiza; species Emberiza elegans. The sequence continues at coordinate 8,139,152 of JALJVW010000072.1, forward strand.
AATCTCTGAGTTTTTTAACCTTATGGACTGCTTAATCAAAGAATTTTGACTTTTTTTCCCAGGTTAAATGCTGAATATTGACTGTCTATTATCTTGTTTGCAGACTAGATGAGAAAACTTCAAGACAACATAACACAAGTATATTTATAGCAAGTTCCCAGGAGCAGAGATAAAGATCTAAGATTTTCTGCACTTTGAGAAGATGTGTCACTTAACAATATGCAGAGGACATAGTCAAAACAGGACAAATGGAAGTTAGTGCCTAGCTGCATATGGATATCTTATCTATCATCTGGAATTCTGACAAAACAGTTCTGAGCAATTCAGCACCCCCACTCTAGGGGACAAAACAAACTTATTAAGTAATAGTTGGGTTTTCTAATGTAATTTTTAAAATGATGTTGTTCAAAATGAAGAAAATGAACAAAGAGCATATTGTCTTTCATAGCCTGCAAAATTGCTCATCTTGTTAGATTTGGCTTATGATGCAAGTTATACTTCAAAGCCCTTTTAACAAAGAACACTTGTTTATGTCACGTGTGTTTGATTTACTCTTAAGCTATTATCCTAATGGAACTTGTGACTTGGAATTGGTTCATAACCAATATGGTTTTTCATACCAGTTAAATACATGAAGTTTCTCACTTTTACAGGGCTAATTAAGAGATAATGAACAAGAGATAATACCTTCCCCCAAATTTTCCATTAAAAATAAAAAGCTACAATTCTTCTGTCTACATAGGACATGTTGTAATAATTTAAACAGATGCTAAGGATGATAAGTACTGACAGCATGTTTTATTGTGTGCAATGAAAGTCTCCAACTTTTCAAAGAAATTACATTTTTTGTTTATCTTATCACTAGTAATAAGATAAACAATTCGTATGGACATACAAAACCTCAAATTTCATATTATCAGTCAGGCAGAAAACCAAAAACATATAAACAAAGTAGAACAATATGAGAACCCATCCCTTCCCATACATTCACACTTTCTGAACTGTTTCAATTTGAAATAATATTGTCTCAGTCTGCTTAAAAAAACACTGCACAGTATCCAGACTAAGAGAGAGGCTGGAGCTGGTGTTGGGTTTGTCTTGTTTCCAAGAGGTATTTTATGTATTCTTTCTACTAACAGTGGTTTGATTTCAGCCTTTTGCCTAATAACACATTTCTGTACAGATGATTGATTTGGCACAGGTCTTCAGGAAAGCAGCCTTGTGTTGCTGGCTACACATCTTTTAAGTAAATTTATGTCTTCCATAGTATCAATTAAACGTGAAGATGGAACAAAATATGCACAAATTTTTCATGCTGAAGATGCAGGAGATGGGGACAGAAAGATGAAAGATGAAAATCTGAAAAGTTGAAAAGTAAAAATTGTAAACTACAACTAAATATTGTGGTGTATACAATCCTTCTCCCTACATTTCAGCCCTTGACAAAAAACATGATACATAAAACATGCATTTTAAAAAAAATTCCTAACCTTCCATGAAGACTTAATTAATGACATGCTCTTTCTGCATACTTGTCATGTCCTCTACGCCTTGCTTGATGTGGTATAGTTGTTTTCTCTAGAGAAAAAGGTTTAAAAAAAAAAAAAAAAAATCTTTACATACACAGCTGGAAATGCATTTAAAGTCAGGCCTATCCATCCTCTTCACACATCAAATGAATCCTTTTGGATTCAACACGAATTGTCTATTCTCCATTGTATGTGTACATACACCACATCCTTTTAATCCTAGTGACTTACTATCTCTGTAAGAACACTGTCTCCAATGAAAGAACAGAAGACAGAAACTAACAAAAAAATGCTCTATTATACAAGAGTAGAATGGCTCAACATATTTGAAGTGAGCTATTTATAGAAATCATTGCGAGGTTATAAACATTTAAATCAATCCCTTACTTTTCTGCTTTGCTCATGGCAATGACCTAAAGAGGCAAAAGGTCCTGGAGACACTGGGAAGCAAATACATAACCATAAAGAAATTCTTCCATTCAGTCTGTGGATTGTTATGCTAACCTGATGCAGGAAATGCCCTTGAATGGATACATAAGCACTCCAAAGAAGAGAGAAGTAGGTATAAAATCATCTGGCCAGGAGCTCACAACATCCTCTACAAATATCTGCATTAAGATCTAATTAGTTGTTCATGTCCATGAACACAAGAGAGGAAGCGATGAGTTGAACTGTTGAAAGAAGGATGTTGTCCAAGAGTAGAAGGAAATGCCCTAACCGTAATGGCAGCTCAGTCCATTTGATTGCCTGATGCTTTGCTGCTGCTTTCAAGTCAGAAAAAGACCACATTAGAAAGAGTGCCTACTATTTATTACATGTTTTCTATTGAAATATTCAAACTTCCTTCTTAAGCCATCAAGAATCTTTCTGTATCAGATTTCTCACTGATCAGCACCAATTGGTGCTCATAGATTATTTTTAGGTGACAGCAGGCAAAGAAATAGTTAATGTACTAAAGCAGTTCATGTAGTAAAGCACATTAATAGAATTAGTGTTACTGCTTTTAATACTGCTGCTATAACTGATACCAATATTACTATTTTTTAGGCTTTGTCTGAGCAGTACAAATATTTTCTTTTGTCTAGTTGATTTTAAGATTTTAAATCAAAATACAAGCAGGAAAACAAAAGGTAGAAAAAACCTAAGGGTCAATCAGTTCAGGAATCAACAGAGAATTTTAATCAGAATAGAAATTAGATCATGTGATCCTCAAAAATCATCCTGGTCAGCTTCGTACACCTCTGCTTCTGTCACGACACAAAGAGATAGCAACGTAACAGTATATGCCTATATCAGTTTAACATGCAGCAATGTAGTTATACTTTGCTTCACATACATAATGCTAATTATGAAAGTTCTTCATTAAATTTACCCATGAGGTATCATAAGAGTTAGGGAATGACCCCGCTTTTCAGAGCAGGTTATAGTCTCACCACCAGAAATTTATTTGAGCTACAGGATGCTTAGAGACATGTTAATGTAATATGTAATCCTTAATAACACTGAAATCAACTGAAAGTGTGCATTCATGCATATTGCTTTAAAAACATGAATATTGCACTAAAAGTATAGATATTATCTTTTTTTAGCAAGGCATTAAGCACAAAAATCTCATTTTATTCTACAAATTATAGGATATGAAAACACTGGGAAAATAAGGAAATAGGGTCTTTGAAGTCATAAACAAAGGAAAGTTATAAAACTTCCATGGGAAAATAAGCAACTATTTACTGTAGGGTATTGCTCAAACCTGCATTATTTTTTACAGGCAAGAAGGCAACTGTAATATTTTAAAGCTCTTGTTACAGTAGCAGGACATGCTTTTCTTTCATAGCCTCCTTTCTCAGGTGGTTGCCACATGTTTGGCTTCTGTGCAAAGGTATATTATTTCATGATTTACCTCTCTGGCACACTTTTTGGTTGAGAATGGGGAGATTTCTTTTAGCATTAGAATGTTTAGCCATTCTGCAGAATAAATATAAACCAGCACAGCAGAGGCTACATTGTGGATTACAGAAGAGAAAGGAAACAACTGAAGAATGAATCAAAATAGAGAATCTGGCCACTGCTCAGAGGAGCCTGGAATGAAGCAGCTATCCACTTGAATTGAGGGACTGTCCCAAAATTCCTTATTATAGAATCATATGATCATTTGGGTTGGAAGGGACCTTAAAAACCATCAAGTTCTGACCCTCCCACCATGGTGGGATGGTTTTCTTTTCTAGAAAGGAATTTTTAGTTGTAAAGATGTCTGTTAAAAAAAATCAGAAACTTATGCAAGTAATGTACAATCCATCAATAGCTATCCAAAAACCTTCAGAACCAGCCTTAAGACTCCAAAAGTCCATAAATTCTCCTTTCCATTACTAGTAAATATTAGAGCCAAAACAGCAATTTACCCTCCACACATGAAATATGTATTCTAAATTAATCTCATGGAAATTGTAACTGATGTCTAAAAATTTTAGTTTGTTTGCTTATTCATTTTGCTCTTTTGAGATCTCTTTGGGACCACAAGCAAGTCAGGGCAGAAAAACACTGTGAGAGGCTGATTTTATCGTATTTACCATCTGACAAGAAAGAATTACAGAAATCTCCCAGAGGTGTTTACAATCAAGAGGTTTGCCCAGCAAAAGAACTTATGATTTCTTTCACTGAAATAGCCCATTTGCCAACCTTTTTAAGTTTCACCCTCAATAGAACTGAAATTACCTCAATTCAAAACCAAAAACACCGGTGCAAAAATAAATGCCTACTGCTGTATGGTAAGGTCATGATGTGAGATATCCTTTACTTTCAGTGGGTGACCATGTAGTGGCTGGGGTCATATTTTCTTCTGTAACGTAAGTACAGTTCCCAATTACTTTTCCTAGCCCTCTATTTTTATCACTTTTCTTGTTTCAGCCACAAGTAACTCATACTCAATATATTAAAATTATGTAAAATTTACTGTGCTGCTCTTTTCTTCTGCGTTTCCTAGCCATGCTGCTTTTTAAAATGATTTTTATTGTGCCATTCAGAGGGAAGGAATTAGAAAAGTGAGAAAAGGCTGAGAATATGCACCATGTTCTCTTTTGGGTTTGACTCTTGCTGCTCTGCCTGCTTTCTTTGATGGCTTCACCACTTTGAGCCACACACATGCAGAGGTCAGTTGTGCTAACCTCCATGGGACAGATTTTATCTGGTATGGCAGTTCAGACTCCAAAGCAGCTGCTAGTTCATGTCATCAGCACATCTGGCTCCATATATCTTGAATTTTCCTTTTAACAGTGTAGCTGGATGTATAGGAAGGACTAAGCATGCGGTCAACTGCTCATGAGGTGTTTGCCTTACTGTGAGCCTCAGAAACAGTTTCCCTATTTTCTTTTCCTAGGGACAGGACTTAAGTCTGCCTCAGTTTGTTTAAGATGCAGTTTTTCATCCAGGGCAAAATCTCATCTCCACTGCTAGCAATTAGCATTTTGGTATTGATTTCCATAATGGCAGAAATTTTTCTTAGATGCACAGCATAGGGAGCTGAGGAACACTGACAAAATTCAGCAGGTAGCCAATGTAAGCATAATACTTCTGAGAAGAAATATGAAAGTTAATAATATTTTATTAATGTTGTGATAATATAAGTATATATTATACCATATAAAATTGTATAGAATTTAATGTATTAAAATTAGTTATATAATTTATTCGTACTTAATTTTTATCCAAGCTCTTCTGACAATTTTGTCATTCATAACTGTCAGGATAACCTTTTAGCAGATAATTTTCTGCCTTTCCCATTAACACTTTTCTTCCAATGCATATTGCCAGGAAGATAGAGTTTCTATATCTATAGTTATTTAGATACAGATTATATTTGGTTTTTTAATAGAATTAGATGCAATATGTAAAGAGAGGAACAGTGTCATTTTGTACACATTTTAACTCCTGATATGGATTTACATCTTCATACTTGAAGTATGCTTGAACAAGTAATTTCTTATGCTTATTTAGATGCACAGTTTTATTGATTTGCAGAAGGCATTCATTTAAGGATGTATGCTTGACTAACTATTTATGAAAGAAGGGCCTTAAGACTTATTGCAAATAGTCTGAAAAGAAAATCATAGCATCAAAACTGGTTACAGCACTTCTTCAAAATGCCAAAAGTAAACAGATTAAATTACTACTTACCACCTTGTTCAATAAACAGGATTCTGCATTATGCTGTTCTTACTGGAGCTCAGAGAAGAATTTAAAAAGTTAAATTCATGCTGAAATACTTTGCTGAGTCAAGGCCTAGATGGATAATCAATATTTCACAGATGTAGTGGAGGGTTAGGTCTTAGAGGTCAGCTTAATCCCTTGACTTTGGAATTTAATACAAAAAGGTTTACTGACAAAACTTAGCAGAGTGTGTTAAGTATTCAAGAGAGAACTTCTTTATACAGTTTATTATAAATTCACTTCTCTGTGTACTTGTATTCACCAGAGATTCATGTTCTACTCATAAACCCTGTTATAAATTTTTTATTTCTGATTTCAAATGCTGCAATACTTTTTCTAATAATAAATGCTATCCCAAAGGGACTGTGAATATGCTGATCACAAAAAGCATCTCATGGGAACTTCCATAACAATGAGATGAAGACCCTCTGGCTTCTCACAAGTAAGTGAAGAAAATCTCTCTTTAATATCTGTATCTCCTGATCATTTTTTGCACAACATAGTGACATATTTATCTTCATGTAAGAGCATATTTTTATACAGAAAAATTCAACTTGTATGTGTATGATTTAGTGGCAGATTATATATTAATGAATTACACAGTGTAGTTGCTTATTATTTTGAATTACATTGCAATGTTTCTTCTAAATATTTTTCCTTCAACTCCTCTCTCAAATAAGGAATCCTCAATAATGAAAACATAGTTCTAGGTATATATTAAAGTCAGTGTCACACTGATGTATCTCCTCTGATTCTTGACCAAAATTTACCTTATATATTTCAGATCCATATTATCCAGCTAGACTCAGCTGGACTGCTAAATTTGGAAATAGGTATCTGCAGGTTGGATTCACTTCAAGCTCTGGTCGATGGATCCTTTTTTTTTCTGTGTGTATAAGTTACTCATGTTGGCCTGCTATTCGAGTATCTGTCTTCCTTATAATCTTCACCTTATTTATCCTTCCAGTCCTGAAAAGGGATTTTCTTGTAGAAAGAAATGCAGCAAAAAGAAATAAAAGAATTAATCTAAGGCCATGGTAGTGACCCTTCAGTACAGGGGAGGGAAATGACATTTAACTGCTCTCCTGCATTACTGAAGACTGCCCTTAACATTACAGTGCTTTGGCATTCTTCCTTTGCTCTCTGTATCCCAACTTAATATAAATACTGAAATTTTTCATTCCTTATTTTTCCTTTCTTAATCTCAATTACACATTCCACCTGGCAATCTGCCCTGTCCCTGAAATCAGAATTCTTCTTGCCTCAGTGTGCACTCGGCATAATCCTTTCTATAACTAAAAGCACCCGCCATTCCTTTCCTGTGTTCTGGACAGTGTTTTTTTAAGGTCTAAATACAGCTCTACTTTGTCCCAAAGTGTTTCTTGCTATTCACAAGATACCATTTCCTTCAAGACCAAGTTGTAAGAGGACTGTTTAATAAAATTTGTTATAAAAAAATGTTGTTTGAGAAGAATGTCTAAACTATTCTTCACATATCAGGAGAAGGAAAGGAATACAAAGCCCCTTTTTTTTTCTCAAAATCTTCAAGCCCAGTAACATTCAGCAGTGATCTGAATAGTGAGACCCAAGAGTATTTGGTGTGTTCCTGTTCTTGTCTGTGTCATGGTGTTGATCAGAGTCGCAGCAGCTTCATGACAGCGTGCATTGGTGCTATGCAGGGCAGGTGTGGTGCTTTTGGCATGGACAGGTGAGGTGACAGCCCAGAGGGGGAACAGCATGAACCACAGCACCAACAAATCTGTGAACACTGATGATGAAAGGCAAGTTTTCAGCCCACTTGCCATAGAGTGGGCTGCAGTGAGTAGGTGAATAGTTAAACCTGCAGCACTGAGGGGGAGATTACTTCTGGTTTAACCCAGAGCTGCTGCAGCCAGAATCATTTGCTCTGGCTATGCCCTAACTGAATGCACAGGGAATAACACCTATGAGTCTCTAAACACCAAAAGAGAAAATTGCTCCCAGCATTTCACAATTTCAGCCATAATATTTTTGCTATCCATGTGAAAACCACATGTATCTAAAAGCTGTCATTTTAGGATCAAAGGGCTCCCTTCCATGGTACTCCTGTATTATAAAATCTGAATCTGTGTATGGTCTATGTTGGAATAGTTTAATATGCTTAGATGAGTCATTTGAATGATGAAGATGAAGAAAAGCTGCCTATGGCAAGTAACAAAGGAACCGTCATGGTCAGAATTTATCTTCACTTAGGTGAAACTGCAGTCATTTTTGGCTGGAATTTAAACAGCCAAAAAGACTGAATTACACAAAAACTTAATAAACATATCCAAAATGTGGTGTCATACACTCAAGCCTACTAAAAATTATTTATATTCTCAACTAGATATAGGAATTCCATATATATTATGAATATATTAATGATAATATATTTTTACAATATTTTCCAGAAAGGAGCATAAAGACATGAAGGGACTCTGGCATTGTAGGATTAGATGCAATATAAAAGTATTTATCTAAGTAATTCTAGTATATAGAATTGCCAGAAATATTGTTTATTTAAAGTGGTTTGTACTTTCTCTAATAACAATCATGGGATTGCAGATTGATGTTAACACATCAATTTGATTCTCCAGTCCAGGGCAAGAATGAAAGACCAGTTTTCACACTGCCAACATTACTGGACTTACTGAACCAATGCATAGATTTGTTATAATAAATTATTTGGTGGATGTACATGTACACATCCACTAAATATATGTGCCAGTTTATGTTATGCAACTACTAAAGAAACAACAAAATTATAAAATCAACTAGGTGGTTAAAAGCATGAAGTGAAGAAAACTGGAAAAAGAATTGTTTATAATAAGGGAAATCAAATTGCCAGCGACCTTACAAACAGTTACCTTTTGTCATTATCTCAATCTTGTAAGTTGGTAATGATATAACAGAGATCATGAGCATAAATGGAATATGTGTTGCATAACATGTTTTGTTAATTTTCTATGTTTGATTTATAAGTAGAGAACTAAACAAATCAGACTGGATAGTATTAGTTAGCCCATGGATTGATTAAGGAACATTATCTGCCTAAGACATCAGACATAGAGGAGTTTTTCTAATACATTTACATTTATTTTATACCTACCAACTGATTAGATGAAATATCCCATGGTACCTGTCTCCAAGCACAACCATCAAGACTATTTGGCTACAAGACAGGTTGATTTGTGGTTGCTGCACTGCTAGGTAGGAAGGAACCAGGATAAAACAGGGGACCAAGAGGATCAGGAGTGAGGCATCCAATGACAAGAGCACTCCCTCAACATGCCACTATCTCATTAATTCAATACAAACTAAACAAAATGAGTGAAATCCGGAACAGTAAATATTGCTAGGAAAAGGCAATGCTGATTCAATTACTGCATCCCTAAGCCTCTCAGAATCAGGCCCAGGAACTATCAGCAGACTCTCTTTTGTGTAGTTTACTTTTTGATTCCAGCTGTAGACCACCCCTCCTCTTCCTTGAGCAGGAGCTCATCACACCCTGGTGGGAGCCAGTTACACCTGCCCAAGGAAAGCTTTTTCAACATATCTTCTGCTATTTTATTTTTCCCCCATATGCACACAATACTTTCAGATTCTCTTGTTATGTCCTGCTGAATCAACTTCTCTCATGTTTATGCTCCAGTTACCCTGGTGGACACCTTCACGATGATTTCAACATGCAATTCCTTTTTTCTGACCATTTTTCAACGTAAACAAATCAACGAGACATTCCACAGAGCTAATAAAGCTGCATGGCTAAGAGCAGCCATCCTCACTGTGCCTCTGAAGCTGAACACAGTACACCATAATTCTTTGATTGTGCCTGTACAATTACCGACAGAGCAACAAAAATACAAATGAGACAAAAGATGATTGTGTTTCTGAGCAAAATTGAGGTTTACAGGTCATTTGGGAATACAGCAACCAACCTTAGTGCAATACAGCTTGATAGACAGACACTGCTAAGCTGACACAAGTCAGTGAACACTGAATAAAGTATTTCACAGATATTTCCTATACCCAGATTTATAACACCACTTTTACAATATTTACAAACTTTTTTTTGAAAGATGTTTATGCTTTTGATTTTTTTTCTCTCTTTTTTTTTTTTTTAATTTGCACAGAAAGCAATGTTCCTAGGAAGCTTCATGACTAATCTGCAGGATGTTTCAGGCTAGTAATGCCCAAATTCATCTATTTAGAGATATTCTTACTCTACATTTGAAGAAAAGGATATAAAACATTAAGGAAAAAAAAACAAAAAAACAAAAGCCAGCAGATTATAACACAAGATCAAGCACACAATTTAGGAAAGCAATTTTTGATCAAGTAACAGTGAAATGTCTACTGAACCTGTAAAGAAATAGGTATTTGTGGGAGAGAGGGGTGTAGATATGTAGACATTAAATATCCCTTCCATAGGTTACTGTGGTGGGGGAGAGTCTTCATTTCAATCCAACTGTCATACTATTTCTGACATGCCAGACTCTTGCTTTTTGAACAAATTCATTGAATTTCAACTCCAAACAGATACTTTCTGGAGAAGAAAAGGAGTCTGATGGAGTTGAAGGTGTCCAGCCCCTATGGGCCATAAGCAAAGTGAGCCATAGTGTTTAGTAGTTGCAATTAGGAAATGAAGTTTCAGTACCATGTTCAGACTCATCAAGAGCCTCAAAACACTTCTAGAAGTGGTGCCTATATTTCAAGACCCTAAATTCCTCTGCTCAAAAAAGCCCAAATAGAATCATGCCAGTGACCTTGCATCTTTCCATCAGCTAATATTTCTTACATGACTAACTCTTGTCCTACACTGTGTACAGAACAGGATCCCCACTCCCAGCTGTTTCTGCTGGGGAAAAAAAAAAAACCATGAAGGCAAGAGACTGATAAACAAAATCACAATCTTGCTTTATTGTCTACATAAAGATTTAAGGTTATTGTTTTTCTCTTTGTTTTTCTCTTCCCATGTTTGGAGATTTCACTAAAGGATTTTTGTGTTGGGATTAATAATAACTGGGGTATTCATTCTCATAATACATGAGCTTACAGTTTCTATGAATAATTCTCATCCCTGCAAACTTCAGGACAACTTTGATTTGACTGCACTTTTCAAAGTTATATAATTCTCCAAATAATACAAAGGGACAGTAATGGATTTAATTTTTAACCTGTTTCAAAGCTTCATTTATATGTTTGGGGTTTTTTCCCAAATGGTCCATTTTTAAGCAGCACATCTCAGCTTGATATGAGTATGGAAAGTAAACTTACATGAATTGACCTATGGGGCATTAATTAGGCTCAAATTATTTCAGTAAAGACAAAAATCCCTTCAATTTAGTTTGACCTAAGCAAAACAGTTTCACTTAGACCCACCTATCCAGGAGCATGTGAGAGATGCATTCAGGACTGTAGAGCTGTTCTTTCCCTTTCCCCTGCCTTTCTGCCTTAGTTGATAGCACTTGCAGGATATGCTAATGTCATCATTACACAGCCCCTGACTCTGACTTGAGGGAAGAAAAAACACAAGCCAGAGTGAAATATTTGTCTCTGAAAGCCCATTTGAAAGGTCACCTGAGAGTAACAAACAGAACTTCACTGTGTTTTCTGACTTGGAGAATTTGCAAACTTATGAAAGGACCATGGAGATGTACAGTAGGGTATTGCCAAGCCATAGCATTTCCATTAGAAAACATAGAGGGGTCTCGGGAGTTAAAATTCAAGGGCTGAATAGAAGCTGGCCAAAGCTGTGAGAGAAGAGCAAGGAAAGCAAAAGGCAGCTGGAGCCAGGCTGGCTTCCAAGAGCAAGGCAGTAGTGATTGATAATTATAAAGAAGACCTTATTGTATCCTTGTATTTGTCCGAGAATTTTTTAATAGGACATTAATGACTTCTTTATTGTATATGGAACCTACACGTTAAAAAAATGCCTGGGAAGCATTGGGTTATTCACTGTGATTATTCATTACCCATCAAGCAGCTTCCCAGAATACGACGACTCTTCAGCATTCTCCCAAACAGCAGATGTACTCCTAAAAGGCAGGATGTCAGTAACATTGACAAAATGCCCTGCACAGAAGTTGTCAGCGCTGGGCAGCAGGGATCCCTCCTGCAGCGCAGCGTGCTGGTGCCTGGGAGCCAACTACCTGCCCTCTCGTTAGCACAAGGGCACTCGCTCGTGCTGTCAACAGTAATGAACGTGACAGGGGACTGCCTGCGGGACACATGCCACTGACAAGGTGCCCTTCCCCACCAAACAGACTGCAGCCACTGGGTGAGCGAATGAATGTGGTAGGGGCAACCTCTGCCTTCAGACTGCCTAGAGCTACTCTTCTCGCGTCTGTCTTGGAACACTGTGGGTGTGGGGTCTCGAGACATTGCCTTGCATATGCTGCATCTTCTTACAAATGCGGCACTGGCACTAAAACATTAATTAACTATCTCTCAGTAGTGATTAATGAAAGGCTCTGCCACAGTAACTCAATGTGTTCTATTCATTTTGTAGGCACAACATCTCCTTATATCTTCATTTGACATTTACAAAAGTGTATTTGCTACAAGGATTGTATTGCAAGCGACAGCACCTTTCCAATTAAATGCACATTTTGAGACCAAAATGGAACTGATACAAAAGTATTCATATCATAATGTCATTGCAATGGATTTGTAAACACTCTCCTAGCATGACAATGATGCTGGCTCAATAGATTTATAAAGTACTGAAAAGTGAAATACCAGCACAAACACTTCGAGAATGCAGATAGGTTTCAAACAATTCAGATTTGAGAGTCTTTGTCAAATTCTTTCCCACATTACCTGTACTCTCCTATTTTAGATTCAACTAGAAAAAGGGTTCCTGTATATTCTTGACATCCTCCTCTGCTTCAAAACAGACATAAGCTAAAACATTTGTTGAATTTCTTCCAGTGTTTTGTGGAAGAGAAAGTTTTGTCTCATGGTTATTCATCCCTTCCAAAGCAAAGTTTTCAGTTTTTAGGCTTTCTTTTAAGTTTTATTCTGGGAGAATGAAAACAAACACAAAAAGATATCCCATGTTTGCAATCTTGGCTCCACCACCAACTCAATGTGTGGCCTTTTGGATGTCACTTTGCTACTGGTGGCTTTCCTGGGCTTGGGGAGAAGGGCTGGCCCTGCAGGAATCTTGCTTTGGAGGAAGGCTCTCTGCAAAGCATCTTTCCCAGGAAAATAAACCTTTTAGCAAATCACTTTATTTTACAGGATGAACTTTATACCCAAGTCTCAAGTGAATTTGGAATTTGCTTGAAGCAAACAGTTTGAAACGTCAGGGTATAATTAAATGTCTTTGTTTGGGATGAATGTGCTCTCATGATAATTCTCCTATTAATGAATTTTACTAGTCCCTGAAGATCTTCACAGGGCTGGGTGAGCTTATCTAGAGTGATGATTTCTTTTTACTATTTTTTCCTTATTTGTTTTGTCAGGTGTAAGACACTGTACAGAAAATATTATGTGCTTATTATTTCATGGAAATTGTTAAAATTCTGAACACTTTCCAAATTTAACCTATCTTTCAACAAATTTGCATTCACTCACAATGTCTTTTAAGGGTACTGTGTTCATAACAGCACAAAATTGAAAACTCTTGCTGGTGTGGAATGATATCATGATGCACATTCAGAAAATACTCATTAAGAAAGGAAACAGCAGAACAGATATGCTATGCTGTATCTTGATTTTCATGCTTTTTTGTAGTCTTTTACTAAAAATTGTATTTTTGTGGTAGGAGAAAACAAAGGAAATTGTTGGAAAGCCACTTTCATCTACAAATCTGCACTATGAAGCTGATCAAACTCTAGTAGACCACTGAGAGATATGGTGTCAAAACAGCAAGATGAAGTGAAGCATGTGGACTAAGAATGCATAGTAGGTCAATTGTAGATGTGAAAAGAGGACCCAGTACAAAATGAAGTGCCTGGCAGTTTCACAGTTTCCTTCTTTTTTCTGGAATTTCACTTCAGCAATCTAAAATTTGAGTTAGATTTGGATAACTTAATTTCCTGCTAGTTTTCAGTGTGATAGTCAGAAAACCTAAAATTTCTGCCTTTGAGCACCAGCTGTCTTTAGAGAATTGATTATACAGGGTAACCTGGAATGAGAATTTAATCCATAATCACACCTCCTGAGCCCTGTTATGTTCAGGGAGTTTTACACCACCTCTCTGTGAACAGTGGAGACACTCACATAGAAAACATCTCATTTTCTTGGCATCTCAGGGAAGCCAAGTTCGACTTTAAGTCAGTTTAATTCTATTACCTCTCTTCTGCCAGGATGAGAACTTCCTGAATCTCTTAAGTGGGGAAAATACAGTAATATAACCAGAAAGTTTTGGTAATGTGTTTTGTCAATTTGTATATTTGTTTATTAGAAGAACTGCTTCTAGTTCTGTCCTTGGATTGCTAAAAGAATAATGTGAATTAGTTTCATAAAATGAGAATATTTTTTTAAAATATGTGCAGATTCATCCTTCAATTCTGTTTAATCATTGAAACTCATTTTCCTGTTTTTTGAGATAGCTAAACTGGAAGTTTAGCCACAATCTTGGAGTAAACTTCCCAGCCTCCCTTGAAAATTTCTGGACATTTTGGACAAATATTTGTTTCCAACTTCTTCCCTTATGGCCAAGATTTGGGACTGCAGATCTTACTCATTGTACAGGGCATTTGTTGTTGCCTGTCTGTTCTGGTTACATTAACATTTCTAGGATAAAAATCACTTTCTTAACTGACAGTAATTGATTTGTGGAAACTGGAAAAGTCTTTAAAATGTATGAAATGCTGACCACTTCCTAAACTATCAAAAATGATACCAAAGTTTTTTTGTGACTATGAAAAAATTTTGTTATGATGCTTTCCCAAATGCCAGTGAGTATGTGCATTGTATGAGCACCTGTGTGAATAGACATTGCTCACTGACTGCATCGAATTGGTCTCAGAGTTAAAGCAGGGGCAGCTTCACTAATTTATGTGATACCATGCTTTTCCCACACACATGGCATCTCTACTGCTTTTTAGCTGCAGTGGAGCTCAAGAGGAAATTTTTGGAGCAGAGGGGTGTGCGTGTGTCTGTGTGTCTGTGTTTGTTTGTCTGTGTGTCAGCTTGTGTGTGTTTTTAACACAGCAGAGGTTTAAGGCAGTACTATAAAAATCAAGGACAGTGTAAATTATTAATTAGCAAGAAAAATAATTTAAAAAAATAATGACCACATGAAGCATTTTGTGTACACTGGAAAAGAGGAGAAACTGGCTAATAATAGAGGATTGCTTTTTGTAATGCCGCAGAGCAGTGCAGTTTTAGGAACATACAGGGAAATCCCACGTGTGCTACCGTGCAGGCACAAAGTACTGCCCATTCAGGGCTGAGCTGTGTTGTAGGTTCACCCATTTTTAGTATTGATATGAATGGCACTAAAATTGAAAAATGTGGAATATTTTAAATAATAATTATTGTGTTATGTGTCATGACAGACTTGCAATTATATAAAACTATATAAAAACTGTACTTCTCCAAGGAAAAGTAAACTGGATATACCTGGTTTACCTGGTTGACCCTTGAGATTTTTTCCCTTTTCTGAAAGATTTGGGATTCTGAAATAAATATTTTGTGAGAAAAGGCTCTAGCCTTTGCAGTAAGCTCTTTGAATTCATAGTGTATTTAGTGAGATACCATGCACAGACTATTTCATGCAGCATATCAGGTCCATTCAGAAATAAAGGCACTGAGCCTGTTGCTTTAGAAAACTCCATTTAAGTTGCTGCTGTGTGACCTTAGATAAGGCACCAGTCCTCTGAGTACTGTTTTCTCATCTCATAAAATAGGAATAAATGGGTTTATTCTGTCTCAGAGGGTAATTGGGCAGCTAAATACGTAGGAAATGCTTGAGAGAGCTATAATAATAGGGGCCACGTAAGTCCATAATGCTTCAGTAAGGAAATAAAAATGCTAGCACTGAGAAGTACTGTGCTAAAGTAATGATTGTTTGGAGTTAATGTACCTACTTCATGGCTTTTTCAGTGAAGAAAGAACTGAATGTGTAATGTTTTAGTGATGAAGTTCTGTTTTAAATTCCATATGCCCAAGGCTTAAGCTGTGAAATTACTGCAGCCACATCTGTAGTGCATTTAATCTAAAAAAGTCACTGCATGTCTGCTGTTCGAATAGAATTTTTTAAGAATTTACATGGATGTAAAAGGATTTATGCAACGCCATTGATGTCCAATTTTTAATAGCTAATTTTCATTCCACAAACATTCATATACTCTTACTTTTGGTTTATTT
The DNA here is from genome assembly GCA_024865655.1 of Emberiza elegans. Lineage (NCBI taxonomy): Eukaryota > Metazoa > Chordata > Aves > Passeriformes > Fringillidae > Emberiza > Emberiza elegans. The sequence goes on from JALJVW010000072.1 coordinate 8,155,225, forward strand.
ACAGTAGATTGGATAGGACTGAAAAATGCTTGAATGTGTTTACATTAGTTTCAGCATGTTTTTGGACTTTGCTATTTGCTTCACCCTTTTTAACCTTTTCCCAACTTTTTAAATTTTAAATTTTCTCAAGAACTCATTTGTCAAATTTTTATCATGTGAGAAGATGACCACTGTCTCATTGCCTCAGCTCTCTAAATCTTCCTACATCTTTTCAGGTCCTCTGTGGATGCCAACACCCTGAGTCCAGAGACATGTCTTATTCTGGTTCCTGTTTGGCAAAGCTTTTATATGAAGCTATGTCATTTAAATAAAGCAGCCAAATTGAACATTAAAAATGCTCCATGGATCAAAATGAACAAAACAAGGTCATGTTTTCATGGACAAAACAAGCCATGGATTTTTCTTCTCTGCTACTCTTTAAGTACTATGAAAACTGCATTTAAAAACCATTTTACTCTGGTACTACAGACATATTTGTGGGAATGCAAATTTTATGGACAGAAAACATTACAGATCTTGGATGGTCTAATAATATATATCCAGAGAGCAATGTGTTAGCAGGAATTATTCCTTCACAACCTTTCTCTTAATGTGTGACATAATGCAGCTATTGCATGGAAAGTGCCTTTTTCTTTAAATTTCACTATTCATTTAGCTATGGAAGGCACCAAAACTGCAATGAAGAGAGATAATGAGAATATACAGAATACTGACATGTTCTAATACAAGTTATATGTCTATTAAATACCTTCCAATTCTTAAGGTCATCTGTTGATTTTCCAAACAAAACGTTTTTATAGAGAAGGGGAATCCTTAAAGAGAGCTAATTTTATGAAGAAATACATTTTGTTCTAAAAGAGAAAAAAAAAATTAAATGGCAAAAGACTTTTGTTTCTCTTTAAGAGTTTTATTTCTCCTTTTGCTAGAAAGTAGAAAATATTTTCTGAAGTAAGAATTCAATTTTCACTGAATTATTAACTTATTTTTTATTGCCAAAAAAAAAAAAAAATATAGTTAGAGAGATTTTCTTCACTGTCCTAAATTTTGAAGTAACCAATTTGAGGGCACAGAATATTCTGTATTTTTACATAACCAGCAGTACAAGAGATTGAAAACTAATTTTCCTATGCAAAAACCTTTTAACAAGACTATAGAATTGCCTTCCAAAGAAGTGGACACATTACTCTGAGATATTGCAAGAAGATGAGGAAGGAAACAAATGGTGTTCAGATCTTAGTGCTTTCCTCTTTCCTGTGTGACAAGATGGAAAGAGTGACCTAATATGCATTTTGCATTTCTGAATTTAATTACACTGACATAAACTGTCCCCCAAGAGTAGATGGCTCTCTCCCTGTAGCCATGATACTTTCCAAATACATTCTCTGGTGCACCCTGGAAAGGTCTAAAAGCCTCTGAAGTAGAGACATCAGGACTGCAAATCCAACAAACTTTTGTTTTCTGGGCAGCAGCCAGATTTCATTCCTGGTAATTTTTCAGCCACTCTGGCTCTTGAGAATTGTTTTTACCAAATCAGCTTGTGTAGCTAACAGCTTTCTGTTCTGTGCCACAGTCAGCATGTTGTCTAAACAGACCATTATCCCCAGCCCTTGCACACAGAAGGCCGCTACCATGGAGCTGACAAGAGGCCAAATGGTAGGCTGGACATCTGCCAAAGTCCTCCTTCCCAGCAAAGCCTGGAAGAACCTTTGACATTTCTTCACTAACAGGATAGTAAGACATCATTCAGGTCTGATCTCACTACAAAAATGATCAGAGCAAGGCTGGAGCACCTCTGAAGACAGGCTGAGACAGTTGGGGTTGTTCAGGCTGGAGAAAAGAAGGCCCCAGGAAAACCTCACAGCACTGTCCAGTTCCTGAAGGGGCCCCGCAAGAGACCCAGAGAGGAGCTTTTTACAAGGGCATGTAATGACAGGACAAGGAGCAATGGCTTTAAACACATTATGTTTGGATCACATATTAGGAAGAAATTATTCATTATGAGAGTGGTAAGGCACCGGAACAGGTTGCCCAGAGAAGTTGTGGGAGCTGCATCCATGGAAGTATTCAAAGCCAGGTTGTATGGGGCTATGAGCAACCTTGTCTAACAGATGGTTTCCTTGGCCATAGCTGGAGCTGGTGAAATTTAGGGTCTTTTGCAACACAAGCCATTTTATTATTCTAGGAATCCAAAATTTGATGGGCTACCTCAAATGTAGACTGCATGCAAATTTCATAATTTAAAAAAAGAAATTTCCTATGATAACCAGAATGCCCAGTGCTACATTGGCCAGAACACCAGGCTTTGACACTGATTTTGGCACAGAGCAGAATACTTGTCCTAGAGGCATGAGAGAGTGACCACCTTCTTGGGTGAAAATCTTGTGCAATTCAGTTCAATGAAAAATCTGCCTGCACTTTTTTAACTTTACTGAAGCTGAAGTGATGAAGAGGAAATGAGAGGTTTAAGAAACCAATTTTCTGTCCCATTAAAAAAAAAAAGTGATTTACAGAAAAGTGTCCAAAATAAGGGTAAAATGTTTATATATAATATTTTGCAAGTGGTTCAAAGAACATTGTTTTGGATGAGTTGTTTGGGATGAGTTTGGCTGTTTCATGTAAGCTTTGAGTCTGTTTGCTTTGTGTAATAAAAGTGGTAGTTATATCATTTTTTTTGACAGGAAATTTGAAGGCTGTTCCAAAAAAACACTCTGAAATTTGATTGATAGAAATTATTAATCAAGAATCTTTTCCAAGGTGACATGGACTTCACAAAGAGTTTTTGTTAAATTTTTCTGTGATTTAATAGATCCTTAGTAGACTTAGTTGTATCTGTAAGAGCTTTGCTTTTTGTCAAGATCTACTTCTTGCTTTCCCTGTTATGACCGTATTAGAAACCCAGACTTTTGCCTAAAATTTCTGTATTAGATATGTGGAATTACTGGATTTCTGGAGAAAACATGTTAAAAACTGCTGGATTTCAGAAAAAAACCATTAAAGATATATTTTAAATGCTTACCTTTCAACTAATAAAAAATCTCACACTTTCATAATGCTTTTATTCTATGTACTTGGTGTGAAATTTGTCTCAAGTAAATTTTACACTTCATTCCTTTTCATCGTATTTGATTCAGAAAAATATCATAGATTACCCACGACAGATGAATATAAAATTTAACTTCTGATATTACTCTCTATTTTTGGTAACTCCTAAAATCAAAGACTCATATCTGAAAAGATTTCATCAAAGTCACTTGGCATGCACTTCATGTATTCATTTTAATAAATAAGAAATATATATTTTAAAAGCAGATTTACTTTATAGTATTATACCTTAGATTATACTTGATCCCCCTGCATATTCATGACTGGCAAAGCAGTACAGTTTATGATAGCCAAACATTATCAACAGAGTTAAAAAGAAACCACAAAGTGAGTCTGAATTTGTGAATCCAGCTCTAGAATTCACCTCAGAGTCTTTAAAATTCTTTGTCCCATACTCTTTTTATTACAATACCACCACAAAAATAATTTCCACAACAATGGTTAATAGAGAAAAAAACCACACCCTGTTTTTACTAAAAGCAATGGGTTGGAAGGAGCAGAATTTTTTGTGGATATGGTCAGAGAAGAGGCTTCTCCATCCACCCTAGCGTGGGAGCTATCAAAGGATGCTGAGTGTGGGGCTAGGCAGGCAGGAGAACTGGTCTGAAGTTCCCGTGGTCAGAAACTTCTTAGGAGGAGAAACTCTGGAATGAAAACAGAACTGAGGATAAATGGGGAAGGAGAGAAAGTATCAAAGAGAGATGAAAATGTGGGGAAGTAAGTTCTCTTAATTTTTTATGCACGTTATAATGATGCAAGGGCTCCTGAGGATCTTGTAAAAAATAGATGGATGGAGCAGTTGCCATGAGGAGCTTAAACATTTGGGAATAAAATATGTGAGACTGAAGACAGAAGACAATGGTTTGAAGCATGGCAGCCCAAATGTGTGGGAATGCTAAAAGCATTCATTGAGTTCCACAGCAGAGGAGGACTGAGGTGCATCATGTATCAAATTCATGTGTATCTGAAGTTCTGTGAACCACCATCTCTCCAAAGGTCTTTCTCACCTCAGAACTCCAGAAAGAGCAAAGGGCACAATGTGTAAAGAGAGGAATAGTACTGAAATCTCCAAGACAAAAACTAAAAACTACCACCATTGTAATTTCTATTTTAGTCTGCAAAGAGCTCTGTCTTACAGTAAAGCTGGTGGTGTGAAACATGACCTGCTTTATTGATATAAAAATAGAAAACAACTGATTTACTTTCCAATCCAAAATTTTCATTCCAATTGAATGAGCGGTCTCCTCTCAACACAAATCTCACTTAAGATGTTCTCAGAAAGCATAATTAAGCAAATTAAACTAACTTGCATGGTTATTTTCCAGTGGTGTTTGCACTATAACTACATTTTATGAGCACAGAACAAGGATACATTTGTATCTCTATCAATTTCCTGATCGGAAACTACTGAAGACATTATTTTTGGGTGTTTTCATTTTTTTTCCACAAAACCAATGGCAGTTATCACTACAAAACTGTCACAGTAAAACATTGTTTTTTCTGAAAAGCGTTTGTCTTTCCAGTATTTAGCATAATATGTATACTGAGCCATGTGACAGCATGAAAGGCTAGCACAGCAAACCATCACCCAGGACTTTCAGACTTTATATGAAAAATGAAACTGTCTTTTCACAAAGTGGCTTCACAGCACATCTGCAAGTCTTTGTAAAATTTTCAGTCTTTTCAGATACAGTTGAGAATTTTCTTTCTATTTGTCCACATAACTTTTCATTTCCTATAATCTGTTAGATTGCTATCCTCGATAGCATCTTGTGGTCCAGGTGAATTATACATAAAGTTCTCTTTAATCAGTTTTATGTTTGCTCTCTTGCAGTTAGTTTTGTGTTCATTGTCTTCCAGTTCTATTCAATGAACCCATTCCATAGGGCAAAATGAAGGAAATGTTAGAAACAAAACTGGTACTAGGAAGATTCTTTGTCAAAACCAGGTTCAACATTTTGACATATATTAACAGATACATAATTGATTGAATTTCCTAATAGAATATAGCATGGAACCAATGGTTAGCAGAGTGTGAGGTTTTGTTCACTAAACCATCACTCATGAGACACAATGAAAAAAATTTCTTCTTTAATAGCAAATAAGATGTTTACTCTAAAAAGTACTAAAAACATAGCTGGTTTATCACTTGGTTTAATTTCTAATTATTCTTCAAGATAGAAAGCACTCTAAGCAGAAACCTTAGGAATTAAAGCAGGGTCTAGTGTTGTCTGCCTGTTTCCATATCCAGAAAATAGCTCTATTTCACATGGCCACAATGAGTTAATTTTCTATAATATGTGACCTTGTAGCAAATTGATTTTTTCCTATATGGATACAGATGAATTTTTTTTTTGCTCTACCTTAATAAGCAAATGAATACAATTTAAAAAATATTTTCCTTCAGTAAAGAGCAAATATGACACAAATTATTTTTAATATAACAGCCTCTAAATGTGCTGTATATATTTTTCTTTTCATCTGGAAAGGGAAAAGGAGTAAAGAATTTTTGCTAACATACACAACAGTTTGAAATTTATTATTCATCTTATTTATCTCTTTTATTTTTCCAGTTCATGTGGCACCCTGCAGAAGGATTCTCTGCAATTGTAATCTGATTACAATGCTTTTACCACAGCAGAAATGAATGGGCAAATGGTGAAGTTTAAAGAAAGGATTATGTCAAACCAGGGTGAAGGCAAAAACAGGATCATAGAATTATGAATCATAGAATCATGGAATGGCTTGGTTTGGAAGGGACTCTAAAGATCATCTAGTTCCAACCCCTTTTCAGTGCCAGGGACACTTTCCACTAGACCAGTCACTCCAGCTCCTTTCAGCGCTCCATTAAACACTGATGGGGATGCCCAGTGCTTCACCACCCCCACAGTAGAAAATGTGTTCCTAATACCTAATTTATACCTCCTCTCTTTCAGTTTAAAGCCATTGCCCCTTGTCCTATCACTACATGCCCTTGTAAAAAGTCTCTGTTTTTTGTAGGCAACCTTCAGGTACTGGAAGACTACAATTAGGTCAGCCAAAGCCTTTTTTTTATCCAGGCTTAGCTATTGGATCTGGGACAACACTGGGATGCATTTCCTCAGTTGCTCCTGGTCTCACGGTGAGAGACCAGAGCTCTATCTCTGCCATGGAAGAGATGTTTTGTCCTTAGAGAAAGGGCATCCCAGAGCACAAGCTCTTTTTGTGGGTTCCTGAAGCACGTCCTCTTCATGTTTCCAGCTCTGTGACAGATCTAGGAAATCAAAAGGTGGGATTTAGCTCTTACAATGATACAAATATAGAGAATAGATGCTTGGCCAGAGTTCAGCCAGAAGAAGAGGAGACTGAGGGGACACCTCATCACAGTCTGTAACTTCCTTGTGGAGGGAAGAGGAAGGGCAGACACTGATCTCCTCTCTGTGGGTACCAGGGACAGGACCTGAGGGAATGGTCTGAAGCTGTGAAATGGGAGGTTTATGCTGGATATTAGACAAAGATTCTTCACCCAGAGGGTGACTGGGCACTGGAACAGGCCCCCCAGGGTAGTGGTCACCAGCCTGACAGAGTTCAAACATTGAAAATGCTCTCCAGCCCATGGTGTGACTCTTGGGGCTGTACTGTGCAGGGCCAGGATCGGAGTTCAATGATCCTTCTGGGTCCTTTCCATCTCTGCACATTCTGTCATTCTGTAATTCTGGTATGGAATATAAAACATTATATTTGTATATGATTTAGCAACAGTAAAAGTATTATGTTAAAGAAGACCAGCAGATCAATGGCCTTGCAGTTAAGTGACCTTTTCAAAACCATGCATCATTTCAATACCATTCTCTAATGAAATCTGCAGCGACCATAATGCCTGGATAGAAAGAGATGGTTCTGTCTCTTGGTATGACAGTTTTCACAAGTCATGTTGCCCTGCCCAGGAGAAATTTTCAACAGAGGGCAGACATTCACTTTTTTCAAAGCTGTATATTTTTCCAGAAGATAAGTGTGTTCAGAAATATTCCTAGTCAATTTCTGATGTCAACAGAATGACACTGAACTCCATGCTGTGTAGTGTAAAACAGTTCATAATTAAGATGACCAATATAAAGTGCAGCAGATAATGTTCATATAGACAAAGAAAGTGGCTGTAAATTTGCCCTTTTTTTACAGTCATTGCCTTTAAGAAATACTTTAGATCATATATTTTGATATCAAAACAAGTAATATGATGAGTAGAGTTGGGGTGTGTCAGCATACAAAACCAGTCCACAAAGGCGAGATTAAAATTTAATATACAGAACACTCCCCCTTAATATTTTATTGTGTATCTGTGTGGACTTGGGTACCAACACACAAAAAGAGGGATTGTCTTGCAGCACTTCTTCATTTTTATATGGCTAATAAAACAAGGAGATAATATTTATAAACATATATTTCCATTAAATGTGTTAGAATTACTTTTTTACGGATAGACTCTAGTATCTAGTATAAATAAATAGCCATGGACTAATAAAATTCCATTACTAAACCTGTATGCTTATGGTTTTAGCCAAGTATAAAAGTAAGAAAATCTGTAGAGACAGCAGATATTCACATCCAAGCATGACCTACAGTGACGTTTCCATCTTTGAATGAGATCTACAGCATAGCCACAGAGCTGCATGCTGTGACCAGCAGTGCAAACCAAACATGTTGCTTTTGATTAGCCATTTTATTTTTCTTTAATTATGGGCCCATTAAGGCCCTCCATAAGAGGAGGTCATATGTCAGGAGTGAGTGAAAATGTATGCAACAACCATTACTATATCATATTTGGCAGCTGCCCCTTTTGTTCCAGAACCAATTTATGCCACCCTTAGGGCCCCTCTGGAGTGCTCTGGTGAATACTGGTGAATCCGCATTGTTGCAGGAAGAGATCTCAGGTATGTATGAATCTTTTCACACTTCAATCCCATTTCCAAGGTAAGAGCCAGTACATGACAGAACAGGGTCTTTCTGGGTACCAATGTCAGGCAATAGGGGTAGGGTGGAGAACATTGTCACACAACAGAAAAGTCTGAAGGCTCACATGGCAGTATAAATTGAAAATTAATGTGAGGTTTAATCTTACCATCTTCTCAGCAAATTTTCATCACTTGCAGTCCAAATCTGTAAGTACAGTCACATTTACTTCCATCAGTGGATTTTATCACACAGATACTAGGACTACTTATGCATTTGAAATTAAGCACATGTGTATGATCATGATTTTTTCTTCACAATATGTTAAATAACTTGACATTATTTGCTCACTTCTTAAGGACCTCAGGATTACATAGCTGGAAGCAGGTATCCCTGCACTTGTTCCTGATGATAGGCTGATATTGACTTCACAGATGTGACCCCAAATTCCAAGAGACACATAATGCCAGTGTCACAACAGAGCATAAATTCTTTTTAAAGAGAAGAAATTTTTTTTAGAAATAGAGTATATGTAAACACGAGAGGTACAATTTTTCAGGTGGAAATGAATTCTGAGAGCTCATGTGCAGTGATGTATTTATTGACAAAGGTGCTATCTGGATTCCAGAATTATTTCTACTTCTATTTTCATAATAAATCTCTCAAAAAGGCCATTAATTTCATTTAATGGAGAATGAGCAGTTTGTTACTTGGATGGAGTAGAATCTATTCCCCAGTGCCAATTTTGAAATATTTTAAGATGCTTGAGAAAATATCTTTTATGTAAAATCTTAGATGGGTTTCAAATGGGCTGGACAAACCTTTTTCTAAAGCAAAAAAGAATTGTTAATCATTAACTTATTATTTCCAGATTTCTTTTTTTGCTGTTACAAAAACCGTGCTTAATTTTTTTTTCTTGAAAGATATTCTCCTCTGAGATTCTGATCTTTTGCGAGTATGTGGATGTATTTATTCATACCTTGGAATGGGTCAGACTCTAGTGCTCTAGATAGGCATATAAAACTGGGTCTAGATCTCTCTTCTTTATCACTGGCTGCAGATCCTTCAATCACTAACATATGGTGAGCAAATGAAGGTTAAATACTTGTTCCAGCAGAACATCTTCCTGTTTTTAATTTTCAATAATTTGCATAATTTTCCAGATTTTGAATAGAAATCTAACAATTTTCTCTAAGCCTGTCACTTGAAAAATACAAAATCTAGGCAAGTCATAATGTAGCTGAATGAACTTGTCTGAGACACGCTAGAGCAGATACTGCTTTCAGGTCTGGGAAAGATGTTGCAGGTTAAAGTAGTCATGATAACAGGGAGACAAAACTAAACCAAAACAAAAACTTCTTGACAAAGTACATTCACTTCTGCTAGTACTCTTGCCACTTCTAATAATCTAAAAGGTAAAAACCAAAAGACTTAGCAAAAAAAATTTTGAGCAGTCAAATAAATCTAGTATTGAAGAGTCTGTAGTTTGGAATTGTTGAATACAGTAGTAAATTACTAAATTACTAAATTACTATCTGCATAGTTTGCGGGTTTTTTCAAATCTCTGCTTTACACAAAGTAACTCTATGAGGTCCTACTAAATATTCACCTTTCCAATGGTAAGCAGTAAGACATGCCTGGGGAAGAGCAATGAAAAGAGGATGAGCAGTCTACAAGATTTTGCTGAGGTGATTCTACAACCTCTTTCCTCCAATGGTGATGCTACAGTGGCTGCACCATCAAGAGGCTGTCCCTGATGAATTAAAATGCTAGCTGGCTTTCGTATGAGCAGTGCTAAGATGAAATTTTAAGGATGCCACTTTTGAAAGTGCAAGAATTCACTAAAAAATGCCTCCTTTGGGCATGTGTTTTTTTTAAGAAAGAACTAGACTTTGTGGATTACCTCATGGGACAAGACTAAATAAATAGATTGCAAGGCCTAATCTAAATAATAGGTGTCAGCTTGAAACTCTATAACTTCATTTGCACCCTGTCCTCCACAGTTAGGACAAGGGACAGGAGCACAACAAGACAAAGCTGGCCAATGATGTGATGCAGCAGGGTGGTGGAGCTGAAAGCCCAGTTCCACACCCCAGCAGAGTGTGGAGGTCAGAGGCATTTCACAGTGGAAAAGGGGAACGTGACAATGGCTTATCCTCACACCTGCAGTAGAAAAACTGTGGTGGCCTCACTTATGTGGAAAGCTGAAGGTGGCAGCTCTCCCAAATCCTTTTGCTATGGGAACTTAGAAATATGGAACAGACCACAGCAAAAGAGAGCAGCCAATCTACAGCTGTGGAGCAGGGTTTTAATGGGGAGACTGGGAAGAAGTTGGGTGGTTTGAAGGATACAGAATAAAACAGCAGTCTGAGATCCTCCTTGGGAGGACTTCAGTCAGTTGAGCACTGTGATTAGAAATGAAAGGAACATGTGGAAAAGAGTGTGAATGAGTCTCTTTCCCCATGTGAGTATTGTTTGAAGGGGAAAAGAAAAACAAAAGACTAGAGAGGTTAAACTGGCTGTTAAATAGAAGCACATTTCTTGCACATAAAGTTTTATTGTAAGTGTTGTGTTTATGGGCTTAGTGAGAAGGGCTGATTAAATGGCAGGTTAATAAAGGGACAGCATGTGGTTTCTGAACTAGGTGGAGAAAAGTTACAAGGTGGAAGAGGAAAAAGGCTGACTGAGAGCCAAGTATGGAAAGAGGAAATCTTACACTGACACAGCTCATAATCAGTGCACCTTATTCAATATGAAGGAAGCTGTTGCAGAGAGGAAAAGTAAATGTGGCATGTTCCATTGCTTTGCCACCAAGGCTAGTAAATTCATGGCTAGGATCTCTTACTGCTAGTGACTGCAACTTGTGTGACCCTAAGTTTCAAAATTTCTAGCCCAGCACAAAGTAAATGTGGCATGACTGCCTCAACATCAAATATAATGAAGACATAAAGAATGGAAAGTTTTGTACATAACCTTGTATGTTAAAATGGATTCTTTTACATAGGTAAATGACCAAGAATTGAAGAAAGAAAACAGCAAAAAAGTTACTGCGATGCTTTTAGTGTAAATCTGCACAATGATACAACTATAATGTCATTGATTAATAGAACAATTGATGATATGATCTGGATGTGATAGTCATTGTAGAATTTGGCCAAAACATTGTTACATCTTCAAGCATTGAAGCATTGGCATTTTATGTGTAATTGTCATACATCTACACTTACCAAAGTACAGGATAATTGATTTAACTGAAGTTTTTTCTTTTATTGCATTATCTCAGTCTGCTATCTCTTCCAGTTTGAAACCCTTGCCATCATTCTCACTAAAGCTAAATTATACATGATTTACCAAAAAAGAGAGGTAAATCCAATTGTTGTCTGTGCATGCAAGCATGGGTCCAATTGTCTAACTTTTGTAACTTAATTTTGTCAAAGCTTCTACACATCTGTGAAGACTACATTGGTGCTTGACAGGCAAATTCTATCTAATTGCATCTGTGGCACTTATCCTTCTTTGTTGACTTAGCATTTCCTGTAATACAGTCCACTTTGATCCATGGTCTTGGAAATGCCTGTTTAGTGTGGCAAATTATCATTTCAAATGCTTGATCAGCACTTTTGAAAAATACCACTGCATTGGCAGAAATCCATTATTTTTATGAAAATTTAGGCATGAGTCTTTGTAATGGAACATTATGACAGGATGCCCTCAAGTGGCAAAATATAGACTCCACCCAGTAAAAATTAAATCAGTTAATATATAGACATTTCCTTCTAGATGACACACTGCTGCTTCAGATATTGACACTCTGGATGAGCCTAAATATCTCTTGGTTCTAAAAGAGTATCAGGAAATGAATTAAAATCAGACAATGTAATTTTTGCAAGATAAAAACTGGGAGGGAAAAGAAGTTGCCAAAGATAAAATATTGTCTAGCTTTTAGCCTTCAGCCTTCATGGATTGAATAATTTCTTGCCTACAATAGTAGCTTCTAGCAAAACCTTCATATAATTCCTGGTGTTACTAGAGAGGACCTATGAACAGTTAGTGTAATTGCATGAATTCTCATTTATTTGCATTAATTCAGGCATGAGCCTTCTATTTCAAAGCCATACTGTACCAAGCCCCATAAAAGTGAAGTACATTCATGTATTCATAAATAATCACAGATGATGTTTTATAGGTTTGCTGTTCTTTGGCAATACAGCGCACATTGACACAAATAATTTTCTGAATTCATAGGAAGTTGGCTTGCATGCAGTGACAAACCTGGCAATAACAACAAAAAGAAATATTCAGCAGTTGGTATGAATTTCTGTTTTAAAAGTTCTTCAACTCTAAGCAAGAATTTTCATTCTCTTTCCCCTTAAAAAAAAAGAAACGCAGAAGATTTGACTTAAGCAATTTTTTTTTTTTCAGTAGCTCAACAGAGGTTTTGCAAGAAATACCATTACTACTTTGCTAATATAGTTAGCTTTTCTTACTTGAAATTAAAAAAAAAAAAGTTTTGTATCTAATCCAGAATACTTAAGTTTGAAATATTTATTAATAATTCAAATGCCACTATAATTACTCTCCTAAATAGAACAGAGCAAAACTTTAGTGGTTGCTGCTTCTTTCCCTTTAAAACTGCTTTTTAACTGAACAGATCTCATCTAAAAAAATATTTGAAAATAAGTGGTAAATGGTTCAGCTAATCCTAAAGTCTTTCTCTTTAAAGTCACTGTTTTATCTAACATCTGATGTTTCTCTTCATTAGGTCTGTAATCTTCTTAAAACCTCCCTTTTCCATGACAGCCACAAGTATTTCCACATAAGTTTTTTAAGTAGGTAATTCTACATACATTCATGAGGCTGATGTGACATCATCTGCACTGCTCAAGGACAAAGGACGTGTCTTTATTAAAACATCATGCTTTTCAGTCGTGTTTTACTAGGCTAAGACCTATATTATTTCTAAAAGTACTACACTGAAGATTTTGCATGAAGCCTGAGAGGTTTTAAAATGATGCAGATAACCTTATTCTGATCTTAGGCAAAAAAAAAAAAAAACCAAAAATAACCACCCAACCCCAAAAAACAAAACAATGAAACAAACAAACAGAAAAACTGAAAAAAAAAATCATTAATGTTACCACAGGTGTGGGAAATGATGCTAGAATAATTCCCGTTTTGCACAACACTCTTTCCCTGACTCTCTGCTCAGGCAGCTACGTGCCCACATAATGGGGTCCGTGCCCTCTTACTCTCCCCTTCTGACTGCCTGGGTCAGTCTTTACATAAAAGAACCCAAGTTCCACCTACAAAGCCGTCTCTCTGTCTTTATTTTCATGGCAGACACTTTTATATCAGAGTACTTTCATCACAGTGGCACCCATACCAGAGCTACAATACTGTAGTTAAGGGTCTGTTCTTTGGCATTTCTATTCTAAAGCACTATTGTATGAGGTTGCTCAGCAGCTAAAATTCCTTCCATGCTGAGACTTGGCATACAAGTGCTTAGCTCAAAAGCAATTTAATTTTTTTAAAATTTTGTTTTTAACCCTCTGATGTCCCTTTGCAAAATGTAAAGGGAAAAACAATTAATGCTGGCTTTGAGGGATTGCTGGGTTTGTGATGGTGTGAGTGTATTTTATAGTGAAATATTGCATGCTGTTTGTTGGAAATGTAGTTTTCAGGAACTATCTGAAATCTTTGAATTACCCTCTATGAAATAAGTGAAACAAGATCCAGCAGTAATTCTCTCTGAATGAGTGAGATTCACATTCTGCATTTGCTAGAGTGTGAAGGTGCTCTCCTATGATGATTTTAAAGTATTATCTTCATGTTATTTTACAGGTATAGATAAAGATAAGTATATTAAAATCAGAAGAATTTTAAAGTCAGAATAGCTTTAACTGGGAGATTTAGGAGATAAAATAGTTGCCACATGGACTGAAACAGAATTTCTGTCTTCTCATTCCCTTCATGAAACAGTCTATGGAGCAAGGTTCACTCTGAGGATTTCACAGCATCCTTTGAAGCCATTGTTAGGCATTGCTCAGGGTGGCAAGGTGCCAGACTGATGGACTTTTGGTCTGTTCTCCTGTAGTTAAGAATGGAAAGGGTGCAGAGCAGCTTAATGTGGATTAATGGTGACACTTTAAATTATATCACTGTTATTTCAGAAAAAGCAGGAAAACACTGAACCGTGCTACATCAGCATGTTGATTTACAGGTCTTATACACCCACAGACACTATTAAAAAAAAAGATTAAATGCACAAAGGGTTTTGAGGTTGGTTTTTAAATTTTTAAGTAACCAAAACCTGAGGATTTTGTCTTAAGAATTGCTGATTATATAGATTTCCAGGAAGAGACACAGACACTAACTGACAATAATAACTTTCTATTTAAATAAATGATGGAACTTGAGTATTTATTTCCACATTAGAGACAAGGTGAAAGTCTAACATCCCAGCTGTGTCATCCTTGTGTACAAAATAGCACTGAGGGCAGAACTCACCCACTGCAGAAGAGGTAACACGTTGACCCAAATAGTTTTGTTTGGACATTATTGAAATCTGACAGTAGGACATAATTTGCTGAAGGTACACTGGCCAGAATCCTTTATTTATTCTTAAGTGTAAATGACAAAGGTAAATGATGTACATATTTTCCTCAAGTTACCTCACTAGCCCTATCTAAACTGGCTCTTAATATGTCTGTTGACCTGTTTGGAAGAATGATATACAAGTGTAAATGGCCCTCAATTCCTTAACCCTACCATGCAGGTTTCCCAGGAAACTAAGCAGTCCTCAAAAACCTAGTCATGCTCTGAAACTACTTTTTCATATGTTTTCTTCTGAATAATAATTTACTTTCCCTCACAGCTTTGCTTGTATAATTCAACATACCTCTGAAGACAGAAAAATTAGGCATCAAATGTTGTCTAGTCTAGAAAATATTTGTATTTGTGACATTTTCTTTCCCAGTTTTCAGTATAAGTCCAAGAAATGTTTCTTCACCTTCAAAGGCATCTACATCTCTTGCTGGAAATGGAAGACCAGACAAATTCAAATACTGTGTCCTCCTTGATGCTGCCATTCCTTTGTAAGGATTACAGGTAGGTGGAAAAATTGAGTGATGCGCAAGATGAAAATTGAAGAGTGGGTTATTCCCAGAATTATGCTGTCACCACTAGCAAGCTGGTTCTTCTAACCTTCCCCCTTTGGTAATATCTAACATCAATAACACCCCAAAAATGTGCAGACAATGTACTGGTGGTCCAAGAAAAAAGCCCAAACACATGACAGATGAAATCCAAAACCCATATATGTTTATACTGGTGAAATTATACTCAATTCTGTTACTTTCCATTTTACTAGAAAATCAAACAGAGAAATGGAATTGGAATAGCAGCAGAGCTCTCATTGCAAATCAATTATCTGCTGGAACAGTAAAGGAAACCTTTTCTGAGTATTAGCCAGCTATGCTTTTCTTTTTGTGCAAATATCCTCTTTTTCAAGCTTAGTCGAGTGTAATAATCATCTCTCTCTTTTTTTAATAAAATGTACAAAATATCTGAAGCAATTAGACTGCATTATTGTCTAATTACAACAAATGGTAATTTTCAAATCAGAGCTACTGTCTTTTCTGCAGCTATACAATCACAAATTAGGAAGCTCTCAGTTAGTGGGCTTCTGCTGGAATCACTGGCAAGGACTTCAAGTACAGCACAGCAGTAGAACACATTTCAGTAATACAACCAATTAGTAAATAATTCTGTTACTTATTGCCCAATTAAAGACTGTTTTTATTTTTCACATGTTCTTGCACATGAGTGTGAATTTGGGTGTCTATGAACATGTATAGCCCACAGAATTAAAGCAAGAGGGACTCAGAGAGTATTATTTATGAATTATTAAACTAAAAAGCTCTTGCTCATGCAGAGTGGCTATTTGTGAGCTTCTTAATTGATTTGCAAATGTAAGTGTGTAAAGATTAAAACCAGATGTCAGTCTGTTGATCTTTCAATTATCAGTTGTACTAATTTTTTGACTGAGTCAGTTTACTAATTTCTTCTTTCAAAAGTATGTTCTGTGTTTTGCTTTAATGATGGACATTATTTCTTGCCTCGTAAGTTGTGGAGATTGATGAGAAATTTTAACAAATTAGGAAACAGATAAAGAACATTTTGATTAGGCATCCTAATTTTTCAAAGAAGAGTAAGCGAATAAATTAATCACTAAATGGCAGGATAGGGTCACTGTGTAAGCAGTTGAAAAAACCCCTCAGATTTTTGTAAAGAACTAATTACACTAAGTAAATCACTAAATTATTTGAATTATAGAGAAAAAAAAGAAGCAATTTCTCAAAAGACATTTGGTATAATGCATGTTTTTAATCTCTGCATATGTTTCATGTCAATAAAACTTTGATTTCAATTTTAGCTTCAGTAACATTTCTGTAGTCATAGCAAGTCCATAAAATACACAGAACTAGATCTTGATCTAGTTTCTCTACAAAGAAAGAAATTATACTCTTTTGCATAAATTATGTATACTAATTACTTATTATCTTCCCATTCTAAAAAAAATCTCTCTGAAATGTGTAAGCTGATTTCTTCATGTTCTAGACATAGGAAACACAGGCAAAAACGTGAAAGATCTTATCAGATGACAACAGGGAGGAGTATTTGGGAATATTAATTGATTGTAAGACTATTTGTGGCTGTAATTGGACATTTCTGAAAAAAATGGTATCTTAATCTTTGCAAGGATGCCTTCTAAAATACCATACAATAGAAGTGATTCCTCAGTTGGAATTCTGTGGGTAATGGCAATGAATGCTATTTAAAAACTCTAAATTCAAACCTGAGTGTATTCAGAAAAGTGCCATTAATATAACCAAGTGAATAAATCATTACCTTATGAGATGAGAAAAACTCTTACCCTAGCACCAGCTGCCGTGAAAAGACCTTTTTTTTCCCAGAGAGTATGCCCATGAAGATGCTTCAGTTCAGCATCCTCTACAAATAACTACTGTCTCAATTTTAAATGAAAGATCACCAAAAGAGAATGTGTGCTTTCAAAATTTTTCAATGCCTTTGGTGTATAAATCTGGACTGAAAAAAGAATGAAAACATAGTATCCCTTTGTTGGGCACCTTGTCTTATTTGCTGCTTCTTCTGCAGTCAAGTGCAGCCTCACTCCTGCAGCAACAGGACTCCAAGGCTGATCTACTCACAGCCAAAGTGAGCTTATAAAAACCCAAACTAATGTAGTGCAGGAGCTGAAACTGCTGGAGCTTTGCACATTCATCACATAGTGATCAACAGGTTTTTTTGTGTTTGTATTCCAAACACAGCAACCTGAGTTTTCCACAGTTTAAACATCTGACATATATGTTTTTTTGGTTTTTTTTTTTTTTTTTTTTGCACTGTTCCTTTTCCTTCTGTGAAATAAGGGGAAGACCGTTTACCTCTAGCATGCATGTAACCCTGATTTTTCTATCCCTGGTCCCCGTACAGAGAAAAAAATATCCTTTGCTGATGGATTTGAAATCTAAGGAGTCCCCTTAATGTAAGAAATCTAGATGAGAGTCACTACTTGAATTGCTCACAGCTCATGTTTGATTTAACAGGCAACAGCAGAGATATAAGCATGCCTGAATCTCCAGAGCATGACAAAGGAGGGGATGGATAGCACCACATTCCTGAAATCTCACTCCAGATAAAAAGTGAGTCCTCTTGGGTAACAGTGTGTATTGGGTTCATAAAAGATAATAAAGTGTTCTCACTTCTGTAAGTGCATGTATGAGGAATGATTGTACACCTGAAGTTTGGGAGTGCTAGATTTCAGACACACATTTACTTTTAGCATTTACAGCTAGGGATTTTGCCTGTTACAAGTTACCTTGCAGCAGCTAATAAGCAGAAACTTTTGGGTCACTTTTACACTCAAGTCACCCACACTAATGTTTGGCGAGAAACTACAGTGGGAAAAGACAATATTGCAAATATATTAGTGGAGATCATCCAATTGTTTATGCATTAATATAGCGCTGGAAAATAAATAAGGATGTTCAGAGTTTTTTAATATGTCACCACAGCTTTTATGGGGTAAATCTTTAGTGGCTGAGCTTTGGAACATTGGCAGAAGAGCAAGGGAAACCACGTGAAAAGGTTAGCCAAAAATGTCAGCTTTAACTTTAAAGAAATAACTTGTTCACTCAGAACAGAAAATCCATAAAACGGATATAGGACTGAAATGAAACCAGCAGGACAGCAAGAAAACCTACATTGTCTATAGAGTGCATAAAGTTGCTAATCATTCTATCAAAATTTTTCTGTTTCTTGGTCACTTGTTAACTGGAAATTAAAGCAAACTGATTTGTTTTCTGCAGATGCTGGATGATGCTGAAAAATCAGTCTACCTTTAGGTTCCTCAGTATGAATAGTAAAATTTTCCTTTACACACTTCTGTTTTGCACATTTTGCCAGACTTAAGAAGTCACAAAGCAACAAACACAAAGGAACTGGGATGTTTTGTATCTGCTTATTCAAAGATAGGGTCGCCACAAGGGGAAATATAAAGTATTTGGCAATTTAAATGAAGAATGGGAGCTGCAACTCTTGGTGTGTTCTGTCAGATGGACTTGCAAACTACTGAGATGTGCAGACCCTGTGTTCTTCAAACATGCTCCTGGTTAGGAAAACAACTGCATTTTTTTAAAATATCAGCCCAATGATGTGGAATGATGTTCCAAAATGCTAATTATATAAAACATATTTATTTTTCTACCTTCTGTTCTTCAAGTTGCTTTTCACAAGGTGAAGATTTGGATTCTTCTGAAGGAAGAATAAAGAAATATTTTTTAAATTTGCTTCTTATTCATACCCACTAATTTATATTAGAGAAGGATTCCTCCCGTGATTATTGAAACTATTCACATCATGGTCAGAGTACCAGGTGTTTTAAGACAAGTCATTTCAAGAAAATAATACAATTCTTGTGTTATTTGATGAAATGTACAATTTCCCTGTAATAAAATAGAGCTGAAGCATATACTGCGCTATTATAATTCTCGAATTTTGTGACTATGCTCTCTAATTTAAAAATACATCATGCTGCTTTTGAGTTGGACACCAGAAATACAACTTTCTGTCTGTCTTTAATATCACAAGGGCTAAAGTGTAGAGAGAAACTTATTTCATGTGTTTTATTATGGCCTTGAAAATGGCAGCAAAGTCCAGGATAGAGTGTTAGCTGATTTATCTGACTCTGACACTAGGAGAGGTTTTCTGTCTAGCTACAATGGGGTTTTCCTCTTCATTCAAGCTCTTCAAAGGTTTCTGCAAATGGCTGCAGATGGCAGAACCCAGGATTTCTTAACATCTCTGTGATGCCCCACAAACTCAGTTCAGTTTGGAACATAAGTCTGGGATATTTTTAAGCATCCCTCAGGACAGTGATAACAGTGTTTAGCTACCCCTGCTCATCCAGGCTAGTGTGGTACCCTGTCCCTCTGTCCTGGCCACTGCACCTGCCTGGGAATGCTCAAGGTCAGGTTGGATGGGCCTCTGAGCAGCCTGACCTGGCTGAAGATGTCCCTGCTCACTGCAGGGTTGAACTGGATGACACTTAAAGGTCCCATCTAAACCAAACTATTCTGTGACTCTACAAAGTATGAATTTTTCTTCAGTTGATAAGTGAAGTCTTACTAAATGTTACTGCAAACCCACAGTGAATATAATTTTGGTATTAAAAAAATAGCAAGTACCTATTAAGTGGAATTTTTTTTATTTCCTGTTACTTTAGATCACATAAGATAATTTTTGATGTATTTAAATAAAAAATATTTATACCTCTAGGCTTTTTCTGACAGAACTAGCATCAGTTTTGTAGATTTCACTAAAAAATATAATAGGTAACTAGTATGGAGTATGAAATTGCAAGATATTTGGTTTAAAATAAATGTGAACTTTAGGTTAAGTCACTGAAAAATAGTCAAAGAATTGTCATTTCTGACATACCACTTCTTATTGAATTACTTTACTGTTGCATGATGGTTTTGCAGCCATACATACTTTTTACTTTTTTTTTGTTCTTTGTGAAAATAACTCTAAAATTATAATATAAGATGAGTAGGCTGTCCAGAAAGACTGGAAAATGTACTGGCAAATAAATTAAAAGATGTAAAGAAAATAATAGATTTTAATTTCCTTCCACTGTACTTCTGGGGTTTACTTATTACTTGTTTTTTGCCTGTAATCACTATAAGGGTTGATCTGTTCTTTATACTACCTCATCTGAAGTAAAATTGACAACAATATTAATCTCTGGTGTTTCAATTATTTTCATGTTGTAGCTTTCAAGGTGATGCCACGAAGGAATTAAAACCTACTTCAAGTAGTCCTCTTTCCTGTTAATGATTTTGGATTTTAAAATATTGTCAGGGTAGAGGGACACTGATTCAGTGAAGTGAAGATTGTGACACACAGGAGTGGAAAATGTCATTACAAAGTTTGGTTCTAAACTGAGTCATACTTTATGGAGCAGAATATGTGCTGCATTAACTGTAAAAAATTGAGGGCTTGTTTCTGGGTTGTTTTTGATAGTTTGTTGTTGTTGTTGCTGTTTTCCAGTTTGCCTATAAGAATTATTCTAGAAATATCTTTATCTTGTGCAATTTCAGTAAGAAATTCAAGTATGGAAAAAAGCTGTCTTTTAAGCTGATAGAACCCAACAATGATTGTGTCCAACCCTTTCAAGGATTGTTTATTGAGCAAAGACTGACTGTGTCCCCAAGGCTTCCCATGCTCCCAGGAGCTCTGAGAGACATGGCAGAGGAGCAGGTGAATCTTTGCATTTCGGCCACTGTGAGTATAAACATCTATGATGTAACAGCTTAACAATGATAATCCCAATTGTTTACATGCAAAATTATCATGTCATAATAAAAAAAATTGTGACCTGACTTAAACATCCTTGGGGAGAAGTGAAAGGATGTGGTCAGAACCAGCGCTCAAGCCAGCATGTGACTTTGCAGTGTTACAAATCTGACAAATGTAATCTTTTGAAAGATTCAGTTCAAACAATTATGATTGAAGTGTCACATTTAAGAAAACCCTTTCTTCTTAGCTTTTGTTCATTTTTCCTTATTCACAGTCTCTGAGCACTTCAGATAACATTGAGGATCAACTACTATTACTATCATTGAGCAGCAGCAAGGAGGATGGTACTTCATTAACAAACTCTTAACCATTTTCAATGGGAAGAATTGTCTTGAATAAACTGGGTTTTCAGTTAAAGATGAGACTTAGGTGATTGTATCCTGACTGTTCAACAGAGGAAAGCCTACTGGCATGATGTTAACTTTGAAGGTAAAGGCAATTAGATGAAAGCCATCAGCCTTTGGTTTTCACAATGTAGGTTTCAAGTGTTAGATGAAAGGTTCCCATGACAGCTCTGGGAGTACTTCTATTGTGTCAGGATTGTTTTGCAGCAGTGCCTAAGAATATCAGAGCCATAAGCCAGCTGCAAGATTGCTACTGCATTGGTACTACAGCCACAGCAGCACAGAGTTTTGTCTGAAGAAAATAAATTGGGTTTTGTGAAGCTCTATAATTTTCTATATGAGCTCTGTATTTTCTATTGGGCTGGACTATGCCCAATTCCCACATTATATTACTATGCTGACTGTTCTCACAGACAACTTGCAGATAAAGGACAACAGACTGCAGTTTAGCATGACTGGTAGAAATGTAATCACCCCAGAAAACTTAGAGGATTCTCTCAGGTGGTTTTGAGTCCATCAAAAATTATCTTTAAGAAGATACTTGTGGAGACAGAAACTTTTAAAGGCAAAAATTATGACTTATTGATTAGCCTAAGTTTCATTCCTGAAAAAAAAAAAAAAATAGTCAAGCACCTTACTTTGATTATCTAGAAGATAACATAGAAATAAGAACAATCAAGTATTTTTATAATCAAATGTCATCCGTTCTTCTTTTGAGATATTTTATGACCTTCTGTGTAGTGTCATATATATTGACTTCACTAAAATTTCTAACATCTTGCATAAACAGGTGAAACTGCCACAAAATGAGCATACAGATAGATACAGATGAATAGAAGGAGTCCACTGTCAACTTGAAAGAATGGTCTAAATAGGATTCCACAAAGATGGAAGCTATTCAAGAACATTACTACTGGCAGCTTCATGGAACACAGACCCGGTTTACACAGTGGGACTGACTGCAGGCCTACTTTATAGTGCTGGGACTCAATGTGACCCTAAAATTGCAGAAATAACCCTTGAAAAGACAGAATACTGTTCAACAAGGACAAATGCAGAGTCTGACATCTAATTTTTAGCAGATCAAAGGTGAGTGAGAACTGTGGATGCACGACAGTTAAGGAAAGGCAAATAACACCTGTGGGTATAACTTCAAAGCAAATTAAGTGGCTTTTTAAAATTAGTGCAGGCCAGTATTTTCCTATCTTGGACATAATGGTTTGGAAAAGATTTTCACTAGCAGGGGAAAATCTAAAGGAGAGCAAAGAAAGGATTCAAAGTTCATAGTGATGGCCTTGTTTGAATCTTTGTTTTGTCAGATAAGCTGCAAAAGGAAAATAAATGAATCATTCTCATGTCCACTGTGGATGAAGTTACACAGTATCACAGAATCAGAGCTGAAAGAAACTGACGTGTTCTTTCAGGCAACATCATCTCTTCTAAATATATTCTGTGTTAACCTTGAGTCAGTCATTAGTCCAGGTGGAGATCTATTGTTAACAGCCACTACTCTGATATTTAGAAACTCCTTCTCAGGGAATCAGATTACAGAAAATTCGAAAAAAAAAAAAGTTCTTATTCAAAATGAGTATACCCTAAAGCCTGCTGTGTGAGAATTATTACCATCTCTTGTTTTGAAAATCCCTTGTATGTAATGTCTGCCACTTGGACATTGGCAGGCTAAGAACATAGGTAAATAAAACTTTCAAGAAAACTTCAAGAAATTCAATTTTCCCCTTCATTGTTCCTCATAAAAAGATGAATATAAGCACTGTCTCTATTTTAGAAAGTATTTCATATTTTTTTAAAAATATTAATTTTCTTTCAATTTTAATAAATTTTTTAAAAATATAGAAATTTATTAGAATTTACAACCTCCTAAGCTGTTCCCCTTCCTTGTGAAACTTAACTAGTCAAGCATTTCCTCAGAGGATAAATGCAGCATTTTTGCCAGATTCAGTAATAAGTTTCATTTAAAAAGCAGTGTGAGAAAACAAAAAGAGCAGAAAGTAACATGCCTGGTAACCTAAACATGTATTGCTAAGTCTACTCTGTGTTCTTTTGAACTTTTATAAGAAGTAATCTTGAACTGAGAGCTGCACTAAGATTTTTCTTAAAGATCTGAACTGAAGAGAAACAGTCCCCTTTTGGAAAAAATTATTTTGAACTTTATATATTTGAATCAGCTGGTTTAGATGGAAAGCTTGTAAGACTACTTTTGCTACATGAATTTAGAATAAAAATAGCATATTTAATTTAGTGCATATACATTGTTGGAGGAGGATTTCTGGAACGACTTTTCTAAAGCTCTCTCTAATCTTTCAAAGCTTATAGGACTTTAAAAAATATTTTATGTTCCTACAGTTTTAATTGAGCTGCATGTACAGTTTGATGGAAAAGGAGAATTTTGAGAAGACATTCAACAGGTCAAATATCAAACACAGTTTGATAAAATGTTGCTTAAGGTTAACAAGCAATACCTCACATATTATCCAAGCTTGAGAGAGAAGCCAAGAGATTACATTTCTGCTGTTGAGGAAACAGTTCTTTATCATATTCAAATTTAAATACCATTGGGAAATTTCCTTGCATCTGTGTTATATCCAATGATTTTTGCCAGACTGATTTTTAAATGATACACTAGGACAAATTATTCAGCCAGAAAACACTCAGAGCATGTAGTCCACCTTCCTTCCTGTCTCTCCCTTAATTAATTAGTGTTTTAACAAGTGGATGACTTCTAGAAGTAAAACATTTTAAAGGATGGAGAACTCACAATACTCCTTGCAGTCTGTTTCAATGGCTACTAACTTCTGCTACTTAAAATTCTTTACATATTTCTGGTTTAATTTTTTCTAGCTGTAACTCCTATCATTTGCCTTTTGTTACTTTTTTTGTGTGAAATACTGAAGAGCTCTTTCTTAAGAAATTTTTCAGTCCCTAAAGATTTAATATGATCAGATCTCTCCAGAAGCTTTTCATCTCTAAAGTGATAGATTTTCAGTCTTTGACTATAAGCCATGCTTTCTGATACCTTGATTATCCTCCTGGCTCAATTTTAATATTCCTTTGGTGTACTTAAATTCACTTTAGAGAATTGCATCTACTCTAAAACAAGCCTGTGTGACTCTTATACTTACACTGCAAATAATGCCCATGATGACAGCACAGTGCTCTTCATCCTGGCTGCACTACTGAATGTCATTTGTCAGATTCATGATAGTGCTAGTTTTGAGTTTAATAGAAAAAAAAGTCTGCTGGAGATCTCTTTTCAGAAAATTTGTTCCAATATCCACTTTTTACTGTTTTTCTGTCCAGTCTTTCCCAATTCTCATCATTTCCTTTCCTTGACTGAACTATATTCCAATATTGTGATACATTCTTCTAAAGTATCACACCTTGATGTGATGCCCATCTCCTGTACCAAGTAATGGTAAACTCCAACTGACATTCAGGAGCAGAAAGGAGGAAGCTTAATTTCTTACTTCTCAATATTTCATAATATATTTACTAAAATCTTACTTTACAATATTATGTCACCAAAGTATTGATATATTTTAGTCTGCAAAGCATTCATTGAGTTAATAGATCATAAAGTAACAATGATATATAGATACAGATTTTGATATAGATACAGATGTAGATATAGGTATAGGTAGATATATAATTTACCCTATAATTTAAATCACTGTGATGTTAAGCCCTCTGTCTTTCTAGGGACATGTGAAGTTTCCAATTTGCCTTGGAAGCTTTAAAATTTTATCTATGGGAGATTGGGTAATATTAAGGATTTTAAAATGGACCTCAAAATTTCTATGAATTCAAAGTAGCTTTTCATAAATTGTGTCAGTTATACAAAGGTCATGGCTATGCCTTTAAATTTCTTCTTGCCTCCTCATTAAATAGAGGCATAATTATTCACCGTGAATAAATGTCTTCTCTCCATAATAGAATGGAGAGAATACATTTTCCTTTAAACATACTAATTTCACTCCAGGCATCAGGTCACTGTAAATTCACCTTTCTCATGGAAACAAGTAAAAGATCAAAAATTTCTACAGACGTTACCAGATCTCAATATCAGTTTCTCTGGAGGATGAATTACCAGGTTAGGGAACAGGAAAAAAATGTGTAATCTGAAAAGTCTAGAAGATTGTCCTGTGCATCATATTGTGATTTATAACTCTTATGTGATTTTGCAGGGAAAGTATTCAGGGAATGTAATAATAATGAGGAACAATCTGTCATATTGTTAATTGCCTTTCAAAGAGTTGTAGGCTGCTATTAGGCTGCCCTTAGCCTCTCCTTAAAAAAATCCCAGCTCTCCTATGATCTTTTCATTGGTCCTGTGCTGCAGGCTCCTGAGCAGCTGGTCGTGTGCTGATGGAAGCTCTTGAGTTCCTTCACATCCTCCTTGAGCCAGGGAGCCCAAGCACAGATGCAGTAATTTATACCAGTGAGGGCTTATCCAGTGTCTTATTCACAATGACAACATAGCTGGTGTCCATCCTAACCTCCAGGGGCTCTCAGAAGTGCACAGAGCAGCCAGGCCCTTGACTATTTCTTTCTAGAACTTTGAGACATTAATTTGACTCACATGAATTGCAATTTTTTATTATTTGGTGCTCTTTTTTTCCAGTCATACATTCCAGCACAGAAATAATTGAAGTAGAAATTCTAAACAACTGACTACCAGCAAGCAAATAAATAAATGAATAAATATATATTCCTGTGCTGTTCATTGTTGAAAAAAGTGTATTGAGTACAAGGCTATTAAGGGAGGTGGTGGCCATACATAGC
Organism: Emberiza elegans; assembly: GCA_024865655.1. NCBI lineage: Eukaryota > Metazoa > Chordata > Aves > Passeriformes > Fringillidae > Emberiza > Emberiza elegans. Next base: position 8,181,339 of record JALJVW010000072.1, read on the forward strand.
ACAGGAAACAGCATTTAATTCTTCATTCCCTAATTTGGTATTGTATAGCAAGATGAGAACTGAAGAGGGGAAATAAATTACTGCAGGAGCTTCCAGGAAGTCTAGGATATAAGCAGGTATTGTTTTCTCCCAGTAAAGGGTCTCCATACTCTGTGCAGGCATGGACATGCCTTACTAAGAATATTTTACCTGGTTTACCAAACTAGCAAGTTTTAGGTGAGAATCCAGATTTCACAGCTGAATATTTTTAGTTCCTCTTGAGACACAGTTTAATATCATACACTGCATTTGTGAGACATTGGGGTAGATTTGCACTGCCAGTTTGGAGCTATCCCTACCTAGCCCTGTGATGAGGTTTAGAAAACCGGGGGAGTTGTGCCATTTAGTGACTGAAGAAGCTTCTAAGAAGCCCAAGTGGGCTTTGACATGAAGACTAGGGGCAGGATAAAACAGGATAACTGTCTCTGTTTTTGTAGCTAACCCCTGGGAAAGTGACCCCAGTAAGCCAGGAGAGGTCTCCAATATGCAACATGTACCTTTTAAATGCTGTAGGAGTGGAAGCCCTTGGAAGTCTTTTCTATCCATCACCTATAAATGTTCCCTGGCCAAAAATTCCCAAACTACATGTTATGAATATGGGGACTATTGATTGTATGAGGATTTTGATATGCAAATCACAAGGTCAAAAAGTACCCCTTTTTTTTTTTTTTTTGAGAAATACTTTAGTGTATAAAATCTGTATTTTTCAGAGGAGAGAAAACCATTAAAACAAACATTAACATGAAAGATGATTTTTTTGATGTGGCACATAACCCCAACTTTATAGAGGACATCTAAGAAAACTGTAGTCTTTTCTTGATGTTTTGTGGTCAATATGTTTTGTAGCAGACTCCTTTCCTTTTATTTTTAATTTCTAAGGTTCCTTGATGTCAAGGATACATGTTCCCATTTCTCTATATCAGCAATGGTATTTGTCTGTATTTCAAGGGTTTCTACTCTGAAGTGTTACTTCTTTGTTGTTACTGCAACTTACTTTAGCACAGTAATTTAATTGATTATCCATATTTCAGATTCCAGTTCTTTGGATTCTTAAGCCAAATTTTTCAAGGTATGTTTAACGTTATGTATAGTAATAATTTTCAACATCCACTTTTATTATTTCTGTTGTTGTTTCTCCTTAAGTTAATGTTACAGAATGTTAGCAAAGAGTCAGGACAGATATCAAATCTATATTTGAAATAGTCTCAGTTGATAGCCAGTGTATTGTAATTTATTATTATTCAGCTATCCCACATTCTCAGGTAGCATTGCTTAGAACATTCATTCCAGGATTCTTTTTAGCCTATGGATTATGAAATTTCTAAAAAATTTACAGACATCCAAGCCAAAAAATGACTGAAGTAGTCACATTCAAACCACAGAGTTCCCCCACTTTTATGTTGGTGACGCTTAATTTGAATCAATGGTGTGATATCCTGAAGAATCAGAACACAAAGGGTTAGTGCAGAATCCAGCTTTATTTAATCTTCATTAGTGATCTGTAGGTGGAAGCAAACAGCTCATTAACAGAATTTGCAGATGCTAATAAATTGAGAGAAGTTATGTACCCGAGGGAAGATTGCAAAATAATAAAAGGGCATCCAACAGGGGTTTAAAATGTGGACAGAAAAAACCAATTTAACTCAGGAGAGCTAGTATTAATACAACTCAGAAAATAATTAAAAGCACAAATAAGAATGCAAATTAATTCCATACCTCACAGTAGAGAATGAGACATTGCATCAGCAGAAGAATATCTATCCTTTTAGGTATTTGGAAAGGAAAGCACAAAACTTGATTTAGAAATAGAGCCCATCATTGATGACCAGCAAAATAGGCAGGCAAAAAGGATACTTAAAGGTATAATGCAAGATGCTTCTGCTTTAGGATTTTCTGTGAATTGATGAAGTCTCTAATTTACTATACATAATCATTGAATTCCTGCAGGGGATTTTTAATAGGTTTAGTTGTCCAAATAGTCTCATTTTTAATCAGTCTCTTAGGAAGTTCACTAGATTTAAACACAATGAAAATTTACATGATAATATGAAGTTTGGAATTTGAAAATGTAAAGATTTTTTATGCCTTTTGACCTTTATTAATTTTTATGAATTAGAAAATATTAAGAACTTTGTTAAAATAAGTAAATTTAGGAATTGCTGCTATTAAATAAAGAGTAAGTATTACAACCCTTTGACCTGGCAGGAAATATTCAAAAAGCTACATCATTATTTTATAAATTTTATTTACAGAGTTAAGTAAAAATGCTGTTGTGGTTTAAACTATACATTGTTTGGTTTAACCATTAATATAAATTTCTATCTTTGGACCTTTATAGCTGAAGACAGTGACATGTTAAAAAAATCAGTAAAAGCAATAATTATAAGAAGATCATAGTTTTTTATACTTCTGTTTCATTCCTACATTAGATTTCTTCACTGTGGGAAATAACATCTCAGATGTACAGAGAAATAAAACTTGTGCTGCTTGCTTTGGCTAGCTTTAAAGTTAGTCATGAGCTCATGAGGACATAATGCCATTCAGATGTGAGCCTGAGGTTTTGCTAAACATTTCCAACTATTTTGACAGCTAATCCCTGTTTCTTTTATATTTAGAAAGCTAAAAGTATAATTAAAAAGTTCAGTTTGTGTAGTTCATTTTCCAAACATAATACAGGTCGCTGTATGCATAATGTTTTGACTCCATTGATTTCCTAGCCCATAGCACTTTTGTCCTTACCTTTTATCCTTATTTAGTTGTTTAGTGTTCATATCAAACCAGAAAATGTTTCCTTTCTATTCCCAATACAACCATTCTTCTTGCTCTTCGGCCTTCCTTTTATTAGGGTGATATTTACTGCAGTAGCACTTCCTCTGCTTTCCCTTTCCTTCTCTAATTGCATTGCGGACTATTTGGAATGATTCCCTCTGTCTCTAAAGACTCTTTAAGATCAGATTAGTTGATCATCTCATCATTTTTGCAGTCCCTTAGTAGGTGGTGGCCTAGAGCTTCTAATTTTGAGCTTCACTTAATATGATGCTCTCTTGTCATTGCCACTCAAGCATATGTATCACAGCTGTGAAGCTGCAGAACATGCAGGTTTTGGCAGTTACCACGCTTGCTTTGTGTTTGAAGCAGATGAGATAAAAAAGAGCTGTAGCATCCTGAGACACAAATGATCACATATGGGGGAGAAGGAAAGAAAATAAAGATTGTGTAGGCCTTGACCTCAAGTGCACATTTTTGTGTGACTAGTTGCCTAATGATACACATCTGTGAAATCAACATTGTATGCCCTCTAAAAAAGGGCAGTTCAATTTGTTGTTATTGTGCACTGACAGAGCTTGAACTGATCAGCATCTGTAAAGTACAATTGAACTCAAGAAAAATGAGGAATGCTGGAAATACGTAGGCTTTGCAGACAGGCAGAGGAGGATGAGCAATGGAATGGAATTTCAGCTAATATGTGTGGTATGTCTGGAATCCCTACCTGAGATATAGTATTAAAATTGAATTTCCCAGAAGAAATATAGTACTGTCAGAGAAACACCACTGGCAGCATGAGAAAAAAAAATAGTCATTGCTTTCAATCTGTTATTTATCTGCTTTACAAGCATAAATCAGTCATTATGCTTTAGCACAAATAGTTAAAATGTCACTTTCCCCTATGCAATTCCTCAGGTATCCAGTGAGACAATCTTCTTGGCTGTCAAACACACGTACCTTGGAATTGCACTCCCGTACATTTAGGGCCAGGTTTGCTGTCTTTCACCAACTGGAGCCCTCTCATTCATCACACTAGGTCAGGTCACCAGACTAGTGCTGGTGGGCTTGCTTGGCCAGCTTCCCTGTGTGGCAGCTGCAGAGTGCTGACTGTGATTAATCATGTTGCAGTTACAGTGCTATATTAATTGTTTTGATTCACAGACAAAAAGAAAAACTTTCAGTTGTTAGGTCTCTAACATGACACAAGTCGCCACTTTAGTTTCTTCAAATCAGTGCTAAAACACTGAGAAAAAGTATTAGTCTCTTACTTTCTCTTATGATTATGATTCAGGCTACTGAGCATCATGAAGTATCTTCCAGTCAAATAAGCTGAAGATTGTAAAATAAATTAATAATTAGGATATATTAAGATTTATTTTTATTTTAAGGTTTCGTATATTCTCTAAAAATGGTCATCTTTTAAGCTCTTGTGATCAATAGATTCTGCAGTTTTTACAAAACTTAAAGCCCAGTTGTCTGAAAATGCTTTTTCTCCCTCTCTTTTGCCTGCAATTGAAAAGAATATTAATATTTTTATGTTTTTAAATAAAAATATATTGTGGGATTTAACTAGGAATCTACAGGAATTATTTCCTTTTTGTCCCAGGAGCAAAGTCCAATACTCCTCACAGCTAAACTCAGGGTCATGTTTTTGGCTGGTTTATGGTGCTTAGTACTATTCTGTTGTACCAAGTTCTATCTTCTTCATTCTTTTCAAAATCCATCCTAAAGCTTTAGTTTGTGATTTCAAATGAGACTTTAGTAAGCCTAATACATTTTCCCTACCAAGAAAAGTCAACAGTTTCTTGGATTCCCATCCTCAACCACAGAGTCCTCACATCTTCCGCACTGTTGTTCATCTGATACATGGTAGGTGAGCTGGTGATCAGAAATTATCCACTTGAGTGGTGGAGGGAGGGAATGGTGTTTCTTTACTGATATCTTAATTAGTCCACTGTGGAGGAAAAGAAATGTCCTCATTGACAGAAAGCCAAGAGACATGTATGGTGAGAAGGAGTTGCATAGGGGAGGACAGAAATCTGTTCTGACAGCAGAAAGCATGAAACTCACCTTTAGCATCTGGTCCACAGCTTGCTGGGTTAAATAAAATTGTTCCCATTGGGTTGGAATTCCAGTAAATTCTGAATTGTTTATTGATTTTTATGGTGTCTTACTTATAATACTCACAGCTGAATGCTCCACATAGGTGTGAAAATCCAACACACTTTATTTTACTGCTTATTCTATTTTTAGTTCAGCATTCAGGCAAATCCTCACTGAATTCTTCTCTCATTCTTGCTTGTAAAATCATAAGTATCTCTGTTGAAGACAAGCAAATTATGGTGCTGCAGAAGTGGACAGAGGACAATATCAGAGTGGTGGTTCTTGGGTGGATAACATCCCCCTTGGATCTAGCTGAGGATAGGCTGACATGGTAACAAAGGGCTTTACAGGTCCTTTTTCCTTTCTGTTTGGAAGCTTCTAGACCAAACAAGTTTCCTGTAACCCAGAAAAATTATCTTCTACTCAATGTCTCTATTCAAAACAAACAAACAAACAAAAATAAAACAAAAAACCAAACCAAAAGAAAATATTCAGTACATAGTGTCCTTTCTATTCACTGTAAAAGGTTATCTGCTCTTTGAGGAACAAACTGCAGAGAAGCTAAAGGTTCTGCTGGATTTTTCTGCCCTGGTTTATGACATTAGTACCTTTGGCTCTGTGCCTTGCCTCTCTGCTCATGCTGAATATACTACAACAGATGCAATCCCTTCATCAAAAACAGAGTCCTCACATCTTCCGCACTGTTGTTCATCTGATACATGGTAGGTGAGCTGGTGATCAGAAATTATCCACTTGAGTGGTGGAGGGAGGAATGGTGTTTCTTTTACTGATATCTTAATTAGTCCACTGTGGAGGAAAAGAAATGCCCTCATTGACAGAAAGCCAAGAGACATGTATGGTGAGAAGGAGTTGCATAGGGGAGGACAGAAATCTGTTCTGACAGCAGAAAGCATGAAACTCACCTTTAGCATCTGGTCCACAGCTTGCTGGGTTAAATAAAATTGTTCCCATTGGGTTGGAATTCCAGTAAATTCTGAATTGTTTATTGATTTTTATGGTGTCTTACTTATAATACTCACAGCTGAATGTTCCACATAGGTGTGAAAATCCAACACACTTTATTTTACTGCTTATTCTATTTTTAGTTCAGCATTCAGGCAAATCCTCACTGAATTCTCCTCTCATTCTTGCTTGTAAAATCATAAGTATCTCTGTTGAAGACAAGCAAATTATGGTGCTGCAGAAGTGGACAGAGGACAATACCAGAGTGGTGGTTCTTGGGTGGATAACATCCCCCTTGGATCTAGCTGAGGACGGGCTGACATGGTAACAAAGGGCTTTACAGGTCCTTTTTCCTTTCTGTTTGAAAGCTTCTAGACCAAAGAAGTTTCCTGTAACCCAGAAAAATTATCCTCTACTCAATGTCTCTATTCAAAACAAACAAAAAACCAAAAAAAACAACAAAAAAAAACAAAACAAAAAAACCAAAAGAAAAATATTCAGTGCATATTGTCCTTTCTATCCACTGTAAAAGGTTATCTGCTCTTTGAGGAACAAACTGCAGAGAAGCTAAAGGTTCTGCTGGATTTTTCTGCACTGGTTTATGACATTAGTACCTTTGGCTCTGTGCCTTGCCTCTCTGCTCATGCTGAATATACTACAACAGATGCAATCCCTTCATCAAAATTCCTTCATAGCTTTGTTTGTTGTCATTATTCTGCTGTCTTTCATTACTTGAATTAATATGTTGATCTGTGAACTTATGTGACTCAGGTAAAAAAGCATGCTTCCTTCTACCCCTCCTGCTAGAAGCCAGTAAATTCTGATAAAACAGATAAAAAGTGGATATCATGTTTTATCATGTAGCTATTAAATCCATTGGCAAACATCTGTCAGAGTGCTAAGAAAAATAGCAAGAAATTATACAAATCTTAGCCTTAGAATGCTGAAAAAGAAGTTATTTCAGATATTTTATTATATCTCATTCTCTTTAAGGTTCTTCCAAATATTTTTTTTTTCTTAATGTAGAAAGCTACATATTGGAAGAAATCAGTCTGTTATCAACTTGTCTACATAAGGCCATGAACTTTAGCTTTTAGGTCAAAGAAATGAATCAAAATTTGTTCCCACAAAAGTCCCCATAACTACCAGCCACACTGACAAAGGATTTATTTTTGATTCAGTACCAGCTAATTGTATGTGATGGTACACATTTCAATGCATCATACAAAACCAAGCAGAACAAAAGTCTTATAGTGAGGCAATCATAATATAAAATGCAGTATCTTTTGTCACACGAAATTCACTTTATTTTTTGTGCAGATGAACCAGTACATGTGAAGAGTTGGAGTATTTTAACATGTCCCTTTAGAAACTGGGATAGAAATAAAAGCTCTGCAGAGACAGATGAAAGTGATCAATAGAAGACACCAAATTTTCCAATACCTTGGCTCTGAACCAGTGCCTATCTGGCTTAAAGGATAAATAATTCAGAGGGAAAAAAAATATGTAAGAGTGGCCTAAAAGTAGGAGGGATCTCCTGGTGGAAATACATTTGATGCCTTTACTGCTGACAGAGGAAGTAAAGTGAAGATAAAAATGGAGTGTATGGCTAAAACAGCAGCACTTTGATCTTGGACAGTCCTTTTAAACAGCTCTGCATCCTTCAGAGCATGGTATATGTTAACTCAGCTGTTACATTTCTCCATCTACGTGTGGGGGAAAATGTTTACAGAAAACAAGGCTAAAAAACTCAACACTGAATTTCAAAATCTACAACAGAGAACCCTTTAATCCAGTCAGGGTCATAATCAAATGTCTGCCCTCAAAAATCTTTATTGTTCTTAATGAGCAAGAGTTTCAACAATTATTGAGCTATGAGTGCATATTAAAAACTCCCAACCCCCATCCATATATCTAAGATTAGTCAGAGAATTTGATGAAGTTTCTGGTGCCTAAAGTAATTTCTTTAATGTTATGGATAATAGTTTGTGGGACTTCTAAAACAATAACACATTTTTTTTTCCAACTCTTTTTTTAACTTACAGTTATATTCAACAGACACTGGAATGGGGTGCATCTCACAGGAATATCAGAAAATTTGTGAAAATATTTGTCATCCTATCTTCATTGAAATTTGTGCTGGCAACATATCCCAGTGGTGGAAATGTGAAATGGAGGTAGAAATAGGTAATAAAGGCAATGAGGGACAAACTTTCCTGCTTTTTTTCTTTGCAATGCTTGAAGACATTGGAGACTGTTACAAAGCCTTCTGCTGAGACCTTCACCAGCTAGAATGTTAGAGCTGCCTTGATCGTTCAGTTTAATTTTCTAAATCCTTGAGTGGATGTGCCAGCTTCTCTGCTCCACCTGAATCACAGGGGGTATGTGGGTGACTATAACCAAAACAGTTCTCTAATTCTGTAGCCAAGGTTGTTTCAGCTTAGAGAAGCTGAACTACATTTTCCAACTGAACTCACTCCTGAACTCCTGCACTGCAGCTAAGTTTTAGCATGGACAAGGGCAGTTTTCCCTCTGGCTTTTCCATATTTGACCACACTTACAGAGTTGCAAGGGGAGGGCACAGAAGAGGGTGCAGAAGCAGTTATTCCATCTCTGCCTGCTGGCTACCCCTCGCAGCTCCCAGCCTCACCCACTTTCCTCCCTGCCTCCTGTTTTCAGGAGGAAGGCAAAAAGCCTCTCCCTAGAAACAATTGGTAAAGAACTGGCACAGAGTTTCCTCTTTGACATACTATGCATACTTTCCTATGTATTTCCATTCTTATGTATCTTCTTAACAAAGAGATTGCCTGTATAAATAAATAGTGAGGCAATCACACTTCCTGTTAGGAAGTTCTGGAGTTTAATTCAAATGGCTGTTCTGGTTTTGTTATGTGTGTCTATTTTGGTGGCAGTCATGAAAGGAAACTAATCCACAACTGCCCATCTTCCCAATCCCCATTCAATGATTTAATTTCAATGGTATCTTGATGCCTAATTCTTCTCAATACTTCTGAAAAACACCACTATACAACTTCAGGTGCTCCATAAACCAGTATTATTTTAGGTTATCTTAGCTACAGGAGATTGATTTCAAATAAAACACTTTAACATCTTGAACCTTCTTCCTGTTCACTTACATTTTACTTAGGTCAGCAGTTTTGGAATAACTACAGACTTCTTTGTGAATGTGTCTGCTGTCATTTTGACTACACTAAATTTGGCATCAAATTGCTCATCAACACCCAGGATGCTTGCTCTGGTGGTAGGAGAATAATCACATTGTCATCAAAGATCAGTAAATTAATGTTTACATTTTGTGTTTGAATTTCCTAGTTCCTCAAATACTGCTCACAGAACAAGGAAAAGGACTAAATGGAAAATGTCATAAGAGCCTGATTAGAAGTTATATATTGTAGCAGACTTAGAAAAGTTGTTGCAAAACTGAATTCCCAGATGAGTTTACGTATTCATCTACCTACTAACGAACATGTTACCCAAGATTCAGCCATTCCTAAAAACAGTCTTCTGCCTCAGTGGCATGATGTCTTCTTTTTCTTGCCTTTCTTTGCCTTTTCTTGCTTTCTGATTAATTTTATAATTTTTATTTTAATTTTTTGTATACTTAGATACATTAGTGTAACATACCTTTTCAGTGCCCGTGTTTTGGTATGATGTCTCCAGATTAGGTATACTTTTTTCCATAGTTGTATATTTTTTATAGGCATAGCAAAATAGAGTCAGTCCTTCTTGTGAAAATATTGAGGATAGAATTTGTTCAAAAATATATTTCCTGATATTTCTGATATGCCAAATATTCCCATTCTTCAAGTATATTTGTGCTGAGTGTACTGGTTTTAAAACAGTACCTGAAACAAGACCAAAGGACAGCTCTGCAGTCAAGGCAAAGGTGTGGCTGTAATAAAAGGTAACTATTTTACACAGGACTAATGTCTCAGTCATATATTAATATATTTAAAAAGCAACATCCACCCATCCTTTTTCTGTCTTCCATTTACCTCTGTTGAAGAATTGCTACCCTTCAAAGTATGCATGGCCATGCCAGGAAGTATCACCTGGAACGGGCAGGGACAGCAAGTAGGAGCAAGACAGCTATTCATGACCCTATTGAAAACAAGAGGTTTTTTTAAATTACACAGATGTAGTCACACAGATGCCTATCAGCTCTTCAGTCAGATGAGTGTTGATGCTACAAAAGTTCAAAAAACATATGTTATCACATGCAAAGAAATTTCAATGTTTTTTTCTCAAAATACAGAAGTAGATCCAAGTGTGGAGATGTTTTTCATGGCAAAAGTTAATTATTTTCCTTGATGATTTTTTTTTTTTTGGTTTTTTGGCCGGTTTGTTCTGTTTTTTGGGTTTTTTTAAAATTTTTTTGTTGTTGGTTGGTTGGTTTTGGTTTTGGGGTTTTTTGTTTGGTTGGTTTTATTTTGGTTTGGGGTTTGTTTTTTTTTAGAGAAGAAACATGGATTTTTCTAGTGTACTGCTTTCTGTTGTGGGGGAAAGGGTCAGACAGTTGTTGCTAACTACTCAAAGCAGAAGGAAATCTGATACTGGGAACCATCTTCTGGAGTGCCCAAGAACAGCCTGCAGGCTGCTGTAGGACCCCTGCAGGAGTTCAGACTCTGCTGGAGAACTGCTGCTGCTGCTGAGGCAGGGGTTGGCTGAATCTTGCCACTGGGAGAAGTGCTCTTTTGAGAGAGCATGATGTCACAAACATGACATTGTCATGTTGAGCTTTTTGAGTGTGTGCTGACAATACCAAATCAACATTTTGATCAGGTATTAATCAAAAAATGCCTGATATTATGGATAAGCAAAATAATATTTGGTGTATTTAAATTCAGTAGAAGCTGAGCTCAGTTTTCAATTTGTAAAGGATATAATGAATTTTGGAAAAGGTATTTGTTTCTTTCACACTGTCCAGCATTCAGCAGAAATTCCCATCTCAGGCCAAGGTGATGCATGCAATTCACAGCTCCATGGATCATAGCAGAATGTTTTCTTTGAGGTTAATAGCTTTTTTGGTTGATAAATTAATTGCTCTCTGTGTGATAGAATATGTGTGCATACACTAAGCCAAAGAAGATGAATAGGTAATTTGCTGACTTTCTAACCTGGCAATGCAGGAAAATTTCTAGATTTAGAGAAATTCTGTAGGAAATATGTAACAAAAATCCAGTTCTAGTTCCTCAATTGAGTAACTAAAAGTGTAAATGTAGGAGTATTGTTCTTAACATACACAGCTTTGAGTCAACAGCTAAGCTACATTATACATACTTAGCTGCTTATTAAATACATTTAATTGAAGGAAATATGAATCCTTGGATGAATATTATTCAAGTCTCAAATTGCAACACTTGAAGGAAAGGACATGCAGTGATATTAAGAAGATTTGAGACAGTTCAGTCTGGTTAACTGCAGGTTGAGTCTGACATTTCAATCAGTTTCTAATATACTCCAACAACAATTAGTTCAATAGAGTTTGATGAAATAATTTGATGAATAGTGTATCATTTACACTCTTTACTTAATACACAGATACCTCCAATTTCCCTTTATTTAAAAAAAAAACTCAAAAAACAGAGGAGAAATTTTCAATCTATACAGAAAGACTTGTGATGAGTAATGTGGCTTAAAATCAGCAAGTTTTAAAGTGTGTTTGTTTTACTTACTGTCAAAAATGTTGTGATGTTAAGAAGTGCAAGTGCTGTCTCCCAAGATGCCTGGGGTGAAATTTGAACCTACCAAGATGAACAGGAATTTTGTCCTTAACTTCAGGGATTTAAGCTTATATGTGTTAGTGTGTCAGAAGTGACTAAAAGCATAAAATCTGAGTCCCACCTGGGAGCTATCTCTGACAGTACAAATCTAAGAAACAAGTTGAGTAAATAGAGGTAAGAAGTTCTTTACCACAAGATATATAGCCACAAGACAGAGAAATCTAAACACTAATAATTTTGCTGAGGTATTTTCCATCCCTGCATCATATTCAAGTAGCAGAGATAGAAGTAATTTGTTTCCAAATATATCCAGTGAGATTATTAGCCTCTTATAGCTTCGATTCCAGTAGATTTTGATTGTCTGCATTGATACCATGCTAATATTTTCTTTTTAACATTCAAAATATGTTACAGTAATGTTAACCAAGGTCACATCACAGCCATTGTAAGAAACATGGGTGCATGTAAGAAAGATGGGTTCAAGAAAGTCACATGTTAAATCTACATAGGAATTGAAGGTTATGACTTGAACTTAGAATATCTGAACATCCCCAGTAGCAGTGCCTCCTCAATTCTGTGGAAGAAAATATTTATTTAGGACTGTATAGGTTTTAAAATTAAACACCTAGGTTATATTTTGCTCTGTTTAATGATTGATCTTCATGTTCTATAAAAGGATAAAAATGTTTAAATTTGGGGGAAAAAATTGAGCTCCATGTGAAGCACATTTTTCTGCAGCAATAGACATCCCATAAGTAGTGGGTTTATGTCCAACGCCTTGCACTATGAAGCAATACATGACAGAGATAAATCAGCCTGAGAAAACTGAAAAAAGCATGAACCAAAAGAAAGGGGGAAAAGAGAAGGTATTAGGACCAGACAAGTATAAAAAAAATCTAAGTTAACTGAATAAACATTATGAAAACAAAATATAGCCAAGGGAATAGTAAGGAAGTAGCATAAATACTTCAAAGCAAGTCTTATTTTCATGAAAAACAATATTATGATTAGTCTCAGTTTTCTAGCCTAAAGGTATTTTTCTAAAATTCTTTTGTACATTATTCATATTCTTAGTATAAAGAGCCATGTTGGCTCTGTGATGATTGGTAGCAGGATAACAACAGAAAGAGCTGCTTTGCTTTTTGCTTGTCTTTCTTATTTGGGCTCAAATGGTAAAGTGACAATGGAATTTGGCACTCTAGTGTCTACCTCCAGTCTCACAGCTAGAATTTGATTCCCAGCATCCTTTGAAAATGATGAGTCAGACAGATGCTGGCAGACTTCCAGGTCTTGGTTACATGTGTGAAAGGACACTGCTTTTCTTTTAAAGAAGGAAAAGAAGTAAAAAAAAAATCTAGGATGAGAAGTTAAAGCTTTGTACCCAGAGAGAAGGAGGATGGACTGAATTTGCATTAGAAACCTCTGCACCCAATTAGGGAGTAGAGGAATGTACACTATCCATAAGAATACATCTCTTAAATCTCAAATTTTCAAGAGAAGGGGAGGAAACTAATGTTATAATGATTTTTGTTTTAAAGATGTGTTTTGTAAGATTAAAAACAATCCATTCAAAAATGAATATAAAGTAATAAAAAAAATCTATATCTTTAAAATCACTTTTCACCTTTCACCAAATATCAATTAACATACCCAAATTGATTACATAAACATTTTTCTTCATTGAAACCCACACGAGCTGGAGATATTATGTGAAACTCCTCACAGAAAGGAGCAAGTGAAGACCTTCAGGCAATGGCAGAGGTTGAAATTACCCGAACCACCAGCAGAACCACCTTGCTCAGAAAACCAAGGATTGAGGTCTGGAACCTGGGTACAACCTGGGGTTCCAAAACTTCCCCAAATTCAAGAAAAGTTGGATACAATATCTTTCATTTAAAGCAGAGCCCCTAATTTCTGATGAAGTAGAGGAAGGGGTAAAGGGGTTCAGATTCACTTTATGCCGCACACAAGGGTGACCTCTTCTGGTCAAGGACAAAACTGTCGACCCTTCTCAACTGATTTCTCAACCTCGTTTTTTAGCCTAAGTGAAATTTCTTACCTCTGAAAGGAAGTACCCAAAACTTCCCTAACATTGGGACTTTATTCATCAGAAAAAGGAAAAGTCCAAATGTGCCTGCTGTATCAATCTGAAGTTTGATATGTCAATTTGATATATCAATCATTTATAGGTACTTATGGTACATTCTAAGTCACCCCAAGAATAGATTACCTGGTTCTATGCTTGCCACTTTTAACTCTGCACAAGTTCAGAGTAAAATCTGCACGAAAAAAATTAAAAAGAGTGCTGATTTGTTAACTGTATTTGCAGATGGAATGGATGCAATTGCATACACAAATATAAATTCTCTGCTGTATTTCCAAAGGAGGTGGCTTTGTCAGTAACTGCTGCTGAATGTGGCTGGAAGGAAGTTTAGGAGCATCCCCAAAGGGCACCATAGGCCAAAATGTGTTGGATGAGAGCCCAGAAGACTGAAGTGAAATCCTGACCAGCAGAGGTATCAATGAGTGTTTTGTATGTAATCAGGCTCAGCAACACCACAGTTCATCCTTAAGTCTTTAAAAAATTTATTCATATTTTAAAATTTCATAAATCATAATACCGCATGTGCTGGAAAATTATTTCATTTAAACATTAAAAGAATAATATTCTTTATTTTAATAGTAATAATTTACTGAGATTTTCTCAGCAGAAATGTTTAAAATTTTTCTGTAAAACAGTGACAGGAATTATCCTGTAAATGATCAATTTAAAATAATTTTGAAAACTGACTATCTTATTTTGTTATTAGGACAAAATACAGACATTAAGTCTTTGTTATGGTTGGTGGTTACCATAAGACATGCATAAAATATATGGAAGGCTGCTTAAATATTTTCAGTGCAATGATTGAGTCTTCTTAAATATTGTAGCTGTTACAACAGATGAAGTTCCATCTGTAGTTGGTAGTAATGCAAGTTTAATTCAATATTGTGTTAAAGTCATTCTCTTGTTGATGGAATTTCAATTTACCAGGCACTAAAAGGGCCCTTTTTCAAGAGAAGGTTAGAAACTTTTTTGTGAGTGATGAAACCTGTGAATACCATTGCTGCCCTTTCAAAAATGGATATTTTATTACATCAGTTCTCAAATTCTGAATTCTTGAGAAACAAAAGCAGTAGACAGCTAAATTAATTCTTTACTCTCAATTGCTTTTTGAAATATTCTTTGCAAAAGATGTCTGTCCTTATCTCTGAGGAGCATCCAGCATCCAATCCAGCATCCATGAACTTTGTTTATAAACGTCCTGATTATTTCTAAAACTGTATTTAACACCTCATTGTTTTAGACTTTAAAAATAACTTAATAGGAAATATGAATGCTGTGATAACTGGGAGCCTAAAATTGTACTTGAAGCAAAATACTTGATCTTCCCCTCAGCTGAAAACTGCTTTTAGAAGTCACCCAGAGATGAACATATCTGCATTTCCAAGAGATACAAAGAGAACAGGTTTCAGTGTAGATCCCATCCAGGAAAAGGTTTGATCTCAACAAACATAGATTGTTCAGCGCTGTGAACTTCAGCCCAGCTTGGACACAGATAACAGAATTGTATAACTGTAATTTTATTGATTTAATTCATCTAGGATTTTTCTTTGTGGTTGGAAAGGCGCTTTAAATATATAAGGGAAGATTTGGTCACTGGGAGCTAAAATGCTTTACTTTATTGAGGAAACATCTGGAAAACTCAGATACTTTCATATACGATGTTGGCAACTTCAAAGCAGAACTCTGAGCATATTCAGATATAATTGGGAAGTCATTGAAAATCTTTCCATTATAACTTCTAAACTGCCCCAGCTGCTAAGAAAACACTGCCCCACTGCCACTGGCAGTCACACACAGACCTGTTTGAGAGCTCTGACTCATACAATTCAAGTGGCTGGGAATCTCACCGCTGCCACAGGAAACAGGCAATTTCCAGGATACCTCTATTCAGGGCAAAAGCCTTTGTTAAATGCTTGGCTTTTTGATTGAAAATATGGAGCATGGTGGGATTAAAGAGCATCTATTCAGTCGACCAAATGAACTCTTATAAATTTGCAGCTCTTTGCCTAGTTCCTCCTGTTTCTCCAGGGGCAAGAGAGACAGGGGAGCATTGCCATTGTTGTCAGCTTTTTGTTTAATTTTCTCATGTGAAATAATTCATCACATTTAACACTGAGGAATAACTAATGGGTAAGATAAATGTATATGTGTGGCTGTGAAAAGGAAATACTTTGAAATACTGCCTTGAAATACTGCTTTCTTTTTTGGTATTCAAGTGCAGAAATCTAAGGAACAGTGTGAGAAATGCCTCTTCACACTGAAAGGCTAAATTTTTGTATGTGCTATCAAAAACACTTATTAGCACTATTGTCTGTTGTCTGGTTTTGATGTGTAGGTGCAGATCCACTTCTTATGAGGATTTCCACTTATTTTTGAAATTTCAACTGACCATTGAGCAGTACAAAATAGAAAAGCATGGACAACTTCTATGGAGGAAATATAATAAAAAGTCTGAGATGCAGCAGAATTCATGAACATACTAGCAATCTTATTTAGCTCAGATCTTATTATCCTGCATCTGAATTTGTGTTATGTAATGCAAGAAAAAAATTCACAATTAAGAATATTTATTTTGTTAAAAAAACACATATATAAAATCGGGCAGCATGCAAAAGTATTTTCAAAGCTCAGGGTTTGTATCACAGCCAGATACCTCAACAGTGATAATTCATCAGTTTAAGGGAAAATTCACTGAGTTTTATAGGTCATTTTATAAGAAAAGGAATCAGTCACTTTTCATCATATCAGACAATCATATTACTGGGGCCAGGGTTTCTGTTTTAGACAAGGTGGGACTGATGAGCTTAAGAGTTCCTCCACAGCCACACTGTTATATCAAAACCTCAGTATATCAGATGGGGCAGTCAATGCTATGCAGGCAAAAGCCACAATCATAGTGGCTTCCAGAAAACTACAAGCTCTGCCTGAACCTTTCAAATTGGTTATATAATAGAATGAGGAGAACTGTGGGTTTAGTTTATCACCTGACATTTTGGGAAACAGATTTCAGATTTCAGAAGCCAGGCCAGCATCCACTCCTCAGATTTGCATTTCCACAGATAATTAGATATCACATACCATAAATGAGATTAAAAAATAAAATCCTAATACATACAGGAAACCAAGAGTTATACTTAAAAGTCTTACATCATCCTGACCAGGAATTCTCTCACCAAAAAACTTAGATTCTGACATCAGATCTAGAACCTACATCATCAATTTAATAATTACAGCTTCAGTGGTCTGTTCGTACCTGAAGGTTAGCTTGCCACAGCCATTTTCAAGATATGTAGATGTACACATAGCCACCACCTGTCAAGATTATCCTCAAATGTCCTTTTAGAAATAAATCTTCTAGTCTGATACTCTTCCTTTGATCCCTACAAAGAATTTTGATTTTGTTTTTCTGCCATTTGTTAACAAGGGCAGTCACAGACATGATTTGCTGATACAGCTAGAAAATGGACATCTTGAATGCCAAACTTCAGATATGGCAGTAATCTAACTATAAAAGATCTATGGCAACTGGAAACTACTTCCCAAAGTTCAGATGGTGCTACTGTGTCATGGGAAGGGAACCTCTCTCATCTACTGCCATTCCCAGTCCTTGTCTTTATCTTTACTAAGCTGCTTCAACCCTCTCCCTCCCAGAGGAAAGGAAAAAACTTAAAGCCTTCCCCAGTCACAAACAAATACATAAGTTTCTATGACTTTTGGGGCTGGAAACCCATCAGCCCTGGATGATTCCCAGCACCTGTGCATGATTTCCTTACAAAATGGGACCAGCTGCCTTTTTAAGGGCCCCAGAACTCCCATGCTCTGTAATACTGGAGTGGGGAGAAAAAAAATTCTTAAATTTTACTTAAACAAGCAGTGGAGTGGAAGATAAATTAGAGCTTATGGACTCATGAACAGGAGGTTAAGCTGAAGGCAGAAACAGAGTAAGGGCAAAGTTGGGAGGGAGTAAGAGGATCTGCTGTAAATCAGGAAAGAACAGTGAAAAAAAAAGAACAACAAGGCTGAAGAAAAACAAGTATTCTGTAGAAGATGTAAAGCACAGGCAAGGTAGGAAAACAAGACTAACTGGGCATGCATAAGGGAAGAGACATGAGGTACAGTAGAAAAATGAAAACTAGAACTAATACAAATGTGGGCAAGGATATTAAGGTGAAAAAATCTCTTCTGCTTACAAACAAGGAAAATAAAACCCCAGCTGTTGACTTACTATATTTACTTGGTATATAGTGAAAACTGGAAGAACTTACTTATAAGGAGGAGCCAACTTTAGAAATTATTTCAAAAGTAGGGTTTGGACACGGTAGACCAGAGCATCTGTTCAGAAGCCATTATGGTCCATTGTGCAAATTTTTCTTAGTTCAGTGCTTATTGGCTTAATAGAGTGCTCAGCAGGAATCCTTATGGTCCCCTCTATTAATCTTGCTGTCAGCCTTGCACAAATTCCATACTTAAAAAAATATCCCCACCCCTTCGCCCCCCTACACTTACAGCATGACAAGAATGCAGAGGGAGTCAGACCCACTCTTCAAAAAACAGAAGAAGGCTGGACAGAGAAAATTCTGTGCATTACAGGGGTAACAAGGGAGAAAGAGACACATTGCTGTGCTTGGCTTCCTCTCATTCCCTTTTCCTTTATCTAAACACTTTATTTTTTTCTGCCCCTCTGTTGTTTTTCACAGAACCAGAGGTTTTATCTCTTCTAAAGTATAAGACATCTGTCCCTCATCACATTCCAAAACACAAGGGACAGAGTTCTCCTTTTCACTCATCCCTGTCTGCATCTTCCACTCAAAATGATCATATAAGTAGAGCTTCTAGCCCAAGGACTGACAGATATCTTCTTGATGCTTGTTTGCGTGAAAGGTATTTTTAAAAGGATTACTGCAGGAGGGATATAATTTTTCCTTCTGCAGTCAAAGCAGAGTGTATTAATGGTTTTTTTAAGCTTTTGGAATGATACTTCCTAGGCAATGTCCATCTACAAGGCAGTTAGTACAGTTGCCTCAAATAGCTAGAGGAAAGGTTGCACTGAAGTTGCATGGGATTTTTTCTATAAATATCTTCATTATCCAGTATATGCAAAACAGATCCTGAAACATCATTAATTTTATGTTTTCCCTTCATTCCTGTGCATGATAAATTGTCAGAGAGTTTTTCTCTTCCAAATTAAGTAAGCTTTGATTTATCTTTGAACTAGATGCCAGGCTTGGGTAAATTTTTCCTGATTGAACTGTAGTCCCTAGAAAAATTGCAGAGGGGTGTTGGCATAACCTTAATCACTGTGGTTCTGAGGGTTTGTTTAGCACAGCACTTTGTTTTGGAATAGTGAATTTAGAGAAAAAAATCTGCATTTTGCACCCACAAAGCACATCAAGGTCTGAAGGCTACATGCAGTAGTTATTGCAAAATACTGAACTTTCATCTGGACTCGATCAGTCCTCTGCATGTAATACATGTTGAAGATTGCAATCTAGCCATCTTTCTGTAGAAGCAGAATTTTGATATCACTGCAGAGCTTTCTCATGGATCCTGCCCTGAAGTTCAACCTCTCTTGAGATTACTCTATGAAGAATTGTTGCAATTGCATTAATTTTCTCTCTCTGTCTCTCTCTAGAAAATGCTTTTACTTACCAAAATCTTTCATGGTGTATCTAAATTTTGCATCTGGAGATGAGGCTGAATTTTCCAAGTAGTAAGCAGAATAACTAAAGCAACAGACTGCAGAAAGCTATGTAAATTATTCACAGGATTTAGGATGTTTGGTTATGTCTTGAATTAATCAGTATGGTTTTAATTACACTTGTTACAAATGGAACAAATTTTTACTAGGGGATCAAGGAGCCAAGTTTGAAGATAACAGAATTTTCACAAGTTTTGTACCTTCTGTCATGACAGATCAAGATATCATTCACTGCATTATGTGTATTACTCTTTTAACAGTAATGTTAGTTTTCTTCAGGGCAATGTCATAACAAATAAACATAAAGCATAAATGTGATGTCTTTATATCCTTAGCATCTGAGGTGTGAGATCACCTACATTAGCAACTGCCCTTGAGCTAAACAAGTTAGCCTGAAAATTCAGATCTCTAGAAGATTTTATGGCTGTTCTTATGGTTAAGAATTTATAGATTAAACTGGTGCCAACTTTTACTATACATAGCTTGGATTTTTTGGATTTTGTTCAACTTCTAAAAGCCTGTTTTGACAGCACAGATTTGTATATGGGTAAAATAGCTTAAAAACAGGCAGAATGCAGCTTCCCTTGTAGCTGAAAATAACAAGTAAAAGGGAACTCTGAAAGAATTATAAAAAAAAAACCATTAAGGGACAGACATGGAGTTACTTGGAGTAAACCAGCATAGCTCTTTGAAATTCAAAGAAGCCACACTGATTTATACCAGATGAGGATCTGTCCATAATAAAATAAGTTTAAAATTTAAATATTTACACAACTGAGGTATTACAGAAAGTTTAAAAGTAAAATACTTTTCTTAATCTTTCCAGTCAAAGTTCCCTGATTTTTTGTGGTTACTGGGATGTTTCCACAGTGTTATACTTTTAACCAAGTTACTGGCTCTTAATTTGCTGCAGACCATCATATACCTGTATCTGCATGTAAATCTGAGCTGAAAAAAATTAAGCTGAATAAAAATAATGTTATTTCTTTTTCTAAAAGAGCTTTACAATTAACAAAAGATAATTGCCCTTGAGTTACAAATACAAGGTGATAACTAGAAAAACCAGGTTTGGTAACATATAACATCTGTGCAGTTGTCCTGGTTTTAGCTAGGGTAGAGTGATAGTATTCTCCACAAAGAAAACCTAAGGAACTTGCAGTGCACTTCTGTTCAACTGAAGGCTCTCCATAAATCTGATCTTCCAGCCCTTTAAGTTCTCCCTCTGCCTAGTGCTCAGGTCTCAGTTCCTGTGGGTTGCTTTCCCCAGACATGTACTCGTATTTATCGGCGGCTTCCCTGAAGGCAATGGTTCAGTCTGTGTTGGAGATCTTGTATGTAAACCAAAGATATTTTAATAAAAAACTTCTAGATTAAAGATGTTCTGTTGGGGATTTCTCAGTACAGTCCTGTGTTCAGGTCCAAGTATACCTCAAGGAACATGTGATCAGTAGTGTTAATGTTTTGTGTAGTTCTTCATGCTGATCCATAGTCCAGATGTTCCAGCAGAAATTATCTGAAAGCCAGTACTCTGCTTGGGACCATTTCTTCTTTTTAAATACAAAAACGTGAATCAAGTTATCCACCTGGAATAATGGAAATAATTTCCCCTCCTCCAGGAAAACATCTAATCTTAGTTCACTGATCTTGCAGAAAAAATATTTAAATCCTCTGAACTTTTCACTATGCCTTCTGATTTTGGAAGCCCTTAGTGCATACTACCTGTTCAGTTACTTGCCCAAGCCCAAGTGTTATTAGAAGTGTCTGCTGTTTCCTTACACAGGTAAGTATATTAGGGCTGAGTTTCAGAAAGTTAAAAGGTGATTTACCATTGCTGGAATGTCAACTGTTTAGTCGTTGCTTAACAGAAGCACACATAAGGAATTCTCCATTGCAGACCCATTTCCAGTGCTCAGTTTTTCATGCAAATCTATTTCAAACAGTGCTTGTTTTTCATACAATATTTATATCAGCTGCACATCTGGAGCTGTTGGTTATTTGATTTTTATATGAGTTGAACAAGTTACTCAAATGAGCAAGCACTTTTCAGTGGTCTTTTGGGTCATTATGTAGGCTAACCACCTTAGCTGCACAATAATTGAACCCTTCTACATTTTAGTTTAAAATTTCCCTTTGTGATTCAAACTATGATTATTGCTATTCTGAATTTCCAGATGTTTTACTTGGCATGCATTTATTTTAAAACTTTTTCAGTACAAATATCACTAATTATCCAAATATGCTTAAGTAGAAATATATGTAGATGAAAGATGAAGGGTTGATCTATAAATATAAAAACTGAAATAGCCACAGAAACCCTTCACCACCTAAAAAGTGTTTTTGTCCTCTTCAAATTGTAGCTTCAGAGTTACTATTCAGGGTAAGATGCATGAGGAAATAAACCATGCCTATATGTTGATTTTTTATTATGTAAAACATTCCTTGAATACCCTAAAATGCCGCAGAGTTCAAAATTGCTGTTACATATAGAATGAAAGTGAAGTGTTGAGTACAACAGCATTTTTGTTGGAGGTATTTTGATCATATCAAAAGATTATGGACTGAAGTCTAACACCTCAAGCATACAAGGCAAATATCTATTTTTCATTAAATACATATTTTTCCTCTCACAGTTTTGATATATTTGTTCTCACTTGCAAAATCCTATCAGATATTACTTTATTAGTCTGTTAATTTATTTTGCATTAATAAGAAGAGAATACACAATGTGCTAATGGAATTCATAGATTATACCAATTTGAGAGAAAATTATTTTAGATTACTGTCACAGTAGTATATGATTTTTTAGAATTCTTTCCTTTTTACTCTCTTGTGCCCAGAAAAGCCTAATCATACATATGTATATGTACATGTACAAATATATAAAATGTATGACTTATCTGATTATAGTATTATTTAATTATTATTTTATTATGATATTATAAGACATTTTTGAACCACTACTCTGTAAGATTAACATTTCTCCTGTTGAAAAATCATGTAAAATTGCTGCAATAAGGATGAATGGTAACTGTTAGTTACCTTTATTGGTGCTGAGAGCCCCTGAGTGTGACACCTGAAGATGAGACAAGTCAATATATTAAAAAAGCTGAATTTGCCTCAACCAGATTACTTGGTAGCAGCTAGTAGTGTAACAGACTGCCACATGCAGCCAGACCATAGTTAGGAAAACAACAAAAATTATGAATGAAAGAGGGACCTGGGCTTTGTCCTGAGAGATACTGCAGCTAGACTTTGACAGAAAATGTTGGGAAAGGATATCAATGATGCTCACCCCAAGATGAAAAGCCCTCACCAGCCAGCCTGTCAGGGTTGAATTCCAGGGTGCTCAATAATCCATTTTATCTGACTCCAGCTGTCGTGATCAGAGGCCAAGCAACAGGTGTCCCTCCCTGGAAGGAAGGGTCAGGGCTCGGGAGATTTTGTAAAGCTCATGCGTGGAGTCCAGCTAGCAGCTGATGAAGAGACCACGTTGCAGGTTGGAAGAGCTCACAGGAAAGTGAATAGAAGATGTAAGAACGTTTCTAAAGAGTGATGGTAAATCTATATGTGGTTAAAAACATATATCATTTTTCAAGGTGTGTCAATAGAACTATTTGTGTGTCCTGCATATGATTAAGACACTGTTGTACAATGGGAACATGAGGAAAAAAGAAAAATAGCTCCTAGAATGTTTCTATCATAGAATGTTTCTATCTCAAATATTCAGGTTTAATCCAGTATTTTGTTGAGGCTATAATTAGAAAAAGGTCAAACAACACTAAAATTTACTCCAAAATATGCGAACATTTGCAGCTCAAAATGCTTTTCCTAACATTTGCAGCACCATTACATCTTGGGAATTTTTTATTCAGGTTTTTTTTTTCTCTTTTTGAGCTGAACTTCCCTAGTTTTGGTTTGGCTGTGGTTTTTTAATCATTTTTTCTTATCATCTATACTACTTGCCAACATTTATGACCTTAAATGTATAATAGCTTCAGGCAGAAGTAATTCAGTCATGATAGTTCTATGCTGAAACAAATCACCAGGAAAATTAACACTCATTAAAACTAAAATTGTTTAAAATCTAATATCTCATTGCAAAACTGTCCATTTACTAAAACCCAATTAAAATGCAATTAGCTTTATAAGTAATGTATATAATATCTAAGAAGGTCAATTGCTCTGCACTTTATAACTCAATTTGTTTTCAGATTATCTAGTGAAAGAAAATTTAGAATGGCTTTTAAACTTTTCACTGTAAGGATATGTAACTAAAAATGATGCCTATACATAAACATTTTTATTAAAAAAAAATACTAATAATTCATTGTGAATAATTCTGCAGTTGTTTTCTGTTTTTAATATGACAGCCACTAATAGTAGAATTTCTAGTAATAAACAACCCTCTTTCATGAAATCACTTTCAAAAACACTGAAGTAGCATCTAAATAGATCAGCATGTTCTTACTTTCAAAGACATATAGTCAAACTGTAAATAGCTATCAATGGGGGAGTAGACACCTGTTTGATGATATGATGAATTACTTCTCTCTAGGTAATCTTTTCTTTTTATTGACTTGTGAAAAAGCTGGATACTTAGCTGAGAAAGATTCCTACATTCCACATCTCTTACATGATTGGATGACATGAAGCACGACTAATGTCATACAGTTAATTTGATTTGGAGAAAATTTGCTATATTAAAATCTTTTGCACTAAATCCTGATAGCAAAAATACCAATTTTCACTAATTATCCAAATATGCTTATGTAGAAATATATGTAGATGAAAGATGAAGGGTTGATCTATAAATATAAAAACTGAAATAGCCACAGAAACCCTCTACCCCCTAAAAAGTGTTTTTGTCCTCTTCAAATTGTAGCTTCAGAGTTACTATTCAGGGCAAGATGCATGAGGAAATAAACCATGTCTATATGTTGATTTTTTATTATGTAAAACATTCCTTGAATACCCTAAAATGCCGCAGAGTTCAAAATTGCTGTTACATATAGAATGAAAGTGAAGTGTTGAGTACAACAGCATTTTTGTTGGAGGTATTTTGATCATATCAAAAGATTATGGACTGAAGTCTAACACCTCAAGCATACGAGGCAAATATCTATTTTTCATTAAATACACATTTTTCCTCTCACAGTTTTGATATATTTGTTCTCACTTGCAAAATCCTATCAGATATTACTTTATTAGTCTGTTAATTTATTTTGCATTAATAAGAAGAGAATACACAATGTGCTAATGGAATTCATAGATTATACATAGATTATGATATTATAAGACATTTTTGAACCACTACTCTGTAAGGTTAACATTCCTCCTGTTGAAAAATCATGTAAAATTGCTGCAATAGAGATGAATGGTAACTGTTAGTTACCTTTATTGGTGCTGAGAGCCCCTGAGTGTGACACCTGAAGATGAGACAAGTCAATATATTAAAAAAGCTGAATTTGCCTCAACCAGATTACTTGGTAGCAGCTAGTAGTGTAACAGACTGCCACATGCAGCCAGACCATAGTTAGGAAAACAACAAAAATTATGAATGAAAGAGGGACCTGGGCTTTGTCCTGAGAGATACTGCAGCTAGACTTTGACAGAAAATGTTGGGAAAGGATATCAATGATGCTCACCCCAAGATGAAAAGCCCTCACCAGCCAGCCTGTCAGGGTTGAATTCCAGGGTGCTCAATAATCCATTTTATCTGACTCCAGCTGTCGTGATCAGAGGCCAAGCAACAGGTGTCCCTCCCTGGAAGGAAGGGTCAGGGCTCAGGAGATTTTGTAAAGCTCATGCGTGGAGTCCAGCTAGCAGCTGATGAAGAGACCACGTTGCAGGTTGGAAGAGCTCACAGGAAAGTGAATAGAAGATGTAAGAATGTTTCTAAAGAGTGATGGTAAATCTATATGTGGCTAAAAACATATATCATTTTACAAGGTGTGTCAATAGAACTATTTGTGTGTCCTGCATATGATTAAGACACTGTTGTACAATGGGAACATGAGGAAAAAAGAAAAATAGCTCCTAGAATGTTTCTATCATAGAATGTTTCTATCTCAAATATTCAGGTTTAATCCAGTATTTTGTTGAGGCTATAATTAGAGAAAAAGGTCAAACCTTGCTAAAATTTACTCCAAAATATGCGAACATTTGCAGCTCAAAATGCTTTTCCTAACATTTGCAGCACCATTACATCTTGGGAATTTTTTATTCAGGTTTTTTTTCTCTTTTTGAGCTGAACTTCCCTAGTTTTGGTTTGGCTGTGGTTTTTTAATCATTTTTTCTTATCATCTATACTACTTGCCAACATTTATGACCTTAAATGTATAATAGCTTCAGGCAGAAGTAATTCAGTCATGATAGTTCTATGCTGAAGCAAATCACCAGGAAAATTAACACTCATTAAAACTAAAATTGTTTAAAATCTAATATCTCATTGCAAAACTGTCCATTTACTAAAACCCAATTAAAATGCAATTAGCTTTATAAGTAATGTATATAATATCTAAGAAGGTCAATTGCTCTGCACTTTATAACTCCAATTTGTTTTCAGATTATCTAGTGAAAGAAAATTTAGAATGGCTTTTAAACTTTTCACTGTAATGATATGTAACTAAATGATGCCTATACATAAACATTTTTATTAAAAGAGAAATACTAATAATTCATTGTGAATAATTCTGCAGTTGTTTTTCTGTTTTTAATATGACAGCCACTAATAGTAGAATTTCTAGTAATAAACAACCCTCTTTCATGAAATCACTTTCAAAAACACTGAAGTAGCATCTAAATAGATCAGCATGTTCTTACTTTCAAAGACATATAGTCAAACTGTAAATAGCCATCAATGGGGGAGTAGACACCTGTTTGATGATATGATGAATTACTTCTCTCTAGGTAATCTTTTCTTTTTATTGACTTGTGAAAAAGCTGGATACTTAGCTGAGAAAGATTCCTACATTCCACATCTCTTACATGATTGGATGACATGAAGCACGACTAATGTCATACAGTTAATTTGATTTTGAGAAAATTTGCTATATTAAAATCTTTTGCACTAAATCCTGATAGCAAAAATACCAATTTCAAACACTTGTTCTGTTGTTCAAACTATGAAAGAAATCTGTATCAAAAGCCAGTGTAGCCAACTTGCTTCTCAAATATATTATTTTTTAAATTATGAATCACCTTGAGGAGGAAACAAAATCCCCAGTTACCTCTGCAGTGAGATTCCAGTGTAAAGTATTGAACATCCTTATTTCCTTCCTGCTCATGTTAGTAGGGTTTATTCCTTTCTAATGACTGATGGGATGAAAAGATTCTCCATCCATTTGATATTCCTATTTGAACTTGCTACTTCTAAAGTATGGAAGAAAAAAAATATTTCCAGTCTTCTGCCTCTCTGTATCTGATAAAATGTCTTCTTTTCCATCCACAAATAGTTCTATCAATTTAGAATTTGTCTTGCTCTTACTGTTTTTAAACTACTTTAGTTAATTACCTATAAGGCATTATCTCATGCATTCCATTCTCTTCTTTTCATTTGTATGAACACATTTTTATTGCTCTTTCTACTCCCCTATCAATTGGGGGTTTTCCCTATCAATTTTCCTATCAAGTGAGCAATATTTTAGCAAAAGCAGTATCTGTTTTTGAAATGTTAGGTTTTGGGTTGGGGTTTTTAAATTTATTTTTAACTATTCTAGTGATTTTAAAAATGAATCAAAAAAATTCTTTTTGGTACTAAGTTTTCTTGTTTTTTAGGCAGTGATTGTAGATATGCTATTTTATTTACACTCAGAAATTCCATCAAGGAGATGATTCCTAGCAGGTTTCATAGCTGAAACTATGTGTTTCAGCTTTTTAATAAAGTGAAAAATGTGTATTTTCTGAATTCACTGCTCATTTTTATCAGGGAAACATCACAGAAAAGTTATCCTCTTGCTTTTTGTCTGCTAAATTATACCTACAGAGCAAGCTGTAGTTGTCAGGTTTGGAAGAATTTAAATTCATCTTTTTTCCAAAGAGTTTTTTTTTTCCTCTAAAAATATTGGACAATTCTTTGGTAATTTTGGAGATAATTATGACTTCTAACGTATTTTGTTATGGAATGATCAAACCATTGTGAAACCATTTTGTATGCTTGGGTTTTTAATGTTTGAATACCCTTATGATGATCGAGGTAAAAGTGTCTTAGAAAGTGGGATTATGTAGGTGTATATAATATATATATAAATAAAAATTTTATTTTAACCAAAGTCATACACTTGAGTCTAGGCTTGTCCTATATCAAACACATCTGGGTGCCAGCCCAAACTCAGCCACGCGTTCTGGATGAGCTCTGGAGCGTGATGGAGGAGGCAGTGGGGACCCTCCGGCCCTGGGTAGCACGAACATGCACAAGAAGGGAGCACCAGCTCCTCAGGGAGCATCTCCATCATCCCTGACATTGTCACTGCTCTGCCCACCCAACTGCCCAGTGCACAAGAGCCCGTGCCTGCAGGGACTATCACCTGGGCAAGGCAGATTTGTGTCATTGGAGAGTAGGGTTGGGGCAGAGCTCCTTCTTCTTACTCTTCCTCAAAGACAGGGCATATTCACAATCTATCTATATTCTATGAAATAGAAAACATTGCTGAAAAGTAGAACTTGTTTCTCTTTAATGACTTCGATTCTATAATGATATAGTTGATTTTCCTTTCTTTTTTTTTTTTTTTGTCTTTTATTTCCCCCCACCCTGGTTTCTCATGGAAAAGTTAAGGGAAAAAAATAAAAAAGAGAAAGAAAAACAAAGCATCATTTAAAAGCAGATGTATTGAAATTATTTAATGCTTTTGTGCTTAGCCTTTTAACCAGAAAAGTATTGCTTGTGAAAAAATACCCAGCTTTACCCAATCAGAAAATTAAGACATAAATAAGCAAAAAACCCTATAAGTGATTATTACCTTCTAATCTGCATAGATAACTATAAGTACTCTCATGGAGGGCCACAGCTGATGAAGAATTTCAAGACTATTTTTCTAGTATTTTTTTTATTTCGTCATTTTTATTTTTAATGATCTGGACAAACAGAAGTAGATATCAAACCCATTTTTGTAATCTTTAATTAGTATCAAAGCAAGCCCAGGGTGTGAATAGTTTTTAAAGGAAAAACACATTGTAAGGAAGTCTAGATCTATTAGTGCTATTGTGATTGGAGTCAAAGTTGACAGTTTATTGCAGCAGTGGTATGTACATAAAATTTATATTCACAACCCCAGAAGAAGGGTTTGCCTTAAACAGATCAGAAGTCCATTTTTTATTTCAGTTGACTAATACCTTTGGAAGATAGCTTCATGGTTGTTTTATTCGATGATAAATTTGTAAGAGTCATTGCCTGTAGGAATGTGGTAGATGAGAGGAATATGGACAGAAATAAAATCCAAGCAGAACAAAAGGTCCACAGAGGGTCCTCTCTGACAGTTAAACCCCGTTACTGATTGATGAAGCATTTAGTATCTTCTGTAAGGAGATTTGTACTTGAACACTCTGTTTTGCTGTTATCTTGTTACATCAACTTCTTAATGTAGGGGGAAAAAATAGTCCCCTTACTATATAACTTTGGCAAGAGAAAGGAAATGGTTAAATCCATGTGCTCACAATATCTTCATGAAAATTCTCTGGATTTTCATGCAGGGTGAACCTTTCATCTTCATAGTACTTTTCCAAGAACAAGATACTTCATACAGTAGGTAAATAGGAGAAGATTCCATGTTTTTCTATTATTATTATTACTATTGTGACTGGTGATTATCACACATTAATACAGAAATGGGGTTTGAATGTCATTGCAGAAGTTAAGAATTGAAAAGCTTTTCAAACAATAAAAGCTATATGACCTTTGGATTTTAGATAAGTGGGAATATAGAATTTATCATATTTCCTCTGTAATTGTATATACGTTAGAAAATATGCATGGAATTTAAAAGGACATCAGCTAAAAATGTATTCACATGCTCATGAAAGGTAATTAAAACTGATACTATGACCTGACTGGAAAAGGGAGGACAGGGTGCATGCAAGAAAATTTAATGGAATATTTAAGTAGGGTTTTTTAAAGGGCTGAAATAGATTCTATTTTTTAAAATAATTTTTAGTTTATTCTATAAAATTCTCTATTGGTACCAAATACATGTTATGATTTTTTTTTAAAGCTGGGTTGGTCATGGGTAGCAGGAATAGGATTTTAAAACTGTGTTTATTTTTCTATTATTTTAATTTAGTATTAGGAACCATTTGAATAAAGGAAAACAGGCATTCAGTCTGAGATGTGATTGCTGAAGGAACAGAAGGCATCTGAACCTTTAACCATCACAAATATTTTGAAGCATTTGGAAGAAACTATGTAAAGTGTCCTGAGTATTTTAATTTTCTTCATTTTGTGGGTCATTTGAAATATCAAAAAATGTCAAGATATGATGTCTGGGCACTGTGGTGAAGGACACCACCATTGAGGAAGGGCAGTGAGAGGCAATGTGCCAGATCAAAGCAGACATTTGGAATAAAAGAGGTTTACTCAAACATAAAATATTGTCATGCCTTTGGATACAAATAGAAAATTCTAAAAACTCTCATTTCTAACACTCTCTATCCCTTTGCAAGATAAACTTGGAAAAAAGTGAAAAGGAGGTCCCATGATCTCCCCTGCCCAGAGCTCATGGCAGTTTCCAACAAAGTCATATGAAGGCACAAAAATCATAAAGGAAGGAAGACACCTTACATTTGAAAAAAGCATGCAAGACTTTATCACAATTTTTTTATTATTGTTCTTTTTTTGTATATGGGAGAGGATATCCAGATACTGGCACCGCAAAGATATGAATAAATACAAAAAGTGAAAATCTGCTTTATTTGTTTTGAAACATATTTGACCTGGGAAATGGTAGGATGGTAGTTGAATCACAAGGAAATATATATCTAAAACAGAATTTGGAATTCACTAATAATGTCTCTCCTAATTACAAAGAGTCTAAAATCCCTAGGAATAAAAGCAAAAAATCTGGTCAAAATTAAATTTACCCTCAATCCTTTGTGTGTCAGGAAAAATCTCAGCTCCTTGCTCACCATTAGAGTGACCACAAGGCAGGCAATGCCCTTTCAAAATCCAAAGCTGCTTTGCCTTTTTTGAGTCTTATTTTGTGCCAACAATTTTAAAGCATCCTTGATTCCTTTTTGTACTTTACTGCTGGACTTCTTCCATTCTTCCATAAAGTAATTTCCCTTACAGTTTCAGGGCCTTTAAAGCCTCGTAATGACCTTTCTAGTTGACCCTGACCCATCCTTCATGCTACCATGATGTAGCATCATAATGCTTCCACGAAGTACAATCCCTGAAGGGGTTAATGCTTCCCTGCCATTCAGCTGTTAGTTTCTCCGGAATTTCCCACTGGACTGTCACAAAGGATAACAGAGATGTAATAAAAAGGTCATGCAGGTGCTCCCACAGAATATGTTATCAAGTCCTAGCGGTGAAGGAATGTGAGTAGGCCTATTTGAATGAACAATGAAGATGCAATAAAAGGGAAGCTGAATTACAGGCAGCAGGCAGGTTTGCACTCAAAGAGTAAACAGGATTTACTGTATTCAAGGAGTCTGAAAAATTACACTCATTAGCCATGTATCAAGTAAATCGATAATACCATTATGTGTTACAATGAGAATTAGCTTTAACAGCTATTCCATACAACTCAGCAGGGACTCACAGCTAATTCAATTTTTACTGTGTTGTATTCACACTAATATTCCTTCAAAATGGTATTATTTTTGGTTTGTCATCCATCTATTTCCTCACTTAACACATCTTGGAAAATAAAATGTAGCCCTCAAGAGGTGTAGTTGTAACATAAGGTTCATTGCTCCTGCACCTTGTGTCAAAACACTGAAGACCAAACCTTTGTCTTACATGTACTGCCACTAACGCCTTCATTAGCCAGTCAGCTTTCCATTCCACAATAGATCAATGCCAGCTCCCAATGATTCCTTGAAACAGGTCATCCATGAGGACTGCTGCAGTAAGGATCCTTCTGTCTACATCTCTCCTTGATTTTCCTTTATCAGAGTCTTCCTGGATGGCTATTATTCTCAAGTGCTGCAGCTGCAGGCTTAATTGGGAGCCAGCAAATGAAAACAATTTGGTGTTTGCACCTTTACTGTGCTGCATGGCCTAACTTAGCAAATAAAGGCAGGAAGGGGGGAGAAAAAAATGGGTGTTTTGTTAAAAAGCATCCAATAAATATCACTGATGTGGATAGAAAACTCATATCCTATGGAGAAAGCAGAATAAAATGTAAATAGTAAATTGTGATAAGGCAATACAGGTAGGACATTGAAGAATTTCAGTGTGCATAGACTTGTGGCAGAAGTCTTAGCTTTTATGTGAGAGATATCAGGACAAATATTCAACAGAGCATAACCAAAAGAGCCTGTGATAACATGCCAACAATCTTCTACAGGGTCATTTCCCTTAGTAAAAACATAATAATCTTTTCATTTATTACCTAATATTGCTTCTTTTACTCCATTAAGATAATTTTAACATAAAGTGATAGACACACCAAGAATTTTTGTGTCAAAAAAACCTCAAACAATTTCCAGAGAGAAAATGAGGAAACTGGAGAGACTGAGGGAGGATAATCATATATAGTTTGTTGCATCACGACTGTTGCTCTTCTAAATTTTATCCTATATCTGACCAGGTATTCCTCTAGGCAGGTATACAATGTACTAAATCTTCAGATAAATGAGATTACTAATTCTTATACAGTAGTCATTGAAATTCACATCCTCAAGTCATTTAAAGCATCCTAGTATACTTTGCAAATGAGACAGACATGCCAAACATGCAGCCCACATTAAAAACATTGCTTCACAATGTATTTAGCCTATGACAATACTAGTGAACCCTAGTGAGTTGCTTCTTGTTCTAAAATTTGAGATTCCCTTAATTCCTTGTGTGATTTTTATCTTAAATGCACTTTTATACCACTCTAACTAAATAATTGAAAAACCTGATATTTCCTTTTGACCCCAAGCAGAAGTCTGTAATGGATCAAAATGATCAGTGTTTTAAATTGACCATTAGAGTTTCTTTACTGAGCTCTTTTTATTTGTGTCGAATAACAAGTTGATTGAGGAAACTATTCCTGTATGAGAACAAAGACAGGATAATCACTGCTGATGATTATTTGGTCATTACTGTGCATTGCAAATTAATCCTTTTTTCATCCTTAAAAAAAATAGTCAAATAATTACTTGTCATATACCATACAGTGCACACAGATTTTATTTGGAACTCAGTTGTTCCTCTCAGTTTTTCACCTATACAATTATTCTTGGGGATCCAGGCAAACACCTGGATTCTCAAGTTGCCTCTTGCAGATTCTTTGCACATGATTGTGTGTTTAAAGTTTGACTGAATAATAATAAAGTAGTTATTAGGAAGTATTGAGTAGTTAAAATATAGGAACACATGTGCAGTTTTTAATGGGGGTTTTTGTTGTGGGTTTTGGTGTTTTCTCTCCCTGAGGAAATGCCTAACTGGATGGGGGGCATTTGATTGCATGCTTGAACTGGTGGTTGTTTCAATTGAAAACAAAGTTGCAGAAGGTCAGAATGGGTCACTTGTATATGATATTGAGTGTTTCTAAATTGGCTGTGTTCTCGGTGGTTTATTAAGAGCAAACAAATAATGTTTGCCAGTTTTCTCCATGTAGAATGTCCTGTAAGGGACACAATATCAAAATGTGTAAGAAACCGTCCTACCTAGGCAAGGCCCAGAGTTGTTGTTTGTATTTTGTCTTCAATTTTCCCTTAAAAATATTGCTTCTTATCAGAAGACTGAGTAGCTCATCGAATACAATTTATTTAGTTTTTGAGAACTGATGACATCAAGTGACAAGTTACATGTCACTTCAACGGAGAGTACTAATAAAATTTAAAAAAAAATTTAAATTTTTTTTAAAAGTAGACATAGTAGAAATTGTAAGAAAGTAATTTTGAGGGGAGTCATGAAGCAAAATCCTAGAAACAGATGAACCAAAGGAAGGAGGAAGAAAGAAAATAAGATCAGAGTTTTCAGTATGTATTGTGAGCAAACCCTTCTGCCACCTTCCCCTTTTACATCCAAAGTGGCCTTTTGGGACCACATCCTCCCACATACAGAGGGCAGGCTGTTATTTGACCAAGACAAAACAACAGAAACCCACAAGATGGTTACATGCAGATCCCTCTTCTGTCTGCATCACTCTCTAGTTTCATGCGTTCATTCATCTGCAGCTGCCTTCTCTCATCTTCGAGGCTACATCAAGGCTTCCTGCTGCCAGGCTGGGGCGAGACGTCTGGGCTCAGACGTCCTGGAGGCAGAATGAAGGCACCCCTGTGTGATTGAAGGTAACAGATAGATGGACTAAGTGCTCATTAACAATACGTGTGCCCATGAAAAATTTGGTGCCCCAGGCCAACTGTCCATTTGGCCCACCCCCAGCATTTAACAGTTGCTCAAAAATATTTGTATTCCATTATAGCTAATTTTTCCCACATATTTACTGTAAAGGATTGCCATAATGAGTTCCAGCTTTTGAACTAGACTGACCTATCTTGTCAAAATCAGAGCCATGTCAGCAGAAGCTGGAGACTTGTGAAAACTATGTGTGAAGCCTGGTGCACATGATGTATTTCAATACAACTTTTTTCTCTCCCCATGTAGCCCAACCCATGTCTGATGAACTCAGGATATTCTGAGGAATGTGTGTGTGGTGAGCAGCAACAGAGCATGAGGATGGCATGCTGAGATACAAACCATTGTTTTTCTATTAAAATATGCCTTTTCTTACCTTCACCAGGTGCACATACAGGGCTACAGACATCAGTGTTTCATTTCTTCACCTATTCATGTTTCTTATAGCTTGTTTCTGGGGGAAGAAAATCAGCCTAAAAATGAGCCATGCTATTGTCCTTTAAGATTTCTTTAAGATGTTATTTGCTAGAGAATAGCTAACAATAAACAAAAGATTGGAGGCTGGCGTGCCAGCTAGCAAAATTAATTACATGAAATTATATGACTAAGATTCAAAGACTGCTACAGTGTCAGAAAATACAAGCAGTGATCAATTATGTGTGACTTTCCAAGCATTTTTTATGGATCTGCACAGAATACATGAGTATAATTCTGTCAGACTTCCATCTCTCAAATCAGTTTTTTTTCCTCTCAGGCTCTGGGAATAGATTTTGTCATGTGTAAACTTAAGAAATTCATTGTAAAGGCATGTCCTTCAGACAGCATTTGTCTCATCCTACCTATTCTGGGCACTAGTGAGGAGCACTGGCCTTGTTGTCAGCTGCTCAGAAGGCTGTTCCCCTCCAGGTCTGGGTACATGGTCTCTATCCTCCCAGTCCATGCATGGACTCTCTCATCCTCCCTGCAGGAGGAGACAATGTCAACATTCCAGTTTCATTTTCTGTGATTATGCTGGGAAAAGCAAGCTGAACAAGGGAGGGTTGTGATGTTTGAGGTATTTCTTACTTTGTGTAGGTGCTCAGAGGTTCCAACAGCAGTTTCTGGTGATCCTCACAGCCCTGTTTCCTGCACAGTCTGGCTTCCTGCTGATTGAGAAACTGGGAAGGGACTCCTCAACCAGGATATTCCTCCTGAAGCTTCAGGCAAATTTTTTCATTTGCTTGCTCCTGGTATTAACAGACTGTAAGTCAATATTTACTGGAAAACAATGCAGGGAGCAGAGGTTGATGTTCTTTTAATATTTCACAATATTCTAATTAGCATAAAGAAGCTGATAAAGCTCACAAGATGAAATTTTACTTCAGACACAGGTATTTAATCTCTAATAAATTCTGTTTGGGTCCATTTTATGGTAGCAGATGTTAATACTACTAGACTTCTAGACTTCTAAATCTACACTGATAGCTGTAATAACTTCCTCAGGATTTGCCCCCTTGCTCCATGGGCAAGGGAACAGAGTGGCTCAAGTGCCTGCTTTCCAGAGTGAGTCACTCTAAAGCCAGCAGGTAATTTCCATGCGTCATAGTAGTCCAGGTCTCTTGTGAGCTGTTTGTGATGCCCTTGCAGCCTTAAAACCAGGGGTCTTTTTGTTTGAGAAATCATTCCTTAGATAGCTTAAAGGCTGTAACGCTGTAGCGTTGCCCCAGGGTTGCATGGTGCATCCAGCAGTGGCACTGAAGGAGTGCAGTGGGTATTTGCAGCAAAAGGGCTGCTAAAATAGCATCTTAATGCTGGAAAGCTTGAAATAGCCCAGCCAGGTGTAGCTTCTAGATTCTTTTACCCATGGCACCTGTAAGGAGGGGTCTCTGAACCAATTTAGCTCCAGAACCATACTCAGGTTTCATCTCAGAGGGGAATGTGGACAGAAGTGAAAGTCAGAACATGAGTTATCTTACAGACTAAAGTTGTCCCAGGTCAACTGTGTGCTACCCAAGTGTTGAGCAAAAAAAAAATCACAGAAATTTTAGTTTTTTTTTAAAAAAGAGGAAAGTTTAAATTTCAAATTTAGAGCATTGACAGTGTTTTCAGCTACATTTTCTCCTCTGTTCACAAGCCTTCATGTATAATATTATCTCTGTTGGGTTTTATGATGGTACCAGCTTACTATAAATCCTGTGTATAAGCAATTGCTAATTTCATTTCATAGTTTCTTTATTTTGATCATTTTTTTCTGATTTGAGCCAAAATTATTTTAAAAGAAACTTTAATTAAAGCTCTATGAAAAAGATACCTTGATCCCAGGTTGGCACTTTCAAGGCCCTAAAATACTACATATAAAAATAAATATTAAAATACTGTCTAGTATAAAGGGTTTTCTCCAGGAACTTTTTTTCTTGTGTATGACCAACTGTTCTGAAGCTGATTTCTACCACTTTTTTGAAACAATTACACTTTCGTCTTGCTTATCTTTCCATTTATTCTACTCCTACTTTTCTTATATGCACAATAAATGCTAACATCTGATATTAAATTTAAAAAAATATGACAACTGTTCAAACTAAAAATCTGTGCATAGCAGTCAAAAAAACAAATTATAAAGCAGAAGAAAACATAAGATGGTATATATTTTATTGATGTAAAATAAAAAATAGCCAGAAACACCTCAATCATCCCAGCTGCACACACCCTGGAGGACACCACCCCTGACAGCCACCTCCTTCCTCCCTTGTCATGTCTCAGGGCTGTGCCCCCTTGCAGAAAAGCATAATTTGTGCTGCTTATGGTTGGGTCAGCATTTGGGTCTTTAGTGGCAGCTGAGGCCAAGTGGACACCTAGAATGGGCACAGTAACAGTTTCCACTTCAGAGGCAAAATGGGTAGTTTTTTTAGTGTAAGTTAATTTTTAAAATGTAAATATGTAATTATGTAGCTCTCCTTACTTTTGGAAATAGTCAGCTACTATGGGAATTCAGCATGAAAGTTTTTGTATTTTACCTCAGAACTCTCTCTGCATATCCTGCTATCAAAGGCCTTAGGCAACTAGAAGAAACAGAAAAGAAATTAAAGTAAATAATCAGAAGACTGTATGACATTAATGACATTAATTTTTATTTAAAATACACTTTGTAGATATTCCTTAGAGAGCTCTCCAGAGTATCTTGTCATATTGTGAGATTTTCTAAGCACTGGTAGATTTCTAATGACTGATATATAGTATTGCTTTCCAAGTGATCAGTGTGGTTTCCTTTCATCTTTGAATTTCTAGGAAAGGAACCCCTAATTTAAAATCTAATATCTTTCTTCTGTTCCCATACACAGCAGATGGCACATGCAACTACATCCTACTTTCTAATTCCTATGTGACATTTATTATTCATCAGAAAGGAAGTTAAAAAATATTATCTTTGCAGCTTCTGGTTTGGCTGGTCATATAAATTAGACAAAATATTGCTTAAAAGAAATTATATTTGAAAGCAAAAAACTATTTAAAGTTAGCATAGGGGCCACCCAGTGGGGCAGCAGCTGCCAAAGCATAGTTCAATGAAGAAATCACAGTTTGTGGAAACAAAGTTTTTGACAATATTGTCAAAACCAATATTTTTATGTATTTTTATAATATATTTTTACATTCATTTATGATATTTCTTCATAGTAAAAAGGGAATTGGAGAAAGCTCAAGTGATCATATATTCAAATCTACCCAGCTTTTCTTCTATTTCAGGTCTCAGGATCACTTTATGTGGCTTTAGAGTAATGATTATTAATTCCTCTTTCCAAACTGCAGAGAAGATTTTAATTTACATTTACAGGTATCATTATTTAAAGGAAAATATTGTTATTAAATGAAAATCTGTATTTTTAAGTAGGTATGATATGGTACATCAGATTTAAAAGGTGGAAGAATCTTGGACAGCAAGGCAAGTCTCTCTGAGAAATAAAAAATATTGCATGCTGGTAGCTTAATTTTTCTTTAGACTGAAGTAATTCTAGTGTTGGGTCATCAAAGACACCTGAATGTTCTAGAAACACAAATTTTTGGTATTTAAAAATACTTTTTTCTCTAATAAATGACTTAATCTTTTGCAGCTCACAGAGTCACTTGCACGTTCACCCAATGCTGACTTCCCTTTAGAAGTTGTGCCCCTGACCTAGAGTTTTGTACACTTCTTGTTTCTGCTGCTAATGAAAATAAAAAAAAAAAAAAAAAAAAAAAAAGTAGATTTAATTTAGAATTTGGTATTCAGTTGGTTTCAGTTTTCCACAATAGTAAGGTGTTTTGGACTAGGCTTTCCTGCCACATCTGCTCAGCCTCTTGAGTAGTAGTGGTTTTTTAAATACCAAAACAAGTCACTGTGTAAAACGTCTTACAAAATACCTGGCTTAGGGAAAGACAGAGTATTTCTGCTCAATCAAATCCAGTATTGTTACTGAATTGCAGTCATTATAACTAAAATATTTCCATGAGAGGTCTGTTTATTACAGAAGTTGCATGCATCCTGCTGCTAAAGGTGATCAGTGCATGACTTAGCAGATTCAACATTCTTGAATTCATGGCATATATGTACCAGTTAATCTTGTAATTACTCTTCACTGTACACCATTTGTCTGTGCAATCACAGATCCAAATTTCTTAATTATTGCTTTGATGTTGATAATTAAATTCCATTGTTTATAAAGTTAGATGTGTTTAGCAGAGGTTACTTTAATGTGGCATTTTAATCTGAGTTACCTCGTAGAAAGTCACCCTGATAACAGTGAAAGAACAATAGAAGAAAAGCTAAAAATTTGCCTTGCTTCCTAATCACATAACATCTGCTTTTATACATTTTTCTTTCTTTTTAACTTTAAAAAGATGAAGTTCCTG
This sequence comes from Emberiza elegans, assembly GCA_024865655.1. Lineage (NCBI taxonomy): Eukaryota > Metazoa > Chordata > Aves > Passeriformes > Fringillidae > Emberiza > Emberiza elegans. Next base: position 8,220,128 of record JALJVW010000072.1, read on the forward strand.
ATTATTTAATACCTTCAGTGATGCTTTACAATGGTCAACTTTTAAAGTGATCTGTATGCAGATGAATTCAGGATCTTCAGGTCTTGGAGTCATAGTATTCTCCAAGAGGCTATTGGCCTCGCTAAGCCTTGTAAAACTTTCTGCCAGAATATCATTACTCAAAAATAATCAGAGTAAGGGATAAGGTGTGAATATAACAGCTTATGACCCTGAAAGTTTTCATATAAATGTGTGGAATTCTGGGACAGCTTTCCCAAAGAGATGTCTCTGCACAAGTAAACTTGAAAGGTTTGGAGTTATCCTTATGAGTTTTTTTTCAAAAGTAGGAATTCAGCAATCAGGATGATCACATTGACCTGTGTAATTCTGATGCTACCCAGATCTTCACTCACTTTGTCTTCACTGTGAATGAAAGGACCACTTATTTTATTTAAATTACAAGACTTTTTAACTGTTGAAATTTGGATTAATTTTCATGAGGCTTGTGAATGCTATTATTCAAAAATGTTGGAATATTTTTGAAATTGACAGCTATCTTAGTAGTATAGTGTTTCGAGATTGTTTAATTTTCAAAGTAGTGTTAACCAGTAAGAATGCAGATTTTTGAACCTCAAACTTCAACAATACACACCTTGCATATAGTCCTTTCAAAGTTTATGTAGTAATAACAAATTATTAGTGCTTTTTTACAAAAAGCAGTATGTGTTTTCAATTTGAATAACTTGTTTTTTCTACATCTGTTTCCTTCCAGTTCCTAACTAGTTAGTGAAATAACTGAAATTTATTTTCTTCAATATTAAAAAGCTACTGACAGATGGATTAAAATGATCATACTCTCCAAAGCTCCTGAAAGTAATTTGCCTTTGAGAGATGAAAAATAAAACAGTAATTATTAGTTCAAGGATTTTGTAGGTTAATCTAATTAAGAATCTTAAGTCTTGGTTGGAGTCCTATGCTAGTAGAAAAGTAATTTATAGTTCATTTCACTGGATTTTTTTTTTTTTGCCATCTGCCTATAGGAAAAAAAAAGTAAAAAGATTTCTATAGTACCTACAGCTTGCATCACACTTCCACTATGCATCATATTTTTGCTACTACATCCAGATGGGCTGCTCATTTTCTATGTAGTTAGTAATATTCTTCAGGCTTGATCATAGTGAGGGAAAAACATTTGTAGTATATATTGCAATTTTTAAATAAATTGTTTTGGTTTATACAGATTGAGCTTGTCCCTTTCCCTCTTGAACTTTCTCCTTTGCCCAAATTTCCCTATATCACTTTCTAATGTGGTACCTCAGATACTACTGTCATTCATTGTCTGATAGAAGTCCTGAGAAATATTACTGGAATAATGCAATATTTCATGTCTTTATAGCCAGAATATTACAATTCTTAGTTTTATTGGTGTGTATGCATATTATTCTCTTACTAAATTTGATTGCTATATAATTTCAAGATTGTTTAGCTTACGTCTGGTCAACTGTGGTACTTCCAAAAAATTCTCATCTGTTTGGTAACAACGGACCTCATTTTTAATGCTTTCAAATATTTTGGTTTTGAAAATTTAGGATAAAAAAGGATTTAGTCATTTTCTGCAAAGCCTACCCTATGAATATTCTTTAGAGATAGGTCAAATAAACCACTTTTAATTTGGTTCCATTTGTTTTGGACCATAACTTTCATTAAAAAATATTCAGTAAATCTTTTGGTGAAGGAAATATTTCCCATGCATATGCATTTCCCATATGTTTGAATTTTTTCTCTCTCAGCTTGCCTATACATTTTCTACTAATCAGATTTCATTCTAATGATGGCAGTCTAAATATTGTTCTTTTTTCCACTGATGATAGGCTGAGAATTGAACATGCTGATAAAAATTCCTTCATCTATTTCTGAAGGCTTAAAAAGCTCCAATTGAACCAGGCTAAACAGAACATATGCAAAATATCTGCATTTGATTATATGAAATCTGTCTTTCCATCTTCTTTATATGATGCCATTCTTTGCTTTTAGTCCTATCCAAAGGAAAGGAAAAGCCTTGTTTAACTTTTTGAAGGTAACTATTGCCACCAAGTAATAAATTAAGATTTTATGACTTGAAAGATAGACAAAATCTAAATTTTGGTATTTCACCGCTATTGCAGAATGTTTCTTTATTTAAACAAAGCCTAGTCTTGCCAATGGACCCACTTTTTTCTACAAATACTGGCATTCAGTTGTGGGTAGCAGAGAACTACCAAAGGTTTATGGTCCTTTACATTTTACCCTTTGTTTTTCCCATTTAAATTTAATAGTACTGTGTTTGAGCCACAGAGGTTCTTAAAGAGTCCCTTAGCCCCTAAATTCAATGGCATGTAGGCACAAAGAAATCAAGGCAAAATGGATATTATCGTTCAAACACAAATGATCTTCAGTTTACAGCTATTGTAAATTCTGCTTCCCAGAAAGTATTCACTTTAGAAAACATGTGTTCAAAACTGGTTTTGGATTGTTTTATATGCTCTGTATTTCTAAAATACAGAGCTCTTTGAAAAATGTTAATTTAATTGAAAAAGGCTCTCTGAAGCACAGGTACACTAGGTACCTTCTAAGTCTAATTGGAGTGCAATGGCTCAAAGCAATGTCCTTCCTGCTCTGGTGCAGTGTTCTGCAGCCACAGATCCAGATCTGCACTCAGGCAGATGGAGCTCTGAAGACAAAGCTGCCTTCCAAATCCATTGTTTTTTTGTCCCCGTAATAAATATTCACAGAGAGGAAAAAGCTATTGAAATGAAATTAAATAGTTTCACAGGATTTTGTCTTTCTATCCCAGTAATAATTTGGCCTTTTTGTTGAGGCCTTTATTGTTCTCAAACATAATTCTATATGATTCCCATGCAGATGAAACACTAACACAGATGATAATTTAAAACTCTCATTATTCCTCATAAGAACTTCAATAAATCATTATAGTGTTATCATTATTCCAACTTGTTTTGACAAGGCTACAACCTTCATGTTTCAAAATGAGTTAGGTCTGAATTTATCTAAGCCCAGGGTACTTTATGTGTTCTGAAAATGTCATGAAATTTTCACTGCCATATATCTTCATAGCACTAATTTACAGCCAGAACCATATGTTTCTAATCTTAGATTACAGCTGTATAAAACACTCAAAATTGTGTTCATTAAAAGTATGCCTGTGGTTAGGTCAGCCTATCTATATTTATTTTAGGTATGAGGTAGAGTTTTTCATTCTATTGCTAGTCATTTGGTAGGGACTGTGGGACACTTAGGAATGGAACAGAGGAACTGAAAAGAAAAGCAAATGTGAGTACAAGATATTGGTTTTGTCCATGAAAGGAAAGTTCTTTTTTTTATTTCCATTTTTAAACCATTTTTATGGTTTTCTATACATTAAAGATTTGCTCAATCTCAAAATATAACTTCAATGTTGGCATGGAAAGAAAATACCAAAGGTGGTGCTTTGAAGTGTGCATTGCTTTTCATAAATATTCAGGGTTATAATTTCGGTTCTTTTCAGGAAGTTGGAGAAAAATACTGTCAAGTACATGATAGCAAAAGAGTATCCAAAAGAAAAACATCTGGGAAAAAAATGCATTTCAAACCTGTAGGCTTTTTGTTGTCAGTCCTACTCTCAAAATGGTGCATGAAGTAAAAAGATGCTTGCACATACACTGTTATATGCAAGAACCTTATTTGGAGGGCATTCCAGTGCATTGTGTGTTTCGAGAAATGCCATGCAGTAATGTTAATTTATTTTTGGTGTTGTTGTTTAAGTTAAATAGATACATAAAACTTAGATGAGTTGTTGGCACGCAAGTTATTGCTTCCTGGGGACGGCAGCAAGTTACTGAAACCTTTTTGAAATGATGTCATGATTTTTTGTAATTGAATATGCATATTTTACATGTTGGAGGCAGAAACACACTCTTTTTGGCAGGCTCTTTCAACAGATGCACATGCTGGGGCCCTATTCTAGGAGGTCTTACAGCATACGTAAGTCAATATTTGTGCATAATTTATAAAACTGAGCAGTGGAACAAGGCTTTTCCATCAAATTTACACAATCATATTTCCCTCACTTTGTTTTTTGCTTAACAGGATGTTAAAGCCTCAAAGACATAAAGAACAAAAAAATTATAATGCAGGATGAGAAACCAAACATTATTATTAATTCTAGTAGAAATTGACTTTTTTTCTGAAGGAAAAGTACAAATGAAAAACAGAAACAAAAGGGAGTATTGAAAAACTTGCAATTAGTCTTTCAATCCATACTCTCAAGTCTCTGAATGTTTCTCTTTAATTAGCCTGTCTTTCAATTTCTTTCAGGTTTTGATGAAAGAGATAAGCATAGGCAAGGCTGTGCTGAACAGAAACCATTTTCGAAACATGTCTGAAGTGTTCATAATATTAGTTAGAGTTGTCTGTGTATCTTGTAGTTTTTTTATATTGCCTTTGTTCACTTCAGCCAAAAGAAATGGAAGACATAATAAACATTCTGAGGAAAGTGAATTGCTGTATCTCAAACATGATGATATAGTGACTGAATTCTACCCACTAGTTTCTGCTACTGCCATATTGATTAGAAAACCATTGAAAAAAAATCATGTGCTTAATATATCATCAGTCATTTTCTATACAGAGCAAAACTTAAATATATATTAAGGTAAAAATTGATTGAATCTTTTGACTTATTGCCAAATTATCAATAATGAAAATATACCATACAAAGTAAATAAAAGAGAATAAAGATCTCAGAGGATAGTCATGTTTTGATTTATTTCCTATATTTTTATAAGACAAGAATAATCATAATATGCTGCTGGTCAGAGAATCAATATATATTATAATGAATATCATCTCTATTTCAGGTACATCAAATGAACACTTGGTACAGAATAGTTTACATATTCCTAGGTTAAGATGTTTGGAACTATTATTGTAAAATATAAACCTGAACAATGATTGCTGTAATTAGAAAGTGTTCTATTAATGACAAATTATACCAACAGAGTGTCTTATCAGAACCAGTCTGAAATATAAAAATCCCATAAACTCTTATAAGAATCTCACATTTTAATGTCTTTTAAAACATGTACTCTTCTATTAGGTCAGATTTAAAAGACAGGAATCAGACCAGCAAAGTTTCTGGCACAGCTCAGTGCATGTGCACACTCACCGATTTTACTGTGCTGTCTTCTTTTCTGCCTATGCTTTTTCTTTTTGACTTTCTTCTTTTTTTTGTTTTTTTCCTTTTTCCCTTTTTTTTTGCAAGTCTTCTCATTATAGGCAAAGATGATGTCCCATCAGTGATTTTTCATTGTTACCTTACCACACCACGGAGTATATGTTCCATCTCACACAATTTCCAGGTTTATGAGAAAAGTTTAATGAAGCTTCTAGAATGTGCTGGCTTATTTTGAACCATGATGACAGCATGTAATTGGTTATTTACTAGTTAAAAAAGTAGATTGAGGGGGAAAAATTAAAATCCAATCCTAGTCTGCCATCAGATGCTCTCAGATGGCTTGAATTTATTTCCCATGAAGAAACAATGACAGAATCATGTCCAAGTTCTGGAATTTCTCATTCCAGGAAGAATATTAATCAATATATTAGCTACAGCTTTTTTGTTATGGAAATCTGAGACATGGATTATTAATTTATTTCTGGAACAATAAAAATCTTGCAGTAAGTATATTTTATATCTTGTTACTTTTCCTTTTGAAATGATGAAACACTAAAATAATTTTAAAAACTGAAAAAAATCAGTATTTACAGATTCAGAAAATGTCTTTTTTAGATACTGTTTATATTATCACAAATTTTTGAATGAGGAAGTAGCTTTTCTTTGCAGTGAAAATACAATAAATCTTTTTATTACTGCTGCTACTGAGTAAAACCCTAAATGTCAAACCATTTAGAGGTCAATGAAAAGCGTAACTGAATATAACCATTGAACTGAATCTAAAAATCTTTCCTGCAAACTTGAATGGATATCCAGATCTTGTCACATGCAACCTAAGTTAATTGTTTAACTGCAAACTGAAAGAAAAAAGATCTTAAATTTCAACTTAGATATACTTTTAGTATGGGGATTCATTTATATATTTCTAGTTTTAGTTTAGCTTTCATTTTATACATTATATAGGAAAAGAATTGGTAACAAAGATTTATTGCTCCACGGATAACAAATGAGCAACTATGACAGTATCCCAAGAAGTTCTTGCTATCGCATGCTGGTGAAGAGCTGTCCTGGTGAAACGCACGGGCTGCAATGATAGTAACTGTTTTCTGTGGCCGTTTAGAGCCAGACATGAATTTTCTAAAGAATATGAAATAATCAGCTATAAGTCTTTAAGCTTTGTCTCCTCTCACAGAAGCCAGAATATTCTACCTTGAGGAAGGTACACAGGGTCTTTTAACACTAGGTATTGTGCTACTGTTGCATTTTACCTATAGGTGAGTTGCTGTACGTAATGTTCCCAGATCACACTACAAAAATCTGGGAGTGTCAAGAATATAAACTAGCTGTTGTCACTAATTACAGCCACCAGACTTCATTCCCATTAGTCAAAAGACTTCATTACAGGAAAGATGTCTGGAGATGGGCACTAACAAATTATTGGTTTTAAATAATCCTGTCTTGAAATAGCTGAAAGAATAACTGGGAAAATAGGCCAAGAATTAACTACAGCTTTTGCATTCCTGGCAACTTTTACTAGCATTCTACTGCAGACACCACTTTTAACATCTTGCTTTCATAAATTTCAAATAAAAAGATAATGATGTCAAAGATATGGTGTTAGATCTGGCATCAAGAATATAGTTTACATATACAGTGATAAACTCCTTCATATAATAGAAAGAAATAGCTAAGAATTCAGTTTTATCAAGCGTATCACAGCACAACAAGAATAATGAGTCTAAGGACAATTTCTCAGTATGCAGATGTGATTAAATTGGGTGGAACATCAAGTAATGAGGAGTAATAAACTAGGACTTGAATCACTGAAGAAATATGCCTGAGCTCATTTGTAGTAAATAGGTTTTGACAAAGATGGATGTGCTGTAAGGTGTTAAAAGGAAAGAACCTCATCTGTGGGAATGAAACAGTGCAGAAGTCTTCCCATTTCAGACAGATAATCCACACCTCTGCCAATACCCTATACAGTATACTTTACACAAAAACAGCACCTTGTGTGAATATTGTTCCACAGCAACAGTAACATGACATGAAAAGGCTGTGAAGCATTAAAATGATGCTTCCAAAAAAAGGGAAGAAGAAAGACAAAAACCCCAGAAGTACAAAGTATTTTAAATTCTGTTGAAACCTTCAAAGCTAGATTCAAAGATAGATTGAAAAGAAGAATCCTGCTTTAAATATGAAGAGTCAATAGATGGAATACTCCATTCTTTTCTGTGTTTAAAACCTTTTTAGTCTTTGTAAAACTACTGAGTTCTGGTTTCTTTTTCAGGTTGAAAAATTTTGCTAAATGTTACCTTTGAACATACAGCAGGTTTCCCCCTCATTTTCTCTTTTTTTCTGCACTCTCTTCATTGAAAATTTAAGTCTCAATAGAAATAAATTTTGGAAATTTAATAAAGATAGGTGTTTCAAACTTTAGTTGCTTGTCTAAAACTTAAACCAAAGCAGCCTAGAAAACCAATTGAAATTAAAACCCTGTACATACACACATGTACCACAATTAACTGGGTCATGTGATTCTGTGTGCAATTGGTGACTGCTGGCCTGTATGCCCTTTTTATTCACTCTGGGCTCTTCAGTCACTCCAGAAAGCCTTTCCGTCCCTTTTTAATTACTCAGACTGTTTCTAACTGCAGTCTAATTCTCCCTCTTTATTTACTACACAACCACCCTTGACCTGAATCCAACCCCAATTTAACAATTAGTTTTATCTTCAGAGTGAGCTATCTTAATCAGTTTCTCTCTCTCATCTCTTCAGCCTGATGTCTGAGCAATAACCACAAATGAAATCTAATGTTAAATCTGTGTCAATGCATCCTTTTCCTATACAGTACGCAGAGAGGCAATCAGATTCAGAAAAGTGGGGCTTTCATTTTGTCACATTCAGTGTTTTCTGCATGGTTCTGAAACAGACATTCACATCTCCAGAAATGGAATTAAGTAACCAAGGGCTATCTGTAATCTTAATCTAGTCAATATGCAAAATCTCCAAAATTATTGAAATGTAATGTAAAGCAGAAAAATTACATTAGTTTTCACATTCTACTTTTAAGTTCTTGGTAGTTGAATGCATCTGCTGCTTATTACAGCTATCGATATCCCTGTGCACTGAGAAAGCAAGTGTTAGTGCCTACTGCAGCTGGTCATTGATGGAGTCAACCACTAAATGGATGTTTTTGAGGTTTTCTATTTGCATCGATTCCTGGAAAAAGTCTGATGATATATTAAGATAAAATACGACAAGTATAAAAGAACTGATCTTCATATCACCTACTGACCATAAAATGAGTGAATTGTCTCACATAATAGAACTTATGCTCTCCTATTTCTTGTTCTGTCTATGCTCAATTAAAATGACAGTTCTTCATGTTTCAGGTTGCCAATTGGCTGCTGTATATGAAGTAATAGAGTGCACACAAAGCCTACCTGTCTCTGTGTCTTTCAAAATAACCTAATCTAGGAGGAGACTGATTCCTGTTTTGTCTCTGTCTCTGAAGTATATAAATTCCCAAGGGAGGGGGAAGAATCTGTACAATTTTCAAGGTAAAAACACAATGAAATATATTTTATGATCTTATAAATTAATTTTTATATAATCATTGAAATTAAAGTTTACTTGAATATATTGTTGCTTTATGCAAAGTATACAATTGATGTCTATTGGCTTTGAACATTTTTCTTTTATATATTCTCTGTATCCCTTACACATATATTTGAAGAAGCTCTGTAGCTTATTATTGCATTTGTAGCTAGTTTTCCCAATAGTTTTCCACGCACTTTCCTAGGCAGGAAGGAAAAATAAATTCCAGAGCTCCAAGCCTCAGGAAGTACAAGGTCTCTATCCTATCTTGGTTCTCCCTGGGAACCAGGGGTGAGAACAACTCTGCAGGATCCATTCTCATGGACAAAGTACAGCCAGTGCTGAAGGGGGGCTCCAGAGAAGGGGCTTGACCTGGGGGGGAATTGCATCACCACTTGTCCTCCTCATTGGTGCCTTTTATCAATTATGCTAATTTCCTAAAACCTATAAAAATGTATTCACACTGTGTGGGTGGGCTTTTGTGGACATTATTCCAGAACTGCCCCAGGAGCTCCAATAAAGATCCATTTTTATATTACCTACTATACAAAAATTATCTCAGGTTTCATTTCTACCTTGATAAAGGCATCAGAATCACCATATTTCATAGTAGTGCAATACTCTTAAACATTTATTAAATTAAATGAAGTGTAATGTAATTTAATAAAGACAGGAAAACTTTTATTTGCAGGAGTAAAAACTCATTTGAGGTGAATATTATTAAATAGCCGTGTAACTCACCACCATCTTCATAGTAATAAAATATTTCTTTTGGATTTTTGGCATGTCTCAGGAGGACAAATACACTTCCAGAAACTGTGAAGCAAATATGACCAATCACATTGTATTGTGACTATTTATGTCCTTTTCATCCAGAAATATTGTAGTTCTTTAGTTTCAGCAGGGATATTTTACTATCAGGCAAAAATAAAATCTCCATTTTAGAATTAATATAAAGTTGAGCAAATAGGTCTTCAAAGAGACATGACCAAAAAATAAAAAAATACCACAGCTATTTTAAGGCTGTGCTAATACTGGTACAGCTTTTGCCAAGTCTTTCTTTCCCTTTGTTTCTTCACCCAACACCTTTGTATCTCTTGCCTAACCTGATAAGAGCTAGACTGTTGAGATTGTCTTTTTGCTGTTTTACACATGTTTAGTTTGCTTCTTTTATGTATAGTCACATATTTCTAACAGTAATTATCATTAGAAGCATTGATGTTTAACCACATGTTGTGGTATTTTCAAATTTCTCAGTCTTTTCTAATAAGCAAATGTATACAGTCAGAGGGAGCTGAAGATTAAAATAATTCAAAATCATATTATTTGAGTCAGAAGTAGTGCCAGTGACTCACTGTGTTGCCCTTACTTGTTTATGTTTGGTGTTCAGATAAATTAGTGATGAGGGTTGGAGCCAAAGGAAGCCATAAGATGTCTTCATTAAGAATCTTTTTTTCCCCCTTCCAAATAAACAACATTTCATCATTCTAAAATCAACGAAATTAGGTCCAAAGAGTTCTATTATGAGCCATGAAAGAACTGGTTGATAAAGAGACACTGATTTCTGTCAGCCAAAGATACAGAACCAAGGAGGGTTCATTAGCTGCAGAAAAGAAAGGAAGTGATACAACTGGCCAAACTGGTTACTTGAGGGCAGCCCTCTAGCCATGCCATACCCATGGTCACTGAAGATAATAATTCAGAAGTTGTTTATAAACCTGAAGGTACCCATAGTGTTCAGTTAGAAAATTAAATGGATCTTCCCTGCCATATCCTCATTTTCTGCCTCTAAGGCATCAGTTTTAAACCTCCAGATGAAGACACAGATGTGCCTTTGAGCACCAAGAGCAGGATTTGCTGTGATCCTTGTTTGAACTTCATGGTTAACCACTCACTTAACACCTGACTAAATGAACACATCATTGACTATTAGCTCTAAAGGTTCCCTGGGCAACTAATGAAACAATTATCAATGTCAGTATCACAGGCAGATTATCCTTTCCTTAAGGTGGTATATGTGGGGGAAAAAAGGGTTGAAAAACATAAGAATGGTGAGGAAAGAAAAAACAAGTTGGTTTTAGAATTGTTTTCACTCAAAGACCAATCTTACACCTGGGAGATGTTAGAAAATATTCATTGTGAGAGAATTCACATATTTGTGTTCGCTTTGGTTTGTTTACATCTGTTGAAAAATAAATTGAATTTTCTCAGAGTAGATAACAGGATGTTGTGAAAGACTTAAGAGGCTTTTCCACAGACTGGGGCCTCCTTATAAAAGGGGAAAGGGAGGTAAGAGGGTTTGAAGATTGTAAAACACCAGCTGGTGAAAGATTGCATGCGCATCAGGCCCTTTGATATGCAATGCAGGGATCAGGCCCCACCACATTTGCCCCTGCTAAAGTGAGCTTAGCAGTTTATGTGTCTTGGTTAGTGTTTTGGAATCCTCCAGCCAGAGATGTAATGGAATAAATCTACGCTTTGCACTTCAGCCATGGGTTGTTGTTGTCTTGGCGTTACTTGCATGTATTTGGTTCACACAGTATAAGGATATATTATAGGATAAGATGTTCAAAGAGTTTTTTCAACAGAGAAAATATCTCAGTGTGTTGGGGTTTTTTACTTGATAATAGAAATCATCATCATCATCATCATCATCATCACCATCATCATCATCATCATCATCATCATCATCATTTCTATGCTATTGCTTCAAATAAATTCAAATAAATTATATTTTCAGATGTGTGTGTCTGTCTGGACATTTGAGGCAATTATTTGAGCAGTTCTGATTTTGAATCTATACTGAAAAGAGTCCAGACCAGTTGATGTTTAATTTATTATTTGAATAGGATATATTGGAAAATTTTATTCTATATATATTATTTTTTGACCTGTCTGTCATTGAAATACATATATCATTTCTATACTATTGATTGCTCACTTTTCCTTTGTTTCAGGAACTCAAAATAATTTTCTATACTTCTCTTCATTGTTTTGAGATATTTACTGTATACTTTTGCAGTTTTATGCAAGTTTTGTGCAGTGAAGTATGAATGCTGATTTATCTGTAAGAGACACATGGAGGGAGAAGTCTCATCAGGTACTCAGGGAAGAAAGCACACTTTTCACAAATGAACTGTTAATTTCTTTCCCATTTCAGCACCCATGTACTCAGGGACATTGGAGCAGCTGCAGTGACTATGATGGATATTCCAAACTGGTTGCCATTGAACTCCTGCAATTTTAAAAGGTCACAGAGTGAAGAAAATGAAAAAATTCTGTTTTGGCAGAAACAAAGTTACCCTGTCATGGCAATCAAATCAACAAATAGCTTCATGATTGTATCTCACACAAATCCTAAAAATGTTTCTAGAAGACTTTTTTATCACCTTTATAAGCCTGTTTTCTCTTTAAATTTTTAAGTGGTTTTTTTATAATTGTGCTTTCATTAATCATGTGTTCAAAATTTGATCTCAATGTATTTGTATTTATATATCCCTTATTTATGTATATTATTCATCCCTCAACTATCCAGGTAGCACAAGTATTCCCATACAGTCAAAAGATTCATTGTTTTCACTACTCCTTTTTCTCCATCAATTCTGTACCAATGATTGTAGGAGAGATAATTAAGATTTTGCTTTTTTTCAGCTGTAAATTCTTGGTTCTTTTCAGCACTAATCTTTATTTTCTTCTAACTGTAAATCATATTTCTGGGCACATGTTTAAAGAAAACAATACTTTCAGCTAGTATCTTCTATGAATATTTTCTTCTTATTACCTTTTTTTTTTTTTGATTATGTAGTCACAGAGCCATGAAGGTAATTATTTGCCTAACTCATGTTTAGGTCTGATTTGCTGATTAAAAAATTATCAGAATACAGATCCCTGATGAATAAGCTTCAGGTACACAAATACCCTTATGAATTTTCAGCTGTGAAACAGAAATAATCTCTCTGTGCAAATTGTCCAGTTCATGTGGGATTCTAAGAACTTCCAGTGAGAATATAGCTTGCCTAGCAGGTGATGACTCAGAGGATCCAAATTAGAGACCTGAAGTTGCAAAGAATTAATTTTTCTCTTAGAGCCTAGTTACATCTTTGTTATTTTTCATCCTTAATGAGTTGAAGCAGTTTCAGGCTCTTTGTTTTTCACCCTCCTCATTGGTGCCTTTTATCAATTATGCTAATTTCCTAAAACCTATAAAAATGTATTCACACTGTGGGTGGGCTTTTTGGACATTATTCCAGAACTGCCCCAGGAGCTCCAATAAAGATCCATTTTATATTACCTACTATACAAAAATTATCTCAGGTTTCATTTCTACCTTGATAAAGGCATCAGAATCACCATATTTCATAGTAGGGCAATACTCTTAAACATTTATTAAATTAAATGAAGTGTAATGTAATTTAATAAAGACAGGAAAACTTTTATTTGCAGGAGTAAAAACTCATTTGAGGTGAATATTATTAAATAGCCGTGTAACTCACCACCATCTTCATAGTAATAAAATATTTCTTTTGGATTTTTGGCGTGTCTCAGGAGGACAAATACACTTCCAGAAACTGTGAAGCAAATATGACCAATCACATTCTATTGTGACTATTTATGTCCTTTTCATCCAGAAATATTGTAGTTCTTTAGTTTCAGCAGGGATATTTTACTATCAGGCAAAAATAAAATCTCCATTTTAGAATTAATATAAAGTTGAGCAAATAGGTCTTCAAAGAGAGAACCAAAAAATAAAAAAATACCACAGCTATTTTAAGGCTGTGCTAATACTGGTACAGCTTTTGCCAAGTCTTTCTTTCCCTTTGTTTCTTCACCCAACACCTTTGTATCTCTTGCCTAACCTGATAAGAGCTAGACTGTTGAGATTGTCTTTTTGCTGTTTTACACATGTTTAGTTTGCTTCTTTTATGTATAGTCACATATTTCTAACAGTAATTATCATTAGAAGCATTGATGTTTAACCACATGTTGTGGTATTTTCAAATTTCTCAGTCTTTTCTAATAAGCAAATGTATACAGTCAGAGGGAGCTGAAGATTAAAATAATTCAAAATCATATTATTTGAGTCAGAAGTAGTGCCAGTGACTCACTGTGTTGCCCTTACTTGTTTATGTTTGGTGTTCAGATAAATTAGTGATGAGGGTTGGAGCCAAAGGAAGCCATAAGATGTCTTCATTAAGAATCTTTTTCCCCCTTCCAAATAAACAACATTTCATCATTCTAAAATCAACGAAATTAGGTCCAAAGAGTTCTATTATGAGCCATGAAAGAACTGGTTGATAAAGAGACACTGATTTCTGTCAGCCAAAGACACAGAACCAAGGAGGGTTCATTAGCTGCAGAAAAGAAAGGAAGTGATACAACTGGCCAAACTGGTTACTTGAGGGCAGCCCTCTAGCCATGCCATACCCATGGTCACTGAAGATAATAATTCAGAAGTTGTTTATAAACCTGAAGGTACCCATAGTGTTCAGTTAGAAAATTAAATGGATCTTCCCCTGCCATATCCTCATTTTCTGCCTCTAAGGCATCAGTTTTAAACCTCCAGATGAAGACACAGATGTGCCTTTGAGCACCAAGAGCAGGATTTGCTGTGATCCTTGTTTGAACTTCATGGTTAACCACTCACTTAACACCTGACTAAATGAACACATCATTGACTATTAGCTCTAAAGGTTCCCTGGGCAACTAATGAAACAATTATCAATGTCAGTATCACAGGCAGATTATCCTTTCCTTAAGGTGGTATATGTGGGGGAAAAAAGGGTTGAAAAACATAAGAATTGTGAGGAAAGAAAAAACAAGTTGGTTTTAGAATTGTTTTCACTCAAAGACCAATCTTGCACCAGGGAGATGTTAGAAAATATTCATTGTGAGAGAATTCACATATTTGTGTTCACTTTGGTTTGTTTACATCTGTTGAAAAATAAATTGAATTTTCTCAGAGTAGATAACAGGATGTTGTGAAAGACTTAAGAGGTTTTCCACAGACTGGGGCCTCCTTATAAAAGGGGAAAGGGAGGTAAGAGGGTTTGAAGATTGTAAAACACCAGCTGGTGAAAGATTGCATGCGCATCAGGCCCTTTGATATGCAATGCAGGGATCAGGCCCCACCACATTTGCCCCTGCTAAAGTGAGCTTTGCAGTTTATGTGTCTTGGTTAGTGTTTTGGAATCCTCCAGCCAGAGATGTAATGGAATAAATCTACGCTTTGCACTTCAGCCATGGGTTGTTGTTGTCTTGGCGTTACTTGCATGTATTTGGTTCACACAGTATAAGGATATATTATAGGATAAGATGTTCAAAGAGTTTTTTCAACAGAGAAAATATCTCAGTGTGTTGGGGTTTTTTACTTGATAATAGAAATCATCATCATCATCATCATCATCACCATCATCATCATCATCATCATCATCATCATCATCATCATTTCTATGCTATTGCTTTCAAATAAATTAAAATAAATTATATTTTCAGATGTGTGTGTCTGTCTGGACATTTGAGGCAATTATTTGAGCAGTTCTGGTTTTGAATCTATACTGAAAAGAGTCCAGACCAGTTGATGTTTAATTTATTATTTGAATAGGATATATTGGAAAATTTTATTCTATATATATTATTTTTTGACCTGTCTGTCATTGAAATACATATATCATTTCTATACTGTTGATTGCTCACTTTTCCTTTGTTTCAGGAACTCAAAATAATTTTCTATGCTTCTCTTCATTGTTTTGAGATATTTACTGTATACTTTTGCAATTTTATGCAAGTTTTGTGCAGTGAAGTATGAATGCTGATTTATCTGTAAGAGACACATGGAGGGAGAAGTCTCATCAGGTACTCAGGGAAGAAAGCACACTTTTCACAAATGAACTGTTAATTTCTTTCCCATTTCAGCACCCATGTACTCAGGGACATTGGAGCAGCTGCAGTGAGTATGATGGATATTCCAAACTGGTTGCCATTGAACTCCTGCAATTTTAAAAGGTCACAGAGTGAAGAAAATGAAAAAATTCTGTTTTGGCAGAAACAAAGTTACCCTGTCATGGCAATCAAATCAACAAATAGCTTCATGCTCGTATCTCACACAAATCCTAAAAATGTTTCTAGAAGACTTTTTTATCACCTTTAAAAGCCTGTTTTCTCTTTAAATTTTTAAGTGTTTTTTTTATAATTGTGCTTTCATTAATCATGTGTTCAAAATTTGATCTCAATATATTTGTATTTATATATCTCTTATTTATGTATATTATTCATCCCTCAACTATCCAGGTAGCACAAGTATTCCCACACAGTCAAAAGATTCATTGTTTTCACTACTCCTTTTCTCCATCAATTCTGTACCAATGATTGTAGGAAAGATAATTAAGATTTTGCTTTTTTTCAGCTGTAAATTCTTGGTTCTTTTCAGCACTAATCTTTATTTTCTTCTAACTGTAAATCATATTTCTGGGCACCTGTTTAAAGAAAACAATACTTTCAGCTAGTATCTTATATGAATATTTTCTTCTCATTACCTTTTTTTTTGATTATGTAGTCACAGAGCCATGAAGGTAATTATTTGCCTAACTCATGTTTAGGTCTGATTTGCTGATTAAAAAATTATCAGAATACAGATCCCTGATGAATAAGCTTCAGGTACACCAATACCTTTATGAATTTTCAGCTGGGAAACAGAAATAATCTCTCTGTGCAAATTGTCCAGTTCATGTGGGATTCTAAGAACTTCCAGTGAGAATATAGCTTACCTAGCAGGTGATGACTCAGAGGATCCAAGTTAGAGACCTGAAGTTGCAAAGAATTAATTTTTCTCTTAGAACCTAGTTACATCTTTGTTATTTTTCATCCTTAATGAGTTGAAGCAGTTTCAAGGCTTTTTGTTCCCCATATTCACACTGGCAGAACTAAAGAATCCTAGACCTCCACCTTTGATACAGGTAACATTACTTAGCACATCCTTCATTCTTCCCCTTACTCACAAGTAGAGCTTTTCTCCTCTTGATCATTATAGGTTTGTTTTTTCTAAGACCCTCAGAGTTAACTTTTCTTGAATAAGGGTGATGAGAACTTTACAAAGTATTGAATGAAGGTTCACTAATATCCATCTCATGGGTTTAGTTCTCATATTTAATGGAAATCTTCTTACAGATACATGGTAGGATTTAATTTTCTATGGATGAAAAAACAAATGTTTTGTTGTCATTATGCAGTCAACTAATATATCTTGATTTGTGAATTAAATGTAAATATTCAATATTTGTAATGAGTCTTGGATCAGTTCAATTCATAGGATGGGTATGTTATGAAAAAATATTGCAATGTTCTAAAGTTGGAGATGGTGACCTACCAGCCTCAGTACTGTCCACACAGATTGCAAGACATGATACAGGCACAGCAATAAGTGAAGAGGATACCAAAAAACCTGAAACTAGCTCTTCTTATCACAGGGACTCTTGTGAGATACTAAATGAGACACAAATGCTACCAGCATTGTCTCCCATACTGCGTACACTTGCCAGCTTGGCACTAAATCAAGGGAATGTAGGGAAGAGACATTCATCAATGACCACTGCCATTCAGAATTAAACATTCATAATGTGCAAAAAAAGGGGGACTGAGTTCCCAGAGTGGACATAGAAAGTATTCCATTTCCATGGCACCTCATCTCACCAGTATTCAAATTAATCTTTGTGATTCAGTGGAAAATACTCAGCTCATAAGAATCCTTTCCTTCAGATGTGGGTATCCAAAAAATTGGTTAAGGGAAATTTGTTATTTAGTTCAAATGCTTTCAGATAGACAAGAGAATGGTTTAGTACATGATAAATTTTCATGTTTAGGCAAACTTTGATCATCAAACCACCATCAAATGTTTCTGCTTTAGCTTTCTCCCAACAGCTTTGTTAATCTTAAGGTTTCTGCAATAAATGTTCAAGAGGTTTTACAGGAAGCTGTATTTGCTTCTGTGTTCCCTGTCTTGTGCATTCCTTTTGGGACTGAGAGGAAATAGGATAATCTCACAGTTTAATGTAGATGAGGAATTTACCTCTGATTTTTTGAGACTTGGAGATGAGTAGATTTTATTACCGAGCTTTTGGATTTGTTGAAAGGTTTTGCCAGTAGCTCATTTTACCAGCACAAAATTAGGCATGCTTAGACTTCAGAAATTAATTTAATATGAAACTTTGCAAAAGAAACAATGTCTTCCTATTTCCAACCTTTTTTGCAACTAGATCTCTACAGACCTGCATTGACTTTCTGAAATAGAGTTTGCACCTGAAAGAGCCCAATTTTCCCAAGGTCAGATTGCTCTGCGAACTCAGATATGATTTATGCATGGTAACATAGATCAAAAGCGTGTCTGAAGAAGAACATAATTATATGAGACAAAATATGAAAAAATAATGAGGTCGTTTCCTATTCAGGTATCTATATACTGTTCTTAATCCTTTCCAGGGAAAGGAAGATCAAAAACTTGAGTGTCACAGGGTATTTCAGATTCAATTTTATGTCTTCTCCTCTTGATTCTGAAACAAGGCTTCAAAAATAAATAATTTAATTAATTGATTTTGGACTACACTGACCTTTTCTGTCTGAGAAATAATAGGATATAAAGTAAGCCATATAGACACAGTTAAATATAGAAGTATAGTTATATGTCAGATGTAAATACAGACTGAAGAGGATATATCATCTGAATGACCACAATCTTGGACACAGTAATAATTGGTGAAATTGTGAAAATCTCAATCCTGTGTAACTATATGAGAGTAAATAAGTACATATCAAAGGATTTTGTTATTACAACTGAAAAAGATATTTTTTTTCATGACATTAAGGCAATTCTTAAAATCTTTTAAAGTACAGCATAACTTTAAGTATTAAAAGCACACTAAACATTTAAAGAAGGAAAGTCAAAGTCAGATGCAATCTATAGTAAGGCAAACATAACTTTCTAGTAAGAACAATTTGAATTTTTCCCAAATCTGAAAAAAAGAAGGTGAGATTAAGTTATCCCATAGTGGATTTGCATAACAGAATTTAAAAACCTGAAATATTCCCTTACACCTGACTCAGTTACTAGCATACTGCTCACTGTGTCCCCCCACCACACTGGGTTCTGTGGGTTTCCAGTTCCCAGATGGGAGGGGGATGCTCACTCAGGGAAGCTGAGAATGTTGTACTGGTACACTCCATACTTGGGAATCCCAAGCATTTGAGTCCACACATCTCCGGAACCTTCCCTTACTTTCCACCTTTATTCTCCAGCTTCAATCTTCACCTTCTATTTCCTGCAATTTCTTCCCTCCCTGCCCTCCCTTCTCCCTCTCTACTCCCTCTCTCCTTTCCCCTAGTATTTTCCCCAAGACCACTTCTCCCTTTTGGGAGTCTCTCTTCTGTGAAGCACCTCCCCTTTCCAGGACCTTACACTCCCAGTTTTCACAGTCTAGACAGTCTAGGTAAGGAAGCATAACACATGACTGACCATCTATCTTAATTTTTTTTTCAATTCATAGATTGAGAATGTGACTTTTGTTTAGTCCAGGTATTCTAAAAATATACAGCCCCCCATACCAACTGCAGCAGCACTCTTCCAAAACACATACAGCCAATTGTCTTCTGCCTGGTAGTATTCACAGTTTGAGCCACAGGTTTACCTACTTTCCTGCTGAAGTTGAATACTTAGTGCTACCCAAATTAGAAGAAAAAAAAGAGGCAGGAAAAATAATTTTTATGTTGCAATCATCTGCTATTCTATCATAACTGAATATATGGCACACCTAAGATTTTGAGAGTTAGAGAATAAATTCATCACATTAGATAGGATAAAATATATAGCCACAGAACAATGAACTCAGAAAGATGGCTCATTTCCTTACTTCACCCTCATGGAAAGAAGAACTAAACCATATATTCTCTTGAACTTTATCCAGACATGTTTTCATATCCTTTGTCCACAATTATGAGATTTCCCTTACTTTTCCTGAATGATTTTTGTAATCTAGTATCTTGAAGTACAACTCTGGCACCGATGAATTTTTGTTTTTCCACATAAGTACAGTTAGGGCTGTTGAGAGCTGATGTCACGCAATAATCCACTTTTCAAGCTTGGTTGGTTTTGGCTGGTAAAATTTATGATATTGAAAACATAAAGATCTTTTTTAAGCAGATGCTCATTTTGCAGTCAAGCACAGCACAGATGATTAGAGTTGTCCTTTACGGGCTAAAGACTACAGCAATCTGTGAAAAAATATAACAGTGATCTAGTACACTGAAGAGACAAGAAACAATAGTGAAAATTTTGTGCATAAGTCCTTCTTCAATGGACTGAAATCAAACACAAAAGGCTGACCCCATCTGGTTGGTATTGTTAACATAAATATCAGAAATGTCATAAAATATTAATCAATATAAACTAATCACTGCAATATTTCCCAGTAAACTATTCTTCTCAAGATTTGAAATTAATGGAATTTTTCATTTTATCTCTTACTGGTATAATTTAACATTTTAACATCTAAAACTCAGTTATCCAGAAGGAGTCTCAGCATGCTATCTAAGTACTGCACAATAAAAAGGTAAATGTCCACACACAGAAAAAAGAACGTAGCTGCAGAGGAATTAGTCTGAACTTTTTACCCAAACTTTCACTCTTTGGAAATTCAAAGCAGCATCCACTTCCAGGAATCTATATGTAGTAAAAGAGGAAATTACTTTTTTCACAATATATATATATGGATAAAGAAAGAAGGAGAACTTTCTTCCAGGCAGCCTTTTCCCTGTAGAGATGTAGACCTGTAATTGTACTTCCCCAAAGCATTTCTTACTGATTAGACTATGAAAATTAGCCTGAACCAAGACTGAGATCCTACCCACCCCACAAAAAATGTACAACTATAGAAATAAAAAAAGCACAAGGGAGACTGGCTCTGTATCCTTCTGTAAAACACAGAGCTGTTACAGGGAAGGTGCCATGCATGGCACTCTGCAGTGGTATAGAATAGGGCAAGGGATCATGGCTTTAAACTCAAAGAGGGTGGATTTAGGTTAGGTACCAGGAAGAAATTCTTCCCTGTGAGGGTGGTGGACAGGATGTCCCATCCCTGGAAGTGCTCAAGGCCAGGATGGATGGGATTTTCAGCAACCTGGCCTAGTGGAAAGAGAGAGAGATTCTACCATAAAATATATGCATTTTTCATTTCAGCATTATTTTTTAAAACCACTGCACACATTTATCTAATGTTACTTACTTTTTTTTTCCCCCTCCCACATATTGCCCAATTTGTAAGGGAAAATAATTTGGATATTACAAACTTGGCAAGAAAGGGGGTTTGGCAACTTTCTTTGTAACAGTATGTCATGTGCTGTATAGATGAGCCATCTTTTGACACGTTATCTAAAATGTGTGACGTCTTTTAATTCCTTCTCCAATGACTTATGCCATCTGCCTGGAGTTGTAAACATCTCTTGGGATGAAAAAAACAAGTAAGAAGTCTGAAATCAAAGTATCAAAATGTCAAGATCATAATATCAATATTGAAGGATACAAGCAATTTTACAAGAGATCAACATAATTTATTAGGAATAGAGATATCCAGGTGATATGCAGTAAACCATTTTAAGCAAAAATAATATTTGATAAAGGAAAAAGAAATACTGAAAAATCTAGTGGAAGAATGAGTGAAAAATCAAAATATGTGTTCATTTAGTATAAGGGCATTAAAATGGATATATTATGGAAAAGAGTTATAGCAACTTATTTATTATGTATTTAAGACAATTTAAAAAATAATATTGGAAGGGATTTACATGTAAAAAATAGGTTCTACTTGTTCTAAAAATATTTTAATTCTTAAATCCAGGAAATTAATTTTAGAAAAATGTTCCCAGATCAATTTGAAACCTTTTAAGGAGTCATCATAATAAATAAACAAAGTTGACAGCCTGCATCTTAAACCTTTCTGGGATTTCAAAATACCTTGTATGTTTGTAAAACAAGAACATTTGGCAAGGACCTTTTTTTTTAAATCAAACATATCTATGTAATTTCTTTGCCACAGCAAATCACAGCTGGTTATATCATATTACAGTATGTGTTGATGTAACTGTGGCAATAATTAAATTCATTCATTGAACTTGTAGGACATATGGATTCTCCAGAAGGTTCAAATATTTTCTCTTTAAAAATTACTTATTTCTAAAGACAATTCAGAACTTTTATAGAATGTTCAGACACAAAAGGATTTTTTGTTCATATAGAATCTGGTCTAATGCACTTATTTCATGCTCACATTTCTCATTTCCTCTCAATCAATTGAATTAAGTACCATCTATTGTGCCTGCTACCCATGATGCCTGGCATTTATCAATTCACTACACACATACAGCTTTAAAACTTGATCTGGAAGACATGAGCAGCGATTCCCCATGGAATGCAGAGTCAAGAACACTCAGAAATATAACAGTAAGTGACAAATTAGATTGTTTAATTATAAACATGAGTTTAGGTTATTTGTAACTTCAATAAATCATGAAACAGTGTCTACACCAGGTAGAATTGTAATTCATCCTTTCAAGGAAGAGCCCTGACCTATAATTTGCCATTACTAGGCACATAATGGAAATATAAAATAAGGCTGAAGAGAAAACACTCAGATGTTAATAAAAAGTCTTTTACTTCACTTTGCTATGAGACTTTTTGATGACAATATTTAGGATATGCTGAACAGTTATACTAGTCCATAGCATTATCATTGCTGTAAGGAATATAAAGCATACAGGTACTCGTTAAATAATTCTCAGAACCCTAAAGAGCGGAAGGGAAGATAACCATGAGATCTTTGGAAATGGAAATGTGGGTTAGCTTCCTAGAACATGCTTTACTTTGGTGTGATGAACAGAAGAGCAGTCACAAGGGTTTGGGAGCCAACCCTCGTTTAATGTTGTGATCACTGCAAGTATCTGGAGCCCAGATGTAATGCATCTAATGATAGTTGTTTTTATAAGCTTCCATATGATAAGTAGCTGAATAAAAATCCTCATTGTATAGAGAATAATGCAAAAAGAAATTTATATATTCTGAAAAAAGTTTACATACAATTCATCAGTTTCAAACATAGCATAAGGTAGACAACAATTCAGAGTGAGAGTGTACACAACTTTTTTTCATTTTTTTGGTTTGTCAACTAGAATGTCCATGAACCAAAACAAACCACTCTGGCCAGAATTTTCAAATTTGTTTTCTCAAGACAGACTACTAAAATAGTGGCTTGATTTTGACTTTTCATAAATATTCCAAAATTTGCGACATTTCTCCCTGAAGTTTAAATGCTATTGCTTTCCTTTAGCTACATTTCAAACTGAAAAAGTTCTAGAAACTGAGCCTGCATTATATAGTAAGGATGGTCTCACCCTCCAAAGAAGCAGTCCAAAATTCACAAAAGTGACATTCTTACACTAAATATTGGAAACCTGACCTTAATGTCACTAATTGTTTAAATGGTTAAAAAGTAGTTATCAGGCAGAGTAGAAAAATAATAAATGAACCAGTGTTGTAGAGTTAGTGCATCTTACAAGGCTAAGTAAAGGAGTGGTCTGTATCCATCACCAAATGACATTATAAATCTTTGTACCTTGCTAGGCAATGACATGAAAAATTAGACTGAGCAAGCCAGAGATGCACTATTTGTAAGCCTCAAAGGAAAGGTTAATGCAAGTTAAATATTGACATGTCAGCAATAAGGATTATAGCAATTATAAATTTGCACTAATGCCAGCTGCTGTTTAATTATTATGTGACACTGACAGGTCAGTTGGGAAGATTGACAGCTGAAGGCATTTGCCTTATAGGAATTATTCAAGATCTTTGGAACAAGCTCTGATCTCTGTTACACCAGTTCAATTCTGCACACAAATCTCCTAGAGGCAGGAGAGTTAATTTATATTTCTAATGGCAAGAGCAGAATCTGCTGTGTCACATATTATATTCCTTTTACCTAGAGTCAGGAAAGTGAATAATTAGTTATGCTGTAAACACACTTCCCTCTTCTCTCCTTCAAGTCACTCTTCTAAGAACGACACTAGAACGTAAGTAAATACTCCTAATTTCTGCCTGATAAAAGCTAGGGAGGAAGTAAGGAATGTGCATTTCTACTCTAAATGGGAATGCTTTCATTAATCTTGGAATGCTATTAATAATCTTGAGCTTTTGAGATGTGTCCAGAAAGAATTAATACATAGATTGAAGAAGAATTTCACTCTATTATAAGTAAAAAAAAAAAAAACAAACCAAAAAGACCAAAAAAACCCCAGTGATTAAAACAGAGTATTATTTCTGTAGTACAGGAAAAATAGTAGATTGAATTTCTGTGTTGAAATATAATAGGTCTGATTAAATTATTCATTTGGTAACGTTTATTCAATGACTGCCATTTTGCTGCACTTACATTGTTCACTCAGCAATCTTGACATCTAAAAGCACACTGAAATTATGGCAGTAGATGCCTGCAAATGATCAACACAAAGCCCATGAATCAATTAAATTCCATTTAAATTTTAACAGACTGAATAAATGAACAAGATTTAACTTCTGGAGAGGTCTTATCTTTGTCCTCTGCACACTGGTGCATTTCTAAAAGACTCTTTAAAATAGAAGGTTGTGACAATCATATCTTTTCTCCCTGAAATTGCATGAAAAAGAAACCAAACAAACATCTTACTGATTTCAATGGGAGAAGATTAAAGTAAGAATTGTCACTTTTGAACTTTATAGATCATTCTTTTTCTATTTTCAGTATCCAAGTAAATGAGAAAACCCATCCCAAATTCCCATAGAGCTCCTGATAAAGCTGTCATTTTTGACAGATCTTTCTGTGCTTTTGGGCAGTTATTAATCTGTTTATCTACAGTAAGATATGTTTAATTCTGGATATAGGAAATATGCTGAAGTTCAACATCCTCTTAAATACTTTACTTCAGTTGTCTCAGACCATGTGAAGGAGCTGCTAGCTGAGTCTCAGCTGGTAAGTGGAATGACACTTCAATTCTCAACAACCATTTTTGCTTCCAATCCCTCAGTTAAAGACATATAGAAAATTACAAGGGATTGGGTTGTTGTTTGTTTGTTTTTTTAAATGGGATATTAAAAATTTGATAGGAAATTATTGCTAGAGGGATCTATATGCTTCCATGTTTCCCATTTTCTTACTCCCAGTCTTATGCATTCAGTAGTGTCATGGAACTAAGGTTTCAACCTTCTATAGTGCTCATTGCATCATTACTTGAATTTTAATCTTCAAGTTTAATTCAAATGTTAAATTTAATTTCTGGTAAGATGAAGCACATAAGCTCAGTATTACATGATTAAATTGTAAAATATCTGACTTTAAGCAAGAATTGTTGGCATTATTTTTTCTTCATTGAAAATTGGATCTTTCGCATAAAAGAAAAAAAATTAAAAGTAACCTCCAAAATATTTCAAATCCAAAAATGTTTCATGTTGACATTTTACAATTACAAAATTAAACCCACAACAGCATGAGTACCTCTGAGCTTTAGATTTAGGCCAAATTTCAGGTTTAGCATCCCTGGAAGGCACTGCACATGATTTTTATCATCAGAAAGCAAGTTTACATCAAGCTCATAAAAGAAGATTGTTATACCTTACCCTGAACAAAAGCAGAATGAATGGTGACAGCCGGTGGATTCTTTTGAAAAAACACACTCCTAATCCAAATGTAGACATATCCTGTAGTGTCAGTCCATTATGTTCTTCACAATAAATGAAGATATTAATTGAGATTTCTTTATGGAATATACTGTGACAGCAATACCACCCTACAGCAACTCCAGAGAAGACCAAGGAGGTGACTGAGTCAGGGTCTTTTAGCCAGACCTTTCTTGAGCTTTGTAGAAGAAATACTGGTGAGCCTATGCTGCAACATTTAAACAGATCGTTTTAAGAACTTTCAGTGATCAAAAACCAGGCTTTTGCATGCTCATAAAAACTTCAGTATTAGTAATCAGCCTAATTTTTGCAAGTTTGTTGGTAGAATAAAGTCAGAGCCCTCTTCTATCATATCAAAAATAGATTAATCAGATATCTTTGACAGTTCTTTTTCTCCCACACCAAAATTAACTGCATAATCATTTGATTTAAAACAAATATAAGTGTTCTTTCAATTAAATGGAGCAGACTTTATTTCTATTATGTTTTCTGAATTTGAATATAAAAATCCAATTTGTACAGAAAACTAAAGACATTTCTCCAGTTTGAGAAATATTAAGGGAATTTTGGCACACATCTCAAGGACACAAACTTTTAAAAGATTGACCAATCTCAATTATGTTGTTAATTCCTGAGTGTGCTCATATGAAAAAAGTCATAATGAGATCCAAGGGGTTTGGCAACTGAGTGCTTCAGCACCTGGCATTGTACATGGTCTGCATCACAAACAGGCAGAAAATTAGAACTCTGCTTTTTTTATATACTGTAGAAGTGTATATATATATATATCTATATATATATATATATATATATATATAACAATAGCAGTAAGTGCCATTATTAACTTTATAGGAAGAAATTTCACTTTGAAAAAAAATAAACAAAACTGGTTACAGCAAAAAATTTTGGGATTTTAATTAATCTCAAGCAACCACAAGCACATCTTCATTGTTCTTCCAATCTTCACTTGGTTCCCCAAGTTCCAAATATTTTTTTGCTAGTTTGAAGAGCAAGTAAACCTTTATTATTTGGTATTTACAGGAGTAACACCACTTTCCAAATCTACTTAAATGAATTGACCTAGAAAAAACCCAAATTGTTTCTGTCTTTGTGATATAGATGCCAAAAATTTTTTTTCTTTTTTAGAGGAATATAAAATTTTAGCTTTTAAAAACTACTAAAAAAATTGGAATTTATTTATATTTTTGAATAAACAAAATGGGCTCCAAAAGGACTTGACATATTCCTTGAGATTTTTTTTTTCCTCTAGAAAAATATGCTCTACAGAAAGCTGAGAACTGCTAGGCTGGTTCAGACTTATCATGTCTCTAATCATGCATGCTTTCTGAAACAGAGTCCAACACCAGTTTGCAGATGCCACGTTATCTACCCCACTGCTATTTTCCTAAACAGATTGAATTTTCTCCTTTTCCTTAAGACATCCCAATTCTGTGAGCTTCTGAGATTGTGTCTCAGAGTCAGGATGACTAGAAACTCCCAGGAATCATTCCTGAATTGATGCATTACACATGTAATATGAGCAGGAAATTCAAATAATCCACGCTACTGTGGATTAATTAGTATTGGTTTATTTCTATTTGACATTAGGCTACCACATTACTAGTCACATGATACGCTAATATTTTCTTGTGGCTTTCTCTGGATTTGACTACTCATGAAATAATTTCTGAACTTCAAAGCTACATCATGAATATTCACTGAATATTTACAAGTATGTTGACATTGGACTTTTCATGGAGATTTGAAACTCTGTACTATCAATATGTTGTGTCACAATTGAGCACCTACCATCTAGTTTTTTAACTCTTGCCATTTGTGGGAGACTTCTGGGTAAAGGTTTGTTCCAATAAATAATTATTACTTTTAAAAGAACGTTCAAAGGATTCCAATCCTTTCCACTTCTCAAACTTGTTAGATCAGATATCCTGGAAGTGGCATCCAGCTTCAAAAAAACAAAATTGTTAAACACAAACTACTGAAACTGACTTGGGTTCAAACACAGTGGAAAGAAAAAAGTTTTGAACCCCAGACAGCTTTTCAGCTTTATAGTGAGAGAAAAAAAATAATATATCCCTGAAAATCTTTTGTGGTATGTAATGAAGTTAGAAAATAATTCAACTTCTAAGCAATTTCCTTAAATTCTTTCTGTGTTTCCTCAGTCACCTTAAATATACAAAAAAAGGCCCTGAACAATTTGGTCTGACATTTATTGTGCAGTTAGAATAATTGTTATGCACATGGCACTGAAATGATGAATAGAAGAGTTTTATTATAATTTACAACTTTGAACACAGCAGAGTTTAGTAATGTCAAAGATAAGAGCTGAGCCTGACAGGTAGCTGAAATCAATGAAACGCAGAGGCAAATCATGAGGTGAAACAGCTTTTCAAGCTTTTCATGTCCTTTTGTGTGCAAAAGTCACTCTCACATGTATTATGGGTTTGCAAATTACACAACCCATAATATTTCTGAGATCACTGTATAAAAATGGGTAATGAGAGGAAGAGAACAGAGTGAACAAATCTTCACCTTTATTACATGACATGAAGACTTTTTACAGAAGTTCGGGAAAGGATTCTGCATATTTTTCTGCTAAATATTTTTAAAGTATGTAATATTTTTTTAAATGAGTTTGGTTTGGTTTTTTTTCATTTATAAACATTATATTACTATTAGTACTGTTTTCCCTGAGGGCAAGGATTACCAGAAAGTTATTCTTACCACGATGATGCTTATGCAAAACCATCTTTCAGCATTCTTCCATTAGGGTTCCCACCAACACAGGGTGGTTGGTGATCCCTAAAGACTTTTAGCCTTTTATATACTTTTTCATATAATTGAAACTTTGTAGACTGTTAATACATCATTATACATTCTAGTAAGTTTTCTGCTCTCTTCCATGATTAAAAAAATACTTACTAATAAATTCTTGAAATACTTTTTAGTGTTGCCATTAGTCTAGCAAGGACACCTTTTTTGCACCATATATCACAGACACAAGAAAATGTAGGGCTAAAAGATTGGTGTAGGGAGGGATTCAATGGGGCAGAACCTGGGGGAAAATGGCCTAACCAACTGTCCTTCTAATTGGACAATATTTGATGGGTGTACTAATCAGAAAACCTCATAAAATTATAGAAATATTGTATCATGTGTGCACATTGCCATACTGTGTACCTTGAGGGCTTTCAATAAAAGATTTGCTTTTATATTATCATTCTGACACTGTTTGGAAAAGTTTTGTGTTTTATTCCAGGCAAGAGGGAGCAAGTATTGCCACCACCCAGTTATTAAGTGAGCGTTTTTTCTTTTTTTCTCTCTTCATTCTTATCCATTGGCTTTCACTGTTCAGATGTTGCATTTGTGAAGAGAGTTTTATTCCATGAGCATCCAAACATCTGAATCACCAAAAGGTCTGGGTGGAGCATTTATTATCTGTTTGATGTTTATTCTCTATTTATCCTCAATAAAATGGGATTCAACTTGCATGTCTGTAATTCCTGCATACTACCATAATTGTGATGATGACTCTTACAATCTCCACAGAAACTAACAATAAAATTATGTTGCTGAAAAATTTATATTTCCCACAAATTTATGTTAGCATGAATTGTTCTACTTTGTGTCCCCAATAGCGAAAGTGTATCCAACTTTTCATAATTAAAGATAAGTGCTCTAGGCTTATAAATATCATGCTCCTCACACTTGTATTTCTGAGTATTGGCACAATATAAACAGGTCTATAATCAGTCTTCTGGATTTTTTTCTGCAATCCCTGAGATTTATTACAAATCAACACTATCAAACAAGAGATGTCATCAACCAGCTCTTTTTTGTGCAACTCTCCCAGCTTGTTGATTTCAAACCTCCAGATGTTACTTAACATCTTTTTTTGAGTTATAAATGGATGATATATATCCACCTAAACAATAGACATATTAATTCTTTCCAAATGTTGAAATGTTCCTAAACTCTTTGGCTTTCTTATTTCTTAAAACATCTTAATCTTCTCCATGTAGCAAATGACCTCTCTTTCCTAAGACTTCTATTGCTCTAATGATCTTAATATATATTATTTTATAGATATTTTAGCAGAGAATATTTTATTATTAATATTCTACACTTGAAAGATGTATTGTATTGGTTTGAAAATTATTCGGCTTTTAACATTTTTATTCATCGAGTTTACCTTATCACTTCTGCTTTAATTTCACTTCCATAGCATTATTAGGCAAGCAGCCAATTTGACCCCTTTCTTATTTTCAGAATCATATTTTTCATTAAATAAACTTTGTGAAGCATTCTTAATTTTACTCAGATGGTCTTTTGTGTTATGACTGCTGACATAATTCCTACAGAGAATTCATTTTCTGTCTTGATTAGACACTGGTAGGGCAGTAGATACTAATGGGTTAACATCTCTAAAGAGGAATAACACATTATTTAAATAAATGTAGAAGGGGAATGATTGACATGATGTATAAAGGAAAGTCACAGAGATGTGAAGGAAGGCAGTATCACCTGTCAATCTTGACAATTATAATTCCCTAGTCCAAGTCAAACCTCATATATTATTTGAATAAATTCTTTTCTGTATGGATATCTTAAATTTTTTCTGCCTAAGGCTAATGATTCAATAAGTGCTGGAACTGGTCCATCTCTAGCATTCTGATGCTGCTACTCCACACTAGACTTTAAACTTCTGAGTTTTACAGGATGGGGTGAAAAGCAACACATTCTATGTGGCATAATTATCAAAATAAATATGGAGTGGCTGCAGTGGTTACATGCTCTCCAAATTGTTCAGAATTTAAAATGATCTGTTGCCAGGGGTCTGTATTTTGCTTTGATATCCTTAATCTATTTTCCTGATCCTTAAAAGCATGCAGAAAATATGCTGTTCCTAAAGACAGGTGTGCATAATCATAAAGATCTGCTGAAGAACTTCTGCAAGATTTCCAATTTGTAAATTACTGACTCATTCCAGCAGATATTTCTGAGGATATTTAGTTTACAGGAAGCAAATAAACACACTAAGGCTAATGGGCCCCATTGCGTGTTCTATTCACGGTTTACATGTTGAAACATTTGTAATGTAATAATTTTTCTTAAAGGAATTATTACTGCTAACAGTTTGCCTTTCTATTAGCCTTTCACACACAAGCATTTGTTAATAACTCCTTCCAAAATCTGACTGGCTAGGACATGCCTTTCAGACAGATGCAGCCTCAGAAATACACCAATTTGTCTTCTCTTGGCTAGAAACATGACAAAATGTACATGGGAATGAATTTGGAAATATGCAACAAAATGTACCTCAAAATTCAAAAGGCTCCAGGTGTTTAACATGAAAATTGAACACCTGAGCTGCAACCAGAACACCAATTTTTTCCATAGATTTTTCAGTGTTGCCTTAGACTCGTCTTCCTAAGAAAGATGGAGGTGATATGAATGCCCAGAATGACAGAAATGACTGACAGCTCTGCTTATTAAGCAAAGTGCAGTGGTTTTTCCAACCAGGATGGAATCTTTTCCAGTCTTATTCAAGTGGGCAAGAATTCCCACAGAGTCTAAACCCCATTTCAAACCATTTTCTGCAAAATATGTGTTGTGTCTAAAAATAAAGTTACAAAACATTGCAGGCTTTGAAGAAGTAAACAAAAAAATAAATTTCTCTCTTTTTGTCCTAGTATCTATTTTAAGATGACTTAAAATACAATATTTTTACAGTGTTCAATCAGATCCTAATCAGATTTTGTGATCGAAATATCACAATAGTAAAAGGGGCAAATGTTATACATGGCATGGTAGTCTACATCCCACTTTTAAAAGCTGTAATAGCAGTTCATTCATGTTTTTAGAAAAATCAATCTGTCCTAACAGAAGAAACTCTGATTTTAAATGAATTCACTTAGTTTAATAATAAGCATAAAGAGTGTAAAGATGCAAGACAAATTCAGATAAGTTATCCACTTCTGATCCTGAATATTAGCTGGAAAAAAAAAAAAAAAAAAAAGGGGGGAGTTATTCATTCCTGCTAGCATCATTAGCAAACTAAAATATTAATTTAGGCCTTCTTCATAATGCAAACCCAAAGTCTGCAATGATTCTTATTTTTTGAACAGATAATGCATACAAATTAGGAAGCTGAAAAGTTCCCTATGGAATGTATAAATAAGCCTTTAATAACCTGTAAGATAATAAATTATTAGAGTAATTTGCTCTGCTTTGAGTGGGCTCTCCCTAAGGCGAGCAATGAAATGGTTTCCGAGGTGTTCTTCCCGAGATGTTCTCTCCCATAACAAGGTGTCAGTGGAAAGGCTCAGGACCAGCAGTAAGCCAGTGTACAAGCCAGGAGCCTGCTGTCAGGTTCCCAGTTTGCACATCAGGGTTTACAGTGCAGCCCCCAGTTCCTTGGCTGATGTCAATCAAGGCAGCCCTGCAGATGTTTGTGGAGGGTGTATCCTGATACCAGTGCCCAAGCACTGATAGTGATTTTTAGCAGTGGTCCCAGAGCTAAACTGTGTTTCAGGAATTCCAGATTATCAGAGCAGCTTAACATTTTACTTTGAGAAGGAAAGTTTTGCCTCAAAATAACTTCTTTTGTGGTGAAAAATGTGTTGCTATTCTGAGATTTGTATTTTGCGTGTTAGTAGAGAAACTTATTCAGTTCTTTTCACTTTTCTACAAATGCACTTTGAGACTCCAAGTTAATCTTATTGTGCCAGTCACCAGAGAGAGCAACATCCTCCCTCAGTTACATGTCCACACCTCAGCTGAGGTCCCCACACCTCACGTGGGTTAG
The DNA here is from genome assembly GCA_024865655.1 of Emberiza elegans. NCBI lineage: Eukaryota > Metazoa > Chordata > Aves > Passeriformes > Fringillidae > Emberiza > Emberiza elegans. Next base: position 8,252,487 of record JALJVW010000072.1, read on the forward strand.
TGTTACCTCGAGCCTGAGAAGGTGCTGAGAGGCAAAGATGAGGAACCCACTCCTCCAACTCCATCCACCACTAGCCAGTTGATCTGGAGGTGAGGGTGTGTATGTTTCCTCCATGAAATCTCTATCATTGTACACAATATGGATTTTAAAATAAAAATAACATCCAAATCTTTCAGACAGCTTCCTTATTGAACAGCATGGAAACACAAAATAGTGCATATAGCATATGAACAGATGTAAGCACACATTTAGAAGTGTGCAGAGAAATGCAATTTTCACTGTAATATACCTGTTCATATGAAAAGTGATATATTTTAAATATATCTGGATAATGCCTTATTGTTTTAATTTCAGATCTATTTTAGTATCTGTAACATAATCTTAGCCATTTCATTAAATTTTGAAAATGCTAGTGAGGATTTTTTAAGAGGATAACTAATACCATTTACTTTTAACAAAGTGAGAATCTAAGAGATTATATATTTCATCAGTTTTTAAAACATAACTTTTTAATTTTCTTTGTAAAGCACCTTTTGACTAGGTAGAATGTACATGGAAACTTCATTATCCTACAATGAAAACATTTTTCTTTTTATGGGAATGCAGTGGTTCTTCTATTTCCCCAATGGGATTTGAATTAGTTTAGCAAAATCTAGTTTACTCATAACAGCTGCAGCTTGCACCTGTGCAGTATTTCAGAAAATCATTAGGAATTGTATATTACTTTTTCATTGTTATGTTTTGGGGGACCCAAATGGGTAGAAAGTGGTTATAGAGACCTAATGAAAAAGAAACTAATGTAATATCAGTTTGAAAATATATTTATTATTTTTGAGGTATGTAACTAAATGTACAAAAGAATCAAGTTTAAGGAACAAAATTGTGGTATTTTCACACCATTTTCAAAACTGAAAAAGCAGCTAAGCTATAGAATGTTTGATGCTCCTAATTTCTTTCAAAGTGAAGTTTCAACCTTTTTTGATAGCTTTTTTTTTTCTTTTTAGAATTGTTGACAAGTCTTCATTCCAGATTTTAAAGGTATGAACAATGGTATGAGCACCTGATGTGTGGTGAATCAGTCAGTGGGTGAATTTAATTCTCCTCATGCTATGGATATCAGCCCTCAGGGAACCTGACAAGGGAGAGTTCTATGAGGAATTCAGAGCTTACTCTTGTCAGATGTTGATCTTCCCAACCCACACTGAAGTCATGGTGAGCTACAAGTACTCCCTGAACTCAGGGGAGGGCGTTGTGTTGGATCCAGCCCTGCTCTGGGAGACAAGAGCTGCCTTAGCATGAGCCACACCAGGCCAGAAAGCAGGGGGTGCCCATTGCAGCAGGGGGAAGGGGACAAGGAGCACAGGATGGCACAAAGCCCCCCCAGACACATCTACATTGTTCTCCTCTCTAATATGTTTTGCTAACTGACAATGTCAGGTGGCCCAGCCATGCCATGGAAACCCAATCCTTTCCCTCAATTCCCAATATGCCTTTTGGTGACAAAAACATAAGACTTGGAACAAAATTTCTAACAGTATTCCTGTAACACCATTTGTAGCATTTTAACATTTACTCAAGATAGAAAATAAACATAAATAAAATGTATGTACTTCCATCCATTTCTTAAAGAAATCTGTGGCAAGCTGCCTTACAAATAAACATAAGTGCTTTCCAACTAAGAAAAAAAAAAGAAGAAAAAAAAGAAAAAAAAAAGGAAAAAGGGCAGAATGGTTCCCTATTAAATGCAGATAGAGTAACAATCTTATTTTAGGTTTTCAAATGGCTACAAAGAAATCACTTAAAATAAAACATAAAAAGAATGAATGCTATTAAAGACTGTCACTAGGCTTGACAAGTTAATGAGGGTTAGATTATGAGAGTATTATTGTTTTAGCAGAGTATTATATTCCACTCAGATTCTCCTCCTGACTTCATAGACGAAACTTGCTCAGAAATCTGTGCCAACTATTACATTAGGTTAATGGGACCCTGACACGCAAAACAAGGCAGTATAGTCCTGTTGACCTACCACATGGGAAAGGATACTGTAACTACAAATTCAGAAGGGGCACTAGATAGTTTTATTTTTCTTTTGAAATGTGAGAATGAGGAAAAGTGATTAAAAATGTCTGATACAATGAACACCCATTAATGAATTGTTATACTCCAAGAATATAAATTGTTGCTCCTAAGCAAAATAGGCTTCACCTCCTCTCCCCACTTCTAATTTTCTCTTATCTTTAAAAGAGGCAGAATACATCCTATAAGACCCCATAGCTGAGAAAATCTCATAAAGTCACTGTTTACACTAGTACTTCCTTGAGGATCTGAAAATGTACCTCTGGTTTTCTTTCTTACCTTAAAAGATAAATATAATGCTTTTCAGCCCAGGCATGTGAAAAGCTCTTCTATAGCCTGCTAATTTCATTAAGGTCTGGACAAAACAACCACAATTACTTGAGCTTTTGTTTAAACCACAGCTGTGGCATTGTTGCAATCTCATTTCATATAATCATTCCGTGGCTAATGCATTCCTCTTGAATGCAGTAATTTACATCGAAATATCTTCAGCCTGACAGGGTTTACAGCCACAATCCGAATTCCAGGAACTGAAAATCTGAGCTGTCTAGTCCAAGCCCCACAGAATAGGCTCAGCAAGTAATTCAGAACTAGGTATGTAAAAGGTATGTAAGACATCCAGGGAAGTGGTACCAAACACCAGAGGACAGCATTGCCAGCCATGCTCCTGTGGCAGGGATGGGCTGCACTGGGCATGCAGATGAGTTAAATGGGCAATTCACTAAATCAATTGCAATCTCAGCTCTCCTGCAGCTGTGGTGGATTCAAATCTCTCTTTGGTTATGCAATCCATGTCCCATCTAACTCAGATTTTTAATCCCTTCTTGGACTTAGATTCAGCTGAAGAGTTTTTTCTTCCGATAACTTCTTTTGGTTATTTAGGAGGGGAAAAGATTGTAAGAAAGTCAACTCCACTCCCACCAGCCTCATTTCCCCCCACAAAAGAATATCTGCAGGATCTGTCTTTACACATCCTGTTTAGGATCTGCTAAGATTCATTGGCCCAGAAACAGAGGATTACTCCCCTGCACTGTCATTATGCCATTTTCACAGAAGAAAAAGATGGCTTTAAGAGTTCTTTCTGTATTTGATCATGTTTCTGTTTTGATTGTCATCTGAGTCTGGGGTTATTGTTAGTGGGATGTTCTGGGTTTTTTTTACTGGCTGCTTATAGCCTCTGCCTTTCTATGCCTTTCCTATATGGGTGCTTTTCTGCATAACTAATTTCTAATACAATCCATACCCTTCAGTTTGAGCTTTATCTGATTTAACCTCTTAATCATTAACCATTCATTCCTCTCTTTGGCACACAGCTTGCTTTTGCACCTGTCTTGACTTCTGCACCTATTTGAAAAGCTCAACCCCACCCTCTTTTTGCCTGGTTACACTCCTTGTCTCTCCCTCAGACACAAATGGACCTTTGTTCTCTTGTCATAGTTGAAATCAAGGGACTTCAGCCAATTTCTGCAATCCTTAATCAATTACTTACACGAGTCACTTGATTAAGGAGTGTGAACTTAGATCTATAATGTGCAACCAAAGAAGCTTCTATATTTCCAAAAAAAAGGTTACACTATTCTTATTCCAATTTCTTTTACAATGATTTTTTTTACTGTGTTTTATTTCTTTTATTTCTTTATAAGAATGTATAAATGTAAAATAGATTAGAGAGAGAAAAAAGTGAGTTAGAATTGTAGAAAAAACTTTGGTGAGTATCATGTAACTTTTTAGGCAAAGACAATTATTAATGGAAAAAATTGAACTATACTGAACAAAGATTTATGAATGGAACTGTACGTGTGGCAAAATGAATTTCACCTGCTTTTGTGGAAGAGTTTGGACTTTCAAGCTGTGTCTGGGCAAAGAGCCATTTTGAAAGGCTTTTAAATCATGTCAACAGAATGCAAATCAAGCAAAATGTGAAATACTGGTATACTAGGTATACTAGGTACAGGAAATATTTAAGCTTCATGCAACATTCCATTTTATCACAACATTGTAATATTTTTAAATTACCCATGGTGTTTCAGATAACATGTATTCATGATAACACAAGTGCATGCGAACTTTTCCAATAAACTGTAGGGTGACCAGCTTTGCCTTGAAAGCAGCATTTGTTTAATCAGCCTGCACTGACATTTTGTGAAAGACCCTAGTGCCACAGTGTCCCCAGAGTGTGGTCTCTCTGGATTTTATTCTTGTTTGATCATTGCTCAAATGTGCCCCCCACCCCATTACTCCTTAAGCTATGCTCTGTGTTTTTTAACTGATGGTATTTAAGCTGACATAGCAGCTGAAATGACAGGCAAACAAAGCCACAGAAGCCCCTCTGCTCACAGCCAACCTCATCCTTGACAGTTGCCCTTGTCCTGCTAATTTTAACTGTCATGCCAATTGGATTTGAGAACCAAAGCACAGATGAAATCAGTAATACAGAAATACTGTTCACAATTTATGTCCACATTCCTGTTTACCAAGAGAAAAGGTAGAAAGAAATTCATGTTGCCCAGGAAGGTTTGAGGATATGGAGGTCATTTTGCCTGTAGATGTATTCACATGGAAATATCCTTTATTTCAGTCTGTGGAATAAGCTGATCAGACCACACAGAATAGATCAAGGCTTCTGTAGTAGTAAATTATGACTGAAGTCCTATCAGCAGGAGCAGCTTCTACAAACCTCCTTGATGACTGAAAAAATACATGTTAATTTGCTTCTAATAAACAATGTAGCAACTGTTTCTTCACTACCTCTTTCTTCTAAAGTTTCCTAAATGGAATTTGAAAGTTAGTTTGGATATAATTTTTTCTAATCATTCTTATGATTTTTCAGCAGTGCCTCTCAAAGACATAATTTAGCCTGCAAATATTTATACTCATTTAAATATTTGTGTATTATATACTTATTTACATGTGTCTACTTAAAATTTGGTAACTCTTTTATTTATTTTCATATTTGTTGAAAGATGTAAACACAGTATATTTTTTAAATAGCCATTCACTTTTATAAGAGTGATATAAATAAACCCCTGTGTTTCAGGTAGGCAGATGAGTAATACAAGTAAAATTTCTTTCTTGTTAAGCTTACTGTACTCAGGGAATTCAATAACTCTGTGCCATCTGACCTGAAAGTATCACTTGAGATCCTCTTAAGAAACAGGAAAATTGCTATTGCCACAAGTGAAATTAGACAGGAAGTTAAAAACCCAAAAAACATGGAAAACAAAGTAATCACATTTCTGTATATTTTTTTCTGTCTCAGCCACCAATTTCTTCTAATTAATCTATTGAGTGAAATGGAATTTATTCATGACATGAACATGTGCAAAAAATAATCTGACTCATGTCATTGGGGACTTCCATAGGAAGTTTCCTGATTTTGCAGGAAGAACGAGAAAACTTCTTGTACCTGTTAAGCTTAAAAATTTTCACTAGTAATTAGAAAATGAGGATTTTTTTGGTTTTTGTTTTTTTACAATTTATTGTAATAGAAAGACGAATGACCAGCTCTTGTGCATCTTCCTCTGTGTTGTACCCCAAATGGGTTTGTGTTTATAAATGGCCTTTTGCTCTCCAGTAAAATACACAAAATAAACAAAACCAAGCCTTGGACAGTTCTTCCCCATCTGTTCACAGAACTGTCATCTCAGTCAGTGACTGACACATTCATGTGTTTTTGACAATCCAAGAAATAGGCAGAAAAGCAATTGCAGGCACGCTGGGTATAAGAGAGATTCAGCTTTTTTCTACATGGCTTTAACAATATCCAGTTCAGATCTGAGTTTATAGTAAAGGTGTTATCATCCTGTTATTTGTTAGGATGGTTTTCCAATTGGATGTCCCTATTGGATGCTCCTCAATGAGACCACAATAGAAATTAGAAATAATGATTTAACAAAAAGAAAGGTGCTTTTTTCTCTTTCATGGTTTTTAAAGGTACCCTCATGTTCCTGGATTTAGTTATTTATGCCAGAGGTCTACAGAGAAAGCTATTTTATGGATAATGGATTTTGGAGAAGTGGCAAAGATACAAAGTCAAAAAGAATGCGAAAAATTATCCATTAGAAAGAAGGGTTATAAAAAAACCTGAGACTCATATGACAAAAGATCTATTATGGTCATGATGCTTGCTGATTCTGTTCTTACAATATGCCAAATTAGGAATCTGTCCCTCTAACTCTACGGATTTTACAGTGGTAACAGCTTAAACCTTTTCTGTCAGCATTTTTGTGAACAGAAAACAACTAAACACCAAGAATAATGAAAATCCTAAGGCTTTCCTATTATGATCTATTTTTCTGCAAGGTAAAACATTTTCAAAGAATGAAAATTTTTACCAACATGACCAAAATACACCCACTTAAACTATACATGTATCTTTCTTTTAGAGACAAAACCATGCAAGTTGAGAGGTCATGGAAGTTCCTAGCAGCTCAGATGTGATTACTCCACTGAACTTTTCTCTTAAGGAATCTGATTTAACCTGACAAAAGAATTAAAGTTATTTTTCACTAATTTCTTTTATCTTGTTTTAAATGCTGTCCAGTCCTAAGAATCTGATTAAGAATCTGATTAATTTTCTTTCAGACTCATAATGGGTGGGTTAGACAAGATGTAACAAAACTGCTGCCTTGAGTTCCAGTTATAAGTAGGGTTATAATATGTATAATTACCATGCCCTTCTAGTACATAATTAACCTACCTGAAAGTTCAGTAGTGTCAAAGATATCTAATACAGCAGTGTCTTAAACCAATGGAATGGGAGAGGAAGTCACTCTACATTTTTTCAAAATACAAATCATGAAAAATCATAAGATATCTCAAGTTGGAAGGGATCAATAAAGATCACGGAGTTCAAATCTCTGCTCCTCACAGGAGCAACTTAAAACTGAACCAAATGACTAGGAGTGTCACCCTGACATTCCCTGAAGTCACACTGGTGTTGTGTCCATGTCTCTGTGGATGTCATTCCAAGGACTGACCATTTTCTCAGTGAAGAGCTCTTTCCTAGTGACCAACCTGAACCTCTCCCGACACAACTTCATTTTATTTTCTCATGTCCTGTCACTGGCTGCCAGAAAGAGGAGATCAGCACCTGCCCCTGCACTGACCTCTTGAGAAAGCTGTAAGCTGTGATAAAGGCACCCCAGACTTCTCTTCTCCAGGCTGAACGAACCAAGTGACCTCAGCTGCTCCTCATGAGTCTTGCTCTCCTTGCTTGCCCTCTTTTGGATACTCTCTACTAGCTTTTTTCTTGTACTGTGATGCCCAGAACTGCCCCCAGCACTCGAGGTGAGGCTGTCCCAGCCCAGAGCAGAGCAGGACAATTCCCTCCCTTGCCCAGCTGGCCATGCTGTGCCTGATGCCCCCCAGGACAGGGCTGGCCCTCCTGGCTGCCAGGGCACTGCTGGACTCAGATCCGCCTTTCCTTGTTTTTTCCTTTTTTTTTTTTTCTTGTAATCACCTTCTTTTATACACTATTGCTATTATAATTTTTGCTGTCACTGTATGTTTTCCTTAGTGCTGTTTTTTTACAGTAAATTGTTATCTCAACCCTTATCTCTGCCTTTTTGTCCCTGTCTTATCAGAGAAACAAGGAAGAAGGGGACCAGCTGCTTTAAGCTTAATTTCCAGCTAGTTTAAAACTGCAACATATGCATATATAAATCTGTAGCTGTTTTGGGTAAAAATCATTCTATTCCAGTACTGACTTCACAGCACAAAAAACCAAAATTACCCCTGACAAAATTCCAAGTGTTGCTCATGGATGTATTCGGACACAGGAAAATATGTGTATGAAACACAAAATTCGCAAAATGTAACTATCAGACATTGCAGTTGAGAATCAGTAACTTGCTAGTAAGATAGAAAGGATCTGGGCAGAGATAAACCCCAAGTTCCTAGTGCAGAAATAATCACATACTTTCTAACAACCTTTGCTTTCTAAGAGTAAATCTTTCAGATTCTCAGCTGCTGCTAAGGTCCATATTTCAGATTAAAATGGAGGAACCATATGAATTTATGATAGAGGAAAAATTCTGTTTTATACATATTACATTGCTATGCAGATTATAGAGGTATTCAAAATATAACCCTTTACTATAATTTTATTTGTAATGAGCAATATTTGGCCATCCTAAGATTTGTAGAATTTAAAATATATTATTATTGTTTCTTCTCCAAAATAGTCCCAAACTAGTGCATTTTCTAGAAACATGATTTAATAGGATGACTTTAATCATCACCATGTAAACACATTGTTTGTGACATGACTCCATTAATTACTACAGCAAGATTTTCATGTGCAAATACAGAGTTAAATTGCACAGATTCTATAAAACCAAAAGATTCTTCTTTACACTGTCTTTGCTAATTTGGGCATATTTACAACCACTGATGATTGGTTTATTTAAACATTAGTAGGATTATATGAATTGAACTTCAGTGAAGACGTTTGCTTGTAAAAGGCATCTTCCCTTGAAAAAATAGAAAAATATTTTTAAAAATAAATAAATATATCCAATTAATGTACAAAATTGAGGCCAGGATAACTGAAGGATGAACATTTGCTATCTCTTTTCACTTCTGCAGTTTCTACTATAGTAGCCAAAAAAGTCTACCTGTAAAAAGTATTGTAGCACTTCAGTTTTAGTTCAAAACTTCTGGGGTTTTCCTTCTTCTTTTTGTGTTTTTACTCTACAGGAACACATACCCTGGCATTTACTTCAATATCATTACAGTCATTTAACTCCCTTTCAGGTTTTTAAGTGGGAGGAGTCATTACAGCAGTACTGAGGCAATTTGGAAGTATATATTAAGTACTTAATAGAATCTAACAATCTATCATATCATGTCAATTGATAGTGTTAAACCACCAAAATATTTAGACATGAAAGCACTGGAATAATTCTTATACACAGCAGTCAGCTTTCAAACATACACAGGCTCAAGGGAGAGAACTTTAAAGACAGACATAAAAATGCCTGCAGGTTTTCAAAAATATGTTTGTTTTTTTCTTTTTGCTCCATAAGCATCACCATCCAGTGATGTTACATGGTGAAGATTTCCATTAGCACAGACTGCTTACTTCAATAATTTTGTAGGTGCATTGCCTATGTCAGAGTAAATTAAAAGGGAATTTCCATGATATGAAGCAGAACAGTTTTTCTTGATAAGGACACATTTGGGCGGAGACAAGATAGAAAAACTGAACAAAAGAATGAGATGTTAACATTTAGGAGATCAGCTGTAGATTTAAGTTTTGCCATTGCATTTCCATGTAAATTTGGACTTCTGCATGTCCAGTCCAGCTGGCAGTAGGACTATGGGAGTGATCTGAATGTATATAGTGGGCAAGCTTTGTGGTTTTTGCATTCTCAGATAAAATGCACTTTACAAAATGACACTATTTTGAAAATGGAGGACCACAGGACAAATGAGGACTTTAAGATATGTTTCCATTGTCATGACTCACAGGCTGGACCCAGGGGACTACTGCAGCCTCCTTTTTACTCTTTAGACTAGCTGTGCCCCATCTAGCTGTGCTGATTTCAATTCAGTTACCAGGCAAATCTGAGATCATAACTCTAAGCCAGTAAAGAGTGGTTTACAAGTAAGACAATTAAGGTTTATTGTAATGTGTATTCTTGTAACTGACCATTAGCTCCTTTCCCTAAAGCAAGAGGGTAATACACTTACAGTCCTGCCAGATGTTCAGGCTTGGAATATTCATTTCATGGACAGTGGCCCACTCCTCCAAGCCTGTTTCAGGGAGCCATTCAGGATTTCCTTTTCTTTGAAAATAGCCTGGTGGAGGCAGATTTTGTACTACACTTTGAGCTACCTTTTCCTAAGACAAAATTATCACAAGCATCTGAATAGTGCAGAAATCCAAAGTCCCTATTACATAGTCTTTTTAAAGCAAATCTGCAAGAGCAAATAGAGAAATATGAATTTAAAATTACTTGAACAAAAGCCGATATAACTTGCAATAAGGAACCACTAATTAAAAGGGATCATGAATCCATTCTTTTGGTCTGCTTACCAGAATTACTTCAGACATGAAAGTTTTAATTGTTGGAATCCTTCTGGCCAAATTTATTTCAGTAATAAAATATCAGACTGTTTTCTTACCATTATTTTTTTCACAAAAGCATTTTCAGTCTGTCAAATAGTTTTATGTGCATACATTTTATAATAGATGACTCAAGACAGTATAGCTTTATAATAGGCTCATCCATGTACTAACAAGATTTTATCTACTCTGTAGCCTGAGGTAACAGCTAAAAAAAGCAGGGAAGGTAGTACTAAGATTGGTTTTAGCTGGGTAATACTCATAACCCTTCTAAAATAATTTCAATGCTGTTATTCAAAGGACTAATCTCCTTTTATTGTTTCTACAGTCTCAAGTGTGCAAAATTTTTTTCATCACAAATGCTTCAAGCCATCAACTGCATCACTGTAAAGTAAAATAATCAAATAGAGCAACCTTCAAATAAAAACCTTTTTGCTTGTTGTAAAATACTTGTAAAAAAAATCAGACAATAAAACAAAGAACAGAGTAAAACCAGAATGAGATAAAACAGAATGAGACATTCAGGTGAAAAAGACCACAGAGCACCTGCTAGCATTTATTCTTTCAATAAAGAACTGAAGAGAACAGAGATGCTGGAAAAGATAGAATATCTTGAACACTTGAAATCTTCAGAAGGTGTTCAAAATATTCTACAAGATTAGCAAAACTGTGTGTTCATTCCTTTCTACTATTGCAGAACCAAGGAAAATGTATTTTAAACTGGAGGGCAGCCATAAGAATTTAGATCACAAAGCCTGAAAATGCTGGGCTGTGTTACTCACCCTATTGAGAAAATTTCAATTTTTTCATATAAAGCTCCTTTTCTCAAATACCATAGACCATAGTCTCAACCATGTATTTTCAGAAACTAACTTTTCCATGTGTGTCTGTAAACTCAGTCTCAATTTTTCTGCCTGAAGAACTCTGAATTAAAACTCTGTTTTCCGAGATATGTTGGTGATGCATCAATTTTTTTTATTATTTGTTTGTATAAGTTTTACTATGCAAAATGGTTTAAGTAAAATTAAAAGTGATTCTCAAATAAAAGTTATTATACAAAGACTGCTCCTTTCAATACATATACAAAGGATTAAACTGAGGGTAATGACAGGAATGGATCAGAAACATATTTATTATGGGTTTGATTCCTATATTTCAGTACAAATTTTAACACAAATACACTGATCTTCAGTCTCTAGGTGAGAGCAGATATCCAGAAATGGGCTGGCCTTTGCAGGCTGTCAGATACCCACCCAGCTGCTCTCTCAGCCCCACTCCTCAAAAGGACAGGGGGAGAACACAAGGTGGAAAAGCTCTTGGAACAGCATAAAGAGCTCACTCATCTATTACAATCACAAGTAAAACAGACTTGACCTGGGAAAAATTATTTAAATTTATTGCTAATTAAAATAGATTTGGTAGTGGGAAACAAGAGAAAACATAAAATGTATTTCCCACACCCATTGTTACCAAGACTCCTGATTCCACCTCCCTTCCTGCCCCAAACAGCACAAGGAAGATGGGAATGGAAGGCCTCAGTTAGCCTGTAATTTTTTTCTTTCTACTTTTCCTTTTCCTCACTCTTTTCCCTTGCTCTGTCATTGGATATCTCCCATGAGACACAGTCCCTCAGGAAGTATCCTCCTGCTCTGGCATGGGGTCTTGGACTTTAGTGGGAAAATCATAGTCCTTGTGCGGGCTGCAGGAGAATCTCTTGCTCCTCTCCTCCTTCTTCTGACCTCTGCTCACAGGGCTGTTCTTCACACTGTGTTCCTCACACCTCACTGCCATGCGGTGTGTTCACTTTTCTTGTTACCCCAGAGGCACCACTGGGCTGGCTGATGAGGCAAGTCATGCCCTCTGATGGATCTGTTGCAGCTGGTTGGAGCCAGCTGGAACTGTCTGTGTCTCCTCACAGAGACCTCTGCAGCTCTCTGCTCTGGTTTCAGGACCTGGACATCACCTACAGCCAACACAAGCCAAGCATGGTCCCTTCCCACTGCAATCACACAGCTTGCACAGCTTTGGACACTAGCCACGAGGAAGAAATGGAATCAAAGGACCATAGAATAGTGTAGATTAGAAAAGACCTGTAAGATTGAGTCCAACATTAACCTAGCGCTGCCAAATCCACCACTAAACTGTGTCCTTCAGTGCCACAGCTTTATATTGTTATATACCTCCAGGGATGGTGTGACAGTGATTGACAAAAGAGGCGTGGACTCCGTGGTCCATGCACACATGAAGGCATTTATTGATTCTCAAAGCTGAGTTTACAGAATTTTTCAGCAGATACTAAAAAAGTACAACTATAACATGCAACAGTGCTTAATTCAAAGCCTCGTACAGACTAGTGCAGGGATGTGCTATCCTACGTAAGTTCTGCTTATCAAACACATCATACCAAGCACATGGCTATCTTCTGCATTCCTTCTTCAGGGTTCTGCTTTCTAGTGCCAAGGTCTGCAGCCCACTAATGCTGACATATCCACTTCTGTCACGAGCTGGACAGTGCTCCCAGCTCGGCTCTCTAGCTGTATTCCTACAATTTCCCTGGGAAGCCTTTTCCAGTGCTTCACAACCCATTTGCTGAGGAATTGTTTTCTAACATCCAATCTAAACCTCTCCTGGAAGAACTTGACACCGTTTCCTACTGTCCTGTTACAAGTTACCTGGGAGGAGAGGCTGACCCACACCTGGCTACAACCTCCTTTGGTGCAGCAGTTGAGTGAAAAGGCTCCTCTGAGCCTCCTTTACTCCAGGCTCAACAACCCCAGGTCCCTCAGCTGCTCCTTATCAGATATGCTCCAGAGCCTTGGCCAGCTTCATTGGCCTTCTTTGGACATGCTTCAGCACCTCATAATAATAAGCATTATCTATCCAAAATGGAGCCAACGAATAAAGAGATGCTGAAGTTCCTTCTCTCATCTGCTCTATTTCTAATTTAACAAGCACACAATCCACATCTGATTCATGTGTCAAGAACAATGTCCAAATGCCTTATTCCTCATCAGAGCTGGCAAAGGGTTTGGATGAAGTGATCAGGTTATTCTTGAAATACATGTATTTTAATATAATACATTTTGAGGCTAAAACAAAATACCTAATCAGCAAAACCATGATTTACTAGTCTCTCTTCTGAGATTAGTCTGAGCTTTATGAGGTAATATTTTTTAAAGAAGCCAAAAGAGAAAAAAAAAATCACTCAATTTAACTAAAACAGAATGCAATTAGAGATGTAGCAAATGAAAAAGTACCTAAGCAGTAGGAACCATGATCTAATTAAGGCTTATAATTAAAAATAAATTGAGATTGAAAAGGGAAAAATACATCAGTATGCTTAATGTCAGAAGGAAATAGTTGTCAGATTAGTTAATATATTCTCAGGGGTAAACAAGCTACCAAGCAACAAAGATAGAGTAAGATATGGATGATGCAGATTAATATTGTATTAAATGCAACTAAAGGCATAAAAGAGAGGAATACCCTGCAGCTGTATAATATCAAATATAGAAATTAATTAAAACCATGGAACATAATGAGTGGAAACAGGAAGTGAAAGAAAATAGCTCAGAAACTAGCAGTGCAGGACAAAATCAGAAATTTCAGTCTAAGAACACAGGACACATTAACAAGGAAATTTCAGTGATGAATAGCAGTAGAAAATTAAAAGCTTTTTGAAAGATCTCTGATGCATGGAATGATCAGCTTTTGTGCTAAATTAAAACAATTGTCCTACTTTACTAGTTTTTTAATTAATGCTTGGATTCTGGGAATGCTAGTCTAGATTTTCACAATTTCAATTTAGCTTTAAATTTCACGAGCTCTTAACTCTTTTTAACTCTGCCTTGAAATTTGAATTATACACCAATAAAAAATATTTAGAGAAAAATATGTCACAAAGGCCATTTATCCACATACTGCTTAGAGCTTGGTTATGATTTTTTTTTAATTTTTCCTTGTTTCTTGGAATAAATATTCTCTTGATGATGGACAAATGATGATGATGATGAATACACAAATTTCACTGAAATTATTAGGTATACTATCTTGGCCAGGTTGATAGTACTGGCCAGCTTTGGTCTTTTTAGATCCATGGAGTCCAACTCTCTTATGCCACCCTGCAGAATCATATTTCTTCCACAGCTAGCTGTGTTTATACTTTTTTGTTTATCAAGTAGACCACAAAGACTGATTCATCTAGTATGTTAAGCATCAGAAAAACTGTGGACATATATAAAAATTATGTTTTAAAGTTATTGTAATGAAAGGAAAGACAGATCTGATTTCTTCATGGAAACTGCATCAGAAAAACAACAAAGATCTACAAAGACATAATACAGTGGAAGGAAAATGTGGCTAATAGTAAATAAGTGTGTCCCAGACTTGGTCCTAAATGTGAATGCAGGTGTTCTGTAGAACTGTCTTGGAAGACAACAGATGAAACAATATTAAGTGGTCTTGCCAATGAGGTAGAATATCAAAAAAAAAAAAAAAAAATTTGAATGCTTACAATTTTTGTGAGTTTAATAGTGTTTAGTCTGTTATCCACTTGAGAAATATGTGCCAAAAAAAATTTGCACTCTTAGCAGTTCTCCTCTTCAGCACTAAAATACTTTTTTCCTGGTAATTTATTTTGCACATATTCCAGATTATGGAGTCAGCGGCTCCAGCATATCCTATTTCTAGAACAAAATATATATGTATATTTTTCAAGGAGTTTACTGAAAATGAAATTTTAATATAGCAAAAGATGGTGTAACCAATAAGGAATCATGCAGAGGAGAGATCTGAGGAATGCAGAGGATGACAAATGTGATGAAACTTGAGAAAGTGAAAAAGCATTTGTTAAATGTTCATGTGAGGCACATGAATTGATCTGAAAATACAGTCCCCAAAATGTGCTCAATATTAATGGTTTAAACTTAAGGTCCAGTAATTTATATGACTCCATAGTATATGCATAAAATTCTAACTTTTTATATAGAACAAACTGATGTTATAACATAAATAGCTGGAGACTGTTCTTTCATATTTATGAACAGTTAAGATTTGCAGTCAGATATTCCTAACACTTTCAGATATGCCACTCATCCAGGAGCATGTTTACTTCCCCCTTCCATTTAGTACTTTTTTTCTTAAAGGAGTGTCTACAAAGATCACAGTTTGTCGTAAATCACTAGAAATGGGATTCAGACCTTCAGATACTTCAGACAAGACTTGAAATTAGACTAATAAGCACCTCCATGAGCCAAGAGGAAAAAAATAAAACTAATTTAAATATATCTTAACCTGCTAGTAGTGAAAATTAGTTTGAGTCTTAATAAAAATAATAATAGCACTTTGAATATCAAAATGTAATTCAATTTTGTTTCAATTAAAACCAAGAACATCAAGTTTATGGAACTGCTGGGTGAGAATTTCATTCTGTCCTTCATTCTCTTATTTCTAACATGCTTTTTAAGTCTTTTAAAAATAGTATACATGTTTAAAAATTATCAGATTGTTGTAACAAACATGAGAGGACATGGATATAAAGGATTCCATCCTAAGGCAATGGCATATGCATAACATGTCCATCCATCATGGTGATTGATCAGGATGGCCTTGCCGTTAAGAGAACCTATGGATCTTTCTGGGTAACAGTTAAATTTAGCTAATACAGAAAGACACGCTCTTGTTCAAGTGTGTAAAGCATGCTTATAGGGGCTGGGATGCAACTGGGCTGCAGCAGATTACCTGTACACCCTAGTTCAGTCCTGCCCCTCTGACAACTCATTTTGGACAATGATCCTCACTTGGATGAAAAGTGTTTCTTTGCTTGATTAGCCTCCTAGACTTTGTCTCTCCTAATGAGAAACTAAGTGCAGAAAATTTTATTCAAAATAAATATTCTTCACACGTACAGTGAAGGTAGAGTAAGAGTACACCCAGAATTAATTTACTTAACCATTGGTTAGTGGACAATAATATCACATCAAAAAGAAAATCAAAGAACAAAACCAAATCACTAAGTAGATACTTACCCTGGCAAACAGCATCTATGCTGACACAAAATCCCAGACTTTCTCACCTAAAACTGACCTTTTTATTTATTTTGTTTTTATTTTGAAAGGAATTGCAGATACTCTGGATGGGAAAAAAACTACACTGGTGACAAATGTTATCCTATCATACTGATATTTAAGTCATCATCCTGAATTATCTGTAACAAGACTAAACTTCTAGCTAATATAAACTGAGTAGAACTTCAGAAAGTTGAAACAAACAGCAATAGTCAGGGTCGTCTTTCTGAGTGATATTTGGAGGTTTTCCAAGAACCTGAGGTCATGCCCAGGACTTTTTCTTAAGAGTGGTGCTGCTGTCAGTGTTTAACCTCTTATCCCTCATGAGTCTTAAGGAAATCAAACTTAATCTAACAGTTTTCCTTTAAGTGGTATTAATTGCAGGTTTAAGTCATGACTTGGAAATTCTCTAGAGAGACATCTTCATAATCACAGAATTTAAGGTCAGGCAAGACCATGACAGTAATTTAACTTGACCACATACACAGCCCAGACCATTACTTTCACTTCACGAGGTTTCAGGTCAGCTTAGAGCATATGCATTTCATACATCTAACCTTGACTTAAAAATATAAGAAAATGCAAGCATATCTTTTGACAGATACCTTTACTGAAATGTACACTTTATCTCCACCTTGGATTTTTTTCATCTTCCAGTTTCTCTCTCCTGGATCTCTCTGCTTTTTCTTCATTAAAGGGTCTCCATAGACAGAAATTTTGTCCTTATGTAAATGCTGTCAACCATTCTTGTTATACAGAGTGCTGGAACTCTGGTACCTTTAAGGCAACTTTAGTTTTTTCACTCATAAGAACCTGCTTATGTTTACTTCTGTCCCTGCCAAAAGTTACCCCTTTTGCCTAGCGTATGTTTGACTTTACATCAAAATTTTAAGGAAAGTTCAGGCTTTCCTGAAAAAGACTGTAAGAAAATTAATGATGTTTCAGTTGGTAAAAAGTCTGTCTCTACACTGTAGTAGTTTGCTGGATTATGGTGTATCACTAGATGAGAAAAGGGTCTGAGAGTTGAAAGGAGAGACTAATAAGAAAGATGAATTATAGGACCACAAAATATTGGGATTGGCAGGAATGTCTGGAGATCCTCTAGTCTAATCATCCTTCTCAACCAAGGTCATCTAGAGCAAGTTACTCAGCCCCAAGTCCAGCTGAGTTTTCAATATCTCCAAGGGAGAAATTGCTTCAGAAATGCTTAATTGTACTCCCCTCAATTTCTGAAACTCTCTGGCCCAAATGAAGAAATGCTCATATTTTTCAGCCCAGTCAAAGACAGTAAGAGTAGTAATTTGAACACGTGATGTTATACATGAATACCAACATCGTAAAAACATGTCACTGGACAACTTGAATCCTAATATATATTTGCAACTTCATTCATGTATTGAAATGGGGGTTGCACCATCCAACTCTGGTTTTACAGGGCTGTAAAATTCAAGTAACTTTGTCAAGTACTCATGCATTGTTGTGATGAGTTAAACAGAAGTAGCTGTTAGCCATTAATGGCCATCAATTAAACTTTGAATACAGAATTTGGATAGTATGTGTAATAACCACATTACAAAGCCACAATATGGATAAAGCAAAATTGTCCTCTGTGTGTGAAGTAAGCACTACTTAGCCTGCACAATGAGTCAGACAATTCTGAGGGGAAAAAAATAGCATCTGTACAATTTAAACCATACTATGACTTTGTAGATGGGAACTGAACTAACTTAGCCCAGAATATTCTCTATATCAATATCTCTCATCAACCATTTTGGGGTAAAGGGTAGTTTTATGAATTTCTGGGATTTAATGTTAGACATCTTTAGAGAAGACAAAGATTTTCTTTAAGGATTTTCTGAAGTATTTCCAAATCTGCAAAAGCCTTTTGAAGTCTGAACACCAGAACGAGCTAAAACATTGGAGAAATATGACTATACTAAATCTATATTATTATCCTTTTATACAGGAGAAATTAAAGACTGCTTTAGTTTCTAAATTCTGTGGATTGCATGAACATACATGCTCTCACATTACATGCACTTTAATTTTTTCTGTTTAGAAATCATCCTTAATGCAAGTCCAAAAAATGAAACAACAAACACTGCATTAAATATATAGTCTGACTAATGAGCATAATTAAAAGAACCTCCGAAATAATGTTTTTATTTGTAATGCTTGGAGTTGCTGTTTGGAATGTTGTAGACTGATTTTTTAAACTATGTCAAATAAGCACAGAAAGAATTTTAAGTGTAAAAGAGAGCTTCAGGAAATTCTTTTAAAAATATATTATTATTTTGAGAGTAGACATTCCAGAAGATATAAAACAAAATAGAAAGCTAGTGAAATCCGGTGAGAGAAAGAAGTTTTGTTGGAGTAACGAAGTGTCATCTCTTCCTGGTATCCCTAATGAATCCTAAAATTCTGTTTTGCAAACAGATTTGCATAAACTATATCTTCCCTTTCTCTGCATTAATCCTCCAGAACACTGTTTTTCATAAAACATCTTTGTTTCTCAAGCTTCTCTTTCTGCCTCCTTCAGTGATGACTTTAGAAAAAGGTGATGGAGGGTGCCAACATGGACATGACTTTAGCAACATGAAGAAGTAGTTACTCACCAAGGATAATGTTTAATAACAGGCAAAGAATCTCAGAATATTTTGAGGAGGTAAGAAGATAATAGAAAAGAATTTCCATTTTTATTTTTCTACCACTTCTTTTCCAACCTCTTGTATTCTTTAACATATTTTTTCTCTTCTCAAAAAATTTTCTCTCACTTGACTCCCCGAACAAGCCAAAAAGTGAAAGGGAGCATTGATTGTTGAGAAACTGAGAGAGAAAACTTCATCTCATGTCACTTGACAACAAAATGTAGTATAAAAGGTTTTGCATGCAGAAGGACCTAGATGGACCTATATCTATAGAGTGCATTGATCAATCTAGAAAATAAAGCTTTTCCAAGAAGGAGATAATCACATGTCTTGTGAAGAGTGAAGACTTTTGAGTCAACATTACTAGTATATCTATTAATTTATGAAATAGATTTCTTACATATTTATGTGAAATTAGATGATTATTTAACTAACGAAAGAATAGATTCTCTTGTGCTTATAATAAATATAATTTCTTTCAACACTGTAGAATTATCTCATTAAAGTTTCCATAATACTATAAATGTTGGTACTCTTCGCTTTTTCTCTGTTCTTTTTAAAATCAACACAAAATTCATAATACATATGAATGATACATAATAATATAGGCTAGTTTCCATTACCAGTAAATCATCAATGATTGAATCATTGCCCTTTTTAGGTACCCCATAGAGAAAAAAATATTTTAGTGGCTATCTATTCTAGTGCTTAAATAGTAAAGAAATCCTACAATATCAAGATCTGTTTTGTAGATTTCCTAGATCTTGGTCTAAAAGCTATTCAGGTCAACAAAATTCATGTCAACTTAATAAAATTCAGGCCCCAGTGGAAAAAAAATGCAAGTGTTCACCTGTATTTGGCAATGCACCCAGGAACTGAATGAAAAAACCCACAGCCTAAAACCAGTAAGCTTGTAGGTAATAACATAATGTTGTACTCCAACACTGATGTTTGAACTATCTTCAGAAAAACTAGCTTTTTCTGAAATAATAGTATTTTATTTGTCCTTCAGTTTTTAAAATATATTTTATCCACTCTACCCACTGAAAGAATGAATTTGATTAAAAACTATGCTAATTTACTCAAGTGACAAGTCTTTACTGCCAGAGGCAAATTTTAAAAAAATGCTGTCAAGAGTGTCTATACAAGTAACTAGTCCACACAAGATTTCAGAATTCTCCAGATCAATTTTTTGGTACTTGAGAAAGCCTCCATGGTACAAAGGATATTTAGGACATTTGACTAATTCTTCTGTTGGGAACTACTTTTTTAATATCTATATTTTGATACCTTCACCACATCTGAATTTACCCATATATCTCAGGATGGCAATAAAATTACAAAAAAGAAATTCAAAACCCCTTTATTCAGTCATGCTCATTTTGCAGCAGGCCTACAGGATGTTTTTGACTGATGTATCTGGACTAGATTTAAATTATTCAAGAAATTGAGCTAATTATCAGCTTAAATTTTTCCTTTGTATACTGTACCACAGCACTTTCAGTTGTGTCCCACTGGACTACCCTAAACACTTCTTTTTCATCTCTAATTCTTATGCTCTCCAGTATTCCTAAATGATTGTTGGAGTCTCTCTCAAATAATCTTAGCAAAAATAAGAATGTGAAGTGTGTTCAGAATGCTGCTTATCATCATAGAGGCAATGAATTAAATCATTAATAAAATGGCTAAGGACAATTTCTCTTTCCATGAATTTTATATAGCTGTGCTATTTTAATCATGGACTGAGCAACAAATCAACAGATTATGCTCACATATTCCTTCTCTCTTTTGTCTTGGAAACCTTAATGGGGATAATAATAATAGCTGCCTTTATATATCTTTAAAGAGCTAATTTTAAAGACCTAGCCAGAACCTTCATAGTGGTGTCTGGCAGGAGCAGATAACAAGCTGAAACAAGAAGTTCTGACTCAGTATCAGGAAAGCATTTTCCCCATAAGGGCAATCCAGCACAGGGAAGAAGGTTTGCCAGAGAGTTGGTATCATCTTCACCCTTGAGAGTTCTCACGACCCAGGTAGATAAAGTCCTGAGCAATCATGTTTGATCCCAAAATTGACCCTACTTTGAGCTAGAGGGTGAACCAAAGCAACCTTCTGACATCACTTCCAGTCACAGAATTATCATGCCGTTCTACGTGAAAGAAGGAGGAAGTAACCAAGCAGGGAAAAAAGAAACAGAGGAAATCACAAAAATAAATAATTTTCTTAGTCAAAATTCCTGAGGATGCTGCTGTCTTTTTATCATTTACATACATGTAAGAAGGCATGAGAATAAGCTTTCATTCCCTAAAATAACATTGTCTCATTATTATCACCATTGTTTCATTATTATCATCACTGAATAGCAGTTTGAGAACATATTTAGGTATTGGAGGAGAGTTTAGGCTTTTTCTCATAATTAACAAAAGTGAAGTTTTCTTGATAGGACTCCCTCAGAAAGTCATTTCTAGAAAAAATAAGGATGCAGGTAACATATTCATCGAGATGGCTCATTGGAGCATGCAACTCTCTTAACCCTTCTTATTGATAAAACTTGTTTTGAGAATTGCAGTATTGAGCTATTAGGAACTCCACGTAAGTTATCATCATCTGAACTTTGTATCTAAAATATGCAACATACATTCCTGGTTATTTGTTGGGCATTTTAATCCCATCTGTCGCTGTGCTTGATCAGCTGTTTAAACAATACTAATCACTACAGGAATTCAAGGAATGGAATGTTATTCCTAGAAGGAATTGCTTTATTTCTTTCCAGTTAAGTTTCACTGCAATAAATGTTTAATTTTTTATTTCAGAAATAAAAGCATTACAGAAGATCCATAACAACTTTAATAATTTAGGGAATTATTTTACATAAACATTCACCATTTTGCCAACAATGAATACAAATACAAATAAATTTATAACATATGCAATTACACAGTTTAAGAGTATAAAATTGCTTGTGAATGTAAAAAAAAAACATCCTGTAGAGCCTTGTTTCTGGTTACATGGACATTTTCATGTCTTCTTCGATTACTTGACCATACAAACTCCATGTGATTATAAAGGTCAACTGTTTTTTTCCCTCATATTTAATGTTCAGTCACATACATGACAGCTGTCTGACTCACGGATAAAACTGGGATGATCCTCCTGCTAATACATCAGCAAGGAAAGAATTTCTGGGTCATAGGCAAGGGACACTGAAAACTCATTTTTCATTAGATAAACATGACTCTGAATATACCTATGCAACATCCCCATGGATCAATTATTTTTAGGAGGGAAAATACGCTGTTCCTGCATGAATGTATATATATGCACATATATGTACACCGCTAAATTTCAACAATAGCTCTTCTGACAACTCTTGGTTCAATAGTTTCCAAAAGGCCTTGTTTTCCATATGTATTAACTGATTTTCATGAAAAAGAAATATGCAGAATAATTCATCTGTCATTACACCATGTACTTCCTTAACTCATTGATAAACTGAGAGACTGAGAAAGTCACACTGATTGATAGCTCATTCTAAAGCAGTGTTCCTCTGAGCAATTCACCATGGCACCCAAAGAGTGAATGCCAGGAATGTGCAAGAATTTTTACCAGTGCCATCCTTAGTTTAGTGCTATGGCAATAGTTCTTTAGGGAACTGGTCATTGCAAGGTGCAGTGGAAACTGCTCTGAGTGCTTCGTTTCTGAAATTTACATTCACTCAGAAGGGAATTAAGAAAGAACATTAAATCCTTGGAAGGCAAGTTCCCATTGAGGGACGTTGCAGAACTGAGAGCTAATGCATGCATTAAATGTATTGTTTCTGAACCTTTTATAGATTTAAAGATAAATGCTTTTAGCTCTGAGCTGATGCCATTTGATTATCTCTAAGGAAAAGAAGAGACGCTATGATTATTTCATACTTATCACAACATGAATTCACTGAGGAAAAACTGTTGATGTGCTTTTTCAATTCTAAACTAAAAATATATTGTTAAAAAGACATAAAAATTGTGCTAGCTGCAGTAAGTAATCTTTCCTACGTCTAACTCTTGTGCAAAGATTTACATGCTTTGATGATGCAATAACACAGTCTGAAGGATCTGCACAGAGATGAGAAAATTTGCTTAGTTTTGCATTTCAGTTTGGATTTGAAACATAAATATGTCAAAGGCTAAGACTCTCTCCTATGAGCCCCTCTACCCCCTCTCTCTAGTCTACTTGAAAGTTTCATAAGTCTATACAATAGATCTCATTTATTATGAATTTATTATTTGTTCCCATGAATACCTACAAGTCTAGTGCAAAAAATCCTTGACTGCTGAATTGCAATTTAATAAGCAACACTTAAAAGTTATTATAAAACATTACTGATTGGTCAGACACATACAAATATTTAATCAGGAGTCAAGACTTCTTTATGTTTGTGCTTAAAAAGAACAGCTTCTTAAAGTAATAGAAGTGGAGAATTTTGAAAGTGCATGTTTTAAAATACTTCATAAGTGTTGCTAAGGAATATTTTTTGCTTTAAAAGGATTTGTATACACACAGTTACTTAAATATATAATATATAAATATTATTTGTGAAAAGAAAACAAAGGCCTAAATAATTTTAAACTATTCAGTTGAGGTTTAAACTATAAGGTTATTCATCCCATTAAAAAAAATTATAATAAGGCAACTATAAGTACACCAGACAGGACTTTGGTTATGTTTCCTTAAGGAAAAGTCAGTGTGATCCTAGTGATAGTGTGCTGTCTCATGCTATCCAAACACTACTGTTAAGCCACATAAAGCTCAAGTCTCTTCAGGGACATGGACCTATAAAACTGAAGCAGCTGTTATAGTGTCATGGGCTGTGAAAGAGAAATCATCTCACTAATTTACTTGCAGTAAAAGGGAATCAAAAATTTGCAACAGAAGGGGGGGAAATATAAATGATAAAATGTATATTGAATAGGAAAATATAGGCTTTGTCAACAGCCTCTGATTCTGTTTAGTAACATTTGGTTTTGTTCTCAACTGAAGCGCTATATGAACCTCAGGACACTTTAGGCAGAAAGAACTAGCTTTAGTCTTTCAACACCTCTTTCTTTTATTATAGAATGTGATTTAGAGTAGTTAGGTAGTATAAACAAGCTCTAAATCTCATTAATCTTGCTGCCCATTTTGTTCCCAGCTGTGCAGTCTGCAATATGGCAAACATATTTTGCACCTAGGCAGCCACCATTTGCTCACAAAGAAGAGTGATGTCTAATTGGCCCAAACGGTAGCAAATACAATATTGCCTTTACCATCCAGCATCTAAAATTACTAAGAGTCATTCTTTCTTTCTTTTTTTCCACATATAATGAGGTAGGAGGAAAAAATTTTCCTGTTTCTAGAGATCAAGTATATTTCCAATTGATTTCTTTTAGCTTAAATTAGAGACTGGGCAAATAGAACCTCCCCCACAACTGTTCCAAATGTTAGCAAGGAGTTGTTGAACTAATGTATCTCCATGGCTATGACTGGAAAGGATCTGTGCTTCCCTTCACTTCTTTGAACGTGACAGTAATCATGTGAGAAGAATCATACTAACAGGATTTCAGCCCAAACTGGCAGTCACTTCATAGGAAATACTAATCTCCAGAGATTTCCCACCACTTAAGCCAAGAAACAGTGAGAAATATTTGCAAGCTTCCAGCTAACACGTGTGAGTCTAAATCTGCATCCTGGCCTGAATAAGAGCACTGCTTCCCTGGCCAGTCTTCTTCTGTATATGCTCATGCCATGGTTGTTTCATGTCACCAAGAAGATAATAAAGTAAAATAAAAAGGAATGGTAAAAATGTCATCAAAGTTTAAAATAACTACTATTAGCTTTCTTTGGCACTTCAGAACAAGTTTCTGAAATATAATGGAGAAGTGCTGTTGAATAAATAAGTAACAGTAGGTACTTCAATAATGAAAGAAAAAGAATGTAACAAATTGCAGAGTATGGCTGAAAACATTGTGTTTGCTTTATATATACTTGTAGACTGGTGAATATTAACAAGAAATTGCTTTATCTAAGAATTCTTCTTAGATAAAGTAATCTTAAAAATTAATGTCATCTGCAATATGTGCAGTGATGTACAGTTAGATAAATAACACACATTGTTATAGTCAGAAAGGAACTTCGAAATTATTGGATGGAGATATATGACTAAGAATCTTAATTAGAAACTGGTTTAGCTCCATGAAAATATAGAAAAATAAAAAGAAAATATTTCCTAAGAAATGTCTATCATTCCTCAGGCTGATATGTTCAAGGTAGCTGTCACAGGATTTTCCCAATCTTTCTTGCTATAAATACTGATCTGCAGCCTGTCAGGTCATAAGTACAGCCCTGCTCCTCTGTAACCCTTGAGCTTATTCTATTTGACTTGCTTGACTTGAATCAGATGGGTGAAAGGTTTTGTTTGCTTTAAAGAAACAACAAGAAAGAAAAGCACCCACCAGCAAGCAAAGGGCTGTCTAAGAATTATGTGACCTAATTGAAGTGTCTTTGTTTTCCAAGACAGTTATAGCAAATCAAGCTTAAATGTTGTTCAACTGACACCCAGTCTAGGCAGGATATAAAACCTTCTAGGACTGTTTATTGACATGCAATAGGTCAATTTAAAAGATACTATTCTCTGGAAGAGTATGCATGGGAGGAATGGGGATAGAAAATTGAACTATGCATATACTAAAACTAAACAGTTGTCAGAATAAAAAATTGGGTCATTTTCCTATGGCTTGTAAGAAGTGAATGCACAGACCCCACCACTCAGAGTTCAGGCTGGTTTCATCAACAACAGGCAGCTTGACTGGGACACCATTCAGCTGTCACATTCGTTTGCTCTTCTACCAGGCAATTAAATAAATCTGCATCAGTATTGTAGTATCTATGTAGACCAAACTCTCTTGTTCCAGATTGGCATGTTTCTCATGCACAAAATAATAATTTTAATATGTAAAATTAGTTATATTAAATTAGGCATACAAAGACACTTGAACAAATTTCAGTAGTTAATAATTATCAGAATTAGATCACCCCACACTACAACTCTCTGTGCTTTGCAGTTAATACCATAGTTACAAACAGGAGATGTGGGCTCATCTGTTTAGGATTAACACATGGCAGTGTTGCAACAAGAAGCAGTTAAGCTGTGAGGAGAATATTTACATAAACTGGTGACTCTTTAGTAATATAAAATCAGTTGTCTTTGGGTTTGCTATGATGCTTTATTTTTTCCCTTTAATTCCTTTTTGCCTTGCTGGTAAGATTACCTGGCTTGAAATTTCTTTGGAAAATAATGTGAAACATGCAATGTAATCTGTAATTTGGAACACAAGTATGACCTAACCAAATAGTCATCCTAAAGAATTTAACCTTGCTTACCCTAAAAGAAACAAAATATTTAATCTCATTTAATTTCTAAATCCAGCAGCTATTATTATGCATACATTGTAGAAAAGTTCAATATGAATGTTCTAGCACTAAAAATAAAACCAATCAACTGCCTAAGCATCCCTTAGTTTTAGGTAAAGATAACATTAGAAGACATTCTAAGTCAACTGTCTAAAACCCAAAATAGTAACCAAAACTAGTACTTTCTCTTAGTGCATTTTGCTGCAATTATAGTCTTCCAACAAGTTTTTCTACTCAAGGCTCACAGTTGCTCTAACATACATATCGATGATGTATCAGCTGTGTCTCATTAGAAATAAAACACACCTATTAAACTTGGGGGTTTCCCATTCTCTGTTTCTAGTCCTGTCTTTAATTCTGAAATTCTATGGGGTTTTTTTTTTCCACAGTCATTGCTGCTTTTGAACTTATGGTCATATCCAGTGAAATATTTAAAAGGAACAATAACTACTATTATATACCTTTCAATAAATCATTAAACATGATTTTCCTGGTACCACATACAGCATAGTTAAATATCTGGACATTTTTAAAAGGTAGGCAAAATTTAGATCTTCACAGCATCCTGATTTAGGGAGTGCTTTGAGTCATGTAAAGTGTAAAGATGACAAAAGCTACCACATGAATGATGAAGGAGTGGGAGGAGGTGGCCCAGGTGCAGGAGCTGACATTCCCCTGCAGCCCATGGTGCAGACCATGGGGAAGCAGCTGTGCCCCTGTAGCCCATGCAGGAACACAGGGATTCAGAAATCCACCTGCAGTCCTGTGGAGGAGCCTCAAGCTGGAGCAGCTGGATTTCTGAGAGAGAGCTTGAACTCCTGGGAAACCCGTGCTGGAGCAGGCTCCCAGCAAGGACCTGCGGAGAAAGCAGCCCATGGTGGAGCAGGTTTCCTGGTAGGACTTGTGATCCATTTGGGAGACCCAAGCTGCAGCAGGCTGTGCCTGAAGGACACTGTGCAAGAGTGAACCATGCTGCAGCAGTTCATGAAAACCTGTTGCCCATAGGATAGACTCAGACTGGAGAAGTTCATGAAGAACTGTCTGCAGCACTTGTGGGGAGGAGGTGGAGTTTGGGAAGGAGGGAATGGTGGAAGAAAGGTGGTGTTCTTTAATATTTATTTTAATTCTCATTATCCTAATTTTGCTAACAATAAATTCCCCAACTCAAGTCTGTTTTGCCTATGACAGCATTTGGTGAGATATCTGTCCTAGATCTTATTTCAGCCCATGAACCTGTGCTATATTTTCTTTTCCCTGTCCAGCTGTAGAAGGAAGTGATAGACAGTCTCTGGTAGGTGTCTGCCATCCAACCAGCATCAACCCACTACACCTTTAATGAAAGGATAAACCTTTTTCTTTAAAATACACTATTTTAAAAAGGAAGGGAGGAGAAGAGAAAGACAAATCCTTTTCTATGCCAGGGGAAGGAAGCTTACATTCAGCTCCTTTTCCTGCCTGAGGAGTCCAGCATCTTCCTTACTCAGTCTCCTTTCCTAATGAAGAGACACTGAAATACTGTCAGGTACGCTGTACTTAGGTACTTGCCACCAGTGTTTATTCCACGCAGAAGAATGTCCAGAAAACATTGGTTTACAAGCAGGCAATAATTAACACCTGATTTTATAAGTTCCTATTTACAGAACCACATAAATTTTTTAGCTTTGAGCTTTGGCAAATATTCCCAGAAAATTTCTGCATTTTGCTTTTAGCAGTCATTGAATAAAAGTTGTGAATGCATCTCAAAATTCAAGATGGAGCAAAACTTCCTTCTTCCCTCAATGAAGAACTTAAATTGAGAGAAGTGCTTGAGTTTTGTGCTTCCACTGTCAAGCAGAGGTATGGATACACATGTGAAAGAAGTAAGAAAGAAGACTGAATATGGGACAATGGCAGCTAAAAATGTATAGAACATGGGGAGCGTGGGCAACATCAACATCAGGAGTCAGTGGAGCAGAGGCTTTCAGAATGGCAAGTTTAGCTTTAAGCATCACAGATGCCTGCATCTCTTCTTGGATCTGGTCCATAGTTTTGTCAAGGAAACTTGTAGGGGCTTGACTGTAGCTTTTATTTGAAGACAAATCCTGTGAGAGACCTCTTAGTTCTTAACTAAGTTCTAACCTTTTCCTGTGTAAGCAAGCATGCTTCATTCTTAAATGTATTTCTATTCATGCACTGTGTGAATCTCCTACTGCATAGTATTAATGTCAACAAAAGGTTAATAAAAAAATAAGGCTTTGAGGCCTTTTTTTCATGCTCGTCTGCTCCCACCTGAATTGTTTTATTACTGAAGCTGATGTTTTTCAATAGCACTTACAGCAGCAGCAGTGTTTAACTCTCACTTCTTATTGAAAAAGCCAAATCAAGAACCAAGTAATATTTGTTACTTATCTGTTCATTTTGAAATAAAAAGCAAAAGTTAAAAGCCGACGGAGTCATGGGTAAGTGCCATTGAAAATCACAGCCAGCAAGGAGTTTGCAGTTAGAAGAAAAAATTACTTTCCCTTCCTTTTCTATAGTCAGTCATGGTATTGCTATTCTTCAGTTCTTTCATTTCTTCCCATGCCCTTTAACCAGCTCTGTTGGTCTGTCTTGAAATAAAGTTCACCTCCTTTATTTTTAGATAAAAGGTAGCATGAACTAAGGTTTTTTCTTAGACCAAAGAATTCTCCAATCTGGATTTTAAAACTCATATTTCTACAAATCACTCATTTTTTAACTCACTCCCCTCTTTAAGTTGTTTTGGTTTAGAAAAAGAAATAAAGGATAACAATTCTTTGGTAAAGTACTTTGATATCTATAAAGAGAGAGATCCAAATATTATTTCTTCATGGCA
This sequence comes from Emberiza elegans, assembly GCA_024865655.1. Classification (NCBI taxonomy): domain Eukaryota; kingdom Metazoa; phylum Chordata; class Aves; order Passeriformes; family Fringillidae; genus Emberiza; species Emberiza elegans. Next base: position 8,281,614 of record JALJVW010000072.1, read on the forward strand.
TATATCAGTATTGCAGTCCATAGGGAAGACAGAAGAGTGGAGTGTGGAGCACTTGGGACTTACAGGTCATTAGAAAAAAACTGTAATCTATTTTATAACAAAGAAAATCAGCCAAATCTAAAATGTGTAGATTAGCTCTGATAAAAAACCTTCCCTCACTCTTAGTGTTAATGGAGTGTTAATGTTGACATAACTAAACATCACAAAGGATATTCACAAATGAAATAAATAATTTATAGAGTTGATAAGAAAAGAGAAAGACACATTCAAATAGTAGGAGGAAAATACATACATTTCCCTTTCAGTACATCTGAATGCTTTAGCAAAATATTGTCCAAATTATTTAATGCAACAATAGGTAAATTTTCAACTGCTACATAACAGATTTTTATCTGATCTTAATTTTTAGCTACTCCCCCAAGACCATCAATGAAAAATCTTTTTGACTGACAATTACAGGAGATACTAAATTTTGGATGCATTCAGGGATTTTATAAACCACTACTGCAGTGGTGAATGCCAACCCACCATCTCCAGTGCATTATGTGGAATTATGTACGTCAAGAAAACCTTATCTAGGAAAAAATTTAGACCTATAATGGAATGGATGGACAAAATGAAATATAACTTCCAAATAGTCAGCTGATAACAATGAAATCTAGCTATTCAGTTAAGGCACTTTTTGTGACATAAGCCAGACCAAGATTCAGAAGGAATTTACAATTTCACTTTCCCTCATTCCAGGAAAGTGAGTTAGCCAAATAAAATATGGTAAAGGCAGAACTTTACTGTGAAGTCTGGTTTCACTGAGGAAATGGTACAAGAACATATTTTCATTGTGCAATGGAAAAGGATATTACTTTTCCTTCTTTTTGAGATCTAAGAAATTTTCTAATAATCAAAAAACTACTTTCTACCTTTCTGTCCTGCATTTATACCTTCTTAACTACATCAGTATTAAAAATAGAGTTTGTCTTTAATCACTTATTTTTTCACATATTGAGTATTGAAATGCGCAAACTCCTTAGTACTGGCAAAACATTAAAATGGAATATTGACATTTCTCACAATTCTTTTCAGGTCATGTTACATGTGCTCAGCATCCCTCACTTTGATTGCAAAGTACAGGTCCTTTTAAAAGAACCATACTGTTTCCATCACAACTTTCTGCTTAACAAGGTTGCAAAGCATAATGTTACACTTTGTTACCCTCCTGACAGATAGAACTGCAAAAAGCCATTCTCTCTGCCTTAAGACGCATCAGTGCGTCAGTCTTTATCCTCAGTTGTTCCTCTTCCATTTACATTACAAAATAAAATTATATTTACAGAAGAGAAATTATTGTTCACATTGCAATTTAATTGCTGTCAAATTAACAAGTAATTTTTTTTAACAAGCTTTGAATCAACATGTCTGTTGTGTCCTCGTGGATATCTTCCAGAATTGATTAAAGTGAGCTAAGGATTAAGCTGGTGATTTATTGACAAGAAGAATGTCACCTTTATCTACAAGCAGGGATGTTTGTCTCAGCTGAAGTGTTCCCAGTGTGCTTCACATCTTTTTTGCCCACTACCTTTCATTTCAACCATTCTGAAACATAAAAGAAAAGGGTATTCTTAAATCTGGGTATTATCTGGGGTAACCACAGGAATGGGAACTGCATCTATCTGCAGGGTCACACATTTTCTTGGGCTGATGAAAACAAACTAAGACCCAACCAACAAAACAGAAAGAAAACAACATAAAGGGAAAAGGGCCTTTTTAATATTTTTTTCTCTTTTCCACAGTGTGTGGCTCAAAAGCCAGAGGTACAAAAAAGAGTTTATTCCACCAGAAACTTGACATAGAAAAAATTGATGCCATCTGGCTTCATTCAGCTAATAATTGTTATATTGGTTTATAAAGCTCTGGTGGACCATTGCTGCTGAAAGAGGCACTTTAATCATATGTGTTCCCACATCACTTAAAATACAGCAGTGGTGATTCATCAAAATGCAAATCAGTCAGGAAGGCTGTAATAACAGCATAAAGGAAAGTGATTTTAAGCTCCTATGAATCACAGCACTGGGTATCTTATGTGTGATATTTTTTTGCAATAATCTGTTTGACTGCACTTTGCACTAGGCTAGCTGATTTCCCATAGGCTGTGTTTCATGGCAATATACAATATAACCTGCACAAAATAGAAAGCAGATATGAAGGACATTTCAAGGAAAGTCAGGAGAACTTGCAAAAATCTGCCAGCTGAGCAAGCTGAATTTTGTTTATAATTAAGAAAATAAAGAGTCCTCAGCAGATGACCATAGCTTATTAATACTTTCAAATTTTTCTATAGTGCTGGGTAAATGAATATCTCTATCTGAACATGAAAAATTGTTTAACTTTTGTTCCATTCAAAAAAGTTCTTGCTACAATCAAAATACTGAAAATATATACAGACAAAATTTAAAATATCCTCCTTACATTCACTTTTCATTCACAGATTTACTAGAAATCCATATTTCATGGCTATTCTAAAGGAACGTTATTTATGCTGCTTTTTATTAAGAACAGGTCTAGACTCATTATTATAGTCAACAATATGTTTGTAATGACCAGATCTGTACAGAAGCTTCTGGTTTCCACAGTGTCACGCTCTAAAAATTGAATTCTAGTTTCAGCTATATAACTGTTGAGATGGTGAAGCAACTTCACAGAACCTTCCTCAAAATAACAGTGGTCCTACACTGCAATGTAGTCTGGCATCAAAATTACACTTTGGTGAGTCTTTTTATTTTTTTTTTTTTTAAATATCTGAAAAGTGAAGTATTGTATCGCTGATTTCTGAAATCCAGAGACCTTTCAGAGGGGTACCAGACAATGCCTAGAAATAATATTAGCTCTGAGGCTTGCAATCAAGAGCTGCTCATGAACTTAACATCCTAGTAGTGATAAAATATGACAGCGGGGAAGAAGGATTCCAAATGGTTTCACACTTCCTGTCTTAACTATTATGCTTTGCAAACAAGACTACAACAGTTTTTTCCTCAGAGGATGTCTAAAGCATTCAGTCAGGAAAAATCAGATGGACAAGCAGACTCTCACTCCAGGGAGCTGTAACAATGAATTACTTCTGAAATCTTTTGACAGATAGAAACATGTAGGCATGTGCTTTGTTTTAGACCACTGAGTCCTCTACATGGTTCATTTCTGTGGTGAAGAGTGTGAAGTGTTTGATCCTTGTTTGTAAATCCGAACTCTGCAGCAATGGCAATAGTCACCACCCACTGACCATCCAAGCTAATTGTCCCTTTTCCACAATGGTATTATCCACAATAATTCAGCCTTCAAAGGATGTACCCAAAACTTTAACAAATGCAGATTGTGTTTGATCTAGTCTACTCCATGCAGAAGTCAGGTTTCTTGTGTTTTGTGTGTTTTGAGTTTTGCGAGGGCCATTTGTTCAGTAAAACTGAACACAACAAAAAGGAAAGGGGGAAAAAAATCAAACAGGAAAGGGAGAAGAAAAGGGAAAGTGGAAGGGAAAGGGAAAAGGCGAAAGGAAAAAAGAAAAAAAAATCTTCTGATTGTTTCATAACTCTCAGAATAAAAAGGTGGAATTCTGCAAAGAATCCATCAACAAGGACCATCAACAATTATGATATTTTTAAAAAATTAAATAAATTAAAAGACTTAATCACTCACTCTCTTGTACTTTCTATAATAAAGATACATTGGTCTTTATGCTCCTGTTTATACCATTGAGCATTCTGGTCTTTCTGGCAATCAGGAGTTTTTCATTTACTTAAACTGTTTGGAATGGAGAGTAAAAACAATTATGCCTCAGGAAACAAAGTTTAAAGTACTTAATTTCAGGCATAGAAGCACAAGGCTATCCCAGCTTGCAAAGGAATAGCAAGTTATATTACAGCGTGCTTATTCAGTTGGACTTCAGGGCACATTTCATCATTTCCCTTCCAGATTTTGCCTAGACTGCAACAAAAATGTGCACAGTATGTCAGGGGTGCTTTATTCCGGCATTGGACTGACAGTCCTGGTTAGAAATCTCTAAGGTGATTTCTACTTCCCATGTCAGGGCCTGGACCACATCTCAAATGTGTAAGACTTATCAAACTGCAGTCAAAAATAAGGAAAAGTGGTTTGAGGTAGGAAGGGAATGGAAGACTGACCACAAGTGTAGGGTCATCCCATTTTCTGGTCAGATACAATGTCCTTAATTTTACTTTTAATTCACATATCTCAATAAAAGTAAAATGCTGGTACATACTACACTTCTCAGCTTTTCTAAGAAATGTGCTTCTATTCTCACCATTTTTAAGACCATTGATAAGGACTAGCAAAATGGTTTAGGATGTGTGGAACAGAAGGGAAATCCCTTGCTTTCTAGCTACCTACTAAAAATATTTCAGTTCTTCCAGAACAATCATGATGTGTGAGGACACACAAACCAAAAGCAAAATACCAGAAGTCTTCACTTGGAGAGTTTAGCAGGTATCAGCATCATTGCTGTTCTTATGTTTGCATGACTTAAAGGCGCATACCTAAATTACAGTTGCAGTGGAAGACATTGGAAAACTGAGAAATCTTTGACTACGAAAGGTGGAACTCTGGCAAAACATGGGATTTATGGCACATAAATCCTTCAGTATTTGACAAAAAATGGCTTCAAATGGCACAAAAATACTTCAGAATTTTTAAGCCTTCCAAAGAATAAGCTGTATTTTCTTTCTTTTTCTGTAGTTACATATGCTTCTGCTTGAAACATTTCCCATGTGTCTCCTGAAAAAAAGACATTACACAGTGATTTAAATTTAGTCGTGCAACTACATCCAAAAAGACTTGCAAATCTTCCCAATTACAAGTACTTTCATCATTTTTTTACCAACACAGTAAAAAAAAACACAAAAGGTTTTTTTTCCATTTATGGATTTCTTAAAAGAAAAAATTTGGTGTCAGACAGACACTTCAGCAAAGACAAGAAATATGTGACAATTAGTGAGCTAATACACTACACTTTTAATTTGCTAATTAAAACTATAGCAATGCAATAATTAAATTAAGGTCTCTACTAAAATTGAATCAATAAACCAATAGATTAAGTAATCAAATTAATAGCAAGTAATCAAATCAAATTAACCGATTGGCACCTCAGTGAATTATTATATATTGGTATTTTCTGTGAAGACTTTAAGGAGAAAATAGCTCCTTAGAGAAAATCAGGTTGGTTTTTTTTCCCTGAGAAAAAGATTGTAACTTCTAGGAATTTTTGCCAAGATATTTTCCTCAAACTCTAGGCTGAGGTAAGAGCTATTAGAACAACAATCAAAAAAACCACTCTTTTATCAGGCAAATAATGACAAACCAGACATATTCTTTTCCATACTTGCATTGTTAAGGGCAATTATCACACTGCTTTCAGCATCTTAAAAATATCCTGGATTTTTTAATGTAAAAGATTTGGAGAATCAATATGAACTCATAATTCATACTAATGTCTGTTGATAAAACATGAGCTGCTTTTACATTTATCTGAATTCTACTCAGAATTAAGCAGTTTTCCCAGCTGCACTCAAATTTCTGCTTAATACTTCACATGATTAAGCACCTTAGTTCTATATTTTGTTAATTCCAAGCAAGTAATCCCAGGAGAACCAGTTCATTCTAAAAACCCAGTTGTTTAGTTTTCTAATGCAGAGACACTGTTTATTTCAGATCACTTCCTCTGCAATAGTTATTTTCTTCAGTCAAATCGTGCGATGAGAAGCCCTGCTGCTCTTGCTGCCTGAAGGTCAAAGGGTTGTGTGGGAGAGAATTTACCATGGAAGAAACAACCCAGCTTTACCTGGGTGACAGCAATTATGCAGAATAACAAAAGGAGAAGTTAAGTTACAAGATGAGAACTCTAATACATTCTCCCCAGGGTCTGCCACTCACTCAGCCATGAGAAAAACAATGCCAGACTTCATTTCAGCAGTTATGTCTCTATATTGCTGAGAGAGCAAAGCCTATATGATACACACAGCATACTTTGTTGCTTTACTTCCCGGGTGTCTGCTCCTCAGGTTGCCTCCTCTTAGGCTGTCATTCCTTGGAAGAATCAATTTTTAATTTAAGTGTCCCCATGAATAGATAGTGAAGTCATAACTTTCTTCAAAAGGCCAAACCTGGGCGCACCTTTAACCTGCAGTGAAAGAGAAATGTGGGAAAACGTATGGGGCAACATTCACAGTATATTAACATCCAGATCAAGACATAGAAATGTTACTGGGGAGAGGATTGTGGAGGGCATGGACCCTTCAACCCTCACAATAGGAGAGGTGCAGTAGGGGGGACAACACATTGTCTTGATTTGGGCAGGCACTTCAGGAGGAAATACTTGGAAGAAATACTCACCCACACACATTCCCCACAGCCATTCCCATTAAGTCCTGAATCTAACTGAAAAGTGAACCACAACTGAAAAATAAATGTACCTCCTGTGTACATAAAAACATCTCCTGTGTTTCTTGTATGAAAGGTATCCAAGGGTGGAATTTATTTATTTTCGTAGGTTGCTGTTTGCATTTTTTATTACACTCAGTCATTTTTGACCATTTAAAAAGTAGGTAATTTTTGCCACTTATCTCAAGTTGCAATTCCCTCCCTGGCCCTGAGTATATTTTAATCACTCCAGAAATGTAAATTAAAATCATATGTAAGAATATCAACAATAATAGGCACTATTTCCAAGCTTGAAAAAGTGAGACTCAGAAAGGTCAAGATGTTGCCCAAAAAATGTACTGGTTCCATGAAATAAGTTTCAGTGGCCCTTGACAGAAACTGAAGCATTCTGATATGTAATCTTGTCTCTAAGCAACAACAAAAGACAAATCATTCTCTGAAGATCCCATTACACAATTACTCAGACTATTACTTTATCCCTTCATCAACAATTATTGACTGAGGCACAAGCTAAAGGCAATGGGCAATCTAAGCAAAAGAACTTTCAGAAATTTATGTGGCAATTAAATACTGCTTTATTTTATAAAGCAATGATTATAATAATTTTTTCTCTCATCAAATTAATATGAACATACAAATATGGGTATTAATTCCCTGTTGCAGCATATACTTAGATGGTAAATCATCTGTAGAATTCTTCCACAAAATATACCTTGGATAAAAATGTTTCTCCGTAGTGAATGATTACGTAATGATGCATAGTAGAAATAAGTTTAATTTTCCTTTATTTTGCATCAATTCTTTCTCTATACACATTGATACATATAGAAATAAACACATTAGTCTTGAATTTCAAGAGGGAAGAACTCTGGAACTCAGAAATTTTATTACTTTTACTGTTTTTTGGTGGGGCTTTTTCATTCTATTTATATTGATTAAATGGACAAAAATAATGCACTGGAAATCCTGTATTTTGGTTCAAATTTTCTTATTTTGGTCATCTTCTTTTAAGAGATATCACTGAAATATGTGTTTGACTTATAAATTTTGAAAATGAGAAGCATGTATATTTCTAAGGGCAATTTGGCCTGTGTTGTTGTAAGGGATAAGTCAAAGTGTCAGAAATGTGTGGCCTTATCTAAGATCTGTTCAAAAGACACTGAAGATTTCAGTGGGCTTCCTTCAAGTTTAGCAAGAAACTTGGGAAAATTCATGTTCCCATTAATTATGCTGTAAAAACTCTTTTCAATAGTATCTTATTTCTTAGTTAAATTTCATCATTCTACTATACTTTGTTCTCTTATTTTAGCAATTTTATGCATATTTTACAAAGATAGGAAATTTTTTTGTTTTATTTTTCTTATTCTTCCCGGTTCCACTACTTATTTTCTTCAAGTAGAATGGCATACTTTATGTGGATACTTCCTTTCTCTACTTTTTTGCTTACTTTTGTTCCTTAGATGGCTAAAAATGGAGAGTGAAAACTTTTCATGTCTTCATTCCCAACTAGAAGCTTTTCCTAATGACATTTGCACCTGTGTCATGAGTCATTAGAGAAATCTTGACCACAACCATCAATAATCTGAAAGGCAATCAGAAAACACCTGAGGAAAAGCTGCATTTTCAGCTTTCATTAGAAACTTATGTTTAGACCATTCACTTAATGCTTCAGAGGGAATGAAAAAAGTTTTCCCAATGTTTTGCAATACACATTGCATTTAAGAAATATATTTATGCATGTTTTGTATGAATAAATATGTTCACATATTTAGAATTATGTTATATATATACAGGTATCATATCCATGGCATATTAAAACATACTAATCACCAAATACCCCGGGAGTTGTACAAGTTCCTGGCAGGTAGTATTGTAATATTATTCATCTCCTGATATCAAATGGCATCCTCAAGTCCAAGCCTGCTAATGGAACAAGCTGTACTCAAGAAAATACAGTCCCTGCTACAATACGGTCTTGGCAACTGTTGCTTTGGAAATAAGCAAATATATCACAACCAAGTTAATTTGGAGTCTCTGGGAGTGGGAGAAGTGAGCTGGGACTCAAACAGTGCCATTAAGATGTTTAAGTTACCTGTGACCAATTTAATCACGTGCCCAGTAGAAACCTGCTTTCTGGAGCCCATATGGTTCTGGTGAACACAACAACACAATTTAGGTACTGGGCTTTTCTTATAGCAGCTGCTCTGCCTTACTAACCTTGCTGCCACTTTACTCTCTGAGCAGTGTGAAACAATGGGTCATTTCTTCATCTGAAGTAAAATGCTGTTCATCACTGATGTAACAAAGACAGCATAAAGCAGTGGAACCCCACAGGTGTTCACCAAAGATCTGGTGTTCACCCTATTTTTAAAGTCATTGTACCACAGAAACAGTCTCCCATTCCAATCTCAATGAAGAATTCTTGTATTTTCTTCAGAGTTATTCTATATGCTCTGCAAAATGCATGAATGTTCAGCTCAGAAGCAGTCCCTCCAGATTTCTCATGTTTGGGAGAAAATCTTTGCCCTTTGGAAAAAAATATTTTTCAGCTGCTGTTTTCTCAAAGGTCTAAGGTTATAGGAAATTTTATATTATTGACTGTAAGGATCCAGCATAGGACACACATTCCTCTGCTGTTCCTAAACATTTAGTAGAGCATGACACATATTTCTCCAGGAACAAATAGGTTCTAAACTGAGCTGCTGTTCTCAGTCATCCTCTGGAAGATGCATAAATGCACATGTATTTTTGGTTCCTATCATTTCCTATTGTTTCTATATTTGGAAGGTCAAAATATATGGTATTATTAAACCTGCAAGTTAAAAAAAACCAAAAAAACAAAAAAACATGTAGGTAAATATTTCAGGGTATTTATAAAAATGAGTTTTTACTTGTTTTAACTTTTAAGAATTTTTTGTATGTGCAAATGAGTGAGAAAGAGGTGACAAGTAAAAAGCCATTACTCAAAAAATGAGGGAGAGAATATTGAGAATATTTTAACTTGCAGTATTTATTTTCCTTCCTTTGTGATTTGTCGTTTTTAAGACAGCATTCTCCACTAGACTTTTGCTTGAAGCTGCTTTTATATAATTATTATGTTTGCAGTAAACCCATGCACAGCAAGCACTTTCAGTGATATATTGAATAGGAGAAAATCATCTTTGCTAGGATATTTGCTTTCCCGGAAACAGCTAAGACTGTGTAAATATTTAACTGTAATTATGCTAAAGCACCATTCTTTTATGCCACAGTCACTCACAAAATACAATCCTATAAAATGCCTTTCTCAAGATTTGTTACATGCTGGCTTTCGGTCTTATGGGAGCAAATCTCTCTCACTGCTATTGATCTGTTCTTTAAATTATTCTCCCATGAGGCTTTCAAGCAAGAGCATCTTTTCCTTGAATCTCTTTGTATTTTTAATTGGCTTATGTTTGTTTAAACAAAATCACACCAGCGCCTTAGGCTGCAGCCATCAACTCATTGCATTCAAAACCAGACACACTGTACTCTAGCAGCCTTCACTTCTGTCCTCTACTGGACTCATCTCTTTGGGGATGAAATCTGTCACAAGGAAAAAAAAAAAAGGCATACAAAATTGCCTTTGGATTGGGTTGCCAGGGACATAGCTGGGATTTGCATAATGCTGTTAGAGTCCTAGAGATGAAAGGAAGGGTAGATTGTGCCATTTGTCTGCAAGTCCTGGCTAGCAGGTGGTGAGTAGACACTGCCCCAGGAGGAGTGCTGGAGAGATGGTGCCTCAGGCAGCCCCAGACCTTCCTTCCCACATTGTCTCTGAGTGTGGGGAGAGGCTTTGTGCACTTCTCTCTGACACCATGGCACCATGCCTTTCACCAGCCCTGGTCCCCCAGGTGAAGTGAGGCTGTCAGTGCTGCAGACTCAGCTTTTCCCTGAACCCTGTTCATCAGTGGATGAGTGAGTGAGTGGTTCCCAAGCACCTCTCACTGAAGGCAGCACAGGAACTGCTATTGTGTGCTGCCCATGTGCCACTGTGCAAAGAGAAAGAAGTTCTTATTTCCACTCTACCCCTCCTTGGCTGAGCAAAGAGGGTTAAGAGCCAGAACACAAAATAGAATAGAGAGTATGGGTGGCTAAAGAAATACCAAAAAGCATTTCTTGTCATTCTAGTTTATGCTTATGTACTTTGATCCCAGATTATTTTTGAATAGTGTGAAGTGAGGCATTTTCAAGGATTTTTAACTTTATCCCATTCTTTTAACTATTTCCAGTCAATTACCAGCTGCTAAAGTACTTTTCTTCTTCTGTGGCATAAATACAAGAGGAAGGAAATAAAGGTTTGCTCATATTCTATTATATTTTAGTTGAAACTGGTATAAAGCCAAGTCTTTATAGGTCACATGGGCATGCTAACTATACAGCCTGACTTGGGCTTTATAGCCCACGCTCCAGTACAGCTTTACACAACACTGTCTTCATGTCACAATCCATGGTAAGAATTAGTCCCTAAAAACCCTTGTTCCTGGGTACCATCCTGTTGTGCAGGTGCTCCTTCTCTCTTCATGACCTTATCCCTTCCATGCAGCAGGGTAGGTATTGTAGATGAGACACCCTCTCCCACATGTCCCCTTATCAAGCCTTATGTGTCTCTTTTTATGCTCATTCAGTTACTTACAAACAGATTGAGATGCTACTAGGGATAGTAATATTTTATAAGACAAATAAAAGCACACCCAGCATACACTTCTAGAAGACACAGACCTCTTGCTCTGTAGACAAGCACTGAAAGGCATCACTGATGACTGATGTTATCTGAATTAACAATATTTGTGGAAACAGCTGGGGTACCAGCCTCTTGGTTAGCTCCATTCAACCCAAGCTTAAGAATACCCAAACTACTCATTCTGATATGAACTAACCACTGAAGTTTTCTGTTGAACTGCTCATCACAAATAGTTAAGTTCATGCAGTGGAATGAGGTATTGAGCCTCTTCTTTGGAGGACAGGACATTGCTGGGCTCTGTGAGTGCTCCATTGTGGCTTCCTTCAATCAGCATCATGTCATAGAATCAGACAATCAGAATAACTATTGGAAGGGACCTTACAGGTCATTTAGTTCCTACCCCCTGCCATGGACAGGGACACCTTCCACTAGACCAGCTGTTATCAGACATTAAATGAGTAGAAATAAAATGAGTAGAAAATGAATAAAAAATAAAACAAACTGCTCACAGCCATAGTATTAGAATGAAACAGCATTCAGTCAAACTAACTGATCCATTTAGAATAGCTGAAAGGAATGTATTTGCTTGTGCAGCCAGTGATGGACTTGTAGAAGCTGCTTCCACTGCACATTGGAGAAGGAGTTCAAACCAAATCAATGACAGAGAAAAACTAAAGCAAACAACAGAAGGTCCTCTACAGTCCTGAACCCACCACTGTGCATTCTGGGGCAGGAAGGGCAGACTGCACTGCAGAGAGCAGCTGGACTCACAGGCTCTCCCAGTGCTGCTCCAGCCTGGTAGGGCAGCTATTCTATATCCTTTGGTTATGTCTGAAAGTAGCAATTAGTATTACTATTTTCCCCACAATCTTGACTAAAATATTCAATAGGTCTTACTGGATTTACACACTACACAAGTGTGAAAGTCCCCATGCAAACCAGGGAATGTGCAGACTAAATATTGAAGCGTTGTCATAACCCAAACCACTCAGAGAAAATTCTAAAGCTTTGGAATTCTTGCTGATCAACCTGGATTTCAGATATGCAGGGATGGCCAAAGTACTTTTCACAAACAACAGAAACCATAAGTGGCGATGTAAATTCACCATCAAAAGTGAGATTAATTGGAATAGGTTGGTAGACATGTAAGTACAAGAAGAAAAATTGAACTGCCTTCATGAGGTGTTTTGCAAGCTGTGAGATTTTAACTGAATCATACAAATAAACAATATACTTGGTGAATTACATTCACAGGTACTTGAGATTTTTTATGAGATATGGTCATATAAACAATAAATAATTTTGTATTTCCTATTTAAAAAATCCAGGACAAACAGAAGATCACTAATACTTTTCAATTAACAATAGAATGCAGCATAAAACAAATTTTATCTCAGAGCCCTAGATGCAAAAACATTCCTCTTCATTATTATTCCGATTTCGGATATTTTGTTATTCTTCTTCATATGCTATCTTCTAAATAAAATCATTCCAAACTTTTCTGCTGAAAATAGGACTGATAAAAACATTGTTAGTTCATGCATTGAAACTTAAAAGTGAAGACTTAAACTTTGCATCTTAAATGAAAGACATGGAATCTGTTTTCTCAATGGTAGAGTCAGTGTCCTCCAAGATGCAAAAATTTCATATCATACTTGAAAGGAGCAGCCAGGATGAGACCATTCCATAGTTAAATTTACAAAGGAAGGGGAAAATATGACTACTTTGTTGTAAAGCCTGAATTAAGGTAAACTTTTGTATCTTACAATGTCAACTTACCCTGTTTCCAGCATTTGCCAGTTTCAAAATTCTCTGTAAGACTGGTTACTAATTAAAGTGTGAATTCTTCACTTAAAGAAAAGTAACCATCCTAGTGACACAAAGATTAAAAAAAAAAATTGGAAAACATCAAGAGAAATATTTTGTGTTGTCACCTTGAAAATACACAGACGGCAGTGAAAATTCCTATACCTCTGAGATATTTTGACTACAATTATTGCTTCAGTAATACTTTTTTCTAATTTATTCATTAACAAAATGGTTTCTAATGCATTTATAAAAAAAATCCACTTCCTAAGGATGAGCTTTACATATACTAATATAAGTGATATAGGCAGAGAAATGTTTTTTATAGAAGCATGAGTTTTGGATGTGCTTTAGTTAAGTTTTAAAAGCAGTGCTGCTTATCAGTTGATAGATATTGAGCTGGATGCAGATGGTAAAAGTGACAAGAGGCTGCCCAGGGTTATGGTTGCCTCCCAGACAAGTGACACAGAGGGCATACCCCAAGAAGCAGCAATAACACAAGAGGGGAAAAAAAAGATGCCCTCTGGTAAATGTGTCAATGACCATTGTCGTGTTCTATGCACTTTAGTCTTCTCTATCCAGTTTTATTTCCTTCTCCAGTTTCTGTTCTTATCTATACTGATGTTTACCCTTGGAATTTTGATCTATCTGATCAATGGGAGCTGATTTAAGAGGTCATAACATTGTGATTAAACTGTGTCTTAGCATTTTTGGCAGTCCTAAAAAGCAAATGCCCAATCTTATGGGTCATACTGGAAGTTCAGTGGGCTATCCAACTCAGCTGAAATGCAGTATAGGCAAAGGAGGTAAAGCTTTGAACCGACTGCCATTACAACTGTGCATACGTTCAACATTATGTTAAACAACTGACTGACTCAGGACCAGGGTATTTTTAATACACTAAGCTCCAGGGAGCTCAGAATCTGTCTAAAACAAAGGCAAAGGATTAAGAATTAAGCTAAGGGATCAGACCAGCAAATTACTCTCACGCCCTTTACTATTACTTCAGTGTCAACCAATGAAGAACATATATTGCAACTTTTACTCAATTTTCTCCTCCACAGCTCTTTGCTTTACGGGATTTTGTGTCCATCTTGCATATGCTGAGTGGATTTCTGAGGAAACATTTGGCTGATAAATGCGCATGCATTTTAGAAAATGATTAAAAGAACAATAACAAACCAATTGCTGGATGAGTTTGCAGCAAAGGTGTCCTGGCCAAGATTTCCACACACATAGCCTCTACTAATCAGTATTTTTTTCACATCTAATATAATTTAATTTCAACATAGATTGCAGATAAAATCAGTCTAATTCCAAATGTATATGTTCTGATTTTGGCTGGACTAATTTTCTTCACGGTGGCTGGTATGGGGCTATGTCTTGAACTGGAGATGAACACAGGGTTGATAATGCAGAAATTTTTTTGCTATTGCTGAGCAGGCCTCACACAGAGCCAAGGCCTCCTCTGCTTTTGCACTGCCCCCGGTGAGGAGGCTGACAGTGCGTGAGAAGCTGGGAGGAGACACAGCCAGGACAGGTGACACAAAGTGACCAGAGATATTCCAGACTAAGTGACATCGTGCTCAGTGTATAAAGTAGGGGAAGAAGGAGGAAGGGTGGGGCGTTTGGAGTGATGGCATTTGTTTTCCTAAGTCACTGGTGTGGGTGATGGAGCCCTGCTTTCCCGGGCATGGCTGAACACGGCCTGTGGGAAGCAGTGAATAAATTCCTACTTTTGCTTTGCTTGTGTGCACTGCTTTTCCATTCCCTGCTAAACTGTCTTTATCTCCACCCAGGAGCTTTCCAGCTTTTACTCTTCTGGTTCTTCCCCCATTCTTGCTGGTGAGAGGCTGTGTGGGTCTTGGCTGCTGGCTAAGTTTAAACCACAATCATAGAGAAAAATCTTTCTCTCCCCAAGACCCAGTTTTTCCATATTTTCTGTTCATAGGTGATATTTTTAAATATACACACACCACATTAATATAAACAAATACTGCCATTTTAACCAGAATTAAATCTGAAAATTAACTGGTACAAAATAAGAATAGAAGGTACATAGAAGCCTCACAGAAAATGTAGATAGAATAAACATAGTGGAAATTTGAAATAGAGCCACTACTGGAGGAAAAGAAATAAAAATATCTTCCATTGAAACTAATGCAGAAAAAACTCCATTTACTGCTTCAAATTGCTGTTCAGTTGTAAATACATTCAACATTTTTTCTCCCAATTAAATATTTTTGTTCACTAGATCAGTGGTTTTATTTTCATTGGTAACAATGGTAGTAGTTGAGTAGACACAACCCACAGTACCAAAGTCTTATGCCTACAAATATCATGGACATTTAGAAAAACACTTCATCAATTCTGTTCTTGTGAAAATTATTACCTTGTGAACAAAAGCATCTGTGGAAACCACAAAATATGAGATAAACCCAATGAGAGTTTAAAAGAAAAATAAATAGAATAAAATCTTTTGCTTGAGTTGAATACTGTCCATTCAAGATGTATAACAATTAAGTCTTTCAACTCAAATGAAATTATAATCAATGGCCATCATCTACTTTATATTTTCCTCAGTCTTGCTTTGAAGTGGTTTCAATTACGTATTCTTAATAAAAGCAAGTTTTAAGCACCTTCTTGTTATGTCTGGTGTAAAAGAAAAGCAGATGGAAACAGAATGTTTAAAGATAACAGAATAGGAATATTTATTTAGAAAATTATTTTTTCTTCATGGTAAATCAAATCTATGAAAAGTGCTAAGGAAGATAAATGTCATCCTTGGGTTAATATTAATTTGTCTTTGTTGATTACAATTTCTAAAGTCTGATCACTGCATTTGGTCACTACAAACAGAAACTCATTAATGGTGATGAAGGATGCTGCTCACTCAAACCTTGCAAGGGGTTTACATCCCTTACAGATAGAGGATGTGGGAAAGATTGTGAGGGGGATGTTGCATAAAGTGACAGAGTGCTGAGGGCAGAAAATTTTACAGTGAACTATAAAGTAGAGAGCAATGATAGGCAATTTGCAGCTTGAGTTTGCTCAGAAAGAAAAGTAAAAATCTTTAGACAAGCTCAGATAAGAGAATTATGTTTAAGTTGAGGAAGTGAGTTTATTCCAGATGTGTTTGACAGCATGAGAACAGAAATGGAAGTAGTGCTTTTGGTAAGGAGCCAGTACTGGGGATTAGTCAGGTGGAGAGCGCTGAGAGGGGAGTGAGGAGCTGAGAGCACAGGGGTGGGAAGAATTGAAAATACAGGCTCTGGCATCAAGCAAAGGGAATGAAAACAAAGAGGGAAGGAAAGGAATTAGAGAAGCAGAGAAATCAAAGGGAGGTTTAAGAGCAAAGCCAGCTTTGGTAGAGATCACAAGGAAAAAATAAAACCAAGAAGGAAGGGAGAATAAGAGCTACTGAGAGAGAGATGCTGGTGGTTGTGGGGAGGGAATAAAGGGACTGGAGATGATTTGGGGCTAGGTTTCAATACATGAAGATGAATCTCTCAGACTTTCCCACGTTAGCCCTGCAAAAGGGTTTTATGATTACTGTTGGCCCTGTATATGTGCAGTTAGTTATGTCAGCCTATCTGATTTTTCCTTAGTTTTTTTCTCAAACTGACCATCTAAGGACTTTATAAGTGTGTCATTTTCTCAGGTACAGCCTTCCTTGTTCCTACTTTTTAGTATATGGTCAGTACATGCAAACTATATTGTTTGCTGCCATCCTGCTCCAACCCAGGTGGCCCCGAGAGGCTTTTAAAGGATCAGCAATCTGTCTGCCATGCAAGAACCTTGGAATCAGAATTATTTCTTAAGGCAGAGGTGGCTGACCTGGGCAATAAAATACATATGCAGTTCACCAAAGAGCAGGTGGTATGTCTTCTGAATAGCTTTTCTAAAAGGTTCTTTAATGTAGGCAATTCATATTCTTACCCCACATTTGTCTTTGCATAGATTGCAGAACTGTATCACCTTGCACGCATGCACATGTGATCTATGGGCTACCAACCAATGTCGAGGGTATTGCACTTCAGGCACATCTAAGCTCAGGACAGCAATTGCTTTTCTAGGGAGAAGTAAACTCTCAGGGCTTTGAGTGAACACTTTTACCAAGCAGAAAAATTACAGCAATATTAAAATGAGATTCTGGTGGCAGAAGAAGGGATAATGCACCCTCACATTAGTATCTGGACACCTAGATGTCTTCATAGAAATATTAAAAATGTGGGAGATTTAATTATGGGCAAAGTGTAAGTCCCAGTGTTCATTGGTTTAGACAGTTGTTGACATCAAAACTAAAATAGCTTGTGAGCCCTCTGGTGGTATTTATTTTTTTGTTTCTCAGATATTAGCAGGAACTCTGCCATAGCAACAACACATAAATATACTTGGACATATATGCAGGGGTGTGTATTGCCATGCATATTTACATAAAAATATATACATATATATATATACACAAATATAAATACACAGGATTAATTAATGTGAGACAAGAGTATCTTGGTGGTTTTTTTTGATCCACTGTCAGAGCAACAGAAAGAAGAAATCACCTGCCATCATGATCTGAGTATTTATGTGTGAGTCTCCTATTTACCTGAGAGATGGAACACAATCATACACTAACAACAGTATTATAAGAAATTTAGTAAGACCTTTGGGTTTCCACATCATGACTTCTATCTGTGCTATTGTGACACCTGTTCAAAGAAAAAGAAGTCGCTACTATGACCCCAAGGAACAAAACGTAAAATTAATTCCCTATAAGGTTCTGGAGGGATTTGACAAATACAAATACTTAAAAATATGACAAATTATAAATACTTTAAAATTACTCTAAATCACAGGACATTTCTGTTTAATATAGTAACAATAACAGCTTTCCGGTTACTTTCCATTTTTCCCTACAACTGCAAAACTGGAATATATCAAAAAATATTTTCCTATGCTGAACAATTTCATAATATCACCTTGCTAAATACATACAGACATTTTAACCTTAAGAATAAGAAACAAAGAAGAACCTAATAAAATGACATGTTGTTCTGAAATTAGTTCTCAGAAAATTTCAATTAAGATATAAATAAAACTCCATGCTTACAACAGTAATTCATTTCTCACTTGTCATTATCATCCCTTTAGCTATCTTGTGGGGTAAAAGTAACATTTTAGGTGTTACTCTTTGACAAGGATAATAACCAAGTTTCATTTTAAGAATATTCTTTATTGTTATAAATGATAGGAGATTCCTGGTTTAAATTCAAACTTGAATGGTAATACTTCAACAATTACTATTGACAGTAGAGAGAGAAACTCAGTCATAAGGGAATTTTCATAATACCTCTCTTTTGGATGTATTTAAGTATCATTTGTCTTTAGGAGGAGCTCTAAATGGTATAAGTTTTCAAATTCTTTCATATTTTCACCTCATTAAAAAACCCTCAACATATTAATCAAAAAAACAGGTGACCAAAGAGGATAACTAAGTTGTTACATACACATAGGGTTTGGAGGGATTTTCACTGCCATAGTCTTTCATTTTTGGCTTTCATTTGTAGGATCTTGCGTAAAGCATTATTCTTAAAAATTGACAAATTTCCTTGACTCTAATCATCCATTTCCTATTGTCCAGTGCAGGTGTTCCATTTTCTGGCACAAGGAGGGTTTGAAATGTCAGTGCTGTGCATTTCATTTAATGCTCCACTATGTTTTGAGTCAGCTGGGAGTCAGGAGTGGTGAGTAGTTACACCTCCCCAAAGAGCTCTAGGAAAAAGCAACATCTCATGAGGATGCCCCTGAACTTCTGGACTGCATTGCACTGTGGTGCAGCTGTGCTTTTTCTTTTCCTTTGGACGGGAAGAAAATAAATATATTCCTGGAACTGCAGTGCCTTTGGAGCTCCCGTTCTGTTCCAAGAGGGAATATTTGGTATCAGACCATCACTAGAGGCAGCACGCTTTCCCACCCATGCTCTACACTGTTTAAGGTCTGCCATTGCTACCTCTACAATGGGTAGTTATTGCCAAACTAATCCAAAAAGTTTTATTATTTGAACATGTAATGCTGAAACATTTCTGGATGCCCTTTTCAATGTCTTATGGGTGATTTTGGGAAATCATTAGTCACTAGTCTAAAGACTTTGGTGAATTTGGTTTTCATTTAGTCTTTACTCTCTGTGCATTCATCAATGGATCTGCAAAACAAATTAATATTCCTGGATTATATCCCAAAAAGAATTCCCAAAAGTTTAGATCCCTGTTCTTTTAGAGCACCAAGTTTATTTTTCAGTGTTGTGGTTTAATTCCAGCCAGTCACTAAGCTCTAAGCAGCCACTCATTAACTCCCCCACCAGTGAGATCAGGGAGACAAAGGGAAGGGTAAAAGATGGAAAACTCATGGGCTGGGATAAAGACAGTTCAAAGGCAAAGCAAAAGCATGCACAGAAGAAAAGCAAAACAATTAGTAGACAATAATTCACTGCACCCACGGGCAGGCAGGTGTTCAGCCATGCCCAGCTGAACAGGGCTCCATCACATATAACACTACTTGGGAAGACCAATGCCATCATCCCAAACGTCCTCCTCTTCCTCATTCTTCCCCCCACTGTATATCCTGAGCAGGATGTCACATGGCCTGGAATAGTCCTTGGGTCAGTTTGGGTCACCTGACTGTGACTTATGTTCTGACTGTGTCTTTTCCCAATCTCACATGTACCCTCAGTCACCTCATCAGTGTGGCAGCACAAAAAGCAAGAAAGGCCTTGGCTCTGTGCAAGCCCTGCTCAGCAACACCAGAAAGATTTCTATATTATTGACCCTGTGGTCGCCATAAATCCAAGACATAGCCACACGCCAGCCACTGTGATGAAAATTAACTCTACCACAGCCAAAACTAGCAGAGTTAGTCAAGTATTAAGTAGAAAAGTAAGGCATGGCTGCAGTCAAGAGAGTTTGCACAGGACACGAAAATGTTGAGCAATGAAGTTAGATTCTTAGAACAGTAGTGACAGCCCTGTCCTTTGAATTTGAGCTCGTCTCCACCACGCTTAGCGCAAGGCTATTTCTTTTTTTTTCACACAAAATAGCACACCTATCTTTCCACATCTATCTCATACCACATACATGTTTAAGTATTAAAAATACGTTAAAAGTTAAGAACCATATTGAAAAAACTGAGCAAATTTCATTGAAATACTGTCTACATGACCAGTGTACTCTATGTGACTTCCTTACAAATTATTTAGAGTTATTTTGGAATATCATTTGTGAAATAAATGGACATGGGCTTAATTTAATAAAGCAGTCATTTGTCTCCCACAACTCCAAATTGGAAATCAAAATACAATAAAATAGAGAATGATTATTAAATCCAGATGGATCTTCAGCTGAAAGCAAGACCTATGGTAATGGCAGCCTTTAAGTGACACTGTCAACTTAAAACAATTGAAAATATTTTATATATTTTTGTTGCAAGTAATGATTAATTAAATTTTAAAATACAGAACAAAGGAGTTTTCTTAATTTTCCTATTGCTTGGTGGTTTTTACATTTCTGTCAGTCATTTTTTTGTTTCTTCTCTGTTGCAACTTACCATAACTGTGTTTTATTTCCCTAATTTCAAATTCTACCTTCTGAGATACAATAGGACCTACATAAACTTACATAAATATATAAAGACTCACATTTTAATATATGTACAGAAGTGTCTAGCGGGATTTAGGCCCATAGTTGTTTTGTTAAAAAAAAAAAAAGCCCAGTAGAAGTTCACAGTTCAAATTTTACCAAATAACTTTATTTGTCCCTCTGTACTCACAGAGTTGAAGAAGTATTCTCTACAACAACTTTTAAAGATAGATTGCAGGTTTTAATTCCAGCCTGGAAATGCAAGATACTTTAATCCATTGGTAAGTTCTACCAAAAGTGCTCTCTAATAACTTTTTAAAGACACAGTATTGTTAGGCTTATAAATTGAGATATTAATAGTGAGCTGTGTGCTGCTGGAAGTGTCAGAAGACTATCCAAGAACTTGCTATGATATGACACCCCATTTGTATCCATAACGCACTGTGACAGAAAGAAAACCAGGGATAGGGGCATGGCTTCAGATGGCACAATATAGCAGCTTTTGAACCCATGTAATGGCTCATTTTTGTGCATTACTTTTGCAATGGAAACATTTGTATTGGGAATGGGGCCCTATAATATCATCAAAACTGTCAAAAGCAAGTCCTCCATAGCAAAGGATTTAGCCCACTGAAGATCAAGTCACCTCTGCACACAAAGAAACCATCAAGATCTCTCCTTTGATATTTCATCTTGGAACTTCCTAGGTTTCTCCTGAGCTGCAGTACTAGGTTGTCTTGTCACTTCAGGAGCTTTAGAGGTGCACAGGATTATCACAAACAGATGGCAGCCAGTGAGACACATCACATCAGACCTTCCTTCTCATTTCTTGGAATAGGAGTCCAATAAAGAAGTCACAACTCGACACTTCCTAGGAAATGATACACATTATCCTCAAATAAAATTTCAGAAGCCAAAAAAGAAAGGCATGTAAGGATCACGGAGATTGAACTTTCCCCCTGCTGCATCACTCAACAAAATTCCTTCTTTCTTTGTATACATATTTACATTGTTAGAAGCAGAGGACCATATTAGTTACTCAGAACATCCATTTCAGTTCCTACCTTGTCTAGCTGAGGAAGTGTTTGAGCCACATGTGGTTGACCACATCCTTTCTCTTATGCTAACGGATGGTGAAGGAGCACATCTGGATTCAAAATTTCATTTTCACCCTCAACATTTTTGTATTAGCACACTGTCATACTTAATATAAATTGGAAAACACTTAGTCCCATAGCACTTGATTTTCTGGAAGAAGACAAAGCATGACATTGTGGAGTCCATAAACAGCAGGGGGTATAATTCATAGTAAAGCTATATAATATGTTCCATATACATTGCAGCTGTTGATAGATTTTATTACATTTCAGTTAAGGGCCTTATTACATTTGCAGGCAAGATTTATTATATTTGGTTGTATTACTTCTAAGGTTCAGGATATTTTCACATTTGTAGCTGGCTTATTTCATCTATGATCACCGAGTTTACATCAGAACCTTGTTATAACTGTAGGTTATGAATAATGTCACCTGTTGTTATGACGCTTGCAGTCAGTTTTCATTACAACTGTTCCTAATACTTCACAATATTTTGCAGGTGCTGGATATTAAATTGCAGTTTTTAAAAACATATTTTGAAGTCAATGGAACATAATGGAGAAATGGCTGAAGTAAAGGCTCCTACAAGACAGAAATGACTCAGTTTTTCTACATTTTATAATTTCATCTATGCTAAGATGAAAACATGCTTGCTTCAAAAGGAGGAAACATCACCTCAATTTCATGAAACATCTTCAGTGATTTTCCATGATAGCAAATGTATAGTTTCAAGAAACACTAAATCAAACTAATGAAATCACTGAATTTCAATTGCAGAAAAGATAACCATCTGTTGTTAACTGTTTTTAGAAACCACATTGAACTGCATGAGACATTCCATTGTATATTCACATATTAAAAGTTGTTTCCATCTTGTCTGAGTAGATAACATGAAACAGCTCTAATCCTTTGCAAATTTCTCCTTTCATTTTCCATGCTGAATCAGGTGTGTCCTTGGTATAGGAGTTATTTTCTGCCTGATGACTGGGGCAGAATACCAGGGTGTGTACTTAAATGCAGTTTTCAATGAAATCTATGAGAACTCCTCTTGCATGAATTTAAGTCCTGTCCTGTGGGGTACAGAAAAGCAGAAGAGGCATTGTGCACACCAAATTAGCAAAACTCTACATATCCTTGAGACTGTGCAATTATGATGGTCTTTTTGTATTAGTCCCACATATAGCCCTTGGCACAAAGTGCTTGAGAACAGAACCTGCATATATCTTCATGGGTTTTAATAATCTGATTAGACTTCAATTGAGATGAAAGAAATTGAAATGTCTTTTTTTTAAATAGAGCTTTATAATTGTCTTATTCCTTTAGTTATCTAAACATGGTAAAAACCATAGCCCTGACTATAATCTAGGGACACTTTGCAGAAGAGCTTCTCTTGAAAGCTTATCAAAGAAACAGGATGTCAATGCTCATACAGACAAAAGAAATTAAAAGAAGAAAGTGAAAATCAAAGGCAAAGAGAGGTGCTGATAAGGAAAGATGTTTTGTAATTCTGAAATTATGCTGATACAAATCCAGTAGGACACTGAGTAGCAAGGAAAGAGAGGAAGGAAAATATAGAGAAGTATTTTATTGATTTATCAGGTGGCTGTTTACTTCTTGTGCTAAGGAAAATGTAATTGTCATGCTATTTTTGAAATATGTTAATATCTGATCTAGCAGTTACCTATGGAGGCATTTACTAGAACTTAAAATGTCCCTGTCCTGGCTTTAAAGTGAAAGGCTGTGCCAAGACATATTCAAGAACTTCAGGAAAAAGAAACTGCATTGATCTGGGGAAGCATAAAATCATTTGGGTCTGATGCGATATGACATGCACAAAAGACCCCATCATGCATCTCTTCAGAACTGAAAGTTGAGCAAATGTCATGAAATACATTTACATTATCAGTGTATTACTTTTAACATAAAAAGCATTACTGTTGC
Organism: Emberiza elegans; assembly: GCA_024865655.1. Classification (NCBI taxonomy): domain Eukaryota; kingdom Metazoa; phylum Chordata; class Aves; order Passeriformes; family Fringillidae; genus Emberiza; species Emberiza elegans. The sequence continues at coordinate 8,305,229 of JALJVW010000072.1, forward strand.
AATCTGTCCCCCCCCCAACCCCAAGGTGAAGCAATTAAAGTCAGCTCCTATGAAATGAATACGATTCCTATTCTTAGTGTTCATCAGCATTTTTCTCCTTTTTTTTGTTTTCCTTTCATGAAACTTTAATAAACCTGATTCTGAGAACAAGTTGCAATGCTTATACTTAGGGAAACAGGCTTCACTGAGAACCACTGAGTAGAAGCCCTTCAGCGTGTTACAACCAAAGCAACTTTGCAGGCCCAGGCCCTTTGCAGATTAATTTCTTTTACCTAATTAGTAATGCTTCTTTAAAGAATCTTCTTTTTTTCTCCTTTTGCATTCATGGTTTAGTTTGGAACAGGCTTATGTTTTCCAGTTACATGTTCTCCAACAAGCAGAACAATAAAATTTACATCTGAAAAGTTCACAAAGCACTGTGTTGTAGAGTGAATTAATCAGTGACCTTTCACTACCAGAAGTGTGCATGTCCTGATAATGCTGAAAGCCCTTCTGGAGGCAGAAGGGGGGAAATAAAGAGCATTGCAAATTAAAGGAGATTGGGACAGGGAGTCTCATTTTCTGTCTTCTGAGTTCAGAGATGACTATATCTCACCTTAAAGACCAGTCTTAGCAGGCAATTTTTCACCATGCCCAACATATTTAAATGACATAATTGACAACATTTGCTGAAAGGACTGAAGAAACTGGGATGATAAAAGACTTTCTTGCATGACTAGAGTTTGGACATTCTAGGTCAAGGCTCAGGTGACACGACAGAGAGTCTGGCACCCAAACTGTGAATAAATGTAACATATTTCAGCTGGGGTGTCTGGTCTTTGAAAAGAGTTTCTACTCTCTGTCATTTTGCCAGTATTCTGTATATGGTAGCATATATCTGAGTTGAAGGTACAGCTGCATATTTCCAAGCAATTAAGAAAATAATTGGTGCAAATTATAATAAATAAATAGAAAATTATAATGCATAATCTACATAGACTGGATCAATGCTGGTAGGCCAAGTGGTTGCAATAAATTTTACTAAGTGTTGTAGCAAAAGTAGGACTTCATGCCTCAGCTCTAGTGCTATTAACATTCTACATCTGTTCCTTGAAAGTTATAAATGGATGTATTTATTGTATCTCAGTGCTTAAATTTCTCAGATACACTGAAGCTTATGGATTTTAATTCACATGTTATAACTGAAGGGGAAGGAAATGAAGAATATTTCCCCTTTTCAGCTATTCAGCCTCATCTTTGCAATTGAATTTGCTCAGAAACAGAAAGTAATAAAATACTCAAGGAACTTACTAAGTCAATTTGTCAGCTGTAGTGAGACATTTACTTTGCAAGTGATTGCAGTAAACTCAAAAATCACATCTCACCAAATTCAGGAGTGCCAGGCAAAATGTACCTACATATACTTTCTATGCTCATCTTCGTAAAATGCCTAAGAAAAATTAAAATAGATTTCCCTCTCTCTGTAGGGTCAGTATATAATGGCATTAACACTACCAATTGAGATTACCTTCCAAGATATATGTACAAGCCATTTACACCACATTTCCTATTAATGCCATAAAACACAGAATCATAGAACACCAAGTTGGAAGGGGTCTCAAGAGTCATTCAGTACAATCTTTCTAGGCAAAAGCATGGTCCAGACAAGATGGCCCTACCAGGCCTGTCCTACTGAATATTAAAAGTGTACAACACTGGAGAATCCACCACTTCCCTGGGAAGATTATTCCAATAGATGATTGTTTTCATTGAGAATTTTTTCTTTTTCTGTCCAGTCAGAACCTCCCTAGGAGTAACTTGTACCCATTACCCCTTGCTGTTCCAGGTGATTTCTTGTAAAAAGGGGATTCTCCCTCTTTCTGGTAGCCACCCTATAAGTGGTGGAACATGATGATAAGGTCTCCCCTATGCCTTCCTTTCTCAACACTGAAGAAACAGCTCTCAGCCTGCTCACATATTTTTTGCATAGCAGTTTTTGTAAAGTAAAACTTAACACAGTGTTCCAGACAAGGACTGAGCATAGTAGGGCAGCAGCTGCTTTGTCTCTGCTGGTCATGCACTGGTTGATGCCACCCAACATCCCACTGGCATGCTTTGCTGCAGCAGCACACTGTTCACTCACACTGAGCTCCTTCTCCTGTATCAAAGAGGTACAAATCTGTCTTGTTCTTTAACAGTAATAGTCTCACTACAATTTTGTTGTTCAAGAATTTGATTTCAGAAGCCAGATTCCTTTCAGAAGTAAATGGAGCACCAGTGGTCAAATCAAATCCTAAATTAATAACTTATTTGTATTTCCCATATTTGATTTATTCCTATATTTCTAATCTACAAGCCCATTCAGTTCTTCTCAAATTATTTTCTGTATTAACTCCCAACTACTTGGTTTTTCCCTTTTCTGTCAAGGTGATTAAAGGTCAACCTAAGATTGTTCATCCTAAGATTCATCCTAATAATCCTAGATCATCCTAAAATTGTTTCTACTTGCTTTACACTTCTGCACTATGCATTTGACCGAATTTCATGTGTATGGTCACAACAAATGCTTCATGGAGGTCAGACAACCCAGTTCTATTGTATTTTCTCTGTTCAGTTCACTATTATCCAAAACAAAAAGATTTTTTTTTCTTTAGGCACAACTTGTGCTTTCTATTTCATAATTAGTTACTTTTTGATTTTTTTCTTCTCTTTTATCCATGTGTCCATAAAACTCTCTGAATGGCAGTTTTATATGCTTATGCAAGGTCTACCTCAGTTTTAATTCTTTCAACTTTATCTCCAAACACCTAGAATAAATACTTTTTTGCTCATCAATACATTCTTTTTCCATTCATTATAGTGCCAATATGCTTTATGAGAGTATTAAGTGTTTCAAGCAGATCTGCATCTCATATTCCTCTATTTCTTTCTTTGGAGTCAATATTTGAAGTAGTTTATGCACTTCTACATTGAGAAAATGACACATTTTTCAGTCAGCTTTTGCCCCAAGCTTTTCAAATGAATTCATTTCAGGAACTATCTTATAATGCCAAATATATTTTTATGATATTGTGAAGGAGCGTTAGAGGAATTACTTTTAGGTTTCATTTAATTTCAGCTGAATTGGCCTAAGATTGTTCTGTCCAAGACCAAGAGAGATTTCTATGAAGATATTTATAATTTTCCTCAGCATTTACATAACCCAACAAAGTTTGCTGATTTGACAGTTATTTCATAACTTTACAGCAGTCACACCTCAGAATAAGTAGGATCAAGCATTATTCCTACCAATTTTCCAATCCATATTCAGTAACTTTTGAAATATGCCAAATAATACTGGGTGAGAAATACTGCTGTCTTGGCCATCAACAGAAGCTCCACACAGCTGCTTGCTTACTACCTGCACACCACAGTGGGATGGGAAGAACCAGGAAAAAAGGTAAAAACCATGGGCTGACATAATAAGAGTTGACTGATTGATTAAAAAATTAAATAATAATGAAAATGGAAGAGAACAGAGGAAGAAATAAAACCCAAGAGAAACAATTGATGCAGAATGCACGTATTCACCAGCCACTGAAAAATGCCCGTGCAGCAACTGGCCCATCCTGGTCAACTCACCCCATTTTATATACTGGGCGTGATATTCTGTGGTGTGGGATATTCTTTTGGTCAGTTTGGGTCAGCTCTCCTGGCCATGATCCCTCACAGCTCCTTGTGCACATGCTTTCTGGCATAGCATGAGACACCCAAAGTCCTTGATTTGAGGTAAGTGCTGCTCAGTAACAACCAGCATTATTCTCATACTGAATCCAAACTATGGTCCTATACCAATGAAGAAAATAAAGTCTATTCCAGCTGAAACCAGAGCAGTATCCATCCCTTATTCCATACAATTTAATCATGCCAGGCCCCACACTGACCACCATACCATCACTTCTCCTGTCCTTTCAGACATACACACAGACATTCCCTCATCCTATGGACCACTCTTATAAAAGTCTGCTGAGTTCATTAATTCCATGACTTTGGGGTCCATCTTTCATCATTCTTTCAGGGCAGGAAAGACAATGTGTGGTGCTGGATTGCTGCATATTGAAGAGACCTCTGAGCCAATCACTACTGTGCTTGTTCAGTTTCATTAAAGTTCATTCTTCGATCAACAGTAAGGCAGTGTCAAATCTCCAAATTTGAAAAGGCAAAGAGGAGCGATGAGGCAGCAAGTGTCATGATGGGCATATTGCCAGCAATTATCATCATAAAGCAAAGTCCTTTTTCATTGTAAAATCCAATCAGTCCAACTAGTTCTCCTTCTTCTAGCCTGAACTCAACATTTTTGACCTGATGGCTCATTAGATCTAGAGAAAAAATAATTTAACTAACCATTATCAGGTATATCTATTCTTAATAATTCCTGCAAAGTTATTGCACTCAGCTCCATGGATGTCTGACCTGCTCAGGGAAAGGGTTAGTCATTCTGAAGAGATTTTCATTCTCTAAGTGGATCAGGGTTCTGATGATACTCAAGGGAAAGTGGAGGCCAAGTTACCCTTTTCATGTCTCTTTAACTTTCCTTTGAAACCAATGCCCATAAAAGGCACAAAAAAGCTTCCATTTCCATTTTCTATTTTTGTCTTGGTCTTCCTAAAGAATCATCTTCAAATTCTCCATCAAGGACATTTACAAAGAGTTTAAACTCATCACATCTCTCGCACAGTATGATTATTAATCTGGGGGTTCGTGCACCAAGTTCTAATTGCCAGAAAAAAATACAAGAAGTTTAAAAATATTTTATCCATTCTGTGACTAAAATAGACACTTCAGAGTTCTACAAACAATATAATGGAAAACCTCAGGATAGCACACTAGCCTCAATGAGAACTGATTTATTTTCCAATCCTAAAATGTATACCTCCTAAATTAATATTTGTTAAATGGGTAGAGAACCTACAGTTGGAACCCTCATGTGCCAGTTTTAGGATCAGCAACGAATATTAGATTTTTATAGAGATCTTTTCTGTTTAAAAATACCTGAAGTCTCTCTACTTCAAGGAAGAAGTAATTTACTTCAGTTTTCTCCAGTGACAGATTTTTTAATTCATAGGCTCAGCAGTAGTTTTTAACATTCAAATTGAGACACATTTTCTCCAGTGATCAGAATTCATCTCCTGTTCAATTTTCAACTACTGGAAGATATCTAGGAAGAAAGCAGAAGACTTATTTTTAAGACAGCTTTAGGCTCCTTCTTTACCTAACAGGTGAAAACATGCTTTTATATATTTTTATATGTCAGCATTATGAACTCCACTCAGCTTACCTGGTCTATCTACCTCAAACAAAATAATATTAATATACTAATATAGTTATATATTAACTTAATTCACCATCAGCTCTTGGGCATGAATCCCCTCATAACCTTAGGGTTAAAAAAGCAATAGTAATTTGCAGGATGCAGTTAAAATATTTCTTTGCTAATTGAAAAAAATATGAAAAGTTGCATGATTTAATTTATTTATCTGATTTAGCTTAAAAATAAAAAAATATATATTTTAGAAAAATGTTTGACAAAAGTAATCAGTGCACAGTCAGAGTGAAGCATAGTCCAAACGAAGCAAGATGTTTGAGAAGTTTTGCCTTTGTCACATCAAAGAATTACGGTCAACACTTGTAAGATAAAGTTGGAGTTTGACAAAGAAACAATATTTTTCTTTGAATAGTTTTCAGCAATTCTACTACTGCTCCAATCCAAGACAAAGCTAGGGCAAGGCAGTTGTACCTCCTCTGAAAAGAAGCTAAATTTGTACCTTTTTCAGGACTGAACCCAATAAATCAATCCAGACTTCTGTGAACGGGAATTATAACTGGATTTGGTTTTGCCATAAAACTGTTATAATCAGTCAGACCAATATTGCTGCAAACAAATTCATTTGTGGAACCAGTTTCTTAATTCACTACAACTACTTTGATTTACTTGGACAGTGTAGCCCATACCATTTATAACCAATTTACTTTTCAATAAATCCTTTAAAACAAAATAAATTTCATGAGTTTCCCCAGGTAGGTATATTCTGTACAAGCAGTCACACTTCAGTAGCATAAATGTAATTCCTTGGGAAGAAATCCAGGCCACTATGCTTCATGTATCTCAAACCCATGGTCGTGTAACTCTGTCAAACCTGGGAGACTTTGTTGGTTGAACATTGCTTCTCAGAGCTATGTATTTCTGAAGTATAGTCTTACAGCACAATAAGAATTGAATGTTCTACAGGAAAAGAAAAAGAAGTGGAGATAAACAGATCAGACATGGGACATTTTTCTATCACATGTGGAAGAATCAGAAATAGAAAAAAGTAGTTACAAATATTCACTGATTCAACCTGTGAATCCAGAGCTCAGTCATTCTGATTTCTACCTATTTCCAGCAGCATCAGTTTCACTCACATCTGTGCATAAATGGCCAACATTTGAGACAAGGGGACTCCTCTTTATCAATGATATTATCTAACCTGGCCATTGGACGCTATACACCATGCCTTGGTGGGAAAAGTATTTATGACATTTCAGTCATCACCTTCTGACCAGGAGCTGTAGCAGATGACACAGAAGTTGTTTCCCTACAGAACAAGACAGTGGTTTGGTGCTTGCCAGCATTGCCAGCAGTTGTCTGGATGAGGCACAGACACTGGGCTTTCGTTAGCCCCAGAGGCACAGCTGTCGCTGACCAGCTTTTAGTGCTCAGTGAGAACACGAGCTACAGAGCACAACTTCTGAGATGATGATCAGATTTGTTTCTGATGATGTCTGAAACTAGACACTCTCAAAAATGTCACAGAATAGACATCAGATCTTGTGGTTGAGCTCTCAAGTCAGTAAACACCTTCTCCCCACAGTATTGCAGTAGAAATTTTCTTCCCTGAAATTACTCACTGATGTTGTGCCACCCTCCAAAAAGCCACATGTCACCAGCCTGGATACCAAACACAAGACTTTGCCTCTCTCAGACCCACCACACATGTTGTGGCATGGGACCTGTTCCTGGGGAGCTATCCTGAGCTCATTTACTTCACATTCCTCTCCTGCAGGAGACAAAGGTTGTCACTATGGATGTTTAATGCTCTCAATGGTCATACAGAGGAGTTGTGGTAGAAGGAGAATAGGAAGGTATAATTATAAGATAAGAAATAATAGGATTTAACTAATGAGAAAATAAAAAGAACAGAACCTTTTATATGAAATATAAAGCTGGAATTTGGCAGCAAGGTATAACAAAGAGAGTTTGAAATGCAAGTTTTTTTAAAAGGGTTATAAGAAAAGGAAGTGTCAAAGAAATGGAAGAGGAAATTAGAAATATAACCAGAAATGTCAAGCACAATAAATTAATGAATCCTATGTTTTACAAACATCTAGAAAAATATTGAGTTGTGTTCAAAATTCAAATTCCAAAGAACCAAACATTGACATCATATTGCAAAGGTTCCATATTGTTGCTTCCTTATTGAAAGGGTGTCAAGCCTCCCAGATGTTTCTCATAGGCAGCTCCTCTAGGCACTGACTCTTCCTTCTTTTCACAGCAGCCAACTAACTCCAGTTCCCATCAACCACCCAATCAACTCTTTTATAACACTCTTCTGATTGGCTCAGCTGCAGCCTGTTAACATCAGGCCTGCTCCTAATCCGTAATAATTAACCCAGCTGCAACTCTTTAGGGGGTAAGATTACTTTCTATACTACCTTTGTTTTCTTATATTCTATCCCCCTACAACCAAATATTTTGGCAACAGTGAGAGATTTCTTAGAATGAGAATCTGTCCAGATTCAAAACAAAAAAATTGAACTGAAAAGAGTATTTAGCAAGATACAAAGAAAGCAGCATAAATCTATTTTCTACACCAATTGTTAAAGTATATATAGGAAATTTGAGTATAAGATAAAAGTATTCAGAATAGTTGTTTTAATGTATCTAAAGTTCATTAAAATTTTCCCTCAAACAAAATTACAATTCTGAATGGTTTAGAAATGTAATAGTTTTTAAAAACAGAAATTTTTAAGATGACTTTTAGGGGAAAATTCTCTTCCCTCAATAAAATGCATGAGAATTTTCAAGCATTAGCTTAAAATATATAGCCCTAGTGACTTACCAGGTGCTTTACCTTCAATAGATAGGAATAAAGTAACTTTGGACTTTAAGTTCCATTTAAAAAATTCTTACATCTGAAAATCTCATTTGCCAATGCTTTTAAGTGTTGAGGAACATGAATAACTGTCTGATAAGATTGTCAAAAGCCTTTGTTTGGGCTAGACAAGTAAAACTTATTGATTTGAAGATATTTTTCCCTTTGAAAAATCTCAAAAGATTTATATTCTCATCATAACTGCCTATAAAACCTATTAAAAACTATTTTCAACTGTACTTTCAAATTTTTATTTACCTGCTTTGAAAAATCCAGTTGCAGAGTAAATTCTAGGCACTCACTTAATGGTGAGGAAAATAAAATATCTATTTACAATAAAAATGTTACAATTCTAATTCTGAGCTTGATTTTTCCAAGTTTTTCATCATAAGAAAGTTTATTTCAAGAAAGAAAACTGAAAATGTTTACTTAATCAAATAAGCCCTTTTTTAAGTTTTGAAGAATGGATTTTTATGTTATAATATATATATTTGTGTAAATAATAATAATAATAAATTTTTAAATTATGCTTTCTTTTTTTTTTTTTTTTTTTTTCCAGTGTTCATTTTGGTAAAACTGCCATATCACAGCTGTAAAAGGGCAAGCCTGGGGTCCTAGAGGCAAGCTCTCTGCAGGCAGAGCAGGTACTTTCTCTTTCAGAAGGCAGGTAAGACTTCAGACTCCTAAAGAATATCAAACCTCATTTTGTCATACAGCAATCACTGTGCCCACTTATGTAAATGAAAATGTTTCACACAGGCTCAGAGGGCCATGGGAAAGACTGTCACGTACAAAAGCAGTGTCATGGCTAACCTCTAAGGTCGCCCTGTTCTAGTATCCAAGTGTCAGATATCAGTGTCCTGATAAGTAGATCTAAAGCATTACTTTATTATTATATGAAAAAATTACAGTCTTATCTGAATAACTTTTACATTAGTTGTATTTTCCTCTTTTTTTCTGAGGCATTCTTCCTTCAAATCAACCAAGAATATTACGAAAAAAAAATTTTTTTACTGTTGCATGAACTAGTAAAATCAGTCTCTCCTTTTATGCAGGATGCAAGGTGGAAATTAATTGTATATATCCTGATGTAATGGAATGCACTGGAACAGTATTGTACATTTATTGAATTTAATCTAGGATTAAATTACTATTATGTAAAATTAGAAAATCCTGTTATAAATTATAGATATTGTTTTCCCTTCTAGTCCTCCTATTCCTTGCACCAGGTGAAACCTCAAATGCATCCTTGAAAATGTAGGATAGCACATGCTATGTGGTGAAGGTTCAAAGTGATATTCTGAAAATTGCTTCTCTGGCTTCTGGCATCATTAGAAGAACTTGCCAACCTAATTCACAATAATTTGTGCTACAACATTATATTCCTTTATAGTAAAGGCTAAATGTGTGGAATTGCATCTTACTAGATTTACTACAATTATTCCTGCACATTGTATGTTGTGTATGTTATGACATACATTTCTCCTGTAATTAGGGTAGGATAAAGGACACTACTTGAGGGCATTATTGTGATTTACCTGGGCTATAGAGGTATTTACCACCTAAATTAAACCTCCTAAAGGCAACAACTACGTAGAGAAACATTTTCAGCAAAAAAGAAAAGAAGCAAAATAAAATTTCCTATACACCAAAAGGTGCAGAAACATAAACTGTACAGTATAAGAGTTTGATTATACACACATTGCAATATTCTGTGCTATTTGTGCTGATATAAGTGAATTTTGCCCATGTTCAAGAGAGGTTATGTCTCTAACTAGTAAAATTGAGACAAAAGGCTAATACAGAGTGATTTTAACTAGATAGCTCATCAATTTATCCTGACTGAAGTTTTTATGGTACCAGAACATACACCCAAGTATCATGAATGCATTGACAACCAAAGGGACAGTGACACAATTTTTATCTATTTTTGTCCAGACAAAAGCAAAACTTCTGCTTTATTCTGCTGGCTATTGCTTCCTCTAGATCTATACTCTGTCATAATCCAAGCTTGGGTCAGGGGACTTGAATAAATGCAGAGTAAAACCCAAAGCAGTTTCTAGAGGACACTCTAATCAAAGGAAAAGAAAATCTTTGTTTTTCTACTTCTTATTAGATTGAAACCAGATTATTACTTGATGGAAAAGTGATGAAGTATTTAAGGGGACTCTCTGTGGATCCACAGGATGATGAGAATGTGTCTGGTTCCACCTACCTGCCAAGGCTAACAGAGACTTTCCACCCAGATCTAAGTGGGCACCAAGGCCCTATAGGTCATCATGAATAGTCACAAATTATAGTAGTCACATTAGTTGTGTGATGTTTCTTCTGGGAAAAGGATTCTCTAGCCATCTTTTCTTAATTAGCCAAACAGCTTCAAGTAGATCTCTCTTTGCCTTATTTCCCTGCAGTAGAGGCAGCGACTTTCTTCATATAGAGGTTTTTACCTGAAACACTGTAGTGTCTTTTTCCTGTACTCTCAAATTTTTACCCAGTTTCAAATGAAACCTGATTTGATAAGCATGTCTTTCTATTTCCCCCTATCTAATTTACCTCAAAAGAAACATTTCCCATGTACTTCTTCTCTGGGGTTCTATAAAAGAGGCACGATCAATGCAGGAAGGCAGATACATGGAAGAAAAGCTCTTAATAAAATACCTCCTTTTCATTTTAGTGAGGTCCAAACTTCAGAAGACTCAAGATGAAACATAAAAAGCTGAAGTTCCAATGATTCCTATCTTTGACCTAAGGCTGGAAAGGAGATACCAGCATATTTTAAGTATCTTTGCCACATTCACGCTCAGGTCAGCATCTCACAGTTGCTTGTACTTGTATTTTAGCTCCTGGGGTCCCTCATGGGTCCTGCACAGCTGTCAATAATCAGAAAGAAGCATAGCCTGTCCCACCCCATCTATAATGCTTACCTTTTTTGCCCAATCATTGTGGAGAGCAGAAATTTTCCAACTAGAAGTATTTGTCAAATTTAAACTCCATTTCAGCCAGAGAGTACTTTTGTGCAGCAAGCAGGCAGTAGGTGTTTTTCTCATTTTGTAAGGGTCCCTTATCTTCCTGGTACAAAATTACTTTTGTTTAAATAAACAAGATTAGGACCTGCAAAATATTTTTTTTTTTTTTTTTTTTTTGCCTGAAACAAAGGTGTGGGATCTGACTTTACTATTTGTATGACCCCATGTGTATTTGATGAGTCAATTTCTAGGGAGGTGTTGAAAGCTTGTGAAATATATTCTGATGCCTATCACAGATAATTAGCTTCATTACTGCTCTGATTATTTCCAAAGATCAAGCCTTTTTGCCTGCATTGTACAAGTTTTCTGTTTCCAAATAAATTAAGGCCTAATGGTAATCTATTTATTTATGATTTTTTTTTATTTTGAGGATTTCATTCAACAAACTTCCTCAGAGTTCCAATTTAACAAGTAGCCTGTTTCCTCTAAAAGGGCCTTTGCTCTTTAGTCACTGTGAAGTGTATCCTGACACTTCCTTTGATGAGGGTGAGGAAATACTTGTCTTTGACACTTAGTTTCTGACATCTTATCATAGTTTAAAATTTGACTAATACATCAATACTAAGGAAAACACAGTACGCACAAAAGCATAATTTCTGTAAAATCCAACCAGGAAAAAGGAAACTTAGGCACTGTGATGGACAGACTTTGGGAGACATTTTTTCCTAAATTAATTTTTTTTAACAGACTCACAAAAGGTTTTTTCACAATTCATTTTCACATTTTTTTTTCCACAAACTCATTAAGGTTGGAAGGGACCTCTGGAGCTAACCCTGTCCAGTCCTCCTACCAAGGCAGGGTCACCTAGAGAAGGTTACACAGGAACTCATCCAAGTGGGTTTTGAATGTCTCCACAGAAGGAAACTCCACAACCTCCCTGGGCAGCCTTTCCTAGTACTCTGCCACCTACCTTCATTTGTTGGAGTGGAACTTTTTGTTTATTGCCATTGCTGAGACCCATTAACTACCTAGCCAGTCCTTTGAGGAACTGATTGAAAAAAAAAATCAGCTTCTCAGAATCTGGTACAGCAAAGATATAAGGAAATGGACACAGGGCACCAAGGGGGATTGAGATTGTGGGAAGAAGACAGCACACAATAAACAGATCTAAAACTTAGAGGGTCTCCTTGGCTTTTCAGAAAGTCGTTTTCTAAACAAATATTAATTCAAAATAGTATGCAGGATAATGAACCAAGTCAATAATTTATTTTTTTTTAAACAGTGATCATTTTTTGTATCAAGTCTTTAAAGTATAAGGTTTACTGTTTTCAAAGTTCAATTCCACAGAAATGCAGCTTGTGGCTTAAACAGGAGCATCATAGATACCAATAACAAAACATTGCTGTGACCTTCCCACAATAAATGAGGCCTCATTTCATTGTCAAAAGCTCTGCATGGGTTAACAGGAACTTGGGTGTAAGTGGCTGGGCTGATCATAAGTCTTTACTGCCTTATGTGGCCTATTATACTGGGTGAAAATGGTGAGAAAACTTCAAGACTTACAGAATTTTTTTAGTACAGTTTCCTTATGACTATACAAAGTGACAGCTTTGGGAACATGAAGTCTTTTAACTCTGACAGTTAAGATAGAGCACAATGTAATCTTAGTAAACTCCATTGCTAGGAAGAAAGAAAAGCAAAGCAATGCTTATCATCATAACTTCTCCCAATCAATGAAACCTGTCTGGAGTCAAGTTTCATTTTGTGAGCTATTGGTCTTAAATACTCACTGCACACATTTCAGCTCTCAAGGGTCCTTTTCAAAGAGTCAAAGTATGAATTTAGTCAAGCTATTCAAAGTTTTCAGATCAAGGTTTTTCACGTTGGTATTTCCTGTCTGGGGGCTGTGGTAAAAGGATTTGATAAAAGAGCTTCACTTTAGGACAATTTCCAAATATCAGTTCTTGGGAGAAGACATACTTCTAGTCTAGACTATTGGGGAATGTTGCAAGAGCCAAAACACAAGCATAGTACCAAATTTTTCCCTTAGAATCCAGGAAACGTAACACTAGGAAAAATTCATCATTTGGCCATATCAATCATTGTTTTATTAAATACCTTACCAAAAATACATATATTCCCCATCTGTTGGAAAAGGATAAAATCTAATTCACCATTCCAAACAAAATCCATACTATTGCAATCATAATCCTAAACTCTGCTGTTTTCCAGCTACATTTATGTTATCAGAACACTAAAAAGGTCAATGAGCATCACTGGACAACTGCACACAAAAATCCTTGTAGATGCAGACATACAAATAAGCAGTATATCTTAGTGTTTAAGTGACCTGCTACCTAAGAATGCCAAAGGTATCTGCAATAATTAACTCTACCCCACCATAATTTGTGGGTTGAGGGGGTTTGTTTTTTTTTTTTTTTGGTTTTGTTGGGTTTTCAGTTTTCAGATTTTGGGGTTTTGGTTTGTTTTTTGCTGGGTTTTTTTGTTTTTTGTTTTTTGAGGTTTTTTTGGGGTTTTTTTGGGTTTTTTTTTAATCAAATGCTGTTAGCCTCCCTTTATACAGTCAGGAAATGAAACACAAATGGAGGACTTAACTCGAGGATCTTTGCAATCATTCAGAGCAGAGTAAATTTTCTAAACCCTTTTTAAGTGGAAAACATGACCTATGAATATATCCAGCATATTTATATTAATTCCATGTGGTTTTTTTCCTGTTATAAAATTAACAGGATGTAGCATCTATGAAATAGTAGATGCATATAAAGGATGAAAGAAAAGACAATCACGACAACATGGAAGACACTTATATTGCAAAGCTCTGAAATCATGCCTCAGTATTATCTTCCCCAAAATTCAGATATATTTGGACTCATGTGTTCACTGATCTTTGAAAAGCAGATCTAACCTGATTCTGCACAAAAGACAAAAAAAATCTAAAACATTATAAGAAATTGCATATCAACTATACATTCTTCAGTATATAATTCTTGATATCTCATCTGCATTAGTACTTACCCATTCTCTCTCAAATTCCTATTTTCCTACTTTGTATTGGATTTTTCATACATTACTTAGATGTATGTTTTGAGGGGATCATAGTTTCAGAATAAATTTTTACTCTAGAAGAATATAGGGGGCTGAGAGCACAGTGCATTTGTTTTCGCCTATTCTCAGACATGGATTTCCAGGGAGATACAGCATAGCATTAGCTAAGTTAAAACACCTTTTCTAAACAGTTATATTTCATTATTCTCATATTTAGAAACAGCCATTTCATAGTAATAAGGGTTTACAACTGATACTAAGTCCAATTAGAGCTGGTATATTCATGAGCAGAAATTTCAGGTCTTGGTACTGTTTAGAAGGACAAGACAGAAGGAATAAAAGTGGAAAGAGTACTGAGAAGTTAAGTGGCTTTCTCAGGATCTCACGGTGCCAAGTTCAATGCTGTTTAAGGTGGACAACATGACAGCTCAGGGACTGCATTTCAGCATTTCCACAGTGTGTGTTTGGGCTTACAGATTTCTTGTCTCATTTCTAAAGGCCAGTTCCTGAAATGTGTAGAAAACTTTTCTGTGGGTTGAGGTCATTCAGCACCTTGTGAGGCTGACCCTGATGTTCTGAGGTGCTGAGCACACACAGCTCCTGTCGACCAAGAGTTCACTGTACCTCTGAAAATCAATTCATGTCTAATGGCCTTTCACCTGTCAGAAATAATTGCTGTTACACAGAAGCATACTAACTCAGTCACCATTTTGTTTTTAAAGGAAACTATTTATTTTTGGCCTCCTCGGAAACAGACTTGCTAAGGAAGAATATCAGGAATGAATTGTGCCCCAAAAGGAAAATACATTTTATATGAAACACTCATTCTTCTTGTTGTCAGTCAAAAAAAAATATGTCTTTTAATAGTTCTTTCCCTTGCAGAAAAATCTGTTTAACTAATCTGATAATATAAAAAATTATTTTTCCTAATGTTAGATGCTTAGTTAGGTATTCTCTGCTGGGATGTTTGTTTCACAGTCTAAGAAAATCCTTGGTACCAGCAGAAGCAGCATTACATGTAACACGGTGTGTCCTTTCTTCAGCTGGATCAGTGCCCACATGTTGGAGAGCCTTTTCACTAAAAGGTATTATCTTCAGACATACTCCTGATTCCTTTATGGCTTCAATGTTCCAGAGGAGAACATTTTAATGTAATTTTCTGCCGTTGTAAGACACATTTGGAAATTAAAGCAAAGCCTCTACACAAGTAAAATGTGTACATCTGAAAGGATGGGACAGCAGGAATGTTCAACGGAAATTAAAATGCTCTTTAGGAAATAGTGAGCTGCATGTCTTGGCTGTAATAGTTAACAGCTCTACTGGGATAGCATAATGTGTACAAACCCAACAGAAACTTCTAGATTTCATGCTCCTGCAAATCTTTCCTCACAAGGTTAAGTGTCTGCACGATGAGAGGCCTGTCTTTTCAAGTGCAGCACAAAGGAGGCATTTGTCTTGTCTCCAGATCAGATCTTCAGCTCCCTTTTCTGCTAAACCTATTTTTCTATTACCAAATGAAATTTCACTTTGAGAATTTAACAAAGGCAAAGAGTTATGAGCACTTGATTTTTATTTAAAGCTTTTTAGTCCAATATGTCTTTGGACTAAAGACATATATGTATCTTTCCAATATGTATCTGTTTATTTATATACAAGTTCAGAGAACAATCTGAGTTATTTAGGCAAAGTATGCAACGCAAAAGCTCTCAGTGCATGGTTTTGATGCACAGAAAATATTTCCATATGGACCTGCTTAGCATGTACCCCAGGGTAAATGCAATTGGTATTCAGATTCTAAAAGCTAGCTTGGTAAATCAATAGTGTGCATATATCATAAGACTTATTAGCCCCTAATGTCTTCTAGCTGCCCAGGGATGTACTAGGGCTCAACCCTATTTTCGGGAAAGCCAATGACTAAATGATATCAAGGACCAGAGCTCCCTCCCTCATGCAGGTGTTGGAGATTAAAATTAAAAATTACTACACTTTGTACCCTAGAGGTTGGATGCCCCAGAGCCATAGGACTGTATCCCAAGGAAAGCAGCTGGAGGCTGTTGTGATCTACTCTGCAAGGGCAAAAGAGAAAACAACCTCTGTTGTTAGTGAAATAGTTTTTCTTGTGATTGCTCTGACACAGCATATCACCAACATTCTGCATAGGCATCTTATCTCATTTAAGAGTCTGGATTCTTCTGAAGAAAGAATACATTGCCCTTTTAATTCCTCACTTTGGCAAAATTAATAAAAGATCACTTAATCCCTGTAGCTCATCCTTTGCCACAGTTCAAAATGGGAAAACTGCACTAACATTGTGGCCATGCATTTAGTATGAGTTGTACATAGGTATTTCCCATGGCATATTTCAATATTTTTATTTTATTTACAACTTTTTGTGTTGTTGGTTTTGCCTTTTTTGTGTCTTTTTAAACTTCAGCCTGCACAGTATTGTAGTGTGTAGCTTTCTTTCCTGCACCTTGTCAATATAATTCCTTTTTTATTTTTCCTTCTGGAAAGGAAAATTATGCATTACTATGGAATAATGCTATCTTTTCTTCCTAACCTGTGCTCTTCATCTCTCACTGCCTTGGGGCCATTACTTTAATAGAATAATTCTTCAAATGAATTAGATTACCTGTTTCATTGCTATTCTATCTGGATGTCATTCTCATTGAAAATATTCATCTGCTTAGAAATTAACATTGAAAATGGCATTGACTAAGTAATTCTATTATGGACAAAACTGAATGTCAACAGATGTCACTTCAGTTTGTGGTTTAAACTGATGAACTTCTTGATGCAGTGGAAAAACCTGTCCATGAAGCTCTATTCCACATGCATTGATTGTGTTGACATTTTTGCAGGTATGTTTATATCACAGACCTTATGTATCTCTCCAGTATATATTATAAGAAATGTATAAAAATATACATTTGTGGGTTATAAAATCTATTTTCTTACTTCCTTTTTTTCCTCATAAAACAAAAGCTTAGCTATATAAGGAACAAGTCAATAAGCATGGCAGTCTGGTATGATGAAAAGGAAAAGCAGTGATGTAATTATATTATTTCGTAGTTTTGCTTAGCTGCACTGCTTCATCCTATTAACTTGCTCTTTAGGACATGTAAGATGTGTCAATTTGTGTGACATGGTAAGTCTTTGTAGTAAGGCTAAATATTCCTTGGTGCTCTACCCTACCTCATCTTTTCATGTTACTTCAGAGCTGTAATGCTAGTTCACATAAAAATCCCTTAAACACAAAAATATATATATATATATATATATATATATGGGAAATTTAAGACTACAATATACTTCAAAACTTCAATAAAGTAAGAGCAATTAAACTAAGGATGGAAAAAAATTAAACATTCACAGTAATTATTCTTTGTCTGTGGTCCTCAAATATCCTAACTTAATAAAAAGCGAGTATTTATCCTTGCTTTACTATGATCTCCATCATAGTATTTCAACAGAGAGTTAAGAACAGTTTTACAATTAAATACTTACAACCATTTTCTTATATGCTCCCCAAAATTCTCCAGTAGCTGACATCTACAGAAGATGCAGTGGTCAGGCAACAATCTATGTTTCAGTTCACTGGACGCACCATGTAGAAGAAGTATTGCAGACTTTCACTGGATTATGTGAAGCTGAGAGTGTCTCACACCAGATCAGAATTTACTGAATTCCATCCATCAACAAAAGAGACAAATCTCTGTAGCTGGGGAAGGTTTTCCCCTCTCAACAATGTATTGTGGATGTCAGTTGATTAGTCATCATATCAATTTAATGTATTTATAATTAATCTTCTATCTTGAAAAAACAATGTTTTAAAAAATTAATTTCTGACTTGAGAAAAATGTTTTCTGTTTTTACAGGTTTTGCTGATTCTCTTTTGACCATATAAAAAAGTCAATGCCATTTCAACTCAGTGTCTGTTCTTATTTTGATAAAGCCATAAAATATTGACTTTACAGGGATTTAAGGTTGCATCAAAGCTTATGCTTGAAATGCAGCTTGTGTTAGAGAAGGGTGTCCTGGACTTGGCAGGGGTAGAGTTAATTTTCTACCCAGTAACTGGTACAGTTACTGTGGTTTGAATTCAGTGTGTGAATCAGTTTGATAACACACTGATGTTCTGGATGTTGCTCAGTGCTGCTTAGTCTAAATACTTTTCCATTTTTCATGCTCTGCCAGAAAGCAGGTGCACAAGAAGCTGGGAGACAGCATGGCCAGGAGAGCTGACCCAAACTGGGCATAGTTGAATTCCATCCATAGGATGTCATGCCCAGCATATATAATCTGGGGAAAGTTGGCCAAGAGAGGTTACTCACTGCCTGGGGACAGGCTGTGTATTGGTCATTGGGGGGTTGTGACAGAGGTCACAGGGGTTTTCAGGTGAGGGAAGAGACGGGAATGTTGACTCCATGTTCAGAAGGCTTGATTTATTATTTTATGATATATATATTACATTAAGACTATACTAAAGAATAGAAAGAAAAGTTTCATCTCAGAAGGCTAGCTAAGCTAAGAATAGAATAGAATGAATAACAAAGGTCTGTGTCTTGGACAGAGTCCAAGCTAACAGGGCTGTGGTTGGCCATTAACGGTAAACATCAAGGATGGGCCACTCACAGATGGACCTGTTGCATTCCACAGCAGCAGATAACCATTGTTTACATTTTGTTGCTGGAGCTTCTCAGCTTCTCAGCAGGAAAAATCCTAATGAAAGGATTTTAATGAAAAGATGTCTGTGACAGGTGGTGAGCAATTTTAGTGTGCATCACTTGTTTCTCTTAGGTTTATTCTTCTCTCTCTTCTTTTTCTTCTTTTTCCTTTTCATCATCATCATCATATTTTATTTTATTTATTTAACTATTAAATTTTTCTTATCTCAGCACATGAGTTTTACCTTTTTCTGATTCTCCTCACTATCACAGTGAGAGTCAAGGTCTGAGTCCTATTGTACTGAGTCGCCAGCTCAGGTTAAACCACAACAAAGGGCTGTGACTTGTCCTTCAATGAGAGGCATCCTCTATTAAATAAAATTAATTGAGATGAAATTATAATGTTAAAAGTGGCTTATATTTTGGTGAAGGTCAAACACGGTACACTTCAATCTGCAAGAGGCAGAGAGATTCCAAAGCCCCAAAACTAAAGCCCTCAAAGATAAACTTCTGCAGACTTGGGGAGGGAGGGAGGGAGGGAGGAAGGAAGGAAGGAAGGATTTTAGTACAAAAAGCCTTCTTGGTGGCACTGCTAATTTGTTTTATGGTAGGGACATTACAAAGCTCTTGACCTTTTCTTGTCTTAGCCCTGAGTAGGAATGCCATTTCCTACACTGAAATGTAGTGTCCCCTAATAGCAAGTATATACTTATAGCACCATATTGTCCCCCAGCAGTGAACTTTGGCCTCAAAGGGATATAGGTTCAAATCCCATTCTTGAAAGAAGCTCCTGAGTTTATCTAGACTCCTCTAAGCTATTGACTACAGAGGGCAGTACAAACCATGCACTCTTTGGAGCCTTGAATACAACTGTGCTGAGCTCACTGTGGAAGCAGTTTCTCAAACCATCCCCAGTTCCATTTTCAATGGAAGTCAGGACCAATTGTTGGACTGTAACTACACACATACATGTGTGGAAGTGCTATAAATACCATAGGATTTGGATCTCCGTGATAAAAAATAGTAAGTGGAGATCTGTAGAGACCAAATCACCTGAGGTCCTCAGAAACTTTCAGTCTGTACTTGGAAAGAAAACAGAAAAGTGATCTAGTGCTTGAAGATCATTTGTCATTTGCGTCAGGATTGAAATGAGCAACATATGTAAAGATTTCTTGCAAAGCACGTAGCAGCACAATAAAGGGAGTCTAAAGCTCCCTTTATTCTGAAATTAAACTTTTGTATAAAATTCTACAAAATCTATTGATACAGAACTGTTTATTCCTTTATAAATCTCTGACTAATGTCAGTGACTAAATTCCTGGGAAAGGAAACCAATGTAACTGGTAGTTATCTGTCCCCAGGCGTTATTTACAAAGATTATACCTGTTCTTAATAAGTGCCTATGTAAGTGCGAATTTAAATGTCACATGTATAATTCCATCTCTTCATTTTTTTTGGTGATTCTTTAAAGTCAAAAGATTGAAAGACGAAGACTGAAATAAAATAAAGATTTCAAGTTTTCATTTTCAGAAGTATTTAGGAACATTTTTACTTATAGAAAGGCCCCATTCAGATGTTGTTATGTAATTCTGAATATAGATTTCATCATGGTAACTGGGAACGGATTTAGGTGCACATGATTATAGCAATTTGACTTTGGACACAAACCTTGATTTTTATTTTTAAACCCCTGTAATTTTACACAATCAGGTAGAAAATATTCATTCAATCTTTACTGAGAGGATTTCACTTTCCCACTTTTTCTCCATCTTGAAATATCATTTGAACAGTCTTCTCCAGAGATATTTCATAATGTTTCTGTCACATAAATGACAAACTAGAAAATACAGCAGTACCAAGCATAAGATTAGTACAAAAAATAGTATTTTATCTCCAAACTATGTAGTGTTTCACAAAAAGTCTTCCAATGACTCAATTTATCCTACCTCAGCCTAAAATGTATTTTTACTTTGCATAACATTCAAAAACTTTGACACTTCTTAAGTCAAAGATAATTTTATATTATGTTGCTCAGATAACTTTCTTAAATTCTAATCTTTTTGCTGAGATGTACAAATAGCAAGTGGGCAATTCCTTCTAAAAATAAGGGGTCACACATATGCCTTCACCCTGTCCCCTTCTTGTCTTGTGACTGCTGCATTCACTTTCTTGTACAACATTATTATTCATTATTATTCAGGTGCAATGATTCATTTCTCATGATACAAAAGATAAATCCACCCTCACTTCAAATTTAGCAACACGAACAGTTACAACCCTCATTGAAATTAATGGTACTTGGGAACACCCTGCCCACATAAAAGCTGATATTCTACCTGTGAAATCTCAAACTGACATATAAAAATTAAAACTATGAATTTGTTTCCTATCCTGTACATGTGCATTTTAGGCACAAATGTTTATTTCTGACAGACACTAAAATGGTCATGAAATCAAGGGCTCATGAAAACAGAAATGCAAGAAACATGACTAGTATGTTTTCACAAACAATAAATCCAGAATGTCTGTTACACTCGCCCAGTGTGATGTCTTGAATACTGCACTTTTTTAAAGTAGTCTTGTGATGTAGATGATAACTCTTAAAAATATCCAAATTGGTTGGCCAGGCGGAGGGGGAAGGTAACAAAACAAAACAAAAAGACCTGAAATAAGGGAAAATTCACATCAAGATCTGGTGAATTATTTCAGTGGGCTACCCTCCAATATCCCATTTCTGGTCTGATAGTTGCAATGCCTACAAGGTTCTTTTCAACAACCAATTTCTTTCCATCTTTATTGTTAGACCATATAGTTCCTTCTATCAAGCTTGTGCTTTCCTTTACTGGAGAAGTTGTACAACTTTATCTCCTACATTACCACTGCACAGATCTATCTCCTCCAGTGTGATTTTGTCTATGCACCTCCTGCACTTGGACTGCAGATACCCCTACCGCAATTACCATGACTTTACTGTCACTGTCTGAACTCAACAGGTCTAGATTCTCACAGTTCTCACTGCCAAGTACATTTTCTAAATCTTATGTCATTTTTGTAGATCTTATCTAAAAGCTCTCTACCTTCAAAAGATATTTACTGGTCTCTTATGACCTGGAACAATAACTGTGGGAGAGGTCATATCTCAGTGTGAATATAGAAACAATACAACCCTACTTAATATATTTCTTTTAAAAAGCATTGTATTTACATTTAAACAATAGCAAGGAGTAGTTTAAATGAAATGGTTTGGTTCAATCATTTAAGCTAATAAACTGCTTCCAAGGATGGCACCTCTTCTTCAGCTGTCACGCTGTACTAGAAGTCTGCATTTCACTGTAGTCCTGAAATCACACAGCTACTATTGAATCCCCAGCAATAACTGCATTCAAAGACTTATCTGTCAATTTGTAATCTGTTCAATGTCTGACACATTAATTTTGATCAGGTGAGTTGGATTACGCTGAGCAATGTGTGAAAGTTTTTGGGACAAGTTCATTCTGTATTTATTCCTACAGGTCTTATTGATGACAGGTTTTTTTCTTCTGGTTCCTGCAGTCTTTTCCACTTGGGTTCCTTGTTTCAATATACTTATTCCTGTAACAGGGCCTTGTTATCTACAAAGAATCCTTAAAATTCCCAGATTCTTCTCAAGAAGGATACAATATATGGACAAAATAAATGAAAAGACATTACAGGGAGAGGAAAGAATGACTGTGTGTTTGAAATGCATGCCAAAAACCCACATGAAGATCCTTAGAGAAAATTCAGTCAAAGTAACAATTCATGAATGGCATTCCAATGGACTTACAGTAAACTTCCAGGTTGGAGTTAACCTACGACCTGGTTTTAATTGTCAAGAGATTTTTATTATTTTCAAATATTTCCCAATGATTCCATAAATGTATAACTCAAATCCAATGACAAAATAAAGAGATTTGGCTTGAAAACAGAGGCACAGAGTTCTTGTCTGACATTTGCCTCATAAATCCAGCCAAGAATCAGAGTGCACTAGCCCACTGAAAGCTGGAGAAGTCTAACAATAAACAAGAACACTGGGAGGCACAGCATTATTGCTAAATGGATTATTTATGCTAGTTCTCAAAACAAGGAAGGGAGGTGAATAATCCCCTTCATATCTCAAGGCTGCTGATCAAATAAAAATTTCCAAGTACAATAAAAACTTTGGCTCCTAGAAATACATTGGAACTCCTTGAGTTTTTCTTCCCTCAGTTCAGGAGAGAAAATTGTTCCACAGCTGCAAAGAATCAATTTTTGTTAGTCCTGAATTAGGATTTAAGTTCCCTGTGGGACTGCTTAAGCTTTCCATCCCCTTCAGCTCTCTGTGGGAGGCACCCATGGTTCTGAGGAAAAACACTTCTGAGGCCAGACCAAGTTTGGAGCTAGAAAACACAGCCAGGTGTTGAAGCTAAGTCTGTGAACCTCCATGGCACAGTGCTCCTCCAGACTCAGAAGTGGGGCAGGGCAGGGGGAAGATTCACATCCTGCTTTTCTTCCCATTTTGTGCAGGATTTGGCAGGATTTTGTCTCAGGTACACAGGGGAAACATATTTTTCACTTAACTTTTGGTTATTTATAACCTTAAAAAACTAGCTTGATCACAAACTTAGTTTGCACAAAATTTAGAGGTGAAATTATCATCACATGTACAGGTAGTGATCAAAAGCCCAGGGGAATTGGTGGGCAATTTTCCACTGACATCAGTGGGCTCTGGATTACACCCATAAAGCCTGACTAATGAGGTGCTATAAGGATTAAAGCACAGGTTAAATTAGGAAATACAGTGCTGTTGTGCCAATGGGATTCTGGATCTCTTTGGCTTCCCATAGATGCAGCAATGAATAACACAAAGGGAGCAGAAAGTCCCAAGCACATGTTGTGTGCACTCAGACTCCAGGCTCTCACAGAGCCCATGGTCTCCAGGCTTGCAGGATTGAGGAGTCAGCTTCCAAGCTCACAGAGAGTGCTTCAGTGTCAAATACATTTCCAATGTTTCATGAAGTATAACATTAATAGTGTGTGTTTCCTTTTTTTCCTCCTCTCTTATGTATTTTCCTCTTTTGTGCATGGGAATGAGAAGTTATATCCATTCTAAAACATTTGTGTAGGTCTAAGGCAGGAAGAGAGAGAAAGCACTGTTAGACATTTTGAAAAGATGAGTCAATTACCAGAAAGTTTTGCAGGATGTACTTATGATCAGGCTGGTTTCAACAGTCAGGTGTCTTGTAAAAGGCTCACTATGAGATGAGATGTGATAATCTATGGTAAAATGAATCTTACTGCTTTATGTTTAAATTAATTTCTCATATTAAAAAGAATGCTACACACTTTTTTCTATAGATTTGCTATCAGCAGCACTGCAAAGAGGCATTAGATACTGGCTAAAGTATTTATATACTTCTCTTTCTCACTCTATCTCTGCATATTTTGTTATTTGGGTCAGTCAGAGGACAAAACAGATATTGTGTTGTCTGGGAGCTGTAAGCTTTTTATCTTTATCATTGGAAAATATTTTAGTCATACCAGTGCAGGCAGAAACAATGATTAGGCATCCAAAAGTATCTTAATTCATAGAAATAAAAAATACAACTTTTAGTGCAGACCAAGAAGAGGAAGGTGGGCATTCCTGCCAGCTACAGAGGAAAAGTATTGCCTTTCAGCTGTTCCCACCAAAGCCAGTGCAGTCAGCATGAATCACAATCCTGCAAGAAGCAGATGATTTTCCTTTCCCGTGCAGGAGGTAGTAAATCCCACATTGGTCTGCAGGGACTCAGAATTCTCACTTTAAAAAGTGAATGACAGTAAGTTGCTGTTTTATATACTCTCCTAGACAGACTGCTGGTGCTGAGTCAGTTCTCATCCTCACCTTCCTCTCTTTCATAACACCAAGCAGCTACTTCACTTAAACTGATTAACCAGAGCTTTAAATGTTGTGTCAAAAAAATTCAAAAAAATAAAAATATTGTATCTGTCAGCTAGGTAAGATTTGAGACTGTGAGTCTTAATATTTCAGTGTTTATAGAGCAGTTGCATACCATAAGATAATGCCATAATGTGCATCAAATCACTGATCATCCCCTGTCACCTTCAAAACACAGTACATGGAACATTACTGAAAAGAAAATGTGACAGATACACAAATGATTGCACAAACCACAGAGTCATCTTGTAGACCTAAGCACTGCCTCTAAATTGATGGTTTGCATTTAAAGTATCTTGTGAAGTTTGTATGTCTTTTCAGACCAGTCACAGAGCTAAACCAACAAAACTAAAAGGTAGTAAAAATAGCAAAACACCACAGAGATAAATGTAGCAGAACTCCTTTGTTTATTCAAGCTGCATTTCTGCTCTAAACAATATGCAATTTGTCTTCAATAGCTTCAATATTCTTGTACATCTAAGCAACACGAGTCTATAGTGTAAAGAGAAATGCTGGTCAGAACACTGTGATTCTGTAGGCAACAACTTAAATACATTAGACTGAAGAGGACTATAATCTGCATTTCTGAATCTAAACCAAGCTATTAAAATCCTATTTTATTCAACTATTCAAAAAGTGTTTGCAAATATTGCAGCATGGATTCAATGGAGACATTCATAAGTAACAAGTGTTATCAACACAAATTACTCCAGAGAGATAATTTATTTATAGCATTGAACTTGACTTTTCTAATTTTGTCACAGCCACTGGTCCCTTGTAATCAATACTGTGGAAAACCTGCAGAGCAAACCACTATTTGCAATGTGCCTCGGCCTCTTTTCTAGCCAGCAACGCGCCCCTGACCGTGTTCAGCATGGAGCATGGGAAAGCGTGGGCGTGCAATTCTCAGCCCTGAATTAGGAGCTACTGCCAAACTTGGCAGGGACTGGGATCCAGCAGCAGCTGCTTCTCACGAAGGTCATGCAATCCATCCCGTGAGAGGCAAGACAACCTGCTTCTGCACTCCTGCTGGGTGCTCAGTGGAGCAGAACCTGAGGGATCCCAGTGTGCACAGACAGACAGCCCCACATCCCTGAATGGGCAGCCGCCTGTCCTGGTTCTGAGGTCAGAGCTGTGGTACAGGTCCTACTGCTCCTCTGAGCAGGCAGCACTCCCTTCATGCCTGGACAAGCTCAAGGGCTGGCGCCAGACACCTCCAGCAGAAATGGCTGTGTGACTCAGCTGAACGAGCTGAGCAGTCAATACCAACTTTCTTGTAGGCAGGATTGACTCTCACCTGGGGAACAGAGGGGTCCATTCCCACCAGAGCTTTACAAACCTCACTAAAATCTTTATTTATTTGTCTCTCTTAACCGTTACATGCAGTTACAGTAAAAGGCATCAGAAATGTAAGAGAACAAAATAAGAACCAATGTAAGTAACTCATTAAAATAAGACTATACAAAGATGAGCCTGGTAATTTTTAAAACATTGCAAATCAGAAAAAAAAGAGTCATTATTCCGTGTAAAAAGTTTCCCCATGCATTTGCTTTTGTGAGTGCTTAAGCACATTACAGAGTTTCTGCACCTGTGCAGGAGCTTCTCAGTGGGTTCATTGGTTGTTCACCAGTTTGCAAAAGCAGGCATGCGCAACTCAGAGTATAAAAAGGGCAATCCTGAGCAACTTATAAGTTTCTTTAGAAAGTAATTATCCCTTTATCTGCAATGTTTGTTCACAAATTGAGCAGTGTATAACCTCATAAACTCTACTCAATCAAAAGCAAGGGTTTCTACTTCAAAATAAGGATATGAGAAGGGAGAAGTGTGGCTAGGGCCATGCCCAGAACAGATAGGACATCCAAGAAAGCATCACTTCAAAGTTTAGTTCTGGGTAAACTTGTTCAGGTTCTTCCATGCTTTAATCCAGAATAAGCTCCAGGCCCAGATCAGTTTAATTTTTTCTAATATATCTACACCTACTGGTTTTAAATGTTTAGCATTCTGTAGACTTTCACATTAAATTACCATTGTCCACAACAAACTTTTATTCCTGGGGCATTGAAAAAAATAACAGATGTATCTGCTCAAGCAGATTGCAATTCCTGTTCTAAAAGTGTATAATTATTTTTTTTATTATTATTATTATTTAAACAACCTCCATGCATTCTCTAAGAAAAACATACTTAAGCAGCCTCTTTAAAAAAAAAGTTAAAGCTTTGATGTGATGGATGCATTGAACATGTCAGGAAGAGTATTATCAAAAGGAGAAGTTTAAAGCCATTCCCTGGGGTATATATGTTTTGATGTCCTACTGTCCTTGTCATACATGAAAGCATTTGGTCTATCTAGAAATTCATTTGACCCAGAAAAACAAATTGTTCAGAATTAACAGGGAAAAAAGCCCCACACACAGAACAAGGGCAAGGACTGTGGTATACTCACTATTACACTTCACTCTGAAGTAGATTAAAAAAAAAGACTAACAAGTAATTAAAATGTGTCCCATTGGGCCTGTACACTGTCCAAACACTTCTGCAACAAAACAATCTCAAACCCACAGCAAATGACTCTGACTCCCAGATGTTTTGAATGAGGTTCTTCAGGTCTCTACTTGAGGTTTCATTCATGTGGCACAACCTTCCCAGGTGACAGTGTACCTGGAAAACCTCAATGAAGTATAAAAGTGGTCTGAGGGAAGGATCAGCCTACACTACCTTGCTATGGAAAGTATAGCCTCTAACACATGATTCAGATAATAGGAAGAAAATGGTTGCACCAAATGCAATTATACTAGCCTCCCTAAGCCTATATTATACTATCTACTAATTCTCTGAGGTTAAATAAAAGGTATTATTTTTACTTTTAATGAAATAAAATTTTAAATTACTCTTATGTCTTTGGTGGAGGTGTTTGCTCCAAAGTCATCTTATAAAATGGAAGCTGAGAAATGCTTCCCTTGGCTTCCAGAGTATTTGTTGAAAACACATACTAGATAGATCAAAACCAAACTTGAGTGCAGCTTCCAGGTAGATCAAAAACAAACTTGAGTGCAGCTTCCAGGACAGCTTCTGTGTCCTAACAGAGGTTAAGAAGAAGAGTTCTTTGCCACAGGTTTATGGAAGTTCTTATTAAGTTCTCCTCATTGCTAGCAGACAGACTTCCACAGATTTCAACATAAGTTGGGTCACAATTTTGTTTAGAAATAACACTTGTTGACTGCCATAAATTGCTCCAGGAATGAGAAAGCATGAGGGTTAGAGCAAAGTGCAGCAAAATTCAGAAACTTAAGGATAAAACTGGCAGTCAACTAGATTCATAGCAGGGAGCTAACAATAAACTTTTCAGAAAAATAGTTTGGCTATGCAAGAGTGAACAGCATTTTTGGCAAACCAGCAATTAGCCATGGCTAAGTATTACCAGTTCAATGGTTTCAGAATAATTTTCTTAAAATAACATAAAAGCAAAAGGAAATCCAGATTATCCTTGGGCTTCAACAAGCTCTCCAATTTTGTCTTTTGGCAGAATGATGATACAAGTGCAAAAGACTTGGAAGTGAAGCAAATCACAGAGATGCCCCTAGATCTGATACATCACATCCAAGGAATGATGAATTACAGCTCTTTGGAAAGGTTCACTATAATGAAAAAAGTGACCTTGAACAGTAGTGATAACAATCCAGCCAGGAGTGACTACTCTGGTCCAATGACGGGAGTCAGTCAGTTGTAACTTTTATCACCCTGAAATTCAGGTCTCACTGCTGGGAAGAATTTAAAAAAGACAGATCTGCAAATTTTAAAGTAGTTCCAAATCTGTCCCCTGGCTCTGGATTCCCTGAACACTTGCATATTCTCACATGCTAAAACACAGTTTCAGAGAAGTGGAACCTGGCTGTTTCAAAGGGGTCCTGGTTTTGGGATAAACAGCGTGAATGAATGCACAGAAAATTCGACAAGACCATCACAGATGTGTCCTAGTTTGTACAAAATGAGCACTGACACCTTAGACAGAGCTTTTCCCACACTGTAAATGTTTTCATATTATATAGAGAAGTCCTAAAATACAGATTTATTAGCATATGTACAAAACCAACACTTGCATGAAAGTATTTATTTTAAATGTAACAAATCTTGCCTTACTAAAGTAATTAATTGTTATTACCATTTTGTATTTATGTACAGATCACAGCTTAGCCAAAGACTTGAACATGAGGTGCATGGCTAAATGTTGAAAATTGTGGTAATATAAGAGTGTATTGCTGATGATAAAACGTTCTGACAAAGTATAAAATGCAAATTGTGTGTTATTGCCTTAAATTGTTCCAGTTCATTTACCTTGCTATAAGCATTCATTACAGCTAATTATTGAAACAGATTTTTATTATTCATAATTACTTTTCACATTGTAATGATCATAAATTTTTGAAAATTCTGGTCATCATCTGTCACCATTCATGCTTGTCAGATCTTTTTTTGTACAGAACATTTTGCATACTCATTATCATTAATACATTTGTAGGATGTTATTATTCAAAACTGGTAAGGACCTTTTAAAGGAAACGCAATACTGTTTCTTAAATACATCCTTTTAGTCCTAATGACAGACTGATGCTGAACTTAACTTAGAAAATGAAATGAAATGCCATTAATTAAATGTACAGTTTATTCTTTGCACTCACTTTGCCAGGTTCATGAATGCACCTACAGTTAGACAGAAATGATTTCCCTGTTATTATCATCCAGGCAGCTAGGCATTTTTAAAGACCAATTTGTAAAATGAAAAGGTTGAAAACATCAAGCATTCCTTCCCAGCAAAAATGGAGAATGAGAGAAACAGCAAAAGAGAAAAATAAAACTGCCTACACAGCTGTAAACATCAAAATGTTCACAGAACCAAGAAATACTGAATAACTTAAACTCATCAATCTGGTCACATTTTATGAAGTAGCTGTAGATGTCAGATAACCATTTCATCAGGCAGAATAAACACAGAGGTTTTATTGTTGAGACTACCACTGTTTTGCAGGTTTACTTGATTTTCTACTTCTGAATAGATGGAAAATATAAAGTGAATACTTCCCTCAGAAGGGACT
The DNA here is from genome assembly GCA_024865655.1 of Emberiza elegans. Lineage (NCBI taxonomy): Eukaryota > Metazoa > Chordata > Aves > Passeriformes > Fringillidae > Emberiza > Emberiza elegans. The sequence continues at coordinate 8,335,102 of JALJVW010000072.1, forward strand.
GTGATTCACTCTTTCCAGAAGAGCAGATATTACTGGATAATTTCATAAAACATAAAAACATTATTTACAGAACCTGAACTTGCAGATGAAGCAAGTGCACAGAAATAAAAGAAATAAATCCAACTGATGAGAGAGAAATCTTGATTCAGAGCATCATTCAGTGTCATCAGAACTTGTGCATTTTGCCATTCCTAACAATGATACAGTAATAATGGTAGCTTGATAACATATACAATGGTTGATAGGAAAAAAGGAAAAAAATTGTTGACTATCAAAACCTAGGTGAATCTTTTGTTAATATTTCTCAGGTCTCTGATGAAGGTACTGGGGACTGAAGCTCTCTAAATATGGTTACTATTCACAGATTAAATGACAGGAAAGAAGGCAATTACAAATATCACTTTTTCATTCAGCCTGTGCATAATATATGATGCCATCACAGTCAGGGTAAACCTTTCTAAACCATTTGGACAGAACAGAGTCTGGCAACTTTAAAACAAAATAACTCCACATGTGTTGATAAAACTATTGTATCTCTGACACAAAAAGCAAAAGATAAGGAGGTTACCAGTCATGGTTGACTAAATAAAGCCTTCGACAGAACTTGACATTCGATGATCCAACTTGAAAGGTTAGGGAACACATTCCAGGCTGATTAAATGGGTCAGAGCTTTTCCTATGGACCATAGCCAGCAGGTTAAAGTCAATTGTGTCCCCTCCAATTGGCAAGCGATTAATGGAGATGTCTCCCCTGGGCACTAAATTGGGACCTTTACTCTTTCTACTAATGATTAACGACCTGGCATTATAGGATGCAGCAATAAAGAATGAGCACACGATGCTTCCCTCACACACTGTTTTCTAAATCACTTCACTACAGATCTCAAACTTCAAGAAAAAAATAACATACAATAAATAGCTGCATGATTTTAAGAATAATAAGAACAGTAAGAACTGTACACTCTGTTCTTAGCTGAGGAATACAAACACAGAATGAAACCACTAATTGCATTAATTTATTTGCCTTACACAATACAGTTAAGATCATTATCTGTACTTTTCCCCCATATTTCCAGAAGGAATATATTAGAATATTTATGCAAAAAACAATTAGGAATAGGTGAAAATACTCTTTTTCTCTATTAAAAGAAAAAAGCTTGGAAAAGTTAAGCTAAATCTATGTAACCAAATAATTTGAGATGTCTTTAAGGAGAAACTTCACCTCTTAATGAAACTGTGGTACATTCAGGACCTCTTTTTTAAAATTCACCTCCCATGATTTGGACACACTTCAGAAGGTAAAGTGATAAAGAGAAAACTTTCCATTACAGTGAAGAAAAGGGAGCTGGAGACAACCAGATTATATGTTTCAAATGGAAACTAGCAGCAGTGTTTTAGGAGGAAGTCAAATATTAATCCAGAAGGCAGAAGAATCTCATTCACACAATTATCTGAAGGCAGTTTTTTAAGCTGGTTCTTCACTAATTTTGTTCATAACTAACTGAATCTTCATTTCTTATAATGCTAGTGAATTTTGTCATTATTTACGTTTCCTTCAAATTTCTGTATAGTTTTTAAACCTATATATTGGGAAGAGGGAGGAGTTGGTCTCTTTTTTGTTGGTAGAAACAGAACTTGAATTATCTATTTTAGCTAAAATGAGATATATTGAAGAATCTTCAGACAAAATTAGTCTGAGGTTTGATGTGTGTTCAACAGACATCAGATTTAACAATGTTCATCAGTTTGGGAAGACATGAGAAGGTGAGCTCATGGCTGACCCTGAGCTAATGTCCTCCTCCTATTTTAAGAAGATCAAAAAGAAATCTCCACATATAAAATTTGGGGGAAATATCATCAAAAGAAAGAAAATGGGAAAGATACATGGAACAACTAATTGCTGTTTTTTAAACTGAGCTGTGAAAAAGAATCCCTTAACTATGTAAAAAAATTAAAAAGCAAACACTAATATTTTAAAAGATTGGTGAATAGGTCTATGCAGAGATATGAGCAATAAATCATTATCAAAAATTATTTTTCTATTGAGGGGTGTATGGTAAATACTCTCAGATTTATCTTGATTGATATTTTTATCAATGAACAATAAAGAGAAATGTCATATTGCTGTTGATAATGTCTGGAAAAAAATAATGAGTGAGAAAATGCAAAGACTGAAGAGACATAGGCACTGCTGCAATTACCAGGCTTACAAGTTCACTGAAAATGTCATGTCACATTTGCAAGGTTTTTTTTCCTAAATGATGTGTCTAGTTACACAAGTAATAACTTGGAAAGGCCCTGCAGTCAGGAGGTTAGATTAGGTGCTGACAGTTGTTCTTTGCAGAATCACAATCTATGAATCTCTTAATCTAATACATTTATTTTTTCCCATTGTAGAGCTGCAGTTGACAACAAATGAGAAGTTTTGTCCTTATATTATGACATTACCATGCGGAATGTTGAGAGAATAAGAAACTTGTCATCAGTATGTTAAAGCTCAGATATTTAATACAGTCATCTGATAAAATATAAGAAGGTAAAACTGTATTTAATTAAAATTTAAAAACATTAATTTAGTGTCATTCATTTTGTCTTCTTAGAAGCTGGAAAGATTAGTTGGAAGTGACCTATGGTAACTGTCTTTGCCACAGGAAGGCAACCTAAATGTCTCAAAGTGCAGTCTGCAGCTGTTGCTTTTTATGTCATCTGGTGCTACCAAGAGGGGCATCATGAGTGTCTCAGCTTTGTGACTGCCTTTAAAGCAGCTGTAAGCCCTCAGATCAGCCTTTAGCCTCCTCAATATCTAGCTGCATCACTACTTAGATACTTCTCAAACTCTAAAAACAATGCTGTCAAATACTGCAATTCATGTACCACTGAAAAAGGGCACTTTTATTCTTTTTCTTGGGAACAAAGAAAATAATTAGCTGGCAAATTTCCTGTTCTAGGGTGGTGTTCTATCACCCAGACACCACAACTCTAAGGCCTTTTTGAAAATAAAAAAGCATCCCTCCAAAGTTGCCATTGTGGAACAAGAACAAGTCTTGTTCCTTGGAAGCATCATGCTGCTCTGAGGAAACTACTTTTCTTGTTTGCTATCTCCTGGTTTAAATAACCAGTAATTTGGGGATCTAATTAAGCTGTTAGATGCCCATTCGATGCAAGAGAACAATGCAAATGTTATATATATGTAAAATATGCATTGAAGATATGAAAGGAAATATTTAAGACTTTGATGTTCTTTCAGACCCTCAGCAGCTTTCTTAAAATTATCTTTACCTTTTATGACACATTCTGCTTCAGAATGGCACAAGTGGGAAAATGTGTGGCAAAAAATGCCCACAATAGAACTAAACTCACCCAGTATCCCTTTTTTTTGTCAGAGTACTGAATAAATAATGAAAATGTACATATAGAATATTTTTCAAACAAAAAATATCATTTCACTGGGCATCTGATATTAACCATCATCTGTCTGAGAAGATCTCTTGAAGACTAGAAATCTGGGAATTGCCAGCTGGCTATTTAAAAAACTGAACAGACTAGGCAGTGGCTTATCTCTTTCATCACTGTTGCTGACAGGTATATTATGTGGTACTAAGATAACTTCTTTGAATGGAACTGCACATGCATATTCAGCTATGATGAATTGCATAGCATTTCATGACTATCTAGCCATAGTATCTACCTTGAAGGCAGGTTTAATTGTTGCTATTCCAGATCACTCCATGCCTGAACTGCAGGGAAAAACATGTTATCTAAGATAAGGACCCAAAGATTTAAAGCATCATTGTCCAATATCTTAAACCTCTCGGGTAATGAATTAAAATGTAGTGAACTGTGTGAGGCACAAATACAGCCACAAGACAAACACTTGTTCTCTGAACTAAGACTGCAATATGAAAATTAAATTAAGCTAAATGAGTACTTAAGCCAAACATACAGTAACTCTTTTTTCTATAAGTTCACATGGAATAAGTTATTAGATTTTCCTATTTAAAAATATTGTTGTTTCTTATGTCCTGTTGGATCAAGCAATGCATAGTGATGCAGAGCTTTTGTAAAATATCCAAGACAGCCTTGAAAGATGATCATTATTATTCTTTAAGACCCTATATTATTTGTCTAATAATGTATAGCACATGTATTTTGCCAATACTGCAAGGTATGCACTGCATAAATGAATATCAATTTTAGTCTCGCTGTCAGTTTGCACCCACAATGACCAGGATTCATAAAATAATTCAAAAAAACACACAGGAAAGTACATAGTTTGGCAAGAAGAGTGTTCAAGGTGCTGAAGACAAAAGAGACCTCATAATCAAGAAACCAAGAAAGCATCCCTAAAATCATGCACACAAATAAGGGCCTGATGGGGAATGCGCTCACCCTTTCCCTGGGAAATCACCACCTGAAGTGCTTGTCCAATAATGCGCTCACAGAATGGTGAGTGAACAGGGGGAATCTGCTTACCCTTGCAGGGCTACAGGCTCATGAGGATCACAGACACAAGCCAGGACAGCTCACACAGCTGGAGTGTGACAAGGATAAACAGGCCAGGATGGCCAGGATGGACACTTCCCTGTGTAGGGACAATGATGATCCAGCAAGAATTTACAGACTGGGGTTAGGCAGTGGCCCAGCAACAGTGATGCTGTGCTACTAAAGAAAAATCAGCTGACTTAATACAAGATAATAGTTCTCCTGGCAAACCTTTCCCCATGTTTATCTTTAGACCGTGTAACTGTTTTGAGTCTCCAGTATATTTTCAGAATATATTGCTCGGCATTAACACCTTGGCAATCACGCAGTGGTTCATTTTCTCAAGAAATCTAGTTTTTGTCTTGATAATGGATGAACCAATTCTTGAAATCTTACATTTTTTTTAGGAACAAAATTCTCATTTTCTGAACATGTACCAATAAATCTGAAATAGTCAGAAAATAAAACAAATTTTTGTTGATTGTTGGAGTGGAAAATTAACCAGACAACTAGCAAAGCCACCAAAATGAAAAGCTAAAAGCTACAAAGAGTTACATGGTGAAGATGATTAATTAAAAGTCGATTAAACATGTGCACTGGGAAAGGAAAGCAGGAATTTATTTCTTGGTTTAGATTAAAAAGCACGAGAAGACTTAATGAATGATGTTTGCCCTAAAGTTAAGCTTATGACCAAACCTGGAGTTTAAGTCTGCTTGAAGCCACTGAAGCCTTCCTGCCTCCTCTAGAGTAAATAAAGTGAGATGCTGAGGTTAGGACTGAGTCTATGTGCAGTGAGAATGCAGTTAAATTAACTAACATTGGATAGTATAGTTTATCTAACCTCTTTCTGAAGTATTTGAAGAATGCATGATTCTTGACTTGTTCTGTTCCACAAGGGCACAATGCACTTTCTGGTTTACCTGTGTTTCTTTGCCGTTTAAAAACCCTTTACATGTCACCTTAAGCATGAAACATGAACAAAGCAGTGAATTATCATAATTAAGTTAAATTTGGAGCAGTTTTTCTCAGCCTGTGCTCATTTTAAATTTGCTGCTTCTGCTGCAGGTGTGACGTACTTCTGTGCATAATTACGGTGGAGCATTCTCCCCTCCCCCAGGCCACACTGTGATCTGAGAAATATTCTAACAATTCCAACAGATGATATTTTTCTCACTATTAATGACTTGTTTGCCATTACTTGCTTAAAAGACAAAGAAAAAGAAAATAGAATAAAGCCTGCAAAGAATTCTAAATTTTAGGAGAGAGATGAAAAAGAGCAGTGTTACATGCAACCACTGACTTCATTGTCTATTCCTAATTTCTCCCTAGGTGTGGCCAGAAAAAGCTTTAGAGCATTTTTGCTTTGTACCGAATTTCCACTTTTCAGAGCAAACTGGAGATATAATTTCAGAGGGCAAATATTGGTGTCTAACTCAGACAGCCAGAGTTCAAGATTTTAGCCTGCTTCTTGAAAGATGTTGCCCATATACATTAAGAGGTTTTATGTGTGACTTTTATCCTTCCTGCATAATATATGCAGAGACTAAATACTTGAATTGACTCATTTATTTTATGGAGGGAACACAATTTTGCTTGAAAACAGCCTGAAGCAAAACTTGGAGCCTTTTTATGTTTTAAAGGAAGATGAGATGTTACAAACACTGGAGAAGCAATCACAGAAGAAATTGTGACTAAGTGCTTAGCCAAGCCAAATTAATAAAAGCAACTAAAAGGTGAGCAGAAAGTCCAGAGCATTCTCCCTGAAGGCTGAAGTTATTACAGTAACCATTTTTTGGTAGCTGAGGTCGTGTTCTCCATTCTCTAACCTGCTGAGCAGGTGACTTTGTTGACTGCCACTTTATTAGCAGCCATGGTGTCAATTGATCCCCTACCACATCATTAAATCATCATTAGATAACCAGTGTAGCAGTTCAAACAAAGCCAAGATGTTTCCACATATTGTAAAGAAATGAAACATGAAAAGACACCTGCTTTCTTCACCAGAATATTTCGTTATTCTGGTGAAGAAGAATATTTCGATACAGGCATCTGTATCTTGATTTTTACTAGGTTTGCAAAGATGCTGAGTATTTTTCTTATCACTGTCCCACATTCTGCCAGCTCCCATCAGGCAGTGACATGGCATAGCCCTATCTATCATGTCTGATGGCACGAAACTCCATGTGACACAATGTAACTGGACAGCGAGCTGACATTGTCACTGGGTCTGACAATGTTGCAAATACAATGACAATCCTTTTAAACCAATGAAAGGTCAACACTAACATTTTAGGTCAACTTTGACTTCAGATGCTTGTCCAAAGCTACTTGAAAGTCACATAAATGTGATTTTGGTTTTGTTCTCCTTCTCCGGATCACAGGCCAGCAATATTTCATTTAAATTAGTCTTCAAAATAGTCCAATTCTTACTCTGAAGTGATAGAAAGCACTTGTAATTCATTTCTGTGAAACAAAACCAGATTTGAATCTTCATCTATTTCATCCTTTTTACAAGCTTTTTTTTTCCCTGTTTGCTGTTTGCTGATACACTCCTCCTCTGCTCTGTCCTCAACAGTGTAAGCCAGCTACTGCACTCATGTCTTTGGGGTCTGCTTAGCTCAGGGATGTATTTTGCAGACACTGCTCCAACCATAAAACCTCTCACTGATTCAGAGAAGATTCAAAATCACAACATTTTGGTGAGCCAGAAATTACCTTAGTCATTGCTAAGCTTCTGATTTAGATTTTCATCATCTTGACCATTCCAACTTCCACCCCTGCTCTCTCTCTCTACTGAACATTAACTCCTTGCAATACGGAGGAGCAGGAACCCAGCCCAGGATCCAAAATGAGCGGCATATTGTGTAAACACAGAACACAGAACTGCCTAACAATGAATCTAAATAACTGTGTTTTTGTAAAGGGTAGCCAGATGAGTGACCCACAGAAAACACACACAATATAATTCTGGTTCTGCCTACAGCAAAATGTCAGCTGCTCTAATTGTGGCACATCCCAGTTAATACTGAAGGTGAGATGATAAATACAGATCAGCTTGACATCAGCTGTCACAAGGAAAACAAATGAACTCACAGCGATGGGAAAGCTGGAGAATACCGATAGCACAGACAAATTGAAAGGAAATAACAGAGTCAGATCTTGCCTGGCTGTTTTAATTGATAATTATACAGAAATACTGTGTTTAAAGAAGAACATATAAAGCACTCAGTAGCAACCATAGCATAGAAACCTGTTTCTGAAAACAGAGTAAATATTCAGTGATATCTCTCCAGCATCCACTAACATCCAACATACACTTAAATTATATGTAATGTAATTAAAACATGTGGGGTCTGTGTTTCCAGCCCCTGCTGACATTTATAAAGCACCAGTTCTTCAGGCTGTTTCAACAGAGGCTCCTCTGGTGTTATCCACCCCTCTATGTGTGCCATATTAGCCTTTCAGTTCTTACAGCAAAACCACTTTAATGCCTCTGCTGAGAGCAAATCTGGGCAACTGCTCTGGCTTAAAGTATACTTGGGGGAAAGAGAAGAGGGAGAGAGAGAAAAGTGTTTCAGAGCCAAATCAGTTCACTGCAAGCTGACTGTGGGGGCACAGACCTTTGTGCCAGCACAGCTAAGAGACCCATTCATCACGGCATGATGAACTAGCAACTGAGAATGTTTCTACCTCTTGTGATTGTTGACAAAACCTTCACAATGGAGGGAAAGAGGCTCAAGTTTGTTATTTTTTAAATCTTTCCCTCACAGATGAGGAGATGCCAGCTAACTCACAGGACAGGGGCTGTTGCAGGAACTGGAAGTGCCAGTGAAGGAGACAGTTTCAAAAGCCAAGGGAATTCTTAAAACAAAAGCTGCTGAAATAATTCCTTGCTGAAAATTGGAATGAGCACTTGTAACTGTGGACCCTTCTCATAGCAGCTGGCCTGGAACCACTTTTCTTACTTTTTATCAAACTTTTCAGGCCATCTTTACCATGTCTTTCCCTCACAATTGCTGAATACTGCCTCAGTCATAAAACAGACACAAAGCAGGTACACTGCAGCACTCAAGCTGTGCCTGTTTTCAGTCTGTAGTTTTCAATTTTTCATACAATAAGTGAGTACCCCTTCCTACTGAGATACTTTCAGTTATAAATGCCTCCATTGTAGATGGTGCTCTGGAGGGAACTGGTTCAGATAATGCAATGCTGAAAGGCAGGGGAACATTTTTCCTAATTGGACTCTTGAGTTTGGAAAATCTTTCTTTACTGGCTGGAGGAAATACTTCAGACTCAATGTCAGGACAAGAGATGATATATAAGAAAGGGAGACAGAAGGAATCTAAGGTAGAGCCTAATTTATGACTCTTGAATAAATCTTTTTTGATTGATTGCATTCAGTCTGTTTCTGTGCTCAGTTGAAACTCCCTTAAACAGCAATCCTGTCTCTTTCATTTGCAAAGAATTTAGAAATATGCCTCTCTCTCTCTTTCTCTCTCTTATCTTTGGTTTTCAAATGACTGTTAGCATTTTTTTCAGTCTAGGAATACTGGTCCATATTAATTCCTGCTTTAATATTGTGGCTCTGTGCCCAAGATCATTTTGACCCATTACATATAACATAACAAAAGGAGCACTGTAGAAGGAAAAGAGATTTAAAGTGCATATTGAAGACTTGCAGCAGTAGCAAAGAATAAAAATAGTTAGGTGAAAAACAAAAAGGGAGAAAAAGATCTTAAGACAATGTGAAGAAAACTGCAGGGCAATAACCACACCCCACCCCAAACCCCCCTGGAATTAGAACAGTGAAAAACCATTCTAGTTTTTGTTTGAAGACCTTAGTGAAAACTTCAGGGAAATAAACTGACAAAGCTCAAAAGAAAAAGATTAATTCTACACAAGACAGTAGAACTAACATCAGGCATAAAATATCAGCTCCTTCTAATTGCTTTTTGTCCTAACATATGGAATGTCTATGCCAATTTCAAACCTAACTGGATGTTCTTTCACTAAGTCTAAGCAAATGACCCCAGAAGTTCCTATTTCTGTGACCACCAGTCAGGAAAACTCAGAAGTCAGTTGGCACCTGTCTGAAAATTCCTTAAACATCTAAATGGCATACCTGGATGTGCACATATTCCTGAGCTTTTAACATTCTGAACAAAGGAAGATGAAGTAGTCTGGACAAGTTAACTTGGAAGAGAGAGCATGCCAAATGTAAAGTACAGTGTCAGAGATTAACTAGTGAATGATACAGTACAGATAATAAGACATAATACTGTGTTTCTTGCATTAAAAGAACAATGGACCACATGGGTGAAAATATTGTGTGTATCAAACAAATCTAAAATTCATGTAGTTATGTTGTAGAATTATTAATAATTTGAATCACCCCTGTTGTCACATGTGGGAAGTTTTTTATCATATATCATGCCTGTAAACATTAAATATAATGCATGTAATGAATTGTTTCTATTCACTAATTTTATATTAATCTCACTTTTTTCATTGTAACATTGGTGAAACTTGACCAAAATCAGCATTTTTATTTTCCAGCTAATTATATATATATACAAATTTTGTAATTTTTGCAAGAACACAGTCATTGAAAGCTATTAGCTTTACTGTGTCACACTATATTATAATTATTCAGGTTCCATTGACACACAATAGTTAACAATGCACATGGCTTCATTATTATATTTCAGGGACCTTAAAAGGCATGTAGTTCTAACCCCCAGCCATGAGCACAAACACCTTTCACTACCCCAGCTTGCTCAGGGCTACATTCAAACTGGCTTTGAACCCCTCCAGGGATGGGTCATCCACATCTTCTCTGGGCCACCTGTTCCAGCACCTCACCACCCTCACTGGAAAGAATTTTTTCCTAATATCTGATGCAAATCTACTTTCTTCCAGTTTAAAGCCCTTCCCCTTGTCTTGTCACTACATGTGCATCCCTCTGCAGTTTTTCCCTCTTTGCCACTGACAGGGACCTTAAACAGCGCCGGTCCCAGCAGTGCCCACTGAGGAGCAGCCCTGCTCACTGGTCCCCACTTGGACACTGCGCTGACAGCCACAGCTCCTGGAGTTCAGCCACCAGCAGCCAAGTCCATATCCACCAAATCCCTGGCTCCTCAGTTCAGACACAAGGAAGTGATGCAGGACAGTCAGGTGTTTGGAAAGCAGTGTCATACAGGTCATGTGGATAGTGACATCAGCACAACTGTCAGCAATCTGCAGCAAACAGAGCTCTTGGAGCACTTCTGAGCATAACTGAAGAACATCAAGTAGGATCAGGGGAAGTTTAACCCGATACAGTTTAGCAAACTAGACTACCTTGAGCTTAGTTTTGTGGTCTGTCACTGTCATATTTTCTGAAAAATCCCTGAGAAGCCTCAGAGAAGAATTAACACAATAATTATCTGATTGCTTCCCCTGGGTTTTGCTGCTTTGAAATGTGGTTGGAGATTGTTTACCCAAAAGGTGGTTGTTTGTTTGGTTTCATGTGAATTGATTTACTTAATGACCAATCACCATCCAGCTGTGTTGGGATTCTGAGGAGTCAGTAAGGAGTTTTTAATTAGTATCTAGTTAAGCCTTCTGTGAGTATCCTTTTTCTATTCTTTAGTATAGTTTTAGTATAGCATTCTTTAATATCATATCATATAATATCAATCATATCATATCAGCCTTCCAAGAACATGGAGTCAGATTCTCAATTCCTCCTTCATCCTGGGGACCCAGCAAATACCACCGTGGTCCACATTTGAAGAAGGATGTGGAAAACTCTGGTGAAAGGTCCATGAGGAGGAGAGGCCAGGAAAACTAAGAGAAAACAAGCACTTCATGGCAGGGTTTATGAAGTTATGTGACATGATAAGAGGCATTCTAGACTCATTCCAGAAAATATAGAAGGAAAATTTTGAGTATTTAATATGCACAGTGTTAGCTAAATTAGGTTGGTGCTAACTTGACCAAATTTACTGAAATTTTCTGAGAATTAAATTTGCCTAGTTCTTTTGACACAGGCAGACATTAGACAGATGTTCCACAGAGATCAATATTTCACAAATATTTAAGACTATAAAAATTTGCGCATTTTGGACTCCAAGCTGTGGGCAGTCAGAGATGTACTGACATGATCACTCTCTAGTGGACAGGAAGATGTACTCAGGAACTAAGACTTGGAGGCAGCCCATATTTTAATGTACTATCCACCTACAGAAAATGATACCAGGAAAAGGAAAAAGAATTCAAATAGAAGCTAACTAGAAGGCAGGGAACAAACAAATCACTGCACAGTGTCTGGTTTGGGAATTCTGTTGTGCTCCTGGTGAAATGGCAACCTTATTGACAAGTGGTCTAGAAAAATAAAATACACATTAATCCTATTTCTTTGCAAAAATCTGTGAGTGTCTAGAATGGCAAAATAAAGATGAAATTTAGTGTAAAGTGTGGTGGTAATGTCTCTCACTATCATTCTTGCTTCCTGCAGAAACCATGATTGCATCTAGAAAATTGTGGTTCAGATTTGTGAATATTTGCAGTAAATAGACAAGTATCTAGATTTGACAGGTGAAGGAGGGAAACACAATGTCAAACAAAATGTCAAACAGAGCACAAAAAAAATTAGCTAAATACAGGCTGCTGAATGAAGAACCTAAAATTATAGCAAAGGTGAAATTGCATGGCAGTCCTATAACTCTCTATAATCATAGAAAAACAAATACAGTACAAAAGGACCAGTCTTAGATGTGTTCTGCCTGCTATTTACTTCAATAGTACAGCAACAAGGCAGGTGACATTCCCCCTTCCCTCAGCATTGACCTGAAGCTGTCACTTGTCAGTATTTGTACTGAATAAGACATTTTTAACATAAACCCACCTAACAGTGTTCAGAAAATTGGTAAAAATATATTATTCTATTCAGTAGACTTGTCACACTGAAATGCTGCTCCTAGAAATTCAAACTGAAAGTGTGCCTCACAACCTCTGGCTTGACTGAGCAGCAGAGCATCTTCAGCATCAATGAGAACACGGTGGAACTACAGATACTGAGAGAAAAGAGTTCAAAGTTACGTTTTCCTCTGTTTTAAACATATCGTTTATGTACATCTACCATTTTTACATCTTAAACATGCAGCTGTGGCACAAATGTACTGTTTGACCTTCCAATTCTGTGTATTTCCCTGGCTTCTGATGAAATTCTCTGTACTGCTGTGACCAGCAGTGCAGAACTTTGTGAGTTTATTAACTAGCAAGGCAGAAATATCAATATACATTATGAATTTAATTTTTAGGCCTTGCATCTTTCAAAATCAAAGCTTAGCACTCCAAAAGAGGTATTGCCATCATTAGCAGTATGCAATACTGGCTGTTGAAATGATACACGGATACTGATCCATTAGTGCAAGTGGAATTTAGTATTTTTAAATGTTTCTTCTTGACCTTTTCTTGGATCAAATGGCCTACAATAATCCACATGCATTACTTTACATTCTTCTGGACAACATTACATTGTTGTTTAAAGGACTGTACTCTCTGATGAGACATGAACATGCTAACAAAATTGTTTGCATAGCAATGCTACAACACAGAAGAATATGATTTTGGGAAGTTTTATTGTCTTAGACAATAAAGCTTTGAGATTAGATGTTATCTCAAGAGAAATCTGAATCAAAAGAACAACAAGGAATGGAGGTAATCCAGCAAAGTCATAACCAGACAGTAGAGAGATTTGCCTATTTTCCCTAATGGGAGAGCATTGATGTAGGCAAAGTTTTTCAAAAGAAAACTCTCTGATGGTATTTGAAGGCCACACCTACTCACAGAAATAGCACTTACTGGCATTATGTATGTTAAAATACAAAACTTATCTGATCAGTCTTCTTGATTTTTCCATGAGAGCTGAGTTCAAATTACATTTGAAAATCCCCCACAGAGGCTGGAAACTTTATGTCCACTGCACCATTTTAGTAATGCAAAACAGGCCTGTGGCTGTGCTGTCTTAGGCTGTGATCCTGTCAGATTTCATAAGGTGAGCAATACCAGACATTGGAGAAGAGACCTCTTCAAAGCAAAAGCAGACAGTACAGGAGGTGGTGCTGGCGACTCAGTAATTGATTTGCTTGCCTCCAAGTCTCAGCTGAGCTGAAGATTCCATTGCATGGTGCAAAGGTGGTGTCAAGAATCCTGTCTTTCAGAGTCATTGTGAATCAGGATCTGTGGCTAGTCCTCGTCCCTAAAGGTACAGCTTTAAAATATCTGGGGGCTGCCAGTAGAGTACAGGAACTAGTTTTTAGCATTTTCCACCTTGGGGACCTGATTTCATGAGTGGGTATTTTTGTATATCTGATGAGAGTCCATATGCAATGTGCAACTCTGAAGGCACAGAGATTTTTCAGAAAATGTAAAATGAGTGTTTCCTTAAATAAAATAATCTGGTGCTACCAGTAACTGTTCTCTAGTAGAATTACTCTATTTCTATTCAAGTTATTCCATTCCATTTCCAATGCCCCTTTGTCTTGCTTGCATCAGCTATCTTCAATCTGAAGCCACTTTTAATGTGGTTTAAACAACTCCTCATTAAGAATTCACTAGCATAGCCATATCCATTCATGGACAATGCATTCATCTCTTAAAGGCATATGTAAATATTGCAAACATTTTCCTAAGTGATCTATCATTGTTTTGTAACTACTGCTAAAGGTAGTTAGCCCTGCAAAGCAATGACGAGTCTGCTTTCAGAACATTGGTAATAAAGTCTTTCCTTTTCAGCCTCCTAAAGTGTGCTTCTCCTGAACCACAAAAAATGAAACAGTGATGATAGATGCACTACATTTTTCTCTGGAATTGTCAGACTTTTTTTTTCCACTATCCCTTCTTTGCATATGTGTTTCAACTGTGTATTGAGCAGAAAATTATTCCTACCTAGAGAGCTAGTCCTATTAGGCTTCTAAATTGTTTGGTATAACAGTTTGTTTTCTTTCCTCTATCCTCACAAGAGCCTAACAAGCCATGCACTCTAATCACATGGTGATTATAATTAGTGTATGACTGGAAATGCAGTATGAGTAATGAATCGTGTTCTGTGTTAAACAAATAATCTATTGAAAACTGGAGGAAAAATATTATCTCAAATATTAAAAATAAGGAAAATCTTAGAAGATTAATTTATGGCAGTTTAAGTCTCAACTGCTGTTAGCCGATTCACTCCTGGTTCTTATCTTATGAAAGGCACACACTCTTTTATTCAACAATTTTTAGTCTGACACAGTGATGTTTCTGGTTTCCATGGACTTTCATTTTATTAGAAACACAAGGAAACAAATGCTGCCTGAATGATAAAGAGGTGGAAAAAATGACAATGAAGTATTCAATCTGAAAGCACATTTTATAAATTTCTCCTGTGAATATCAAGATTTGGACCAGGGATGAGTTTTTTATCTTTTGAATTGCTTTTTGAGCATCACTGCTTTTGGACTCCACATGTGTAGTACACTATGTGTCAGTGTATGTGGCATTTATGGGGTTTTGTTCTTTTTACAATAGCATGTTTACAGTCATTTCTTACTTTTCCTTTGTTCTCTCCTCTGTGGCCACTGATAGAACATTGCCTTTGTATTTTACATAATTTCTTAAGCTTCAAAAGGGAGGACAGATGGAGTAGAAATAATTTGAAATTAAGTCTTTAACATCTTTAGTACTTTTTACTTCTGATTTACAAGTCAAACATATTAATGCTTTCCTTGTGCTGTAACTCAGAAATGATCCTCACATCAAAACTGATACAAAAAACTTTTTCCATTCGCCCCATATGAATCCACTAATCTCCACAATTTGGGCTTAATTCTCACTCACATTAAAAAGGCAAATAAAGCCATGACCAATTTAGGTCCACAGACATTTCCAGAGAAAGTTAACATAAAATGAATGAAAGAAAAATTAGGCCTTTCATTTTCAATTACAAACAACTAATTTTCTAATTTCATAGAAAATGTGCAATTTATCTGTGATTTTTACGGGTCTGTTCATTTTGCTAATACATCCAAAGAGGAAAAATAGGAATTTATTCCAATAAACCTCTCCATTCAACAAATATTTTGTCTCACTGGTTGGCTACTCAGCATGCCTGCCTTTTGTTAACATCATTGACAAAGGAATAGACACAGTCTGGGGTACCCAACTGTGTATTATCTACACTACAAATCACCCGTCTTCACTCGTTAGCTCCTGCGCTGAAACACACAAGGGAGCTCAGGTGTTCATATCACCAAGGCATGAATTCTTAAAACTGTTTTTTCTTAAACTGACTGGTGAACTATCACGGGTGAATGGGAAAGGCAAAATAAGAACTGGTGTATTGGAAACAAAATTTGACACTTTTGTAAAGACAGAAACTGAAAGCCTAGCCACAGTGCTGTTTTTCTGTATCTGGAGTCATAGCAAAGGCAGAATGTAAGCTGACATCTTCACTCCATATATGCTTGAGGGCAGAGGACAACCCCCCCTTTTTTCTTTTTTTTTTTATCCCATCATCTTGGGGAAGCTTTGCAGGACTTTGGATATAACACTATCTACACTGTATTTATGCTTTCGTTTTTAGTTATGCTGCATTGAAAATCCATCCTATAATTCCAGTAAAGGTACTGACACCACCCTTCCTTCTAAAGAGTTCAGGAACACTTGAACAAAGCACTATTAATTTTCTCTTTAAATTCTAACAATGTTCTGTGTCTTTTCTGTCTAATGTACACCATAGGCAAATAACAAAATAAGGCTCATGGTCATCTTACAAGCCTTGATTTCACTTGTGACTCATTCAAACTAGAAGGTTATGTTTACTGAATTACTCAAATGACTACAATTAGGCAATTGCTCACAAATCCTATACCTATCATTTCTCAAATAATTATAAATGGTCAATAATAATAGAGCTCCTATCACTCCCCATAGTAGTCAATGGAGGATTGAATTAGATACAGCTGAACAACAGACATCATAACTGCATTTGATGTATCCTATCTGATGCTTTGTAATCTTAATATTTGGAAGTTTTCCTATCAAAGTCAATGACAAAAGAATCAAGTCCAGTATTTTTAAAAGATAACATTGTTAATATGCAGAAAAATAGCAATATCAGCTCACAGCATATACCTGATTACTTGTGGATCACATATTAACTTAATGAATAAATGCATTACTCCAATGTCTTGTATATTGGTGTCTATTGTTTTAAATCTACATACACAGACATAAAACAATCCTACTTGTGTGTGAAATCCGAGTGACTTTCCCTGGGCTGAAATGGAAACTGAGAGGCAGTTTATGGCATTGCACAAGCTAACTAATCCTGTTTGGGAACTGCTTTAGTCCACCTGCGCAGTGCAGCTCTCACAAACACAGTAAGAGGCTCTTGTCCTCCATAAAAGCCACAGACAGAAACTCACACCACTTTGTGGAATATCTTATTAGCTTAAATCATTCTTTGTCTGAGCATATGGGTTTTCCTGGATGTCATCTACAGGGCAATACTAAACCACAAAAAAGTATCTTTAACCTTAAACATGCATGTGGTTCTGATTAAGCCTTCCAAATCACTCACATTTAAACTTAAGTAACTGTCTAACAGCTTCATTTGTGGGAAGCCAATACAATCCATTTGCTTTTTTTATATCTGATGGTCTTCCACACAGATACAAAAAAAAGTAAAAAAAAAAAAAACTTACCCCCAAAAAACGCAGAAAGTAATCATCATCATATAACCATAGAAGTCTAGGAACTATAGAAATTCAGTTTGAGTTTGTCTGTTTTGCAGGGGTTTTTTAATTCACAGTTTGTTACTGAAATTAGTTCAGTTGGTTTCTGCCTTTCTAGCTCTAAAAGTTCAGTTAAAGTTTCTGCTTCTTTGTTTGCTTGTTTTCAAAAAGTTCTTTAAACCAGTAATCCAACTATTATGAGTTTACGCTGTCACATAAAGTCATCCTTACAGATCCCAGTTTGGAAGTTACAAATCCACTGTGTTGTATATGGATTGAAATCACATACTGTAATTTTGCTCAGAAGGAGAGGGAAACAATGGTTACTTGAGATACAGTTTTTTCAATACTTTCTCTGTGCTTTTGAATATGTATCTATGGGCCTTATTTATTGGACCGTATTCAAAACCTCCTTGTGGGCCCAATCACTCATTTTCTCAGGGGCTCTTCAGTCAGGGTCTCAGTACTCTAGAATCTGAATACTTTCCAAACCTTAATTAATGTATTGTTGCAGAGTCCTGTGAGAAAAGAGGATTATACTGTCCAATTAACAAATAGGGAAATGAGAAAATGTAAGGTAAAAGCCTCCATTACACCAAATGCCTCTTCTAGTATAGTTATATCTGTTTTTCTCACAGTACTGGACTTTAGAGAATTATATATACTTTTAAGGTGGAAGTTCCTTGGATTAAGCTGTAGTTAAGAGCACAAGATTAAATGTTTTCACAAAAAAAAATTATATGTTTTAGAAAAAGAAAATTAATATGGATTAATTGGCTCACTTGCCATTGTGAAAATTCAGATAGTTAGAATTAATTTTTTTCACAGCAGCATATTAATTTTCTTCACCTGTAAAGGTTCCCTTTTTGTTCCAGAATGATTTCTCCTCCAGCCATGGCAAATGTACCCATTTCTTCAGCAAATCAGACAGACAGTACACAGACAACAGCTCTTCTCTTACTAAGCTGCAGATAGTCTTTATCCAGTGAAGCAGGAGGAAAATATTAATGAAGTCAATTGATGATGAGACAAAGTGTGTAACATATATAAAAGTCTGGACAGTGGGAGGTGTTTTCTATATGATAGGCACTGTAATGACACAGATTTTAATTTCAATTCCATCAAAAGGTGTCTCGTTAGTTCTAAGGATTGATTTTCCAAAATAATCAATGCTAATCAGTTGTCCTGCCACAAGATTTCATCAGAGAAATGCAGTTAAATGACTTTATCAAGCACTAAGGCAATATAGGTCAAGTGTAGGGGTTGTAATTTATTATAATCCAATTTCTTGAATTCCTTGTTGTTTGACTTTGCACAGGTTACAGTATCATACACAGACAGCAAGATAGGAGGGCAAGGGAGGAGAGAGTAGGTTGTGTCTGTTCATTCCTAGATAAATTAAGAACAGAAATCACTACCAGTAAATATGCAGGGGTTGCATGAGATTATTTTTCTGGGTGTCTTTTGTGTTTCTTTTTGCTGCACAGAAAGATTTTCTCTTCATTTGGGAGCAGTGAAAAGAGTAAAGAATTGTTCTTTCACTGAGGAGAATAGACTCATTGGTGTAGGAATGGAATAAATTGATCAACCAGTACAAAATCCAGCCCAACTGCAAACCTGTGGCTCCAGCTGTGTTATATTAGATGCACTATTACAAACTACATCCTAGGAATATCATAATTCTTAGGTTAGCAGAAAATAAAGATATTTTAATCTTTTATACCTGGAAAATGGACCGCAAAGAAAATATTACTACAAATACCAGCTAACCCTTATCACTCAGACAGCCACTGGGATCAGAACTCCACAAAACTGAGTTTTCCATTTAATTTTTTGGACTTTTTTTTCACTTTTTTCTAAACTTGTCAGCCTTTTTTTGGTATATCAACAACCACTGAAACATAGCAAAAATGGGGAAAAATTATAGAATATTTCATTTTTTACTTTAATACTGTCAACTTTACCAAAAATCCTGATATTTCTAAGGCTGAATGAGAAAACAAAAAGCAATTTCTATGGCCTTTACCAAAATATGTTCCAAACTTAGTTCATTTGAATAATGAAAATTATTTGCATATTAAAACAAAAGAAAATAATGTTTATTTTCTCTGAAGTTTTATATTACTGTTTTGTAAATAAGATAAATCTCATTATGTTGACAGGGTGGAAAAAATTTGTATATTTATACTCTATATGGTATACAAGTACCAACATTTTAAACGTGTACAGTTCACTCATCTCTGTCTATTGACCTTGTCATTCTGATTCCACCAAGAATTGTACTTTCACATCTCTTATTTATTCACAGGCTGAAATTAGTTCTGTGGCCTATGGGTTCCCTGAAGCTACTTCTGTGATTCACCGAATTGCTTCTGCTGGGTTACTGCACATTAGAAATGAAATAAATGCCAGCAGCAGTTGCTTTCTGACCAACACTGCAGGCCAAATATCCGCAAATTAAAGCATGTTACAAGAGGTGTCTTCAGGAGAAAATGAGTGTAACAATGTTTAACAAGCCATTGTGGATGAAAGCAAGCTACACCTGAGCTCTACCAGGAGAAGGTACCAGCTGAGGTTTAGAACAGTTTTTTGTTAACTCTATCAGCATTATTTGAATGTATCTTGCTGGAACATTAAACCGCTTTAACCTGAAGCAATCTTGAGCCATACTTAAATAAAAAATTAATTTACAGCTGCTCTTTAGAATATATTTTAAAAGCACGCTGATCAAAATGTAGCAAATTAGAGCATACTAATCCTACAGCATCCAATATTGCTACTAAACTTCCAGCCAAGGCGCACACTCAGCCACATTCCTGTCCTGGTTTGGGATGAGACCTGCACAGGAAAGCCAGAGGAGGAGCACAGCTGGACACATCCTAAACAGGAGACCATGCAATGAGCATTGTACACACCTGTCTTTGCACAAATCTGCAGAAATCCTCCTAAACAGAACCTCTCAATAGTGGTAAGTCAGAAAAATATTTAAATATTTTGTGTGCTTAGAAATAAATAAGATTGCATTAAAAGACTCTTCCAGATAAGTAATTCCATTGGTATTTACTAAAACTTCTCAAATAAATCTAATTAAGAGAAGTATGTTTTGACTTCTTCATTGGCATGCACTTGTCAATGTCATGGCATTTTCCATTTCCATGAAAATATGAGGCATTTTTTATCTTTTTTTTGTATCAGTTCATGGTAGATACTGATTTAAGCTTTGTATGCTGCCTGTTGCAACCATGCCTGTAGCAATTATAATAAAAGTTACCCAGTTTAATTAATTAACTAGGAACTCTGGAGTTCCTAGTATCTTATGCGACACACAGATAGATAAAATACCACAGGATGCATTCACTATTTTTAATAATCATGTATAAGCATTTATACATCAAAAAAAACTGGAAAAATATTAGGTGAACTTCACCTCTTTGCAATGTTATCTTCTCTCTAATCAATATTTTTACAAGTTCCAGAGCACAATAAAATGCACATACTTCCAAGACCATAATCTTTGGAGCCAGACACTCTTCTGCTTGTGCCCACACTCACAGTGGTTGCATGCCATTCTGAACAACTTAAAATATTTTGCTAGCATTCCACTTCAAGTAATTTCAAATTGAGAAAGATTTCTAAAGGAGTGTGGCCATTTTCCAATTTTAATAAAATTGTCATTTCTGTAACACATAACCCTGAGCCATACAGCCCCTTAAGTTCCAAATTATTTCATGACAAATTTGACATACTGGGTTTTATAGGCCTAACACAGTTTTAAACACAAAAAAAATAACAGTGCCCTCTGCACTGTGGTTATTTTTAGAAACACTTAACACAGTCACAGCTGCTTTAGGTCTTGTCCTGCTTGCAAAGAACTTTATTTTTCAAATTTAATCCAACAATCATGGAAAATATCAATAGACAGTAATATTAGTAAATGTATTATGCTAGCATATAATAACTTTATGTCACATTTGCTTCTCAGAAATAGTAAATCCACTAACACCACCAAAATGAAACAAATATTCAGATATGATCCATTTACAGACCTTAAAACTTTGAAACAGAAAACCCTGAAAGAAAAGAGTTACCATTTAAAATCTAGTGAGCGTTAACAGTCACACACACAATAAACACAAAAATCATGTCTGTGAGATGCTACTGCATAATCAGCTATCAAAACCAAAACTTTTAGAAAAATTGTATTCAAAAAGGTGGGGGGGGGTCCCCAAAGTCTTAAATTAGTTTGTCATCTGTAGAGACTTATTAATCTAACTGTAATGAAAGAAGGGGAAAGGTTATGTTTTCAAGACATAATAAACATTCAATATTCTTAAGAAAAACTACTTGTGGCATTTTGGCAAAACTACATAGGAACATTCTATCATATGGAATGAAAGCTCCTATAATATGATTTACTAAATATGTGCATTAAAAACCATTATATTTGGAAAAATATTTGCAGAAGTTTATATATTCCCAAGACTTCAGTAACAATAAACATCTACATTTAAAAAATGCCTTGTGTAAATAAAATATCTAAGGCATCAATCTTTGCAAGAATCTATCAGATCCATTCTCAATTCATTCAGTGAGAGACCGATATCCAACAGTCATGTCATTTTGCTAATGATTGTTTATGACTTCCATTTATGACCAAAAAACAACACCCTGAATAACTATTGCTCAATGCACTGGCCCAGACCTTCCAGCATGCCTGGTCATTGTCATTGTATAACTCAGAATTATCTATTGAGCTCCTTCTTTGTGCTCCAGCTCTTCTGCTTTTATCCTGTGTCCAAAAGACACGTAAAATTTGAAGGATCAGTTCATTTCCCTCAAGACTTTCTATAAAGACCTTAAACAGCTTTTTCTCCTGTTTGTCAGCCTATTCTGGAAAGTGTTCATACTCAGCTCTTTTCATTTGTCACCCCACAAACTGCAAGTCACCTCCAAGCCTATGTTCACAATCTCCAAATAAGACTGGAAGAAAATATGTTTATGTGGTTCTTGGTCAGAACAATCCAATAGCTTGTATAAAGCTTGCAGTGCTGTTAGAGAACCTGAATATTGTACTGAAATGGATATGAATAGAAGGCATTGTTAGGCCTTATAAGACAATAAATTAAATAATTTTTATATAAAATAAATTAAATATAAATTTTTAAAAGAGAAACCTATTTTACCAAAGAGAATTTCCTAATTATTTCACTGACTGATGAAATTATAAATAAAAAGACAAACTTTCAAGGTAGGTTATAAATCTCTGCTCTGATATTTTAAACATACCCCCTACCACTATGCCTACCCAAAATCTCCTACTGATTACTCTCAACAGCTTACTAATGACACAAGTGAATGAGACATGCTATGGTATGTAGGAGGTTTTTCCAAGCTTCCAATGAACACAAGAAAGAATGCCTTAAAGAGACATTGGAATATGATCATTTCTTGTCAGTCTGGAGGAAAGGTCCATCCAATGGGCATGAGGACAAAAGAAATTAAATATTGCAGTAAAGTATTGTATAGTGAGAACCTTCATCAAAGCACTGATGAAAAGTCCAAGAGAAGTACCAAATTTTAAAACAATATCTGCTTTGTTAGTCAGTTCAGGTTTTCTGATAAATCTTCAGTGTGTCTTCCTGCCTATGGAAGAAACCAGTTCTCCTGATCAGGAGCAGTGCCAGGAGGGTTGATAATTTGGAAAAAGCAGAAAATGTAGACCCACAGAACTCAGCTTTAAAGCTAGGGCTTTAAGGCCTAGAAAAATAAGTTTGGGTCACACTTCAGTTCAGGCAACAGTTTGGCTCAACCCATTACAGATATGCCAACAACCTGAACTCCTCTCAATCATGGTTAGGAATGTTTATTGTTCATAAATGAAAACACTTTGTTTCTGGTTATCCACAAGCTTCTCACTTTTCTTCTTCTTCTAACTACAAATGAATGTCTCTAGGGCCCATAACTGGAATGATATAAATTATGATAATACAATGACATATACCAATGCTTTAAATATTTTAAGAATTTATACTACTAAATAATAATGTTGCTGCATTGACTGTTTGATTTTAAGCACCGCTATATATCTTTCTCTTCAAGAAAAACAACCCAGATAGGTTAGGCAGATTGTAAATAGTGTGGGAGGGACCACAAATATGTTCAAAGTGGATCATCAATAGTCAGGTTTGAATTCATTATCATCTGACCTCAAACTCAAAATTCATTTTCTTTTCAAATTCCCAAGATATTTAAGGTAAGACAACTAAAAACATCCTCTTCTTTTTTATAATGGATGGAAAGAGAGCTAGAATAGAGCAGCACCCTCCCCTTCCAGTGGAGCATTAATCTAGTGAGCATTATAAGTTTCAGCTAATAAAAATTAGTATTCTCTTATCTGAATAGGAGGGATCTGCTATAAAAAAGGCAGATGTTGATAGTAATATAAGAATAGGCCAGTAGGAAACTGAAATTCCATGGACAAATGCAGACCAAGAAAGAAAAAGGAAGGAACAGAAAAGGAAAGTTTCAATAATTTGGATATACAAAGCAGATCATACTTTTGCACTGTGCAGACCCTCTAAAAGCAGACAAATTCTCATTCAGAATGTAGTAATAGCCCTGTTAACACTGGCCTTGGTTTGGGCAGCCTGAGAACAAATGGCACACCAGCACTTCCTTGTTTAATTGCCCCGTGCCTGCCATTTAAACACCTCCAAACTTTTGTTCTTCAAAGCCACCCTGGCTTTCAAAGTACGTTTATGTGGGGAAAGCAGGGGAGAGTAAAGATGGAAAGGCTTTGCGGTAAATGTGACAACACTCTGGACTTAAGCATCTAGCTGTATGTTCACGTCCTAGATTTGGCTGCACAGATAAATTCTCCATCTCAAATTGGATTTAGTTCTGCAGATTGAAAATAGCTGCCCATTTAAATTCAGTGAACTATGTTCTTATCAAACAGAATTCTGCTTTTTCTGAGTTGGAAACGCCAGCACAACGAATAATTGCCTTTGTCCTAGTTCATAGTAATGAAAAGTTTGCACATCTTGTTGCAGTGCCTGCATCCTGGGTGATATGAAGCAAATCATCAGATTTAAAACAATATCTGCTTTGTTAGTCAGTTCAGGTTTTCTGATAAATCTTCAGTGTGTCTTCCTGCCTATGGAAGAAACCAGTTCTCCTGATCAGGAGCAGTGCCAGGAGGGTTGATAATTTGGAAAAAGCAGAAAATATAGACCCACAGAACTCAGCTTTAAAGCTAGAAAAATAAGTTTGGTTCACACTTCAGTTCAGGCAAGAGTTTGGCTCAAACAACTGCCCAGAGCCCCATTACAGATATGCCAACAACCTGAACTCCTCTCAGTCATGGTTAGGAATGTTTATTGTTCACTTAAATGGAAAACACTTTATTTCTGGTTATCCACAAGCTTCTCACTTTCTTCTTCTTCTAACTGAAATGAATGTCTCTAGGGCCCATAACTGGAATGATATAGGTATGATAATACAATGACATATACCAATGCTTTAAATATTTTTAAGAAATTTATGGTACACTTTAAATAATAATGTTGCTGCATTGACTGTTTGATTTAAGCACCGCTATATATCTTTCTCTTCAAGACTGAAGCAACCCAGATAGGTTAGGCAGATTGTAAATAGTGTGGGAGGGACCTGAAATATGTTCAAAGTGGATCATCAATAGTCAGGTTTTAGATTCATTATCATCTGACCTCAGGCTCAAAATTCATTTTCTTTTCAAATTCCCCAAGATATTTAGGTAAGACAACTAAAAACATCCTCTTCTTTTTTATAATGGATGGAAAGAGAGCTAGAATAGAGCAGCACCCTCCCCTTCCAGTGGAGCATTAATCTAGTGAGCATTATAAGTTTCAGCTAATAAAAAATTAGTATTCTCTTATCTGAATAGAAGGGATCTGCTATAAAAAAGGCAGATGTTGATAGTAAATATAAGAATAGGCCAGTAGGAAACTGAAATTCCATGGACAAATGCAGACAGCAAGAAAGAGAAAAGGAAGGAACAGAAAAGGAAATTTCAATAATTTGGATATACAAAGCAGATCATACTTTGCACTGTGCAGACCCTCTAAAAGCAGACAAATTCTCATTCAGAATGTAGTAATAGCCCTGTTAACACTGGTCTTGGGTGGGCAGCCTGAGAACAAATGGCACTGGCACTTCCCTTGTTTAATTGCCCCGTGCCTGCCATTTAAACACCTCCAAACTTTTGTTCTTCAAAGCCACCCTGGCTTTCAGTACGTTTATGTGGGAAAGCAGGGGGAGAGTAAAGATGGAAGAGAGCTTTGCAGTAAGTAGACAGCACTCTGGAGCTTAAGCATCTAGCTGTATGTTCACGTCCTAGATTTGGCTGCACAGATAAATTCTCCACGTCTCAAATTGGATTTAGTTCTGCAGATTGAAAATAGCTGCCCATTTAAATTCCAGTGAACTATGTTCTTATCAAACAAATTCTGCTATTTTTCTGAGTTAGGCTACTCAAACACAACATGAATAATTGCCTTTGTCCTAGTTCATAGTAATAGAAAAGTTTGCACACATCTTGGTGCAGTGCCTGCATCCCCCTGGGTAATGCTTGACTTAAATCATCACAGATTTCTCTGAAATTGAATGACTATTTCAATATCATGAGGTTTTCTTCATCTCCAAGAGGTGGGAGACTATCCAGATGTGCAGACCTGGTCTATGGGAAGTCTCCAACATGTAACTGGAAAAGTACCTGCAGTTAGGAATGACTGCTGGAGAATGATTATCTGTGGGTGGGAGAGGTGGCTGTGGTGGTGCTGAGAAACAGTCTGAGCATCAGTGGAACAACAGCTCACTATGTAAATATGATTTCATTTAAATAAGGAATAGGAAATTAGGCAGAACATTTGAAGATATTCATCACTATGTCTGTGGCAAAGTGCTCTCCTTTCCATTTTACCAGAGATTTCATTAATAACACCTGAGAGATTAGCAAGCAGAAAACTTTATGTCAAAATCCTGAATTCTTTAAAATGTTTTTCTCCAGGAGAGAAACTAAATCGTCTTAAGTAAAGTCAGTCACATATAGTATCTGCATGATTCCTAGCAAATTAAGTAAATAATTGTGGGGGAAAAAAAATAATGTCTATCTCTGTCAAAACTGGGAAAAAGATTTCTAAACACATAATCACTTAACATAAGACACATGGTTTGTTCCTTGAGGTCCTAGGTATACTGGAATACACTGAGGTTTGCCATATTACATCAGAATATTTAGTTTCTCTGTGTACTGTGTTGACTTGCTTATGTTAGTACTAATCTTTCCTACAGAACAAGGGAACAGAGTACAGGACAGAAACAGGTCTCCAAAACTTTTAAATCATATACTTGATTTTACTTCATTAGACTAAAATGGCACTCTAAAATGAAGTACATTCACTTGGCAACTGGTTAAATACAAAAACTTAGAAGCACATTTCTTATAAAATAAATCTAGCTTTCGGTAGGATTGCAACAATTATTATAAAATTGGGTTGTATCTCTAAATCAACTGTTCCAGCCTCACACCTCAGATCGTAATTTTATGCCTCTAAAGATTTGGAGAAAATGCAGAAATAACACTCCACAGTTCCAGCAGAAGCAAAATAAAACCTAAATTCAAATACACTGATATTGATGTTAAGGGCTGTTGGTACAACTATATATACACCATGAGTATATTTGGAATAAGATTTGCTATGACACAAAAGAATGTCTTTTTGTCATAAGAAAAGGAAATTATACAAATAATGTATTCATACAAACAACAAATTACACCAATTTTTAAAAACCCAACAAAACAAGACAAACCAGGTTTTAAAAGCTGTTCTATGAAATTGTTGCTAGTATAAAGGAAATTTTCAAAATTTTAAATTTTTGTGGAAGTTTGGAAAGTAGAAAGAATGTAAGTCCAGAAAATAAAATATGAAATCATAAAAACATCTAAAAATATTTAAGGAACTCTTTATGAATATATAAAATAGGCACTCTGACAAAGACTCTATAGGACCAACAGGTCATTAAGAATCTGTAAAAGAAGATAAGGCCAAAGCTGAATGGTTAAATTGTTTCTTTGTATTGATGTTCTCTACAGATGAGGTTAGACTGGTTTCCACAGGGGAAACTTTTTTGCAAAGGGAGAATTATAGGAATTATTTGCAATTGGACTCTCAGTGAAAAAATTCTTAGACCAAATCAATAAAATGAGTAGTAACAAATTGCCACAACAAGGTGATATTCACTTATGAGCTAAAAATATCAAATACGAAATTGTCAGATGGCTAATGCTACTAAAAGTGATCTCAGTGCTGAGAGAATTGATGGTTAAAGAAGTCAGTCAGTTCTACTGATAAGTTTCAGTTGGAGTAGAAGAAAACATGCATGAGTTAATCTGACCTCCTTAAAAAAAAACTAAAACTAAAAAAAATTAGTAGACAAACAGATAAATATGGTATAATGAGAAGAATTAACTCAGCTTTTGTAGTGTATTATTGTGCCTCACAAATTTATAGGAGTTCTTTGAGAAATTGAACAGCATGAGAGATGTGGCTGACATTATTTACTTGAATTTTCAAAAAGATTTTAACAAAATTTCTCAGCAAGGCAGTAAAGATAATAAGGCACTTGGAATAATAGGAAAGATATTTTGTATGATACTTGATTTTTTAAGAATACCAAGTTTTACAAAAATTCCTCTGTGAAGAGAGTTTTCTAGAAAACATCAACAAGCATATGGATGTTTGTTTTATTCAGAGTTTACAGCAAGCTGGGGGGATACTGATGAAAAGATGACCAACTTTGCTGACAATGCTAAATTATTTAGCATTATCAAAGCAAAAGCCAGCTGCAACAAGCTACAGAAGGTTATCATATAGACTGTTTGGACTTGGAAAATATCCAAGGAATATCAACAGCCACTAATACAAATCAGCCATTACTATGGTGAGTCTAAATTAGCCATGGTCACTCAAAACAGAGTTTTGGGAGTCTTTAACACACCTACACAAGCTTCTGCTCAATACTCATGAGAGATCATGAAAGCAGCAGGATGGTAGACATAATTGGATGAGGAATCAAAAATAAATGTTGTTGAATATTGAAGGTAGTCCTACTTCCCTACATCTGAACATGGACTCTGGAGATCTAAAGAGATGAGAAAAGTGTACCTAGGAGAAAAAAAAGTTGTTATTTAAAGTAGAGAGATGAAGACTACTAGGTAGAAAAGAAACCTCCATGAGATTAATATGACGAATACTTATAAAATATTGACTTGAATAAAGCATAATGAGAACTGTTCTCTGGTTCCCATCATGAAGGAACTTAGATGACTTAGTTATCAAGTGTCAGGCTTAAAGCAAACAAAAGGAAACACTTTTCACAAAGCACATAATTAAGCTGTAGAACTCATAGCTACAGGATGTTGGAAATGTCAAAAGCTTAGGTGGGTTTAAAAATAATTAGAAAAAATCGTATGGAAGAAAAAATTCGTCCAAGGCTATTCTATAATACACATCAAAAAAGCCCATTTCTCACTCACAAAGCCTTGGAGTTATGGTCTGACAAAAGTCAGAAAGAGTAGCAGGAAAATTTTATTTTCTGGTTGGCCTGTTCTGTTATTCTCTCTCAAAGCTTTATCTATTGGCCACTGACAGAATACTGGTCTACTTAAATCTTTGTATTTGTTCCTGTATTTTCATGCTCATCACTTTGTTCCACAAAGGGTTTTCCTTTGATCTTCAAGATGACTTGATAAGAAGGAAACTCTCTAAAATAAGGGCAATGATTACTCTGCAAAGGTATTTTTGCTAGAGATACTTGGGGAAGCCATCATCTACCCAAATTAAATATCTATCCTAATTCACAGGGAACACCCTTATCATTTGTGGCAGTCTCCAGGCAGCTTTATCTGACAATCTGTACCAAATAGGGGTCATTGTTCATGCACCCTGTGACCTATGCTTTTTTGCAATCTATTTCTAAGGTGCATCTCCAGGCACTGATTCTGTTTCTCAACAAAATAGTTTGGATCAGTCTAGGAACTTCAGCTGGCAAGCTTGAGTTTCAATTAATACAGCTTCTCTGAGGGATCAGCCCCCAGCTCCTGAAGAACTTCCATGAATACTGGGATCACATGCTTTCTGAGCTGGCAGCAAACCATTGAGAATTATCAGGGCCTTATTAGGCATTTCTCTCTTGAGAACAGTGAATTATCATTTTGGCATTAAAAAATAAAGCTATAAAGCTTGGTCTTTAAGAAATCATGTCACCTGGTATTGTTAGGCTTACACAGGTTTTCTGAGAGAGGTTACAGTTAATGAAATTTCCACACATTTTACCAAAAAACATGTTTGATATGAATTTCTAGACATTTTACCAGTACCTGTTTAGTAGCAAACATTGTGGAAAGGTGTGATTTTAAGGTTTTTCCCAGATGTTAGACCAGAGTTATATCAGAGTAACATTACACGATGTGGCCCAAGATTCAGTTGCTACAGGAATAATCCACATTATAAAACTACACTATTGTCACTTAGAGAGGATGTAACTCAGTCATTAGCCTTACAATCAATGTTAGAATTCTTACTTTTATATTCAGTCACATGATTAATAGAGGCATTTATATCCAGATGCTTTGAGGCTATTTCTTCCCAGAAGAATATTATAAAATGCCTTGTTTGAGTAACACCCAGAGCTCTTAAATGTTGGACTGAGCTGAAACATCCAGTGTAGTTATACAAAATCTGAACTATACAGAAATGGGTCAGTTTGAAGATATCCAGCAACATTAAGATAGCCAGGCTAGCAAGGAGATGAAAAGTTCACGAGCAGTGCACAAAAACACAAGATTAAAAATAGCTGTGTTCTTAGCAGAGTGATTATACAGAGCTCATTTGTAGGCTGCAGACAGATGTTCATCTAGCAAAGAACAGTGACAACTGAAGTTATGAGCAACCCTAAGAGTTTCCTCCTGTCTGTTCCTGAGAGCCTGCCAGTTCTGCAGCTTCTGGGCATAATGGATCATATGAGAACCCCATAAGGAGTCACAGCAGTAATAAACAGCTGATGAAGGCAGTCTGAAAAGAGAACTGACTTTGCCTGAAGTGGATGAGGCAAAGCTCTCAGACTCCTTTGTCCAGCAGAGAATAGGAATGGCAATGTGGGAATGGCAACTTCCAGCTGGCAGATTATAGGTATGGAGAGCTGAGCACACTTAACATCCTCATTCATCACTGGAAGACATCTTCTCGTGACCCTAGGGAGATTAGACATTCAAAAGTTTTTAGAAGCTTATCTTTTTTTCACCACCAAGTCACATATAAAGAGGGGGGTAGGAGAAGGACATGTTTGGATGTATGCCTTTATGTCCCTTCATGATACATAAAGAAAGCTTGAAAACTTTTTATTGTTCTCTAAAAATGAGAAAATTCAATCTTTGCCTGTAGATTAGAAGCAAAAGAATAATTTCACGAAGTCAGACATGTGACCAGAGAACAGAAAATATTATTAATGCAAAATCTAATATTTAAAGATGATTATTCTACCAAAACTAGGTGAGATTTTCAATATTACCACTAAATGTATGCAAGACTACAAAAAATAATAAAAGAAAAAGAAAACATGCCTGTTTTCACTAATTCTTTGTAAATCACAGAGACTTAATCCCTTGTGTTTATCCCAGATCCCCTTCATTATCCGGTCTCTACAATAAATGCTGAAACATTCTGAGGAAGTTGCTTAACATCATTGGGCCAGTGCCTGTTATCACATTATAAAACTGAAGTACCTCAGGAAAACGCAGCCTCTTTTACAGTAGTACGAGTCGTACTTGTCCTACAGTTATTTTATACTTAACCTTCAAGCCACCACGCTCTAGGATATAAACCAATCATCACTGACAGAGATTAACAAGAAATTTCCTCTACGGGCAGAGCATTTCATAAGTGCTCACTGCAGGGATTCTTGCACTTTCCTCTGAAGCATCTGGTAACGGCCATTGTCAGATGGAATAATAGCATAAGCAAGCTGTTAGTCTGATCTGGAATGGCTTCTCTTGTACACTAAAGCTTTTGTCCCTGATCTGCCTGTATGTTTTCCCTGCATTTTAAAAGAGGCAATACAGATAACTTCGCACTTATTGGCAGTTAATTAGCAAAATCTTTCTCTTATCTTTGCATAATTTGGTTGTAAAACAGTAACAGCCATTGCAGAGAATCATAATTCATCTTAGATATCAAATGGAAACTACAGGTATTCCTCCAGATCAGCTTTTGGAAATAGTGTAATAAATAATGAAATTTAATTTAAGATTCATCTCCCAAGTGTTCCTGGAATTTTTACTGTTCCCAGAAAGAAGACGTTATGTAAC
Organism: Emberiza elegans; assembly: GCA_024865655.1. Taxonomy (NCBI): domain Eukaryota; kingdom Metazoa; phylum Chordata; class Aves; order Passeriformes; family Fringillidae; genus Emberiza; species Emberiza elegans. The sequence continues at coordinate 8,366,749 of JALJVW010000072.1, forward strand.
TATTTCTTCCACTGAGAGAATAACAGCAAGTAAACAAGATTAACAAGAATTACCTACACACGGTCTCAAAAACTTCTGATTTTCACATTTTGAGTTATAGTACAAATTTCTTCAGCAGATACCTGAATCAAGAATTAACATTCTTTTAAAGCAGTTGTCCATACTGTTAGTTTCCTCATGAATGACCTAGTTCCTTGAGGAACATCTCACATCAGCATGCAGAAAAAGAGAGATACTAATTAAAAATCACATTGTGTAAAAGATGACAAAGATATTTGTGTACCTCTAGAAGTCACATTCCTATTCTATACTGGTTCTGATTTAACTGGAAATACTGAGAAGTACTGAAATGAAGAAAACTACAATTCAAAAGTAGCCTGTACACATACATAAACACATACATAGATCTACATTAATATCAATGAGTGTTTCTGAATGCAGTTTCTGTGATTGAAAGAAATAGGCCTACAACACAGAAAATCATGTCTGATAACAGATATTAAGCCAAACTATTTTCTTACCTGTTGCAGTTCAGTTCCCAGTTTAATGAGGATTCTTAACATACATGTCAATTACTGAAATGAGCCTCTGGTAAATATTCCAGCAATACAGTTTTTAAAAACCATGAAAAATTTTGAAGATGAATTAATCAGTCACAGCCCAATGAGTTTGTTGTTCTGATTGCATCCAGACACTGAGGGAGTTTTTATGAGACCTGTCTGGGAAAAATAACTTATTTTGCTTTTATAGTACTTTGAAAAAGACCAGTATCTTAGATACTACTGGAGTAAACACTGGCATCTATACAGGAACTAACACTGCCACTGACAAGCAATGGAAACTAACGATGATTTTACAGTGTGGGTACAAAGATTACTCAGCAGTGGCTACAAGAAAGCTCAGCTGTGTGTTTTGCTCCTTGGCACTCATTTGGAACCAAAGTGTTAATGGAAAACCCATTTTCATGGGAAGAAGTAAAGGACAAGATTGTAACACTTTTTTACTGAAATTCTGAGTCCAGTATCACTGCCTGGCTCAAAATCTGAGCCAAAATTATAGCATAGTTTGGGTTGGATTCTTCTTCCAATGATTAATCAGAACAGTGAAGGTTGTATTAAAGCACAGCTTGTTTCTAAGTTGCTTTTTGCATCTTTAAAAATGCATCAAGTTTTGCACATGTGAACCATAAAATAAAATTACCTGGAAAAGACAATACCTAAAGCAGATATTGCCATCTTCCTAGTACCAAACAATTGCATTAAAAATATTAACCTGTTGGAATTATTCTACAGTGCATCAAAGGATGTGATATTAATTTTATTCATTATATTCAGCATGAAAAATTTGCACTGGGGGATTTGTCTTTATAAAAGTATTGGTGTGTCATTTATCCTAATCAACCTGGCATTTTACTCTCTTTCAGTGTATTTTATTAAAATGTGTTGGTATTATGCAATAATCATGCACTCACATTAAAACAATGTATCAAGATATCAACTTGGAATATCTCAGATTAGAGTTGTGCTTTACATTTTATGGATGGTATTAAAGACAGTCACGGACTGCTCAAAGAACTCAGAACTTCTCTTATTATTATAGGTATTACATACAGTAATATAGATGTCCACAATCTAAAAAAAAGAAAGAAAAAATGACACCAACATTTTAATTTCATAAGTTCAAAAATTTAGTGTAAATTCTTAAAGTTCATTATTTTAGATCTCTCCACACAATTAATTTTCAAAGCAATTTTATCTGTATTTATTAATGTGCAATTGAGGGAATTTTCTTCTTTTAAGAGGAATATACTTGAAATCATATGGGTGAGGACTTGTCTTCCTGCCTACAATCCATGCATTAGCATTTGTAGCTCTTTTTGAAGTGCAATTGTTTTTAAACATAAGACAGAAAAATTTCCATGAGTTCTAAAAATGTACTTGGAAATATTTTAAAACCCCCAGCTTTGGCCTAAACTCATTGGATATCAGTGACAAAAATTCATTGATGTCTATAACATCTAATGGTAAATGCTTTCGAGTCAGACCACAAAAAAAAAAAAAGACTGAATTTAGAATAAGTATTTCTTAAAATCAAAAATATGTGAATCTTTTTGGTTTATGCCTTAGGTCATTTAACAATCCATTCTCCAAGTGTTTTCCATCATAGTTCTCCGACTTAGAAAATTTTATTTTAAATGAAAATTGAGATTTCTGGATATTTGTATCAAACGTGGATGTGAGCCACAACAGAAAGACACAATACTATTAATCCTCATCCCAAAAAACTATGGAATTTGTTTCCCTGGGTGGAGAAGTCAGCCAACACCAAGCTTTCTTAAAAATCCCACCTTGATGGACTGTGCTTGAAAAGAGAAGTTTTGAAAAGTGTCAAACAGAAGTATCTTTAATTCTCCACTGGAGAGAAGAAAAGGTTTGTCAGCACATGGAAATGGAAGTTCTTAAATACTCATCAAACTGTCTGCAGCACAGCATTCTTGGAAAGATTTTGATAATGTTTTGCACAAATTTCAGGGAATTTATATGTCTTCCTGATATTTCTCAGTCTACTGAAACAATATGGACTGATACCACTGATTTTGAAAAATGGTATTTATTTTTAAAACACAATTTCCAGTAGGGTAATACATGCATTTAAAAAAAAAGGCAGTATAAACCATGAGGGAGAGTAACATGGCTCAAAAAATATATTAAAAGATGATACACAAAACCAGCCTTTTCATAAGTTCCTGTTTTTGCAAAATTAAAGGCAAATTTGGAGCAGGAGTGCCATACTATAGCTACAGAAAAAAAGCCAAGTTCTTAGTAAACTTTTTCAATTCTCTGCAGTTCTCTGGTCAGGTTTGAATGGGAATCCTGCCATCTTGTGGGCACGGATTTCTCTACAAGGCTCCATTAGACAAATTAATGCTGAATGGGAATACAGCACAGCTCTTCCAAAGACTCATTAAAAATAAATATATACTTTAGCAGCTTTAGGATTTTTTGATAAAATTTAAATATTAACTATTCATACTAGTACTCTTTAGCTCAGAGAAATTTTGCACAGCATGTTACCTATAAAGATAATTTTCTGTTTCTTGATTGTTTATTGTATACATTTAGATGATATATGTAATTTTTATCTATTTAATATTCTCTAATTCAGAGTCTTTTTCCATGATAATTGCCTTTTTTTTATGTATATTTGGCTGTTATATATAATTTGCTACCATGCAAGATGTAAATTTCCAAGCCAGCTTTGCTGAGAAAAAAGACTCTTTTAAGATGCAATAAGTAATGGTGATTATAGATTATGAGCTTAAATTGCAGTAAGTTTTGTAAATCATCATTCACTGCTGTGATGTAGAATAATACTAGTTCTTGTTCCACTCCAAGGGAACATGGACTCATAAATTTTCTCTGCATGGGATGATGAGCAGGATGGTGGCTCTCCTGGTTTGTCCCATGGCAGTCTTGCGGCAGTTTGCTAAAAATGAGCACTTAAAAAGTGCAGAGGTAAAAGCCAGAATTCAATAACTATTAAAAGAAAGGCTTTTGAACCTGCTCAGCTCACACAGAGATCACACATCAAGGTCGTACAAGAGAACACTGAATTTCTTGAGAACAGCAATTTTCCACTCCATCTATCCATTTTCCAAAACTCTCTTTTCCCATCTGTTCCCCCAAACAAACTCCCCCAGATAGTAACGGCTTTCCTGACACCCTGGGAATGTCTCAACCCAGATTTCCTTTTCTGTCTCTTTGACCACCTCTTTCCCAGCAGTTCACTTCCACACTTTTCACAGCCTACATCTTTCCTCTTGCTATTTATGCCTACTTTTTACATTTACTCCTTTTGAATTTGCACCAGATTCCTAAAATGGATTGAATAAGTAACTGCAAGGGTGAGGCAGAAGAAGGCATGAATTAATGGGTGGCTGAGGCAAAGAGGAAGGAGACAGAATGGTGAATGAAATAAAACTACCTATGTGGGTGACTGTTAGCATGAGGAGAAAAGTAAATCAAGTAAGTGGGTGGATGAGGAATGAGCAATCATAGCTAAGCTGAAGAAGAGCAAGGAATGATTAAGGAACACTGTGAGGAAAAAGAACAGAGAAACAAACCTACTCAGAAAGGTTTTGATGGAAAACTTGGAAAAAGGAGGAAAGGGAATTCAAAATAACTTGAATAAAAACTGGGCCAAAATAAAGCCACTGAGCCCAAATAAAAAACAACAGCAAAGACTTTGAACTAGGAAATACTACAGGAGCAAAATCATATAAATAGAATACTTAAACAACAACAAAAAAGGAATCTAGAAAATATAGTGCATGTTCACCCCTTTTATTAAAATAACTTTGTTTCAATATTAAACTGAAGGGAAACTGAAGGAAAAGTGAAGATTTGGTCGAGGAAGGTGATGAAAGAAACCCTTACATTCCTCATGTCATAACTCTTTTTCTACCCCTCCACATTAGCCTATCAATCTACTTCCAGATAAACCCTTCACCACAGACCAAGTTCATTCTTGGCGTGTATCTTCATTATTCCTTTGAAAACCTCGTCACTTCATGTTTGGTACTGATTTTTTAACCCCACAAGCACCATTTTTGGGGGGATATTCCTTGGAATTAGATCTCTCTTATATTTTAGAAAAAATAAGCAATTTTTTTCTATTAGGTAGATGCTGTTCTTGAATCTTTATTTTCTTGTTGTTTTTCTATTGTTCTTAAGGCCATTATTAAGGGAGAATTTTCCTGGGCTTTAAACTGACATGAAAAGAAACTGATATGTTCTCTTTCATTTTTTTGTATACCTTTATCTGCGAAAAGAAGCAGCAAACACTATAAAGTTAGCAGTATTTTTTTCCTTCACTAAATAATTATGATCTATTGGATAGATTTGGATGTATATCCACAGACTCACATACACATAGAGAAAATCTGGTGACTTTCTCTCTTTGTTACCATAGGTTATGACCAGTTATCTCCAATAATGGTATCATCATAACAAAGTGGTGTAGTTTTCAAAAGACTCTGCACAATCCTGCCATGACCTTTGGGTAATTATTCAATATCTGTGTAGCTCTTCTGTCATCATTTCTCACACTAGCTATGAATAAGCAAATTTAGACATCATCTGCACATACTGCAATTACTGTCTGCCTAGCACAAGGACACGATTTCTAGGTTTCTTTAAAAGCAAAATCCCTTTTAAGAAAGGCAAATAATTTAACCAAATCATTATTTCAATTGTATGTTAAGACAAATACTGAAATAACAAGCTTAGATTACAGTGCTTCTAGCCTTCTATAGGTCATGATGGATTTCTAATCTATTTAACATATGGATAGACTAATTATTCAATGAAAGCTGTGTATTGACAGTGGGTGAACTGGCAGAAATTTCTACCTCTAAACTAAACTTAAAGAATAAACTGGGAAAAGCAACATTTTGCCTATGTGTAGGTGAAGAGTAATCCATAGCACAATGTAGTCATAAAATAATTTGTGGAAAACTTTTCTCAGGCTGCTTAGACCATGGGACTCACTTTGAGATCTGAGTTCTACTGGAGGTTGATGGGATCCATCTGTAGAGAGAAGGGCAAGAGCATCTTGAGCCATTGGACTCTGACAAGCTGGCAAAAAGGGCTTTAACCTGAAGTTGAAGAACATGGAGGGTAGGAAATGGGGTAACAGTTTCAAACTGACAGAGAGTAGTTTTGGATTAATGTTAGTATCCTTTTTTGTCAGGGTGACGTTATATTGGAACAAGTTACCCAGGGAAGCTGAGGATGCAGTATCTCTGAAAGTGTGCAAGGCCAGGCAGGATGGGCCTTTGAGCAGTCTGATCTAGCAGAACATACTCATGGCAGAGGGGTTGGAAAATGATGCTTTCTAAGACTCCTTCCAACCCAAAACATTCTATGATTCTATGATAAAATCAGTTTTCTAAAACTAATATTTATAAAATTTTTCCATAAGGATTATTAGACATCCCAAGCAACCTAACCCTGTGGGTTGGCTCTAATACATATGCAGAATAATTCAGACCAAATAATTTTACTGTGTCAGATTATTAAAGAATAGCATTAGCATTTGTAGAAAAAAACAAGCTAAATTATGAATGCATGTTTAACTGGGGTAAAAATGTTGCTTTTAAATTGTGTCTCACGAGGTCATGTTGTTGAATAACCAACTCTGAACATTTTCTACTTAAGGACATCATGTCAAGTCCATTATCTGCTAAAAGTGCCTATTAGAGTAAATGTATTCACTTACATGCTTTAGATGTAGCAGAGGGGTGAAGATTTAAAAATAACAGTAGAGGTATATCAGTCATAGCACTTCAGAAACCTTGGAACATGTTTTGAAAGCAAATAGAGAGCTAGCAGAATCTATGAGCTAAAACACTGAATCTATAATTTGCTTAATATTAAATCAAGCCAGATACATACTGGATTAAGAATGATTAAGGGAATCCGTTGGGTTTTTTTTTTAAATCACCTCTTTACCACAATAAATTTTTTTAAAAGAAGACTTGTCCCTTCTCCATTATAAAATATGCATGAGTGTTTAATATCTGTACACTTGCAATCATTTTTGTGGGTAAAAGTCCAACTAGCTACTTATGCAATAGTATCTAATGACAGGACATGTCAGGGAGTCTGATCTAATTTAGACTGAGTAATCTTGTTTAATACTGTCTGTTTAATAACAAAAATTGAAGCTAAGTCCGAGGTTACTATGTGTAGTTCACTGAAAAGAGAAGTGTCATTAAAACTAGGAAACATTAGTTCTTTTCTTGGCTTTGCTACTGATTCAATTTAGGATTTTTAGCAAATAACTTACACGTATATGTATATAAATGAGTGCAGATTCAGACTCATATATACATTAACAAAATGCAAATACAAAATGTGTAAAATGAGAATTCTTTAAAATGCTGAATGATCTTTTTAAATCCTTTCAACATAGATCCCAAAGCAAAGTATTTCAAGGGATACAAGACACAACATACCGGTTGAATTCTGAAAGAGCCTCAAAGAAATTAATTTATCTGATTCACAAATATTTCATTAATCCAGAATACACTTATGCAACAAGGAAAGAATAGATTGGATGCGAACTGAAGACAATACAGTTAGATTTCCCCATATGGAAATGAAAGACAGGTATCTCACTAGGATGAAAGCTCTCACATTTCTTGGTTTTTCATACAAAAGTTATAGATATGAACAACTTTAAACTCAGGTTGCTTTTGGCTACTCTTTCTTCTCAAACATAGTCTGAAAATTCAGTCTTTTATTTTCAGTTTAGAAACTATCATATCTATATGTGCATATTTCCAAAAGACATGCAGAAACCTTACTTTAAAATCTGTGTTTCAAAACACAGTGATTTGTTGCTTATATTTTTAGTAAACAAAAAATGACATAGGTTAGCATCTGAACAAGAGGAAATTGGGAATGCTAACTAAATGGAACTTGCAAGTAGAAAGGCTTTACATTCTTTTCTTTTTTTCCCCCCACTTATATTTTTGCAGCCTTCCCAGGAGTCTATAAATAAAACAGAACAGTGGTTCTGTTTGGCAAGTGAAAAATCAGATTTCAAGAAGGACTCAAGATCAATAGACTGCTATTTTGTAGATGAAGCCTGGAACATTAGTCCCAGAAGGCCAATATATATCCTTAGATGGAACTCCCAAGTTTTACTTTCTTCATACTTAAAATATTTATGCACATACATGATACTGCCAGCTTTAAAAGCATTAATGTCTATCTGTATGGATTAGGAAAATGTCAGTTATGCTTTTCAGTGAAATAATACAGATGATTTCACATACCTAGAAAACAAAATTCCGTAAAAATATAAATTGCCATGAACCTACATGGCATTGAAACAGGGAGTAGTATAACATCCATTAAACAATTGACAAAGGGAGTAGAAGAGAAATAATCATGATTCAGCCAGTTTTCATTGACAAAACAGAATTAATTTAATTAATTCTGAATTAATTAAATTAATCTGCCAATTCCAGGTGGTGCAAACTCTGCCTGCCACTTCTGCATGAGAGAAGTGTCCAGACAAGCCTTTTTCCAGGGCACCACAGGCCAAAAAACCTTCTGCATTACAAAGGAGATAAATTTCCCAATCTATCTAACATGGCCAATGCACAAGGACTTTCATGAGCTTTAGTCTTAATGCAAAGCTTTCCACTGTGAACTCCTTAGAGCACAGCACTCGGAGAAGGAAGGTGACATAATACCTTTATTTCACTGTACTAGGTGATTTTGCCTCCAAATGCGTTATCCTTGGTGTGATGTGGTTCATGGTTCCCTCAGTGAAAAGCAAGAGATAAGAGAATTTAAATTTTTATTAGGGCTGCTTAAAGCTACTAGAAAATAAATAAAATAATAAAAAGGCATCTATGACTGCCATGAATTGACAGGTGTTTTAAAGCACACTTAGCATCTCAAAATTTCAAGTTTGTGATGGCTATGTTAATAATTCTGTTCTAGTCACAGTATGCAAGTAAATAAGGCTACATGGGTTGGAAAGATTAATAATAAGTTAGAAAAACACCCTTTGATATCTAGAAAATGTGTTCTCACTTCCAATCCAGATTTTACCTACTTGAAATTTGTTATTAACCTGCAGAAGGAGACATTCTAAAGTTAGTTTTGGGATCAACCAGAAAACTAAAAATAATGGAAAATATTATTTCACCTGGGTACCAACTGTATAATTCATTGGCCTCGGTGGTGTCTTCATCCAGGGATTCTCCCTCCATCTCTGATAGGTCAAGTGTACCAGTGTACCATCTGTTGCCACTGGTGTATGTGTGTGTGTATATATACATATATATAAAATAAAATATTATTATTTACAGCACAAGAAATTCTGGACAGGTATCTTGAGGCTTTGTTTTAAATAAAGTGGGTAGACAATGTTGTGAGCTATCATTCATGTTCACACTGTTGTTGACATTGTAATGTTGCAGCACTGTGGGCATTTTTAGGATGTACAGATGGGTCAGGCACTTTTATTGACCAGAGTTTTAAACTATTTCATGCAAATCAGGAGGTGATTGGTGAAGAAAACAAATTATGAGAGAAAGTTTGAATTTTTTGCCATTATGAATGATGTGCAGAGTCATTCTATTATGAAGACACACCTTCTTATATGACAAGCCCCATCATCATCATCATTTGAACGCAAGTTAAATGACCAGGGAAAGGGAACCTCAGGGCTTATACAGATCAGATGCTACAAGAAGATATTGAAATTCATTTTATAACCAGTACCACCAAGCAGCAAAGCAAGGGTTATGACATCATTTGATGCAAGACATGCTAGAAGCAGACTGAGTCTAAGGACAAAATAATCTCAATTATCTATGGTCTTTGTTTAAGCTCAGCTGGCAACCGAGCACCACAGAGCCACTTGCATTCTTCACCCCCTGGGATTGGGAAGAGAACCAGAAGGTCAAAAGAGAGAAAACTCATGGGTTGAGATACAGACATTTTAACAGGTAAAGCAAAATCCATGTGCAGAAGCAAAGCAAAAAAAGGAATTGATTCACCACATTCCACAGGCAGGCAGCTGTACCCACAGCTCTAGGAGAGCAGGGCTTCATCACATGTAACAGTGACATGGGAAGACAAATGCCATCACTCTGAACGTGCCCTTCCCTCTCCTTCTCCCCCCTCAGCTGTGTATGCTGAGCATGATCCCATAGGCATGGAATATCCCTTGGGACAGTCCACATCAGCTGCCCCAGATGTGTCCCCTCCCAACTTATTGTGCACCCCAGTCTATTCACAAAAAGCAGAGAAGGCAAGAACTCTGTGCAAAAACTGCCCAGCAGTAACAAAAATATCCCTGTATTATCAACACTGTTTTCAGTGCAATTCTAAAACCAGGCCTTGTGGCAGCCACCATGAAGAAAATTAACTCTACCCCAACTAAACCAAACACACCTTTTCCTTAAGGAAGGGCATTGTGCAAATAAATTTCTTATTCTCATGTCAGATGGACCTATAATTCTCTATAGTAAATTTCTTGTTCTTATATTTCTGCATATTACATAAACTGAGTAGAAACCTTGTCCATTTTATTCAGTTACTGACCCAGCCTTTTGTCATAAGTTCTACTTGCATTACTTATTATAATTGTTACACTTTATTGGCTATTGAGAAATTTTTTCTAAGGACATGCATAATCCTTGAGATTCATATATCTTGATATTACAAGGATCATAAACCTTAAATTAGGAAAGGACAGACTAATGCACATAAATTGCTCTCGTGTACTTTAGGAAAATCTTTAATTGTTTCAACCAGATTGATGGTGTATTTCTTATGCCCATCTATCTGCTGCTGATGCCCTTACTCTTAGCATAAATTAAACAGAACTGTTTATTCCCATAGTTACTATATTTACAAATTAGTCCATGTAAGAAATCATTTCAACATGTTTTTACTCAAAAATTGGAGAACTCAAACTCATTGCTAGGTATGGCAATGACACTAATCAAATTCCTGCTCTTAAGACAGGAAATTATTTTCTTTAGTCTTCACTTAGTAGAATCATTTGAGGAATACAAAAGGAACAATTCTTCTTCACTGTTCCATTACTGTCTTCTCAGTTTCAGCAGAAAACAGAGAAATGGCAGAAAAAGAACCAAAATACACAAGTCTTGAGTTCTCAGTTTTTTCCTTTAGCATTTTCAGTCTTAGCCACACAGCAGAGCTTACGCTGTGTAATAAACACAACAGGAGACAAAATGCTGCTGGAATCACTTAAAGCACTGCTTATTTATGGTTGGGCTGCAGCTGAGCCTTCAGCTGCCTGCCAGCTTCCTGGAGGATTTGCATCTGAGAAGTGAGCTGTACCTCCAGAATACACATAGATTTTAGGGATGTGATAGTGAAGGATGAGAGTTTTAAACACAGATTATTTCTGTCAATTCACTTTTAAACTTTCCTATCTAAGATAATATTAACCTAGCTTTTCAAGCAGGATCTTCTTTGGCTCCAATCCTACTAGGCAGAGTATTACATTCTTTTATCTTTTCAGTGGAATACAAATTTCTGCCTAGTCTCTGAGTCTATTTCAAAATATGTGAACCAGATACCCTAAGGAAAGTAAAGAAATATCTTTCCCACTACTTCACTAGATGATAAAGTAGCCAAGAGGCAAACAGGTCGATTTCAAACACTGGTACATGTCAGCAGAGCTCTTATTGGAATATTAAGCAGGCATCATTTTTTAGAAATTTGTTTTTACTTAGAAGAAAATATTTTGGAAAAAAAAATCATTATAGCTGCCCATTGATTTCATTAAATTTACAAAGCTCAGTTTTCCTATGAAAGTTTAATTGATTCAATAATTTGAATACTATCTCCTCAAGAACTCTCCTCCAAATTAAACAGCTGATCACACCACTTCCTTCAAACAAACCTGGCTATGGAAGGCTAGCAGTGCCCTCTGCGTGTTAGAAAACTAGAGCTTTCTCCTGGCAGGACACAGCAGGGGTTTGTTAATGGGTCACCTACAAACGTCCCACTGCACTCCCCACATGTTTGTTCCCTAAGGACTGTCTGTGTCAAACAGGTCTGAACTGATACCAACTGCCTGGCCCAGGGAAACTCTCCAGGGCCTGGATCTAATCCACCTCCTAAATGGACAGATCCAAGCCTTCACTCCATGAAGCCCCAAGTGGAATAAGGTACCTGGGGGGCCTTTTGGCTCACCCTTGCACCAGGCATGGTGGCAGCTTTCTGCCAGAGCTGACTTGGCAGGGGTTGCTCTTTCTTTGCTGTGTAATCACATGCTGGTCAGTGTGTTCCTGAAAAACAGGTCTTTTAAACAGTGCAGACAGGAGAAAAGGAAAATTCCAGCCAAAAGAACTTCTCCCCTGTATTTTGATATTTATTTTCTCTTTGAAAAACATTTATCTGAGCAAAAAGAAAGATATTTTTGCAGTAGTGATTTTAATTTGCTATTTTCTGTCTCTCACTTACATAAACACACTGCTGTAAAACACTGTCCTCTGACAGCAGAAATCAATAGCCTCTTCATATCTTAAAAACCATCAGGTAACACTTCAGTGATTAGGGGATTGATTCTGTTGTGCTGTTGTCATCTGGAACAACTGAACTGAAACCAATGAATTTATATTGCTGTAAGATCACAATCCAGCCCCCTACCTAAGATGTTTTCCCTTGCTTCACAATCCTATAATAAGAAAAAGAGAAAAAATTCTTCAACAACATTGCAAATGTTTTCTTTGCTGTTTGTACACCAAAAGAACATATCTTTTCACAGAGCAAAGGGCTTCAGCAGAGTACTCACACCTCTCTCTCTTTCAGCACGTGCATATACATACATATATTTGTAAGTGCATAAATTTCTACACCTATGCAGATACATCTACACACATTCACAGAACAAAAATACACATCTGTGAGCACACATCCATAGATAAACAATCCAAAATTTTAAATATAAATATCTGTCATAGAATACAATGAGTATGTAGCAATCTTTTTTCTTTCCTTTCATCTTTTTAATTATTTTTCCCCTGTTCTGGAGCCGTATGGAAACTTTACAATTTTCTCTGTATACAGGACTTTTCTCCTTCACTATTTAGAATAAAGCATTTTGTATTCAAGCAAATCCTCTATTTTCCTAGACTTTCAGATAGCTTTTAATAAAGAAATTCTCTTAAAGAACATTTCTGGGTAATATGCAATTATCAAATGCTAAATGTTAAATTTGTAACTGCAGATTTTTTGGTTTAGACATTCCAAAGAAAAATAGGTTTATTAGTCAGAAGGGAGAAGACATGCTGTATGGTTAGCTAAGCATTGAAGAAATAGAAATTTGATTTCGTATTATCTAAGGCAGATCAGTTCTTTAGCCCCTAGAATGTCTTTTTAATATCCAACCACCTCATAATTTTTACTTGCAACTTTGCTTGCAGCTCTTATTCATCACTACTGATTACAAAAAGAAAAAAAATCCAACACATTCTGCCAAGTCCTCAAGCTTTCACCATGCTGCCTTCAATACTCTATTCTTTTGCCTGGAATAGTTTGCTCTGGTACAGTTTAAAATAAAGATAGAGTAGTTGTTGATCACTTTATTCTAAGTGGGATTATATTTGAACACAGAAATCTAAAACCTCTGTGTACCCAATCAGTCTCAAGTTCCAATATGGATAATAAGGTAGAATGCACTCTGAAAAAAAAACCTGCCCCCCACTCCTGGCACACACACAGAGTTTCAGTTGATTTGCCCAAAGGTCAATTAATAGAAATGAGAAATTTAAGGATGTTTCCATGGGGCAGCCATCTGTTTTATGTTTTATTCTTTTCAGAATACAATTTTATATTTCATCTTTATGTGCATTGGTTGAGATGGATGATATTTTATGTAACTGTGACCCATTGTGATGAATATTACAGATGATGATAGGCTCGTTAAGCACATCTCATTTTAGTCAAACTGCAAGTGGCATTTTGTTTATATGGTTCATTTCACCAACAAATTAGATTCCAAATTGATTGCTTTCTGGAATGACTTTGTTCATCAATTTCTAGACTAGGCAATTACAAAGACTATACTAGTAATTAATAAGCCTCTGTATCAACAATGTCTTTAAACTGCTTGACAGTAGTAGTGAAGTTTACTGGAATTCAGATGTTAATTTTCAGGGTCTATCAGAGCTTCAGGAATTTTATAAAATAGTATCTCACAGACATATCTTTTCATAGTGCAAAATCAAAAGCCTAACACGTAATACTGAGACAACACACTCTTTTCCTCTTAGACTTAACAGAAAGAGAAAAAAACCACATTGCACCTAATTTGTGAACTATTCAAATAAGAAACTCAGTATTGCTTTTTTCAGTAAAAAGTGAGAAGAATGATAGGGCTTAGAATTAAGTTTTGATTTGCCAGAGAATTGGTGAATGACATTGGTCAAAAGTCTAGGATTTGTTTGCAAATAAAAACCTAACTTAGAAAGAACAACCTCAAGCCAAATGAGCTTGAATTCCCTGGGGCACAATCCCACAGTGAAGTCACCACCCTGATCCCTAAGTGAGGGAAAAACGCCTCTGACTGTGCCTTGCAGAATACAACATTAGTGACTGTCCCAAAGCCAGCTACAAACCTCATGTCAGAGTGAGCTCTACCTGGTGTTTCTGTTCTTAGTATGTTAAATAAGGAAAACATGATGAGGCTGTCATATACCATAGCCACATGCTCCATTTAATTAATTTAAAATTCATGTTAAGTCTTCTAATAGGTTGAACTGGTCTTGGCTGGGACAGAGGTGATTTTCTCCACAGTAACTCATACAGGGCTATGGTTTGGACTTCATAACAGAGAGATGTTTTAGCTGTTCCTGAGCAGCACTCATGCAGCATCAAGGCCTTTTCTGCTTTCACATCACTCCACCAGCAATGAGACTGAAGTTGTGAGAGGGCACAGCCAAAACAGCTGGCCCCATTGACCCAAAGGATACGACATTCTATAAGGTGTCACACTCAGCATATAAACCAGGAGGAAAAGGAGAGGGGCATCATGTTCAGAGTGGTAGCACTTGTCTTTCCAAGCCACTGTTACCCATGATGAAGCCCTGTTTTCGTGGGGACAGATGAACACCTGCCTGCCCATGGGAAGTGGTGAATGAATTCACTTTTTTGGTTGTCTGTTGGTGCAGATTTTTCTTTATATATTAAACTGTCCTTACATAAATACATGAGTTTCCCCATTTTTAACCATCTAATTCTCTTTTCCCTCCCACCAGGGGAGAGTGAATGAGTGGCTGTGTGAAGCTTAACTAGCAACCAGGGTTTGTTCACAACGAGGTCACCCCCCCTGCCCCAGATACTTTTTTCCACTATATTCACAAAGCTGAAATGGTACCTGATGTTCTTCAAGACTTCAAAAATAGCCTAATACATGGAGACTCTCATAGAGCTATCTCCTATTCCTTCATCTGGGCTGACCAAGAGCACCTTCTCAATTGTGGGGCCAGGTAGACTGTCCTGCAGGATGTTTCTAGGGCAGGTCATGCCACTGCATGCCACCTCAGAATGAATTATACCAGCTTTCTGTCCAAATGCCCAGATGATTTCTAAATTAAAATTTTGAAGGGCTATTGATCCAGCATGGGCTATTAACCCAGAACATAAATCAGAGCCTTTGGGATTCAAGATAAAAATTAGGAAGGGAAATGTAACCTCAACTTTCTCACCATTTAACAGAAGAGCACATATTAACCATCAGAATTTGCTAAAAATTAATATAAACAGTTCAAGTCCTTGCAAGCTCTGAATATCAAGCTGTGGCAGAAATTATTAAGTTGGCTCACAGTGTGTATCTCTGAATACCAGAAGTGCCAGAGTATGGAGAAGAGCCAGCACCTGATGAAAATATAAATAAAATTTTAAAATACTCCAAGGATTGCAAAGGCCTTAGGTGAGCAATGAGGTGAGAGAGCAAACCAGCAATAACTCTAGCCTAATACACACTTTAAAAAGCAATAAAATAAAGAAGCCAGCAGAAAATGGAAACCTCAGATGTTTAGAAACTGCAAAAAGTAAAGACAATGGAAATGCATACACTTGCATCTCTAATATTACTGAAGGGGTTCAAGCCTGGACATTGAAGACTACATTGTCAGCAACTCTGTCAAATCCTGCTTAAAAATGATGATTTAATATAAACAAATGCTATTAGCACAGTTTATTATGTCCCACTTTCTCTCTGGACTAGATTTTACCATTGTATTTAACAAGGGAATGGCACATACACTGGAATTATTTTCTGATTTTTCAAACTCCTTCTGGCTAAAATTTGGAGTCCAGTCCACTTTAAATCTGGGCAACTCATATCCAGGCAGCTCAAGCCCTTTTTGCAGCTGCTGTTCCAGGAAAAAGAATATAATTTTTCTGACCATTGTTCTGACTTCTACAATTCTCAGCTTCATTGAGAATCTCACAGTATGCATTAATGTAAGTACCTGAGATATCTTTCTAGCATTCAACTTTTGCTTTTTTCCAGGAAACGTGTTTCAAATCCTCCTTAAATAACTAATCAAAAGCTAAATGATGGATTTTTCACTGATAGCCTTCTTCAAATTTTGTTCCAGGTTTGACCTTTGAGTAGATTTGCACCTTATAGTGGATATTATCTCTAGGCTAATAAACTATAATAAACTACATCATCTTTGTCAGCCATAGATGTGATCCCTAAAGTTTTATGTATGAAACATACTGACCAACAAGAAAAGCCAAGATTAGTTGCTATCATCGTGCAAGAATTGTTACTGTTTTTAACCTTAACTTAAAAGGACAATTTCTGCTTAAAAACAAAATCCTTTTCCTTCATTAGTAATGGCATTTCAGGTTTATACTAACTAAACCCATGACTATTACAGCAAGTATTATTAAAAGATATATTCCACTTGGCCTTAATCACTTGGGTCATGTGGAAGACATAAACCAGATTATGAAATAAAATGAGTTCAGCTTTCACTTCGATGAGAATGTATTTCCTACATCAGAAAAGTTTATTTTACATGCTGTATTAGCTGTTTAAATAGACTCAGTGCATATACTGTAATGAATCCACATATAATACACTGAGGAATTAAAGGCTCAGAGTACTGGAATTAAAGGTTCCATTATTTTTCAGGTAATTTATTTTGCATCACTGTATTATAAGATTGAGGACAGATGCTTTGGCCCTTTGCCTCAACTTTGCAGACGGTTCACCTTATTTATGTGAAAACTTCCTATAAATCCAACAAGTCCCCAGGGTATAGTTAAACATGCACAGAATATTGCCGGATCAGGGCCCTCGTCCTGATTTGCTGTGGGGTTTTTTTTCCTGTTTCTGTCCGACTTCTTGTTTTTTAATTATCTTTCCAGATGATTACTTCTGCCTTCCAAGTCCATCTCTGTGTGGGGCCACATATACACCTAGCAGGTTACTCCTACCTATTTCTGTCTGAACCCATAATCTTGCTGCTTGAAACCATCCAAAACGGTTCCCTACCTGGAACTCACCTTTCCTGAGACCCTCATTTTGTTTGACTTCTCCTAGTCTTACACAAAATATAGACAAATATTTTAATTTGATAATATTTTCTTCTAAAAGAGAGATTTTCTACTTTAACAAAGATTCCATCAGATGTTAAACACAGTGGTATCCTTTTTTACTCCAGCAAGATTTTTCAAAGCCCTTTTAATTACCCTTCAAACTTATTACATAATCTTGTTAAGGTATTTGGGGACTCTGGGTAGTAGGAAATAAAATAGAAGTAAAAGATGTTATGCTATTTCCAATGCAATTTCCTCATACATGTTGTCCATGCCTCCATTTCCATGCTTGATAGGTTTTCTAGCCACTTTTGAGGACAATATTACCACAAATAAGAGGTGGATGCATTGTGCATATTCTGTCTCCACACTATAAACATTCTTTTGCATCATTTAATTGTTACAAAGAATTAGCAAGGTCAGTGTATTTTTATTAAAGCTAAGAAAATGATTTTTTTTTCTTACCCTGGTAGATGGTTCCATACTGTTTGCAGAGTAGTCCATTGGCAGCACGAAACTGTCACAGATTTCATTTTCATTGCACTGCATTAGCATCAAAGTCACATTCTTTTCACTTGATAAATGAATAGGAAATAACTAAATTTGTTTTAGCCTTGGCAATGTCTGTAGTATTTCTGGCTAAGTAAATTTGCCACTATCTTCCATTTTTCAATGCAATATTTAACTGAGGCCAGGAATTTCAAAGGCATTTAGTTTTCTAAATACCTCTCCTGACAAACATATTGTAATAGTCCCTGTGTCCTCGCCTAATTAAAATACAATTTCCTCTTTTTAACTCCTTCCAACCATCTACTTTATAGCCCATGGCCATATTTTGCCCAAGATAAAAACATTTCATCCATAAATTGCATCACTGCTGTTACATTGATTAAGAAATACTACTCAGGTAGTATTTAATATTTACTCAGGTAAAATCTTTAAGCAATTTGCAGGGAAATAACTAGTTAACAGTATTATCCAAACTTATTTGCCCCAGAAAAGGGTGCAGATATAGAAAAAAGATAATATGGATCAATAGGGCTTAAGAATATGAACATTTTGAATACACTTGTGCTTTTGGAGCACAAGATGAAAA
Organism: Emberiza elegans; assembly: GCA_024865655.1. Taxonomy (NCBI): domain Eukaryota; kingdom Metazoa; phylum Chordata; class Aves; order Passeriformes; family Fringillidae; genus Emberiza; species Emberiza elegans. Next base: position 8,384,965 of record JALJVW010000072.1, read on the forward strand.
AGAAATTTAATTCACAGCATAGCCATGTGACATTCCTGGGTTAAAGCAAGCCATGTTGAAGGATAAAGGGAAGCTGATAAGTGTGGTTTTTTTCTTGCTTTTCCACCTGAGAAGAATCAAGAAAGCAGCAGCTTAGACTGTAGGTCTGCCCTGAAAGTCATTGGCAATATAACCTTTTAATTGACTATTGATGCATAAAAAGGTGAATGTTTTAGACCACTACCACCAGAGTATTTGTTTGACCACCACCACAGGAGGTGTCAAACAAATACTCTGGTTTTCAGCTCAGAATTCAGCTTTTATGATACTTAAGGTGTTGGATCCTCAGGCTTAAAGCATTAATATTGCCTCAGGAAAATAAAAAATTCCAAGATTACCAAAACAATAAACTAACCCAAATATGAACTAACCAAACAATGACTAACCCAAATATGAAATAAAGGTCCTATTTTCAGAAAAGCTGAAGGGTATGTACTTGTTCTGGACCAGGTATTACTTCTGAAAATACTCTGTAACTTTCACAGAAAGTAAATCAGCACTTAAGAGGCTATATGGAATCAGACCATGTTTAGACTTTTGGATCTTTTGATTTATGTTTCTCTTCCAATCTTCAGACAAAACAATTATTTCATCTGCCTAGATCCTAAAGTTGTATTCCCTCCGCTAAAAATATTTAATTGTTATTATTTATTTCAGAAAATGTTTTTTATTTATCATGATAAGGAAACTGTAGATTCTATTAAACACATTAAATGTACCTACAAGGCAGATTGGCATCAAATGCCTTAAAATTACAATGACATATCAGAATCTTCCTCAGACAGACATAGCTAGAGAACTTACAGCTGAATTTACAGATTCTTTAAGGATGTAAATGGGCCTTCATAAGAGATGTAGAATACAACAAGTAGACATCAACTCTGTTCAGAAATAAGGTTGGATGGGTACATAGTACATATGAGCTGGAACACTTCAACAACGAAAACAAAAGCATTTCAACTGCAACAATGCTGATAGATTCCAGAAGTAAGCATCTCAGTGGTTTTTTCATCATGCAACTCTAATATTCCATGAAGGAACAAATTAGTGTTCTTAAGTCATTCCTCCCCAGTGAATACTAAATACAACGTTCAGGATTTATTGATTGCTAACATTCCACAGGGCAAGTATGCTGTTCAGTGTGCCCAGAAGTCTTAGTTTTGATTGATCCAGTCTGGGGGATGTATTGAAGCACACTAAAGTTTTCTCTTTGGCTATACACTCAACTTTCCTCTTTGCATTTGGAACATAGCCTAAGTTCAGAAATTACTTGCTTGACAGTCTAGACAGAGCCAATATCAGCACTTTCTGAAAATAAACATAATTCTTTTATTTCCACTCAAATTTGCAAAGCTTTGCAAAGAATTCCCAAGCATATATACCAGGAGGAGATCACAGCAAGCAGCTTTGACCTTGTAGGACAAGGTATATTGGAAGTGTGTGTTAAAGTGTTTCTTTTTCTAAAATTCACAGTGGTATTTATCCTTTGGAATGGGTTACACAAGAAAGTGATAATCTCTTTATCACCTGACAGCCTTTTCTCAATTATAAACATTTTTCCCAAAGATAAGCTGATATAGGTGCATTTGATGTTTACATCATGGTAGTGTTATTGCACAAGCCCCTTTGGCTCCAGGTTTGCAATGGTATCAACAATTGTCCCCAAGAACTGTGGACACTCAGCAGTGACCATGGTCAAAATTTCAGTTTCTCTCATTTCCTTTTCTTTCTATGACACTAAACTCTGCAGAATGCAATGTGGTCCAAGCACTTTGACCCTACCAGCAGCTTTTGTGCAGAGCATTGTGCTTTTTTGGAACCTGAAAGAACAATTAACTGTCTGAGATAAAAGTCATCCTATTGAACACTACACTTAACAAACCAAGCTGTAGTGATCATTGCTCAAGGCATATGTGGCACATTCAAGACTCTACTCTGCTACTTAAATATTTTGAACCTGTATGTGGAGAGAAAAAATCCTCAGGAAATATCTACACCACAAACTTTCCCCCTCCCCTTTCTATTTACTGCGTGTCAGTTTATTAATGTGGTAGTTACCATCATCCTTGAAATGCATCTTGGGGGTTCTTATCACAGTGTGGTTATCAATCAGATTATAAACATCTCCCAGTCAAACTTATTTTCTATTTCAACCACACCAGTAAGGAGTCTGGAATTGCACAATGGGAGGGGATACAGCTGGAACAGCTGACCCCATCTGACCCAAGATACCCAGGAATTCCAGATCTTGACCCTACACAGAACAGCTCCAAGAATCACACCTTGTTCCTAGGAGCATTGTCCAAATGTTTCTTGAACTCTGCCAGGTTTGCTGATGTGATCCCTTCCCTGGGGAGCCTGTCTCAGTGCCCAACCACCCTCCTGATGAAAAACCTTTTCTTATTATCCAACCTAAACCGCTCCAGCACATTCTCTCAGGTCCTGTCATTGTCCACTACAGAGAAGAGATCAGTGCCTGCCCCTCCTCTTCCCCTCACAAGGAAGCTGTAACTGCAGTGAGGTCTCCCCTCAGTCTCCTCTTCAGGCTGGGTGACCAAGTGACCTCAGCTGCTCCTCATATGGCTTCTCCTCCAGAGCCTTCACCATCCTCGTGTTCCTTTGGACAATCTCTAATAGGTTTATATCCTTCTTGTATCATTGTGCCCCAAATTGCACACTGGACTCAAGATAGGCCACACTACTGCAGAGTGGAGCAGTCATGGGAATATAAAGGAGAAAGTCTTGAACAAGTGAAGAAGGGAAAACAGTTCTAGGAAAAACTGTTAGCATTCAAGGAAGATGAATGTACCTCATATAGAATGAGATACAAAGGGAAGGAAACTGAAAGAACCACACCAGGGACTGGACAGCATGAAATGGACTGAATAGCAAATTGCGAGCCTTGTACCTTCCCAAAAGATAGAATTGGTCATGTACAGTGTAAAAAAAGTCAAATGCATTAGAAGTTACTTGATTGCAGATCATTGATTTCTATACTAATGGAGCCTGCTGAATTTCAAATGTGTTTCTGATCTTTTCAACCTTTAGTTGTTTGGCTTTTTCCATTTTACAAAAGGAGACTGAGTCTTTAATCCAAATTCTTTCCCAGTGTTTATTGGCAGACAACCCCAAAGCTATAAAAAGTACTTTTCCAATCAATGAAAATTTTGCATCTTTGGTGAAACAGAGTAGTGTTAGCAAATTAACTTCAGGAATGAGAAACTACAAGAAAAATAGAAGAAAGCAAAATGGTCTTGTTAAAAATTTACAATGATGCTGGACCATGCTCTGACAGTGAAAAGCAAGGAACACTGCAGAGAACAATGCAGAGGCTCAGTGTTCACACGAGTATTTTTCACCAAATCACACATTATTGCATAAACTCTAGGTTCCATGAAGAATACTTTTATCCAAATGTTTTCTTGGAAAAATTTATTGTAATGCATTAAATCTAAATTATTTGTCCAACAAGAGAAATGCAGAACATTTGTCATGTTTCCTCTTAGTTTTCTTTGCAATTTTATGAAGCTTGCTTTTACTGTCTCACACACCACTGTAAATCAGAAGTAAATTCACTGAATTAGGTGGAATTCGCTGGAACAAGCTTGTATAAGTAAGTGAAGAATCAGATTCTTTATACTTTAATTCATTGTCCCTACTTTCTTTCCCTTCCTGTCTCCCATCATTATTTTAGCCCAGAGGTAACTAAGGTCAGCATATTTTGTTTGCAGCCTTGATCATGGTTACATCTTCTCTATATTTATAGTGAATGAGACAGATCAAAGAACTCTAAATCAGCCGCAGAAATAGCTAAAGCTTTCTTAAACAACAGCTGAAAAACACTTTGCATGCGCTGTTTGACCTAACCTCAACTCTGCCCTCATGATGGATGAAGAAATGCAGCTTTCTGGCTGAACAACAAAAGTAATGGGAAACATTTAGCAGCACAAAATATAATGGTAGATGGCATACCACATTAATTTATGAAACATCAGACTTTTAAAAAATTCTCTTTCAACCAGAAAACAAACATGAAAATCCTCAACTTGAAAAGAAACTTTTTTTTCAGAAGGAAATGCAGATTACAACTGAAAATTGTTTCATTTACCTAGAACCACTACCATAGCTCCAGAAATCCTGGCATACCTGTAGATAATGCCTTAAGGTCTCTCTCTCTCTCAAGAGCTGCTCCTATGCACACACATAAGAAAACAAGATAACCCTTCAGAGGAAATGCTTCCCTGACATTTTGGGCACAGTGAAACCAGTGCACGGGTAAATGGTGGGGTCAGATCACAGCATGTTTATACATTGCATGACAATAAGGTAATTTGCTAGCGCAGACTGAGCTATGGTTTGTTTGGGGTTTTTGTCTTGTTTGTTTTAATCCTGAATTACTATTTAAAGCAATTACTTATAAAAATGGGGAGATCTATTGGCTACTCTCCATTTCCAGTGCATGTGTGAGTAAGCCCACAACTAAATATTTGATTCAGGTCACATTCAAGTACTTCAGAAGCTGCCCCCTCATGCACTGTCATAAGCCAAAACATGGAGCCTTTGGAGGGCCTTGAGTCTACTGCAAATGCACAATCAAATGTCCTGGGGAGTATTCTTAGCTTTCAGGAGTATTTCTGTGGGACATATCTCACAGGATACACTTAATATCATATATAGACATTCTTCTCAAACATTATTTATCCTTCTGCAGAGCATAACAACACAAGAATGAGATGACAGCCTTAATAATGAATTTCCCTTTCAGGATGATATTATATTTTGAAGAAATATCTGCTTCAGAGTAGAACATCTATAGTCTGTAAATCAAATCTAGATTTGTAACGAGGGTCTGAGAAGTGCAAGAGCCAAATAAATTTTCCTTTCCAAAGAGATGTTCCAGGTGTCCAGATCCAAATACATTTGCTGTTTAAAGTACTGAGCTGACACTGCTAAATCTACCTCATCCAGCAGAAAAATCAAAGACATTCTCCAGTGGTGAAAGCATTTGGCACTTTTCTTATAGGTAGTTGAAATTCAATTATTAAAGCAGGATTATTTTTTCTGTGTGTTTCACTACACATCTTCAGCACACAGAAAAGTAAGCTGAAAGCATCTCTGGTGATCTTGAATTCACCATGTGCAGGAACTTCACTATTAGTATTTCTACTGCCAGCAAAATCCCACTGTTGGATATATACCATACATCTTTGCCCAGGGATCTGGGAAACAAGTTTAGGGAGCTTTGAAATGCAATACAAAGCACTTAAAATCTGCTTGCTTAGCATCTGAATATAATAATGTAGTTAGACTTCTCATTCAATTTGCAACTTTACCTATAACATTATGAAGAGAAACAGTTTCTGTTTCTTATCTAGTTTACATGTCTTCTGTGCAATATTTTATATTCAGAGAGCAGCCATCTGATGATAGAATATTAATTGCCTTTTTTTTGTAAGAGTTTTTAGGACACACATGAAGGATACAAGATCAAAAAAGTAGAAAAACAAAATGATTCTAAATGAAAACAAACCTGTCTTACTAATTTATAAGACAAAGTCTATTAGAAACACAGAAATCTTAAATCTCACTTTCAGGCACTGAATCTTATTTCATTGCAGTAGAGAAGCCAAATTTGTTTGATTACATTTAGGATCACAAAGGAAATATCAGGCAAGCACTATTAAAAAAATGAAATTTTCTGGGTTTGGGTTGGCTTGTCTTGGTGGGATTTTTTGGTTGGTTGGCTAGATGGTTTTGGTGGGGGATTTTTGCCAAAGTAAAGCTCTGTCTTCACAGACTCATCTAAACAGAGAATCCTGAAACCATTCTTTTCTGCCCACAATGTCCTAGTTCCCTGCCAGATTCTGATACTCAATTTCAACTCTATTTGCATTTGTCCCTTAACAAATGTTTATTTTGTGTGAACAATCAGCAGACCTGTGAAGTGTGATAGGCCTACATGTTCATCCATCAGCGAAAACGCACACATCACACTCTTACTTGTCAAAATACTAGACAAAAAAGGCTGCATTTGCTAGCTGAAAGAGTCAAGTCCTTAAAATCAACTGCCTCCTTAAAGAGATAAGATTCTGGTTCTTATTATTTCACCAGCTAGAAGGGGAAGAAGTGGCAGGAGACACAGATTCTTTTTTTTTTTTCATCTTCAAACATTGCTATACCACTGTAGGTGTGAAGCCACATTAGAACTGCCTTGTTTTATCAGGGAAAGTCTTTAGGGAAAAATGCCTTTATCATGGGGCACTCGACATGCTGATCATATTAATATGTGAGAACACTTGAATCTGCCAAACACCCAAAAATATTTCAATAATTAGTTAAAATCAACAGATTTTAAAATTTCCAATCTAGATCCTGGAAAATACTATCAAGTGACTGAAAAAAACTGCCATTGGTTAGGATTTTCAACAACAATAGGATTCCATTCTGAAAAGTACAAAGAATCAAAGAAAATATTCTCATTCAAGTCACATTTTGAATACAAACATTGAGTGCAACTTTATGGTCTGCTACATAACAGAACAGATTGAACAAGTAAAATGGCACTAAAGTATTCAGAAATTATACTGATTTGCACTGCATCCCTTCTTCTTCTGTCCAGTACACCCCATTCATGAGCTAAATATGGCCTGATGTACACAAAAATCCAGGAAAATTAAGAGAGCACCCTCAAACACTAATTTTCACAATACAGGTCACCATTGGTCAGTCTGTTCTCAATTTTAAGCACCTGAATCATTTAAAACAAAAATATATCAGTACACAAAATGGAAGATCTCTATCTGTGCCATAAATTTTCCTCAAAAGGAGCTGCAATATTCTTCTACCAAAACATATTTAGGTTCAGCTTTTCCCAGAATATCAATTCCTATATTGTTTTTCTTTCTTTAAGGACCTACGCTGGGCTCATCCAAAGCAGAGTGGGCAGCAGGTTAAGGGAGGTGATTCTGTCTCTCTACCCCACTCTGGTGAGACCCCACCTGCAGTGCTCCATCCAGCCTTGGTCCCCAGCACAGGAAGGACAGAGACCTGCTGGAGTGACTTCAGAGGACAGCCATGAGGATGATCAGAGGTATGGAGGATCTCTCCTATGAGGAAAGGTTAGAAAAAGTGTGATTGCTCATCCTGGAGTAGTAAAGGCCTTAGGATGGCTTAATTGTGGCTGGCCAGTACCTGAAGAGGGGCTTCAAGAAAGATGGGAGAGTCATTTTACAAGAGCACATAATGACAGGACAAGGGGAAATGGATTTAAACAGAGTAGGTTTCAAGGAAGAAATCTTTTACTGTGAGGGCAGTAAGGCACTGGAAAAGTCACCCAGAGAAGGATTGCCCATCCCTCGAAGTGTTCAAGAACATATTGAATGAGGTTCATGGTGTGACCTTGCCCACAGCATGGAGGTTGGAACCAGATGATCTTTAAGGTTCCTTCCAATCCAAGCCATTAGATGGTTCTTATTCTATGATAGACTTGTTTTCCTTTCTTGAAGGAGCTAGAGATGTTTAGTGAATGAATTCAATAACTGCAAGGAAACACTGAAGAAAAAAATTTCTTCAGTTTTCTCTTGCTGGCATTTCGCAATGTGGTTGAATGCCACATTACATAAGCAACATATTACCCTGAGAGTGCCAGAAGCTATGCAGATAGCTTCCATTTTGTGTGCCTGAAGACTGCACTATACCCTCCTGGTCCAGATGTATAATTTCTCACTCTTATTTGTTAAAAGAAATGTATCTATGTGCAAGCTCACTGCCTCTTATCTCCTACAGTATCACCCTTGCGAATTTAGGCTTCAGTTTTCCAAGTTTCTGACAAAGTATTTTCCATGGCAGATGTTTTGTGGCTGGCCAAGGCTTTTGCCAGCCATCCATAAGAGCATCATTATAAAGGGTATAAACCTGTCTGATTTGAAATGTTTTTAACTTACCTTCGCACTCATGGGAAACTGGAAATAATACTTAACACACAGGGGGTCTGCAGGTTTCATGGGTAGTTTGTTTTCCTGACAGACAGTAAGTACTGCAGTGCCAAGGTGCCAACATAAGTTACTAAATAAATAACTTCTAGAACTTTAGTTTGCATGCATGTTTAAAAGGAAATGGTACACCTTTCCCCAAAAGGCACACCAGCTACTTGGTGTCTGACAGCAAGTAAAACAGATTATATGCAAATCCAGAAATGTGCTACTCTGGCTTTAATCCTTTTTTTTTTTGTGATATGCAGCTGCAGTTTTAGGCAATATGATGTAGAAAACGGGCCATGCCAGGTTTGGTAACAACAATAAAATGTTTGAAAAATATTTATGGTAAATTATTCAAATGTTCTACCATCAAATGTTCAGAACATTAACATTTCAAATGCTAAATAGTTGTGAGTGCTTGGGATGAAAAATCATTCATTAAAGGAAGTGACTGAGTTCATCTGAATGTTATTAATTATGGGATGAATATAGCAATATGCATCTTCACAGGATTATTCTTCAGTTATTGGCCATAACCCTGAGTAGGGCTGAGCATTTTCAACTCAGTTTACTAAAAGCTGAAGCACAGCAAGTGAAGATGACTCCTGGAGTTGTTTGCAGAAGGAGAGTTTGTTCTGTTTAGGCCACATATTTTCTCTTGACTTGCCTGCACAAGGACCTATTCAATATTGCTTGCAAGAATGTCAGGGATACTGAAACAAGCTCAATTGTAATATTTCTCACAAATTACATTTGAAATGCTATGTGTTCTCACTATAAGTAATCTTTACATATGGATCTATAAAGACAACTTTTAAAATTTCTACATATAAAGGTCTTGTTTCTCAGGTCTCCACCTTGTAAAAGATGTATGGCCAAGAAAGGAGCAGCAGGCCAGGCAAAGTCCACCCTAACATAATTTACACAGAGAAGGTTAATTCCTGCCTTTGTATTCCAGCATTTGTATCTTTCTCTAGACTGGGCTAAGCATCTGGGAAACAAATCCAAATGAAGCCTCCTAAGGTTTCTCAGTCCATCAGATGGCCAGCACAGGAAGTTCCTCTCTTTTCACACAGTCATTCATTCTACCAGCTTTCAGTACAAGGTAAGCAGCAGCCATCCACCTGCACAGGCAAGGGGAAGACCTGACCCAAATGAGACAGTTGACATGATGTCTCAGAGTTTTGATCTGTTCTTGCTCCTTCCTGAGTTTTAACCACAAGGAAAACAAATGGGCCTTCCATCTCTCCAAAAAATTTTCTTGGATGGAGGTTAAATTCTGAGGTGATTGCTAGCTGATGGAGGTCAACAGGTTAATACATCACTGGAACTTTCTCCTTTAACATTTCCATCTCTTTCTGTCTTGCACTACACTTGCTTCCAATACTTACAACAAGACTGTCAGACTTTTACTAGTTTGAGGGAGGGACTGTCTGTCTCTTTTCATTCCCTTACTCCATGTACTTATTCAATTTTGTCAGTTATTCCTAAGTTTGGCTGTGAGCTTCTGCTGTTATTTCCTCCTACAGAAAAGTGTAGGACTGCAGACTGCAGTGAAATGGAACAATCCCTCTTCTACAAAAAAAGAAAGCCTCAGGAGGCATTATTTTTCTCAAATTTCAAGATTTTCAAATAGTTTAATAATTTCAGATTGAATGACATCAACCCACTCTTTGCACATGGTGGTAGTCATATAGTGAAGAACGACCCTGAAGGGCTCTGAAATGTTCCTGAAAGACTCCACATGCCATGTAGCCCACCTTTACAAGTGGTATCAATTGGGTATCAATTCTGCTGATACAAAAGTATGAGCCAGCACAAGCATTGAGCTCATTTTGACTGTAAGAAACACTTGAAATTTTTAGTATAAACTTGGATGGCTGACTTGCACTGAGCATCCAACTGCTCTGTGCTGTACTGTCATGTTTCATCCCAGCAGGTAATGGAAGGCTTGCTCAGGAAACATACCTATATTAGAGTGGCTGCATCTCATAACTATAAAAGGTAGCATTCTTTATAAAATTCATTTTGTCACAAAAAAATCCACACTCCTCACTTTGTCAGGGGAAATGAGATACTGTTGGAGCTTCTCTCTAATGAAGTGACAGTGTGTGAACAGCATAGCACCATTAACATAGTGAGTAAATGAGTAATTACATAGTATGTAACTATCATCGATAGCAATTCTCATAACTCACTGGCAGCATGACTGTATTTTGGAGGGACAATGCAAACACAGAATGGATAGAAAGTTAAGAGGTTTTAAGGGCACAATTTCAAAAACACACAATTAAAATACAATAATCATAAATCTTACAAGTGTGTTCAATAGAAAACCAGCATGGTATAGCAGAATTTACAACAATACTATGGAAAGTGTAAGTGCTCACTTCAGTTTTTATTAAATTACATATAAATATTTATGTGATAATTAAGGAAAATATTGTATTGAACTGAAATTTAGCAAGACTGTGAAGATTAAGAAGATGCTTTGGGTTTGTTTGTTTGCTTTTGAGACAAGCAGAATCCAGAGAGGGATGGAAATGGTATTTCCTGAGCTGTGTGCCACAGAAAAGAGTCCAGCAGACAAATGTAGAAACCAAAGTTCTCCCATCCATGAAAGAATGGAAAAAAGAGCAGAACCATATTAGCATCTTTTGCGGCAGTCAGGGGAAGGGAAGGGCACTAGGAGAAATATTCTTTGTGCTGATTCATTCAGACCTGATTTTCAGACACAAGGCTGATGAGATTTGATCTCATGAAGCTGTGACACTCAGTATGAGAATAATGATGTGTTTCATAACATTACCAGTATAATGGACAAAATGTAGTAAAGCTTTAAATGACAAATCAAAACCCATATGCCAAAAAGCATAAAACAGTGGAATACTAAGGAAAATAGTCCTTAATGGAATAGGAAAGTATAATACTATGAAAAAGGGCTGCAGAGAGAGAAGAACTGTACCTGACATATAACCAGGGGCATATAAATAATTCCTTGACATAATACTTTTTTACCTTCCTACTTCTTAAGGATTTTTTGTGAAATTTCTGAATTGCTGTTGTTAAATAACTTTTATATACATCAAAATTTCATCTCACCATCCCTATTTGGGAAGAAAAAAATTTTAGAATACTTTAGAATCTTATAACTATTCACCAAATATAGGGCAAGTCACATGAAATCCAATCATTGATTAAGGAAGATGGTAAACTTTAACAGTATCTAACTGCACTTAATGAACCATTCTGGACTGTGGAAGTTTTTGTGCAGCCCATCCCTCACAGTTTCAGTAAAGGTCTCCTGCTGACAACTATGTATGAAGCAAATTGGAAAGATGCAATGTAATTGAATCAATGTCTTATACTGATGCTGAATGACAAAAATGGCAATGGACCAATGAATTGTGGGGGGTTTGTCTTGCACTTTTATTAAGAGCTTGGGTTAAAACTCTTGGGTATATCTGTAAATAAGGAAATAACTTCCACTTCTATTTCAGGAGGAAAATCTGCAGAGAAAGTGCAGTGAGAAAATATAGCAGGAGCAGGACAGTTACATTTTCTAATGTTGATGATACCTGATGCAAACCACTCTATACTGGCTTTTTTAAAAGTTGCCAACCCATGATATAACTCTAGAAAATCTTGTGCAAATTCCTTATATCTTACTGCTTGGTCATTAGTTATGGAAACACATGGGCTTCTCCTTTGTATGCAGCTGTTGTGGGGCACTCTGCTCCTAAGTTTTGCCTTGAGTCTTGGTAGGGGTAATGAAATAAGATATTCAAAGAATATTTAATATTTACTAAGTACTCCAAAATGCTTTGTAAAGTTGTGAAAACCCCTGAAATACAGAAAACAAGATTTTCATAGAGAAAACTTTGGTAGTAGTGATGACATAATTTCTTTTTTCTTAGTTGAAGTGCTTAATGAAAAACTTCCAGTGAAATTCAGGTAACACTTCATGAGATCTTCCAAATTACCCTCATGGTTCAGCTGAGAAAAGTCATGATTATCTGACCAGGAACATAGGCCATGTGCAAATGAGCTAAGAACACTGGAAACTGAATCTGATACAGATGCAGTGTCTGAATGCAGCAGCAGAGCTGAGCATACAGTGAAGCTGTATTCTGTGCTTTAGGTAGTCATGCAGGAACAAGGAGTGGGATTCTGTGATTCTTATGGGTCCCTTCCAGCTTGAGGTGTTCTATGAGCCTGGAATAATCAAAAGCCTCACAAGTTCCCAAACATTAATCAAAGAAGATTGTTTTGGAGCTTGATGGATATTTTAATTTAACTTAGATTAGGTCTTCCCAAAAACAAATGTCTAATTTCCTCTCAGCAAAGGTGGAGTTGAAAAGGAGTCTCTGGGCCCATAAGCAGTGGGTGTGGATAGAGGTCTCCTGCACAGCTGATAGGGCCATAAGGAACCATTAGTGCCCAAAGAGTATTCACAACAACTGTAAGTCATTCATACTCACAAAATCAATTACACTGTAGAAATTAAAAACAAAACTACCAAAAACCACAAAGAAGAGAAGGAGCTCAATGTTAACTGTAACTCAAAGTTTCCAGTGCAGCACAGTCTCATGAGGCCTGTGAAAACCAGACAGATTGAGATGACCAAAAGCAAGCAGTTGCTCAGCTGCTTTACATGTCCAAAATGGTTGTACAAACCTTTCATGAACTTTACTTTTCCTGTTACAGAACATCTGCTAACATCATACAGGCACTGTTTATAGAATTATTTAAAGGTCAAATGTAATTCTGCTGAAATGCATTGTGTCCTCATGTGATGTAGCTCAGAGTATATTAAGCCACTGATTTTGGTTACTTGCTTTTGTATGATTACAAGGGGCATAAGAATACTGAAGGAGCTATTTTCTTGAGTTGTCTCAAAGTGAGTATTCTTTTTGAAAGTACATTGGATGGAAAATTCCTGGAGGAAAAACCTGTGCAAGAGTCCACCTCTGTTAGACTCCAGCAGGCAGCAATCTAGTGTATATTACCTTCAGCAATTTCCTTAGTTCCTGGGAACTGGCTCATTATTTTACATTTTGGCACACAAACATAGACTGGAATATTTCTTTGAGATAATTCTTGCACCAGAGTGGTTGGCTACTCTCTGTACTCCTGGCAAAAGTCTAAACACTGTAGTAATTCCCTGAAGTACTGAAATACCCACTTAAGTGTGACTTTAGGAATTAGCTCACAGAAGCATATTCCAGTTTACAAGACCTAATATATCTCTCTGAAATCAGAAATCTGCTATGACATCACCCAGATACTCTGGCCTACTTCCTTTTCCTGAACTGAAAATGTCATTAGCTAATCAAGATTGAACCTTACCTCAAAACTTGTAGATATTTCATGACAGTATTTGATTAGAGGAGAAATGGAATTGCTTAAAGCCTCTTTTTCCTTAAACTTCATGACAAGTGAATCTACATATTTCATGACCACTGATTCTAGAGAGTATTCACAAAAGACTTTTTTTTTTTTCCTAGGTATTTTACAGCCAAAATCTAAAACTGCTTAGGGAACTAATCCTGTCAAATCCAAAGTACAGACTCATTCTCTAATAAAGCACAAATAACCATTTATTGTTGACCAGATCTAGATCCAAACAAAATTTCATCAGGGCAACTCCAGTTTGTATTTCAACAATATGACTGGATGGTCTGTTGAGTACTGACAAAAATGAAATCAGAAAGGAACATACTTTTTAGAAATATAAAAAACACTAGAGCACAGTAAAAGCATGTGATAGCTGGTAATTCTTTTGCTGCCTGCACATAACACAGAATATGAGAAGAGATATAAGGAATATGACAGCAGTGTTGGCAAATCAGGGTTACATTTATAAACAGAGACAGCGGACTTTGTTAGCTTCCATTTTTTATGAATATAAAGCTGGGGTAACCATATGGATCTTCACACGGTAGATGTACACTAGCAGGCAAATTCATCCATTTTCCAGTTTTATGGCAGAAAAGAAACAAAATCATCATGAGTTATTACTCCTTGGATAAGATTTCAAGCTTCTTCTACTGGAAAAAATTATATGCCAGAACTTTCTACTGTAACTTTAGTCTGTATTGTGGGCCAGAGGTTTTTCCCTTAGATAAAGTCAATGCAGAGTAGATTAGTAAAGGGTCAAAGCCAAGACATGGAAGGCACCGAAAGCACTTGATAGTTTCTAGCGGTGCCTTTCCTCAGCTACTTTGAAACAAAAGATCCTCAGCCCTGTGAAACAATGATAGGCCACAATATCAGAATACTGTCAGCAAAGACGTCAGGAGTTGGGTTAGTGCAGACCCTGAAATGGTGCCTAGCCCCAGGAAATAGCCTAAAGGAACAGGAATTGCCTCCCACATAAAAGTATGCACAGCTTAACACTGAAATATTTAGCATTTCAGTAAGCTGACTAATGCCATAATTGCAGAAAAACCCCAAACATACAGCACACATCATCAGACATGAACAGCAAGCAGCAAAACCTGCAGCTGTTTGAAAAATGCTGTCCATGGCAAGGAACCAGGATCTCCATTATCATGACCAGAGTTGCAAATAAACTAGCGTATTTTCAAATCAAATCAAGCCAGCACAACCATTGTAAGACCAAATACAGGTTTCTGTGGACTTCAGGTATAATTCCTAGGACACCCTTTCAACTCCTGCTGCATTTTTCCACTGTGATGGGATTGCCTCAGCTGCTGTTTTAATGGGGTTAATGTTAATGTTAAGCTTCCTTTCATCACTTATCTATAATTAGGATGGCTGCTATTCTATGGTTTCTCTAGGGCCATATGGTTATCTAATACTAACAAGACCTGCAGTGCTTCAGTTTCTGTATATTGTTTCCTGTCTGGCTTCTGGTTTCCTCATTTTCTGCAGCATTTCTTGGGTTGTCTATAAAAGGAAGGAAAAGGAAATCAAAGTCTGTGTTTATTGTGCTTCCTGGAGATTAATATTCCCATATGAATAGGTTTGAAAATATTTCAGCCATGCTTGTCTTGTTTTTTCTGCAAAAAATACCCTCAGAGCTACAAGGAAAACTGTCCAAACTTGCTCCTGTGTATTTGTCAAAACATTACTTGTTTTATTTTAGTGAGTTGCACCAAGGGAGTACTACTTAACATTCCTCAACAGATACTGCCACTACAACAACAGAATTTTCCCTTTTTTGTCACAACATTTTTTTGCTGTTGGTTTGCAGTACTACCCAGAAGGAGTCGGGCATCAGAAATGTGCAAAAAGAAAAGATACTTCCTAAACTAAAAAGGACAAGACAAACATGAGGTAAGAAAGGAGGTACAGAGAGGTCCCAGAGGTGACAGGACCTGCTGTGGTAATTCAGTGTTAGATGCACAGTGGTTTGACTTCTAGAGAAGGAAAACTCACCACACATTTTGATATTCTGTTCTATGCCAAGGTTGGCAAGGCTTTCCAGAAAAATCACAACTGTGGACATTTTATAACAAATTCTGTTTCTTAGAAACAAGTTTTTCTCATTTTGCTCTAAAATTCGATTTTACTTCCTGTTTCCTTTGGGTCCAGTTTTTATTGTTTCAGTGCAGCAGTTTCAGTGCCAATGTCAACACAAAGACAGGAGCATTTCCAGTTTATGACAGGTCTGACAGTCATGTTTCCAGTGCTTCTAGTTAGAAGCTAAACCAGTGGGCCAACTCAGATGTTTTTGCAATGAAAACATTGATTGAAGAAAGAAAACAGACATCCTGGACATTAACAGGAGCCTGGAAAGCAAACACCTCACATGAGGAAAACTCAGAAAATTACACCATTACAGAACATGGTGATTCATGGTATCTCAGAGGAGGAAGAACTGGCATCAACCATGCATAATGTTAAATCATTCCAAATTTGGTAGGCATCTAAAACAGTGCAATGAAGATGAAGATTGAGTGGAATATTAAAACAGAAAGGGAAATGGGATAGTCTTAAGTAGAAATTAGGACAGCCAGAAAAGCTATTGCAAACATTAGCCTGGATGCACAGCTGTATAAGTAGCCATCAGTATTCCAATACAGATTTCATTAAGATTTCTTTTCACTGAAAATGCAATACAATAATTCTTTTTTACAATAAATAGGTTTTTTGAAAAAATAGAAATATAGGAATGCATAAAATCAAAATCAGAGTTTTTGCTGATTCTTCATATGTTCAGAGAATTTTCAAAGGAGAGTAGCAGAACTTAGTTCCCACTGAATTTTAGTAAACTAAAACTTTGCATAGTGTCTTTCAAAAAAACCTCCTACAGAAGAGAAAAATCAGTACTTTTGTCCATATTTTTTTTGCATTTTGGGAGATTGATTGGAATACACATAGAATTGCAATCATTGTACCCTACAGGACAGAGTTTCCCCCATCAACAGTCCCTCAAATGGATTAAGTTAAATATCAATTTTAGGTGCTTGGTTTTCTGCCTCCTGTCCCTCAGTACAGTCACAGCTGTATTATGTAACATTCATCCTTGCAAGCAGAGCTCTCTTAGTTTTCCATCTCACAAATGGAGGATTTGGACACAGAGGGATTAAGGTACGTATCTTCAGCACAGGCTGAGACATCTGGCCATTGGCACTGCATTCTCTGATTATTTAAAAGCTATCCAAGGCCACACAGGTCATCTTCAAGGGCAGAAAAAAAATGACCTTGAATTTCTGAAGTCCAGGCTAGAATCCTTAAATTTCATCTATCTTCCCTCTTAAGATATGACTTTTGGCTCAGAACTTTATATAAAGAATTGTAAAGCAAAGTAGCTCAGAATTCTCCATCACAGAAAAGGGAATTTCTCTACAGGACCACATTAGACCATAGGTGAGAATTCTTTTGTCACTGGAAAATCCTGGGAGAGACAAAATCTATGTCCCCTAATTTCATTTTATAGAAACAGCCCATACTATAGATTGAACAGCCAAAAATTATTTTTAACAAGAATTTTTTTTTAAATCTTAAAAACTGTTTCCTCATTAAAACACAGTAAGTCAAAATTAGATACCATTTTGTGGTCAAGCCAAATACTTTACCTCCTCATTAAAAAACTTTAGTAGTTGAGACTAATACTATGATTTTTGATAACAAAACCAAAGAACAGTAAGTAATTCCAAAGCTGAACAAATTAACAAACAATAATATAAGTTAGGATGCTTTACAGTAAACTGACAAATGTACTTTTCAACAGCATTTGCACTGGAAAAAAAAATTTCACAGTTTGAGTGGTCTTCTACTATCTAATCATCCTGCTACTTGTTTATCAGACCCCTTCACTGCATAATAGAATGATGTAATTTATAGCACTGATGCCATAAACTTACCCTTACTTTGATTTTGAAGAGAACAGGTTTTAGAGTTTCTAAAACGGGATTAAAAATCCGGCAGATAATTGAGCGCCATCTACTGTTTCATTACTTCTTCATACACCAACTGTGCTTTGGAGCAGCCCTGTCAAATTAAAATGCTATTCATCAACTAAAGCAGAAATTCGGACTTCGGGATTTATTTTAAAATTGCATTGTGTAGTACGCAAAACACAGTGCTCTTTTTTTTCAAAAAGAGAATAAATTTTACAAGCATTAGAAAACAAAGCCATTAATTAAAAACAGTTAAATTTTAAGGTTAGCATCAGTCTTTTCTGTAGTTCAAATATTTTAGTGCTGACATAATATAGGCCCTTAATTCTTTTCACATCACTAAATAAATGGAAATATTTGGTACTTGGGAAAAAATAAAAATAAAAAAAAAATTTTTAAAAAAAGAAAAATAACCCCCCAGATATTAAGCAAACAATGGTTGTATTCTAATGATTATGAATATATAGGGATTCTTCTTTTTTTAAGAAACAACAGCTTAAGTAACCAGGCATATTGCAATACCACATATAGTTCAGATAGGTTTCTACCTTCCTGAACAGCTTATTTATAAGTAATTTTTCAAGTTGTAGTGAATTTGCATAAAGAAAGAGATCAAACAAATGTCAAGACTAATGACCTATATGGATCAATTGTTCATGCTCTCTTGCACCAGTTTTTTCTCCTTCTCACTTTCATATTGTTCATAGAGTCACTTTCTCTACTCACAAAGTGAAGAGGAACACAGGACCTAAAACCCCCCCCAAACCAAGACAAAAGACATTCCACTAGGCTTACTGGATATTTAAGCTGTCATTTGCCTACCTATTCAAGCAGTTCAGTATCACTTGGATGATATACATGGCCAGATGCTGTGGGCATCATTCAGTTTCACACTCTTTAGCTTAATGGTGAAATGTGAAGAAATTTATTTTTCCCCTAGAAATATCACATGCTTTCACTACTTTACATCTCCCAGTTCAGGTTTGGTTTCAGCTTTTGTACCAAAGTTGAGACAGTTACTCACAGCTAATAGTCTTACCTCTGAAGTTAATAAAGAGAGCTAGAAAACACTCTGTATCATACTCAGAAAGCTGTTAAATATACCCCAACTTTTGTGCATGCATGTTTTTAATTGAGTAAATTCACAAACTCTATGGTCAAACACCTTTGAGTTTATTTGAGAGCATAGGTGGGGCAATTCTCCTTGAACAAGCTGACAACAAGAAGGCATGTTGTCTTGGGCTCTAGAGCTCTATCACTTAAAGCCAAAAGGGTGAAGAGCAGCAATAGATGTGGCAAAACATCAAGATCCCATGTCCAGTTGCAAAGATGAGAATGGGTCTTGGAAATGGTGAAATGCATCATCAGAGCAATTCTCTCAGGTTCCCATTTGGAGAGCTCCTCCAAACAGTGTCAGCCACTCACAGTTCCAGACCTCAGCTATTGAGACAACTTTGTGTTTAAATGGCAGCATACTGCAAACTGTGGACAGCCTCAGATAAATAAACTGGTGCCAAGAGAACTCAGGAGGAGGCTGAAAGACATTAAAATCAGGAAAACTGGTGTCAGACCACTTGGTTCTTTCCACACATCCTCACACAGGAAGACTCCGGCAGCAGCTTTGGAGGGAGAGCCTTCTTACCCCAGTACTGTACAATGGAGGACAGCGTGGGTGTGCTGGGCACTGCAAAGGTCACACAGCTAATACAGAAGGGCAGCTGTGGCAAGGCTGAGAGCCAGATTTTGGCAGCTCAAAGTCACACAAACAGGCTCACCCTAGTCTGTGCAGCACTACTTAACACCTGGCATTACAGTGCTGGCTTGTATCCCTCTGGGCCATTCACTGTACATGACAGCCACTCCCCTCTGCAGTCTCATAGCACCCACTCTCGAGAAACTTTAGATGGGAACTGCAGAGATTAACCAGATTGTCATTTTCTGAGCAGGGAAATAGAGTTTGTGTTACCCTGTAATCCCTAACACTTAATTTTAAAGCATAACACAATTGCCAATGCTCAATCTGAGCTTTCAACTCTGACTGAATCTGGACTTCAAGATGGGTAACTTTTCAATGGTTAATTTGCATGAACACAAGTTTTATGTATGAAATAGAATGCACACTGCAGTGTTACATCCCCAAGCCTTAAGTGTTCATGAGTCAGACCTCCCATGAGAAATGACTAATCTAGAAACCAGTGCTTTTTCTTTTTATATATATATAATTAATTTGGTGTTTTCATCTACCGTTTGATTTATCAGGAGCTCATTCAGGACACAAAATCTTTCTACCTTTGGCTTTCACACTGGGCAGAAAACTCCCACAGGGGTTTTGCACTGGCTGAGATCCCAGACAGCTGGGACCTGAGAGGCTCCAAAGACTCAGTAAGGGTAATTTGAACATCTATGCTGACCTCCTGATCTTTCAGTTTTGCCTAGCCAGATGGCTTGGATGTGGACAGGCAAGAGGGGTCCTCAACAGCTTGGAGCTATCTTAACTCCATGGCATCATGAGACACAGGGGTGCTTGCTGGCCAGCAACTGTTCAGGCTTTCAGGAGGAAAGCCACTTCAGCTCCTGAGCTCTACATGGACAGAGCCTTGGCAGCTGCCAAGTGAAGAAAGAGCCACAGTGGGACCTGAAGGGCCATTTCAAATTCCAAAATCTCAGTGGAGGAAATCTGAAAACCAAACTACTGATTTCCTTTGGAGGCCTATCCTATAAGAACCATCCATATATCTGGGTGGAGAATAAAAATTACTCCAATACTGCTGGGCAACCCTCACTCTTCAAGTTTATGTTGAATACCTCTTACTTACAATGGACATTACTGGCACTAAAAATGCCAGCACAGTCAAATAGATAATGATAAATATATAGTTTCCATTTGTGGACAAGCTTAGTTTAGAACAAGAATGCTTCTTCCTATTCAAAATTCTTAAAACCCAGTGTGAGAAAACTAAAGCAATACTTTACACTGATACAGAATGTAACTGCTTCACTAGGGACCAAATCTCCTTTTAGGTGAAGATTCAATCCTACAGATAGTTCAAACAATAGAATGTTCTACTCATGTTCATAAACTCTACTTATATACTCAAATACAGACTCCTCAAAAAGCATGTAAAAAGATACCCCCACTTTCTCCGGAAAACATCACCTGAAAGACACAGGGAAGGGGATTAAAGAGGAAGTGCTCTAGAAACCTGCCATAGATGTCCCATTGTTTCACTAACTGCCTTATTATGATAAAGAACAGTCAGAGTGTTCACACCAATGGCAGTACAAGTTTTAGGGGACAATCAGGATTTAGATTTTTTAAGGAAATAGTTTATCCAAAATGGCAAATCTATTTTGCAGCAATGCTTGGCTTTGATGTTTTAGTGTCAATTTCTTCCATTATTAAAGTTGAGTGATGACAGTCTTAAAGATACTCAGAATTCGAAAGCTCTGCTCTGAAGTTTCTTAGATTTATTATCTCAGTCTAAGATGAAGTCAAATGTACTATATTTTACTCTGAATTATACTTTCAATTTTAACTAAATTTTTCAATCTAATCATCTTCCCCTTTCTTTATCCCATATTCTGTCTGAAACATTATGGAAATAAAACATTTGAAAGATCAGGGGTCATCTTGTTCCATGTCTTCTATGTGAAGTGTACATACCCATAGAATTTCAATAGTAGGCCTGTTATTTAAATAAACCTTTCTTCAGATGTTAAAGATAAATGGATATGAAAGTAAATAATGTTTACTGACAGAAACCTGAACAATGGACTAAGGAAATAACCCTGAAAGTATAAACAGCCATAGCAAAGTTTGTTATGGTGAGCATTTTTTCCTGGTGACAATCTTTTTTCCAGTGAGGTTCCTCATATATTTTCTACAATCTCTGTTATGACTTCTTCCCCTGGTTCATGTTCTGTTTCACAGTCTCTTCGACTTCCAAAAGATCTTTGACATTATTGTATTGTTTTGCTGCTAATATATTAACCCATGGTGCCTTCATTTGCATAAATTTAATTCAACCCAAGAATGACAATGGAGCAGCAGGAGACTTAAGACATTTCTTTAAAAATAATTGGCACACAGAGAATCTCCCTAGTATGAAACCAACTTCCTGTCTAGGAAAAAAAAAAAATTGACTTTTTTTTCCTATCAGAACTCTTTTTCCCATACAAGGCAATGTTTCTTCCATATGGATTTTAATTCCAGTATATTTCTGGTGGAGCTATCCAACTTCTACATGGCAGGAACTGACAAAGTATTAAGGAAGCATTTGTAAAATGCTCTAAATACAGTGCAAAATGTTTCCAGAATAAATTGTCTTAATTGCTATTCAGTTTTAGTTGTTTTAACTGTGGCTTTTGACAAGACAATAAATCTTCTTAGGAGTATTGTTCCATGTGCTGACACACAAAAGTATAGAAGAATGTCCCAGTACTTGAGCTACATGTGGAAACAACATCCATTAATATTCTGTAGTAGGGTTTACTGTTGTTTAATCGTGTCCCTTACAAATGAGTTGGTTAAAAATATAATGGGCACTACAAAATGCCTAAGAATATTGTACATTTTATACATATGCACGTAGAAATTAGACAAAATAATATCATATAGTTGAGATATCATTAGCTGTGAGGCTGTGACCCAGCCCTTGGACAAGCCCATGGCCATGGCACCTGGGTTCAGCAGGACTCCAGGGCAGGCAGGGCTGGGAGGGACTGGACATCAGCCCTCTTGTAGTGTCACTGGGGCAAGGACTGTCAGATTCAGGGGGATGAAATGGAATCCTGGGCCATGGGCAGACTGGCCTGGGATTACAGAGAATTGCTAAAACCAGGCACACACTCAAACACATCTACAAAAATGTGCCAGCTTTTGAAATGTGGGATAACAGGTGCAACCATGAACCATATAACAGTATTTTGAAGCATGCTAAACTAAACCTTTCTAAATAACACTGTCCCTTTCAGCCACAGTACACATCTGGAGAGCCATACCTCCCCTCAGCAGGATCATACAAGAGTGTAACAGTGGCAAGCCATGCATTTAATCACTGAGTGATTAAATTTCACGTGCTGTTGTTGAGCAGACTGACACAAAAATGGTTTTTCAGAGGTTACAGCTGTTCAAAAGTTATAAATATATTTGCATTTATAATTGCACAATACACTGCAAGGAGGAAACATACTCCCCGACTGGAACTTGACTGAATGACGCCAGTTGCTCCGCAGTTTTAATCTGTGAGTCTGGCAGTAAATACTGAGGGGTCCAAAACCTGGTGCCTCAGTTTATTTGCAATTAATATTTTATGTTTTGTTTAAAAATACCACAATAGGACAGCAAGGAAGAAGCTACTCTGATCACTTCATTAGAAGACAGGCAGACCCTCAGCAGGACTCTAGCCCTAATAAACACACTAGAGGTGAGAGAAGCTTCTCTGTTGGCAGACAGAAGAAAAGCTGAGGGCAAAACTTGTATTTCTTCTGCGGGAAACCAGGGAATCTGCTTGTAAAGAGAGACAATCCAGAGTCAAAAGAAGACAAAAAGAAGAAGGAAATTTTCCCATGATCAGAGACAGGGCTCTATGTAGTTTGCTGCAACCACAGACATCAGAGAAAGTTCCTCAGCAATGAATTCAGACATTGGGAATACCAGGAGTGAGCAGAAAGGTATGTGTTTTCAAAACCTTCATTTTAAACTATTCCAATCTCTCTTTCATATAATATATTTCACCCTTGAAGTTCAAATACCTGTATTTGATATATTTTAACATACTTACTTTAAATTAAAAGTGGAACAGACTTCTGGCTAGTGTCAAAATCCTACATCAGGGTACTGGACAAGTGAATATTCAGCAAGCAAGACAAATATAAGCTGTCTACTAACAGATGAACTTTGCTAAGTATATATACAGCTAGGGAATTCTGAACAGTGGAGTGCTAGTAACAGAATCTCACCAGTCCATGCTCTGAGAGTGCTGGTCTCCTCAGAGGCCATGAAGAATCAATTCCTTTAAGTCCAAAGTGTTAAGAAGTTCAAAGCAATCCTTGAACTTTTGCTCTTGTCATGTTCTATAGTTTTGGCTGTTCTTTTTACAAATCTGTCATCACATCCACCAGGCACTTCTCATGCTCTAGGTGCAGCTTCTATATACTAAAGTCTTTATGGACCTGCACCTCTGAACTAAGATGTGTGCCTTAATTTCTAAATTACACCTTTGGGTACGTAAAATACGCATTTACTGAAGATTTTAAAATGTAACAGTAACCCTTACTGAACAAAATGGGTAAATCAAATCATACATATGCAGTGTTTTAAAATAATTTGACTTGGGCTGCTTAGGTCTTTTATGGTTCTGCTAGCAGGTGTAAATGATGACTTCAGATTCCAGTTCCTTACTGCACAGAAGTCATTGTTCTGTTTCCAAACTTGTTCTGGGGAGGTAAAATTATGCACCTACATAAGATTTAACACTCAGAATATTTGTTAGAATCTACTGGATTTTACCATAAATACCAATAAAAAAACTAAAAATGTGATCAAAGGCAGGGATGAAATTTAAAATAAGTAATGAGACTCTGAGATTCTATGATTTCTTCTGATCCCTAACACTTCCACAAGCTACAAATTATGTAGCCACTTCATTTTTATTGGAACAACTTGTATTCAGAACTCTAAACATGTAACACCAATTCAACCAAATAAAAATCCTCTGAAAACTTAAATATTGTCTCATCTATTAATCTGCATCAATTAAAATATTTAAATAATTTAATTCTTTGTTATGCAATAAGATTAAGTAAGAGTTCACCATTTTCAAGGACTTTCTTAATATTGTTATACTTAATACTGTTGCTTCATATTATTTCTTAATACCCATCTATCATTTCTGTTCACATAGCACCTGTAGAACAAGAGTGCATTAAAAACAATTAAAACAGACTGAAATATGATACCAAATCTCTCCATGAATATGGAACTTTTAGGTTCTTCTCCAGCAAGTGCCTGGAGTAGAACAAAGTAGAAAAAATATAAACCAGCTTACTGAAGCATTCCTCTGCAAAGGGCTTCAGCCAGGTTTCATTTCTTTTTCCAGTCATGTTTCTTCTCATCTGAGAGCTGAAAATGTGCCCAATTCTGCAGCTGCAGTCACAATGGTAAATACTTTTGTATAGGACTCATTCTGCTCAACTCTAAGTTATGCACAGCATGTATATAATTTAATTCTCTTTTGTAGATAGTTAAGTGTAGAGATTGAACTCAAGAAAGGTAGTCACAGAGGGCCAAGCCTCATTATCTTAATAAAAAATGCAGGTCTCTTGATTTGCATCTTTGGTGTTTCCCACCAAACTATCATCTGTCCCTGCCTCAGACATTCTTGTCTGTTAGCTGGATTATGGCAGGCTGAGATCCTTAAATAAACTAGTCATAATCTTCAAGGCTACCTACAGCTGCAGACACCATAGGTTAAATGACAAGAGGCATCTAACCCTCCTAACCTTTTATCTATAGGCCCATCAGCTGTTGGACTGCTCGAAAAATAAGAATTCCTTTGAAAAATGGGAAATCAAATAGCCCCTGTGGGACATCAGGACTTCTCTGGCTCCTGATTTCCATGCAGCAGCTACAGGGACCAGAGAAAACTTGAAATGTACCTTCATTACACAATCTGAGATTAAAGGGGTATTACACTGTCCTTTTATCTAACACCAGGACTGCTTAATAGATGTATTATATTGCATTGGCAAAAGACATGGGTTTTCATAGGCTCTATCTGCCAAACCACAGACTTTAATCCATATGGCTTACTCTAGCCACAGAAGAGAAACACTATGCAGAGCCAGCACAGATCCAGCCAAAGTATGGGTGAGAAATTTGCCAGACATGCAGTAATCACAGCATCACAAAAATCAGAAAATACACACTCCAGAGCAGAAAGTGTAAATGGAGAGTGGTAGACCTTTTAAATATTTTGCTAGGTCTGCACAAGCAACAAGTCAAATTTTGCCACAGTATTTTAACAAAGATTTTTATCCCTTAGGCATGTCAGTTACATGCCACCCTGTAGCTGGGTTAGCAGAGATCTGTAGAAAACTGAATGTTGATTTCAAATGAGAAAATTCAACTGCTTTGAAAGCATGCTCTTATCTTCTCCAGTCTCTCATTTGGAGAAGTTGCTAAGTGTGAGGAGTAGAGAAGAAGAACTTAAGAAGATTAAACTGCAGAAGATCAGCTGATCCTTTAAGGTTAGTTGTTAAAAAAAAAGAGCACAACTTCTGTTTCAATTTCCCATTCATACTGCAAAAAAGAAATTTCATTCCAATAATTTCTCTTTCCTTCCCCAAACATTTGGGTCAATTTATTCTATCTGTCCTTCAAGAATGTTCATAGGAAAAAAAAAGAGGGGGGAAATCCTGCCATGTTTTTTTTCTTTTCTAACATCTACATGAGCATAGGATTCAGTGTCTTCAACCTACACAAGTATTTAATTTCCTTACTGATAATATGTGAACATAGGTTGCAGCCTACTGCTTGGAACTATCAGTTCTCTGAGGAGCAGCAGTAGCCCCTATGGGATGTATGGCTTTGAGCCCACTTTCAAAAACTCAAGGTGTCAATATAAGCCAAACTTTCAAGATTTTGAAGTTTGTCCATCATGCCTATGGCCTCATTAAACACTGTCCTCAAGTCCAAAAAGACATTGTTCCTTAAAACAACAAAACAAAAATAAACAAAAAAACCCCTTAAGTCTCCACAAAAGAACCCTACACAACAAATACCACCCAACAAAAAACAGAACTCCTTTCTGATCTTAAGCATCATAGCAGTCCCTCCCAATGAATCTTTCTTGAGATAAAACTTGCCCTGCTTCTGGAGTCTGCTTTATCCCAAGAGATCACAACAGAGTTTTCTACAATGAAAGCTCAGCAAATTCAGTAGTCCAAATGGGATATACTTTCCAATTAAGGATTAGCATACTTAACACGAGGTTGTCAATTTCAATTGGCATGACTCAAACTGAAATGTCAACCCACTTGCCATCTGCTTTATACAGATCTAGTCTGGAAAGCACCAACGAAACATCCAAGAGGCTGCTACCATAGAAACAATACCACAGACAGTACATGTTACCTAGAGATCTCAAATTTTTAGAAAGTATTGTACCAGTGACTTTGTACTTTAGGTTTGTTCCTTTGGATGGACAAGTTTAGAGAAGACTTAATCTAAAATGCAGTATGATGAGGCAGCTAAGATTTAGAAGATAGAGGCCTGAAATTACTTTCTAACTAATAGTCCAGAGGCAAAAATTTAATATATATTCATCTTTTTTACAAAGATTAAACAGGCCAAGAGAACATGTTGGACTATTTTAAAGGGCAAAATCAGCCCTTAGTAAGTCCTATTTTATAGGACTTCCATTAAAATAGAGTACAAGGATAATTCATAAGAAAGAATTGCCAACATCTCTATCAGGAAAGGTTGTTTGTACCTGTTGTGATACATTGCATGGTTCATAATCATAGAATCAGTAAGGGTGGAAAACACCCCTAAGATCATCCGGTCCAGCTGTTAAACCAACACTGCCCTGTCCACCACTAAATCATATTCTGAAGTACCGCATCCTCACCAAGTACACTCACCTTGGCCAAAACCTGTCATTAACTCATTTTGCCCAACATCTGAATCATCCACATAACAATGTCCAGCGCCCAGGATGACCAGTGCTTTGAAAAGATGTTAAGAACTAAGGGATACAAAAGAAATTAAGATTGGGAGGCAAGCTATAGTATATTTTAGATACTGAGAAATGAGGAAGAAAGCAAAGCAGTTGGATGACTTTTAGATAAGCAGATCAACTTCAACCAAGAGTTCTGCAGTGTAGTACTTGAGTACAGGATGTGCACACAGCTAGTCAGTCCTAAGGGCCTAGGGGGCTCTTCAGCATAGACAAAGAATTGCTACAGCTAAAAAATGCAATCAATTTTGGTTTTTTGAGAGAGAATACCATTAATTTCTAACACAGGTGACATATAATGAGATGACAAAATGTGGAGCTGGGGGGAATCAAAGTGAAGAAACGTGCATGAACAGAAGGGATCCTTTAGCCTTGAGTAAGAGGGTTCCAAACCACTCCTGACCTATTTACAAGCAAAATTCACTTGCCAGAACTCCTATCCAGTCTCCTTTAACAACGTAGCACATGGCCACATGTTTTTCTATTTTTCTATTAGTTTTTCCTTCCATTGCTATTTAAGGATTACAGTAACTTCTCAACCATACAACACTAGAAATCTCATGCAATTAACCTTGCCAACACAAATTCTGTCAAGCCATCCCATGCTGACGGATTTAATGCAAAGCAGGCACTCCTTACTCCCTGGCAAACTATGTCCTTTCTGGCAATGCAGTCCTTGTATCTTTTTAACTTGATATTATCAAAATTCTGAGAAAAATATTTAAAATTTATGTTGGAGATTTAAAGTTGGATCTGTGCTCTACAACTCAAAAATTTTAATCCTTGATGACTTGAATTCTTGTCTCATTAATTCTATATTTTGTGGATTAGTGTAGCTAGTCCACAAAACACAGAATTAATGAGAAAAAACCAGAAGTTGTCTGATTTGAATTGTTATATCTAAGGGAGGAGAAGTATGCCAGATGTGTAGGAAGAAAAGAAATATTTCTCTTTAAATGTTAGTTACTACAAGATGATAGTGAGAGTACTCTCAAAGAAACTATGATCACATTAGTAAATTAGAATACCTTATTTTGAAAGACATCACTGCCACCAAAATCTCTATTTTTCTTTTGAGAACAAGATTTTAATGAACTAAGCAAGCAATTTTGTGGATTGAAGCCTTTACTGGGATTCAGACAGAGAATAGATTATCAGTCACAGAAGACAGATATGACAGAGAACAACAGGCATAATTATGACAGAATCATTCTTTACTTAGGAAGAAATTCCTTACCTTAGGTGAATTCTTTACTGTCAGGGAGGGTGAGGCATTGCAGCATACATCACAATTGGGACAGCCAGACACAGAATAGCACCATAAAATTTCAGACTGCTTCAACCCATATAGAGACCCATCACACCACCTCAAAAAGCTTCAAGCACCCACCCTTCATGTTCTTTAGCCCAAACTTTTGTACCCCTCATGTTGATGCATGGCACCTGTGTGCCCTCTGTTCCCTTTGCCCAGGGCTCATTACCTTCAATGCAGCTCACCTGCTGCTCACAGCTGTGCCCTTTGGGGACGAGGCTGGGCACAGCCCCACTCCCAATCACCACAAACTGTGTACCTACAGTGAAGTACTCAAATAGGTTGTCCCATCCCTGGAAGTATTCAAGGCCAGGTTGTATGGAACTCTGGGCAATGTGTTCTGGTGAAAGATGTCCCAGCCCACATCAGGGAAGTTGGAAACTGGATGACCTGTAAGGTATCTTCAACCCAAACCATTCCAGGATTTTATGAAATAAAATTCATAGCTAACACCAGAAACTGATTGCACATTTTTCCTTGATAGGAGATTGTTCTGATAACTAACAAAAAAAATTAACACCTACATTCTTGGATTCTACCGAACTGCACTGGACTCCACTGAAGTCAGTTGAAATGCGTCACAAAGCCCTCAGCCATGGATTCCAGTCAGCTGAAGTTACATTTTCAGGCAGGTACGAGATCAGTTGGCAGGAGAGCACAGGGTGAATGAAAGATAAAAGTTGTCAGCTAAGACCAAAGAAAATAATTCGGTTCCTTGGCACTAGAAACCTAACACCAAAGGCCTGAACTTTGTAAAATAAATTGCAAAGTTCTAAAAACCTAAAGTGCCTGTTTGTCTTAGCCAAAACATGCAATGAACTAGCATCCACAAATATTCTCAGGAAATTCAAAGTAATGTGCCAAGAGTGGCATTGCTTGTGTCCATTCAGCATGCTCAAAATGTATGAAGTCGGATGGGTGTTTAAACTCCAAATTCAAAAACTTGATTGATATTTTGAATTTGGGATTGCAAATAAAACCCACACCCAGACGAAAACAGCTTTTCTGGAGAAGTTCTTCAATCATCCCAGGTCTAATCAGATTTTTTCAATCCCATTCTTTTAAGATTCCAGTTTTCATGCAAGATATTTTTATTAGTATTTTTGGTACAAAGCCTGACCTGACAGGCAGGTGAGGAAACAGGCCTTTTCCAGTTGTTGTTCGCCCTTCGGCCACAGGGTCGCGATGTTTTCCAACGATTCCTGCAATAAACCCGCGGCGGCGAGGCCGCAGCAATGGCCACTCGAGAGCAGCCGGGCTCTTCAGGGTGATGCTATTCATATAATCTCTGCCTTGTTCTCACCCCCTAAATATGATTTGGTGTCCATCACAGCACTTTATTCACAGTTCATTGTAGCAGATAAGTAGCTAAAAAGGAAAGCCTTTCCTGAAATACTTTGAAAGTAACATCAGGGAAATATTTTGTCCTCTCCCGTGTTCTTACCGTTCTTTTTCAGTCTTATGTTCGTGATTTCTCGGAAAAGCTCAGTCACAGAATCTGGTTTAACAAAAATCGTAGAAATAAAAATACCAGAAAGATTTTACTGTAACCAAGAGATCAAAGTTATCAGTAAATAGCCTTGTGGATTTACAATACAGACTCAGGAATATAGAAAGGTGATCACTCTTTCTCTCTTCCCCTTCTCTTCTGTTTCTGTCTTTTTTTTTTTTCATTGTTGTTGTTGTTGGAGATTTTTGTGTCAGGAATTTTTTAAGTATTCATGCAAAGAGGAGTTAAAGATGTTCTTAGGGCAAGGAAAAAAAGAGCTTAATAGGAGATACTTTCCAAAAGTGTGGGAGCATCCTGTACATACTGTGTGTGCCCATTGGGCATTTATCCTGCTCAGTTCTTAGAGAACTAAATATGCAACCCCTTCCCACACCACAGCTGAGCATTGGAAAGGCTGCTTGCCACAATAGCGGGGTCGTCATTCCATAACTTGAGGCACAGATTCTCAGCAGTCAAATTGATACTTAATAAAGACAGGTGGATCCAATGAGATAAATCAGTGCATGTGCTTTAGATTTCCATTCCAGATAACTTTAGAGTATCTCTCAGTATTCTTTCCTTTAGTATAAAAAAAATAAATAAATAAAAAGAGAGAGAGGACAGTTATCTGGCGTAGTGCATAAACATAAACAGCATGAACTCTTTGCTCCTCTTGGATCAAGAATGAAGATCTTCAGTAACTGTCTATAGAGAATTTCTCATAGCTCTAGAGACCTGATTTTCAGGAGCAAGTTGTACTCACAGCTGCCACACAAAATGCCCATACAGAGATATCTGTTCACTGTGGAACCAGAAGCTGCAAAAGCCCCTTCAATGATTTTCTCAGTGTTTCCTTTAGAAACTGCTCCCTTGCATAAGTTATTAAACATTTCCATACCAGGGACTGGAACTAGGTGTCTTAACCCACAGACTAAAGTGTTATTCACATCTCACAATGTCTGTTTTAAGGAATATGAAAATACTGTGAGCAAAATGACAAAGCACCACAAAAGAGAGGCTTGAGGAATCACACTGTAGCCCAGCAACTGCAACACTTACAAGAGAAAACACATTCAAATTCATTTCCAGTTTACACATACTTTCTCAAATTCATGGAGATGCTAAATGGGAGTAACCAATATAATCTGTGTTACTGGAGTTTAATTTTTTGTTTGTTTTTCTTAGCAGTTTATCTAACAAAATATTACATTTTGTCAAATACAACATTTGATACAAAAATAAATTCCGGTCTCTTTATTTAAATGTATATATGTATAAACCACAGAGCATATGTGTGCTTTTTTAAGTCATGACCACTCAAATAAAAAGAAATTGTTTGATTTGAATACAATAATTTCACAGAAAATCTCCACACCATATTTAATTACTTGTACAAAATAATTTCATTATATATTCTTTTATATAAGTATTGCAATAATATAGAAACAAATTAAGATATATTGAAGCAAATTAAATTGTGGTTGAACTGATATTTAAAATAAATTACTATTTAAATTAAAATGCAACTGCCTATTAAATAAAGCCTTAGCAAATATGAAAAATATGCCCACACATTGAAAGGATGTTTTCTACTCATTCCAAAACTGAAGTCACACTGAAAGAAGAAAAGAGAGCTCAGATTTTCATTTGTAATGTTTTTACATTGCTAAGGAAACCACATACAACAAGTTACACAAACAGCATTTCCAAGATCAAGTTTATGATTATACAAATTCATATAACTATTCTGATATTTACAAAGCCTTCTAAAATGCATCTTTTTGCATTGATCTAATCCAGCTGATTCCTTCAATTTACAACAAAGAAATACATTCATTCTGTACCCACATTAAAAAGATAACATTTCACAGGCCTTTTCTTTCACATTTCTAATTTTAAAGTCTTTTATTATGTATCTCAGGTCTTAAAATGTTAGTTGATCCTACTGGAGAGGAAAAAGGCAGCACATGGAGAGTTAATCCATTTTCCATCTGAGACACAAGTGACTGCATAATTAGTTACACCCATGCTTTCGCTTGTGCCTGTGCTTGGAAACAACCGGCTCTCCCATTTCACCAAAGAAAGGCTTCCACATTAATTTATAATGTGAAAAAGTATGGGTGAGAGGGAAAGCGTGTGTGAGAGTATGATCAGTCATTTCTCCATGCTAGATTTATTACATATGCAATAGTGAATAGCTATTTGCTATTTGTCATCCTTTCTTTTAAGGTTTACGCTGTACAGTAAAATACATTGTAGGATATTTGATTCCTTTTGTTTTATGTTGCAGCATACAATTTTTTTAAGTTTAGGTTAGCAACAGGGAAAAAATGCCATTCAGAAATCCACTCATGCTGTCAATTTTTGCCAAACATTGTCTTTTGTGATTCTAATTTGTTAATAACAGCAAGCTGAAGACAGAACCAAGCTAAGTCAACGACTGAAAACAACAGTTCAATAATATTTTGAAGATGCAGTTTCCTTAGTTAGCAGCACAATGGCTTTTAAGCAGCTGCTGTCTTGAAAGAGTTTCTTTGAAATAAGTGTAAAATGTCATACCTGGGAAAGTCACAAGTGTAAAAGCACTGAGACATTCCAGGGAAGAAGCAAACAATAGATATTCTTTAGGTTTCTGCCATACAATAGCTGTTGATTGTTTATAGTTATTTCTTACTCTGTAAATGTCAGCTCTTTGAAAAGAACTGCAGCTACCACAGCAGAGCTAGACCTGTCATGGAGTACCATTATCAATTCTTAATAAACAACAACTGCTAAGCAAACTAAGCATGAACTCCCTCTCCACAGTTATATCAATCAAACTGACAGCACAGAGGTATGAGAAATTCTGCATCTCTGTCTGCAAGGAAAGAGAACAGGTACTAATTCCCCAGGATCTCCTTACCTGATTTCTATCAGCAGCAATGGAATATTTAAATGGATATTCTTTGTTCCTCAAAAGTTAGTTACAAATTGATTAGTTACTGATCCTTATAACAGACTTTCACCAGCTGATGATAATGCTTCACAGAGAAGGATGATACAATATATTTTAGCTACTGCCATGCCACTTTTGCTTTTCTTTTCTTCTTAAAAGCCAATTGCAATGTGTGGGAATATTTTTTCTTCCGCTTGTTCATTTTCTTTCTAATATCCTTTAGTGTATTTCTATAAAACACTTGAAATCACATTCAGTTTTTCTCTTCTACTTACTTATATTTTAAAGTTAATTATTAAAAGTAAAAACTAATTTATTATTACTTGATAACCTGCTCTGGGTTCAGATATTAATCATTCTGCCCGGAGCCAATTTATTTTCTCTTTTGGCATTGCACATTCTGCTACTGTTGTTTCATGCTTGCCTCCAAAAAAATGTAGAAACTCTTCTGATTTCCATTTCCCAGAGGGCGACCTTGGTATGCTCTGCTGTCATCAGTGGGTGTTAGACACGACAGTCCTAACCATCCATCTCTTTTGCCTTTGCAAGGCTTGAGGCTCTTCACTAAATCAGAGTACCACCCCTGGCCCCAGGCCCTTTAAAGATAGGCATGGTGAAACTAAAGCAGTGGTTTTTGTAATGGAGAAGCTTTGGTTGCACTTTTGTCTTAAGAAATTCCCACCATAGCACATCTATGTTGTGCCAGTACAGCTGTTAGTAGAGAGAGATACTTACTGAGTCAAAAAGAAAAATCAATTAATCCAGGAATCTGTCTATTAATCTATATTTATATAGAGACAGAGAGATCCCATGCATATACACACACTGATACAACATAGAGAGGAAGATCTTCCCCAAAAGAGCATTGTTTCCAAAACAAACCTCACTATATCTTAAATAATTTAGAATGTGGGTCATTATAACATTCAGACAACCAGACCTGTGGAGCCTTTGAGGTACAGTGTGGCACACACTTGTTACAAATTTAGGCTGAAATTTAGAGTCTCAGAACAGTATGTTTAGAAATATGGTTCTATATATCACCTTATCTCGTAAATATTTTTGGATAAATTAGTCTCACTCCCGTCCTTACTGAGCCAATATATATCCAAAAATAATTCTACTGGGAAAGGGCTAATCTTGCAAAATTTTGCACGCTTTTGCATCTGAGAGTCCCATTGGAATCAATGGGAGTATTCATAGTAAAATTAAATGCATGCAAAAAGTGCTTTACTACAGAAAAATTGCATTCCAAAGTAGATTTAAACCATTTTGCTTAATTCATGAACGGACTGCTGTGGTTACACTGTTTCTGTGACTTTTCCAATAACTGTGTGGACAGACAAGGCCTCTGTTTTATAACTGTTGGTGTGCAGCACTCGGCCACTGCACAATGGGGAAGCTTTCTGCAAGCATGTGCTCCAGCTGCCCCCCACACTTTTTGTGAGCTGGTTGTGATATTCTGTTGTATTCCTTACACAGCCCTGGCCCAGCCAAACTCATTTCTGGCAATATTAAACACCCAAATAGATCCAGAGAAATCACATGCACTTCAGCAGGAAAATCACAGTGTCTCATGGAAGCCTCTTCCAGAGGAAAACCTGTGATTCCCAAGCAAAACTGTTACAGTTAATGCCACTTAGGTATTTCTTAATTTTCTGTTTAAGACAAAATTGAAGAGAAAAAAAAATTATTTCAGGTAAGTTTATTTACTCATGGAATATTTTACAGCTCTGTTAACTATCAGCACATGCAAAACTATTTTGTCAGCCTGTTTATTGACAATTTAAGTCTCACACTGATAACACTGAGTCACAAAATTGAAATAATGTTCCTTTTTCATTTTTATCCTTTGAAAACTATGTTTTCAGAAAGCTTTAAGTCAAGTGACAAAAATAAAAAAGCATCCCAGTGGCAATTTCATTCCACTTTTAAGGGAAAAATGTTTTAGGAATTAGGATGCTGTCTGCAAGAGACAGCATAGCAAGGTCTGTCATCCAGAGCTTGCTTCTGCCCTGATCTGAGGAGGCCCCAGGAAAACTTTTGCCTCTTTTAGGGCCTAGAGTGGAAGGGGGTTCTGCTCCTGGCTGCTCCTGCATGGATGTGAGGAGCACCTTGGAGAAGTGGCTGGTCAGACTGTACATGCAATAATCTGCAGATTGAAAAATCAGCTGTAAATCAAATACTCAGGGACGAGTCATTGTGCTGAGAGGAAGAATTTCCCCTGTCAAAACATGGTTAAGAGGAAATACTAGATTTCAGAGATTTTCTTCTTCCTCCAAGTTAGCTCAGCCAGTTCCATGAGTTTAAATCAAAATGCCCTTAGCAGCAGCAGCATTATTTCCAGTTGAAGGCAGATGGCTGGTTTGCAATGGATGGCTGCTGAGGCTGAAGTCTAGCACTGGAAGCCTGAAGTCCCTGCTCAGACACACACACACACACAAAAAAAAACCATACAGAGGTCCAGAGATTTTAGGTAAGTAGTATTGACCAAGAAATACTTATCAGGACAAAAGGAAAAAAAATTTAGCACTCTTTGCATATCTTCCCAAATAATTTGCTTAATTTGTATTACATATTGTTCTTTAAAAGGACAGAATACCCCTTATGAAATCTGGTCTCAGCTTTGCAGAGCTTTTATCTTCTGCTGTTCCCCACTTATATCTTCCAGTTATTTCAATTATATTAAACTGGTGAAGTTGCATTTAATGTGCAACAATAATAATATATATATTTTTGTCCTCCGTTTGTGTTAAGAAATAAGTTTTAAAAAAATCAAATAGAAATTCTCAATTTTTATTGTCAATATCTATTTCTCTTGCAGTTTATACAGGAAAAAGAGCATAGAAAACTGAATAAAAATACTCAATATAACAAAAATTTTTTCTTCATTAATATTCTGAATTTCTCTTTCCACAGCTGCAACCAGAAATTTTAATCCCAGAGAGCTATTTCAGTACAAAGTGCAGTAATTAGCTCATAAATGATCAGAATCAAATCCATGCCTGGTGTTTTAGCCTTTAAAATAACAAGGAAGAAGTGAGGTTTTTAAATACCATTTTTGCAATCCTGCTGAGAAG
This sequence comes from Emberiza elegans, assembly GCA_024865655.1. Lineage (NCBI taxonomy): Eukaryota > Metazoa > Chordata > Aves > Passeriformes > Fringillidae > Emberiza > Emberiza elegans. Next base: position 8,420,907 of record JALJVW010000072.1, read on the forward strand.
AGACTTTTTTGCTTATTTTTAAGGGCAAAATTCCCTTACTGTGTGGCTTGTCTGTTTATGCTATTTTAAAAAGTTCAGGGGAATGGTGATGTGTGAAATAAAGCCTACTACGAAAGCTATTCCACTAAAATGTATATTTAAATTTGATCTGTTTACTGTCTTTTACTCCCCTTCAATTGAAACCAGACAGTCAACCCAGCTCTGGCGTAATTTGAATTTAAAACAATTTAAAATAGCCTTTCCATATATTGAAAAATAATTCACATGAGAAATGTACATAAAATATATTCAAAGAAAAACAAAGTGACATTGAGCAAACAACTAGAAATTGCAGAATTAGATTAAGCTGAAAAAAAATCATTTCACCTCCCTTTTCAGTAGGCATTAATAGAGAGTTTTAAGTACTTGATAATATATTATTCCTCCCTAGTCCTTCTCAGCACACCACTCTGAGAGCACCAGGAAACATGTCACTCCCCTTGTCCCCAGACAGTTCCAGCCCCAGCCCCACATGGGCAGCTAATTGATTTTCAGGATTGTTCTCATTTCTGACTCTCCTTTCAGTGTCATTAAGCTCCTTGCCCTCATCACCTTTTCACCAAACAAATAAAATTCAAGGAGCTACCCTGAACCGCTTGACAGCAGAGACAGAAAGCTCCCAGTTCCAATGTCTGAACTCAGCTGACCATTCCAGATCATTGCTTGAGCCAATTTTGCAGTTTGACCAGATTTTGGCAGGGATCTACTTTTTCCATTCATATTTCATTTCCTTTGAGATCTGTTCATTTCAATGTGTTCAAGAAACTGAGTTAAAATGCAAGAGCTTGAAATGTAATAGGAAGGTATAAATATATGAACTAGACTCTGCACAGTTGTTATTATAGTTGCTTTCAGTAGAAATTAAAGGTATTTTTATCTTCAGATTGCAAAAGGAAGAAAAATTCCTATAATTTAGGTAGTCATGCAGAGAATTTCAATTTTTTTCCCACACCTCATGCCTGACTTTGATGTCTAAAATCAGAGAATTAAGTTTGTTCCTTCATGCATTTCAGCAACAGCACTTTGGATACTGAAATATTTTGAGAATTATTTTTCTGGGACTGTCTAGTAAATCATTCCTCATGTACTTTGTAAGAGATTCTCAGTTAAATAAATTATTTTTATAATAGTCTACATAGTAATAGAACAGTAATTTCCCAAGAGGACCAAACATAATGTAAAATATTAAATAAATTATTATTAGAAACTTACATATTGAAGCCGATTTTGGCTTTTACTGGTCTGTGATTTCCTCTTATGTCTTTTAGAAATGTTGAAATAATTTGAATTACTTTTTTTCAAGGTCAACCTCAAATTATGAACCCTCCTTAAGAGCATGCTGTAATATGTTCTCAGCTATTTCACAAAGCTATCATCTTCTGAGTTTCTTTCCTAGGAAATGCATTCATAATTGGCAACATGGCATCACTGTGATAGGAAAACTTTCAAAGCCATGCTGGACAGCACCAGAGAAAGGTGGAGAAGGAAGAGGATACACTTTATTCTTCCAAGTTGCACCACAATATTTGTAGCAAGAACAGCATGTGTGCTGATTCCACAGACACTTCAGAAAAGAACGTAAGCAGAGGCAATGCAGAAGATGTTATGCATTGAACTGTCCTGTTACCTACTAGGTCAAATTAGATGTTTTGATGGTTAAAATTACATAGCATACAGAGCTCTTCCACAAAGTTAGAGAATTACCCTGATTGCTCATTGATTATCATAATACCCCCATCCTCAAAGCTATCTCTATTCCAGAAAGCTTCCATCTATTCAAGAACACCTAATTTTATATAATATTTATTATCTCAAGCTTCCATTGACATTACTGCAAAGGTGGACTTTTGTTTTAGCATTTATTGTGGGCAAGAGCATAGATTCTTCCCCTACTCCAAGAACCAAGAACCTAGTCCTACATACAGATGGGATGATATTAACTATATCTCAGCAAGTAAAAACTGTATTATTATCACAATTTTTAAGGTTAAATCTATTCATGTTGTATTTGTAGACTGCTGAAAACCTGTAAAGTCACTTCAATACAGAGATGCATCATCATTCCAGCAATGCACAAGCCTCAAGGAGCTGAAGCATGTGCACAGTCTTTAAGTCCATAGGAAGTCTCATTGAAGTTCTGAGAAAAAAAGATTCTGAAATCCAAATTGCTATAATGATGCCTGTCACAGCTAGGCACCTTGTGGAAACAGGACCTGGCACAGCCATTTCATCCCATTCCCATACATCCCATGGCTTTTCATTTCAGACAGGGTGGATGAAGTGGAGCCCAGTGCTCCAGTGACAGGTAAAGCTCATGTCCTCCCTCAGTCATCACAATCTGGTGCATCAGCCCCAGCTCGTGTGTGTATTCTATAGTGACTCTCTGGCCTTAGCATAGAAATAGAGTGAATAAGACCCTAGACAGAAATACCATTAAAATAAAAGATGAAGAGGCAATTATATCATGCCAAGGATGAATTAGACTGCTAACTTGCTCTCCTGTGTTAACTGTGGAAAACTATTACCAGTTTTGACTTTTCCCATCTGTTCTACTCCAAGCTTGCCGAAAGGCTGATATTCTGACAGCAATCTGAAGCACAGATTTGCCAACTGTTTCTTTTTGAAAGTCCATGTTCCATATGTTCTTATTATGCTTCTTTTTATTGCCGTGAAAGTACACAACTAACTAGGAAGAAAGAGTTTGCTGTTTTCCAAAATTATATTAAATATATTTTTTTTAAAAAAAGTTTACAGAACAGATCATCCAAGTATTCTTTTCTCTTTTCCATGAGATACATCCTGTGTTATTATAGTGTATATTTCTGTCACTTATAATGATTGCCTGTTTAATTTAACATACATTATGTCTCATATATATGACTTACAGTCTCTACAAAACAATTTAGTTATTTTGAATAGGTATTCAGTAGAACAGGAGCACAGGGTGAGAGCTCATCTTCTCTTTCAAACATGAGTTCTAAATATATGTTGACTGTCCAAATTTAAGAAGAAATTCATCTACTGCTCATATGGAGAAACTATTTCCACCAGCATTTCTAAAATAGCTGTTGGTCTTTATCACAAGAGTATGAAAAGCAAAAAATCTTGAATTCTGGCCTCAGGATAACCGTGCAATCCTATGTAATAGGAAGCACGATCATGAAATCCATGTAGCAGTTTACACATTAATACTGATTTTATATCCACTGAGTTCTCATCATCATGGGGCAAATCTCTACAGTTATCATCTATCAGTATAAACCAGAAGCAACTGAATAAACCACCAGAGAAAACCAGTGGAGTTTCATATCCATTTACAACAGTCTGACTGACTTGAGGTCCAAAAGAAGACAGCAATCAAAAATAGAACTGTTGGAAGAGTGCTCCATGATACTGATGACAGCAGGCACAAGCTAAGCTTTTTCACTAAAGAAAAGACTATGGAATTGGTATTTTACATTTGCTCACCTGACTGGTTAAGAAACAAAGTCTTACTCAGAACTCCTTCTTTAAGTCTGAAATGGAAGTACCAGCCTTCAAAGCTGAAAAGCACAGAACTGTCTTGGTGGGCAGGGGCTCTGATTATCATCTAACACAACTGCTGCTTCAAGCAGGACCACAGCCAGCTCTTGGTCAGGTAGGCTAAACCTCAAATGCATCCAGAGACAGGGGTCCCATAACTGATCTGGTAAACATGTTCCAGGCCTTCATCTCCCTGCTAGTGAAAACTTCACAATGTCTGAGACACATATGGCCATTGCCCTTGTTACAAAATCTGTCCTACCAAGAAGAACCTGGCCCTGTCACTTTCACAGCTACCCTTGAAATAGCTGTAAGCAGGTGTTAGATGGGCCCTCAATCTCCTTTCCGCCAGAGGAACAAGGCTAGGTCCTTCAGCCTCTCTTTGGAGATGTTCTGCATCTCCAAAGAGAGGCACCAGAGCATCCTGCTAGCCCAGATGGATCCTCTCCTATTTCTTTATGTATGTTTTAAATATCAGACCCCCAGATTGAATGAGCTTTTCCTGAGTGGCCTTTCCAGTGACAAGTAAAGAGAATAGCAAGTTTTTTGGACTGGGGTCCATCTGCTCAAAATTCAGCCTAATGTACTGCAAAATTTATTCCCAGTGAGAGCATGTTGTCTGCTCATTCAGCCTGACATCACCTGTAACATTCCAGCCCTATTCTGCAGATCTCTCAGCCAGTCACTTCCCAGTCTGCACAGGGTAATTCTGCATAGGGAAAAAGAACTTCCCAGTTTTCCATGTTGAACCTTGCAGGATTTCAGCAGTCACAATCCTCAGGTTTACTCAAGTGTCTTCAGGCTAAGGTGTTGCTACCTCAGCCAGCTGCTGTCCCTGTACTGAGGTCCTGAGGGTACACTGTGTCACCATTCATAATACCACTGAAGGTCACTGGACAATAGGAGTCTGATATCAAGCCCAGGGTATTACAGTCATTGCTGACTGTCACAGACATGTTTTATGAAAAATCCTTTCCTTAGGATGTTTTCTTCTGAGAAGCTGAGAGGCCTCAGGAACAAAATGTAAACTATAATTATCTGCTGCTGTGGAATGCAACAGGTGCATCTTTGATTGCTCTCATGTGGTTGTTTCTAATTAATGGCCAATCACAGTCCAGCTGTCTCAGACTGTGTGGTCAGTGACAAGATTTTATTATCATTCCATTCTTCCCTTTCCTTGGTAGCCTTCTGGTGAAATCCTTTCTTCTATTATTTTTAGTATAGTTTTAATATAACATTTACTTTCAATATAATATATATCATTAAATAATAAACCAGCCTTCTGAAACATGGAGTCAAGATTCTTGTCTCTTCCCTCATCCTGGGACGCCAGTGAACACCACCACAGCTGACTACCCAGCAGATCTCAAACCACAGATTACTGCGCTTCAAACTCATTGGTCCAGCTAATATTCTTCAAATAGTCCCATTCTTGAGACCTCACTTCTCAGCTTACAAAGAAAAAATGCTGTAGGACATGGTGTCCAAAACCTCGTGAAAGTCAAACTGTATCACATTCCCCACTCTCCTCTCATGCAAAGAACCAGTCATATCGACAGAGATGACAATCACCTTGGTCAAGCATAATATGCCCTGGCAAATCTGTGTTGAGTTTCTGGATTATGTCTTTGCCCTTTAGGTGCTTGGGACTGAATTCCAATAACTGCATGATTTTCCCAGGGAATGATTTTTTTAGGGCTTCAGAATTGTTCTAAAATAATAATCACCTTGACTAATTAGGTTATTATCCTATTCCAACCAATAGTCTTATCATTTCTCTGCTTGAAAATACAACCCTTTGCTGTACAGGTACCAATCCAATAATCTTTTCTCTCAGATGGTCTAATTATTTAATGGAATTGCATTAAATTAAAAGAATTATTCTTCTACTATATTTAGCTTGAGCAGTTTTGCTTCAAATTCAGAATTGGAAGATTTACATGACTAATAAAGTCTCTTACAGCTGTATTAAGTGGATCTAATAAAGACATATCATTGTTTTACAAAATTAATGATTTTTTAAATTATCACAAGTATAAAAATATTATTAATATATACATGCAAAAAATCACTAATGCACAGTTTGAAGCTGGAGGATTTGTTACCAAATTGTTAACAAGTCTTCAGGTTATTAGTTATAAATAGGCAAACTCTGTCATCATTATAATTATTACATCAATAATATTTCATTTATTTGTAAGAAAATAGCATTTGGAGTTGCAAGCATTACAATCTTCTTTTATACTCATAACTGAAAGCTCCCAGAGAAACTACCTGTGTTAAGTTCCATTCAAATCCCATTGTTTTCTGAGGCTTTGGTGCAAGTCAGAATGACCACCTTCAAAGTTTCCAGGTTGGCTTAAATTTCTCTAAACCTCTGGCCCCACCTCATCTCCCTGCCTGGGTGCACTGCTTGGGCTGTGATGGTTCTGGCATTAACCAGTTCAGCTGATTTGTCCTAAGAAAAACATTTTGCTGTTAAGATCAGCTTCCAGTTAGATCAAAAAACAAAACTCCTGAAGGCAATGCCAAGGAAAAAGTAGGCAAGTGTGTCCACACTTATCTTAGGAGTAATATAGGCTTAGAAGTCATCTCTAACACTTGTGTCTCTAAAGATATTTGTGAAAATATTCTGTTAACAATAAGCTTGAAATTGATCTCACAGATAACTCTGTTTATGCTAATGGAAATTTGCACAGTTGAGTACAGCTTTACCAAAGAGAAAGAAATAAGCAATGTCAATAGCCTTCAGTTTTACTTCTTTATATTTCCATAATTTTGATTAATTCAGAGTGGCTGACTTGTTTCTCACTTCCATTTGTCCATTCTGACATGTATTACCTGAACTGCACACAAAATGCACAAAATTCTAGACAGAGGAAATCAGAAGCTCAGAAAACAAGGATTTTGAGATAAAATATGTAACACACATATGCATCCTGGAACAGTAGATTAGCTGAAGGGCACTGTCTTGTTCTTAAACCAGATAATCAATTTATTTTATGATTGGCAATAATGCTGATTATGATCTGATTAATGGCCAATTTTATGATGAGAACATTATTCAAATTTATAGTCATTTGTTAGTAATGTGGGCTATCAGAAAGCTGTGCTCTTAATTATGCTGCTGCTTTAATTGTATAGTTCTACAGTGCTGATTGGAATTGTCAGTTTGTGAACGTGATTATTGCACATTAGCACTAAGTATATAGTAATGCTCTTCTAGTAGGATATGAACGAGTTGTGTTCTCCCTCTTGACTGTACCATATTTAATTATTGTTAGTATATTCTTTATTAGAAGCAGATGGGCTGTTCAATAGAAGCAGCTTTGTGCTGCGTCCCTGCACAGTCTGCACTGTGTCACTGTCATCCAGACTGTGACAAGTTAGGATTGCATTGTTGAGGCTCTGCACGTAGTTACTGAGTTCAATCCAATGTAATGTAGCTGGCTGCAGTTGGGGAACTCTGGATTTGCAAGAATGTTCCAAGAATTGAAGAGCAAACAAGAAATTGCGTTATTGATGCATTTATTGGTACATGTTCAGCAGTCTAAAAGTTAAACAGTAACTACAGTAAGACCTTCTGCTCCAATCTAACATTATAGTATCAATGTTTTTCTGGAGCCAGTTTAATCTGACCTTATTTTCAAAACGTCTATTTAACCTGTGCACTTAAGTTCATTGTCTCCTTATCTGGACTGTGCCAAAATGAAAGACTGTTCAGATTGTTGCTGAGACTGCTGGGTGCTCATACCAACCACTGCAAATACTTGCTAGCACTATCCATTGCCAGTGCTACAGTGGAGATTTTACTTTAAAAACAATTTTGATATATAAGGAGCACAAACTAATGACTGAGAGTACATAATTTGTTTAAAAAACACCAGGTAGATACTCCCCTCCAACAGGAAGGATTAGCCATCATGACTGACTGAAATATGATGGAGGACTGGCTTTCTCCATCTCCTTTGCACCTGCTGTATCTTAATATCACCATGTGGCAGCCCTCCTCGTGAAGTCAACGGAAGTGACCTCTGAGACGCCACAAGGAACCTGCCCACCAGTGCTGCTGAATCATTTCTAGTTAACATCCTGGTCCAAGGCTCAGAACATAAAGGATGTGACACAACACTCTTAATAATTTAAAGATCAGATAAATCTTGTTAATGAGAGAAAATAGTGTCTATCAGCTCTTCTTCCAAAGACTTTTCTTGCAGAAAGTCATGGAGAAAACATGATAATACGCACTGGTTTTCTGGCAGCTCCAGCATTATGGGGTGCTTCACTCTCTGAAAGCACTGGGTTTTATCTCCAGGAGCAGTTTTACCCACTTTCATCAGCCCCAAATGGCAGGTAGCCACGTTCCTATGCTAGCACAAATATTTCAGCAGAATTTAATCTTTCCCAAACACATTAAGTTTCTTTTTATAAATAACTGATCAGCTCAGTGTGTGCTTCTGCTGTTGGATGCAGAGAGCCATGGGCAGGCCCCACACCCGCACTCCAAATCATCAGGAAGGGAGGCACTGCCTGCCCAAAAGCCATTAGCTGCATTAATGCAGGACTGTGCCTGAGCTAATAAGGCCTGCTGAGAGCCTCAGCATTAGTACAATTCTGTTTTCACAGCAGTTTGTTTTTCTTTCAGTAAAATACCAGATCACATGGGCTGGCGATTTCATTATTTACTTCATGACTGAAGTAGAGTTTAATATGTATACAGAGAGTTTATCCCAAACAGAAGCTTAAATAGCCAATATAAATCTTCTTCAAAATAGTAATAATGGATTCAGCAGCTATGTGGTAAACAGAATTAAGGATTTCATTCCACAAGTCTTTTGTTTGTCTTTAAGCTGATGAACAGCATAATTTTGCTGTTCCCAATAACAAACCTTAATTGATAGACTTCTTCCTAGTATTTTATTGCAAAAAATAAATGTTTGCATTTAATATCATGCTGTCATTATCTTGTTTCCTCCACAGTGAGAAGAGTTGTCTGCTTTCTGCAGGTGCAGAGGACCAGCTCCCCCCCTTATCCTTCCTATCGGCATACACAATGATCACTAGTTATTATGCATAATTACATGGTTGCATGTATTAAATGTTGTTATATTGCATGACAGCATATTTTAACAGTTACCAACTTACATCTCAGAACTCTTACTTATTTTAGTCACATTTTGAAAAGCAGAATCTTTTTCCTGGAACAAAATGTGATTTTAGCAGAAGTTAACTTAGCTAATGAACTACATGAAAACATAATTAAATAAGCGGAGAAAAAACATGGTTTTTTTTTTTGTTTTTTTCTGTGTGTTACCATCTGGTTCACTGGTAACCTAGAAACTAGATTTATCAGCTGCTAGCTACCTGAAGCCTTGGGAGGAGCTCAGGGGGAAAGGAAGGTTAACACTCAGTATTTGTTTTAACACAATATGGTATAGGTTTGATAGAGCTAGTACTGTAAAGCTGTATACAAAAGCAGAAATTCAAAAGAGCATTAACAAAATTATACTTCATTTATATTACCAACTCAGTATTGATTTTCAAAGGAATTATTATTCTGAGACTCAAGCAATACAAAGCTTGAGATGCAACTTGGTTTCTCCATCTATATAAGATGGAAGGCTGCTTCCCACATTTGTTTGCTGATACCAGGAAAATCTGAGTTAAGATTGCACTTAAAAGAAAATGAAATATTTTAAAATATGTGGGCATCTAGACAAGACATCCTAAAAATTAAAACTAGGAAAACTAAATTAAATAACTAAGATTTTTTTTTAATCTATTAAGCATCCCAGAATTTCAACCATCATTTGAATTTGAAGGCTCTTCCCTGGTTTTAATCACTGTGTCCCAGGCCATGGATCTCTGAGGAGGGAGAGAGTGGTAAGACTACTGGTGAGCTTCATTACAGCACAAGCCCTACAACCATCTCCTAATCACACGGGTATTTATTTTAACCTATACTATTTTGGAGTATTAGGGTAAAATAACCCATTCAGAATTTCCTGGATGCATTCTCAAAAATCCAGCTTATTACAACAGTTAATAGTAGGTACTACCAAGAGACTTTTCAAAACAGGATGAGAGAAAATATAGAAAAGGCAACCACTGAAAATTACAGCTTTGAACAGTATTTCTGGTTAATATAATGAGATAGCTTTGTATGTTCTTACACTCTACCATTTCATTTTAAGCTAAGTATTTCCAAATATAACAACACACATTTAAAACTAAAGGTAATCTCTCTTGCACACATATATTAGCCATTAATTAAAAACACATTTGTCTTTTTTTTTTTGTTTTTAATGTCCCTAGCCTTGGAACAGATTGTACGGGGTTCAGATAAGATTATGTTACAATGCAGCTGTAAACTGACACCTTAAAAATGGGAACACTTCCAGGTTACTCACAATTAATATAACCAAGGGTTGAAACGTTTTCCTTTAAATTGAGAAAAGTATTAAATTATATGCCAGCTCTATTATCTACAAATATTTATACAAGATTAACTGTTCGGTTTTATATTTCAGTAAGCAAAGACTGCAAAGGGCCAACTGCTGAAAAAGTGTCTCAGAAAACAAGGCAAACTGGGCTGTAGAAGAGCCACCAGTGACAGAACAAGGGGAAACGGCTTCAAGCTGAAAGAGAGTAGGTTTTGATTAGATATTAGTTAGAAATTTTTTACTGTGAGGATGGTAAGGTCCTGGAACAGACTGTCCAGAGAAGTTGTGGAAGCCCCATCCCTGGAAGTGTTCAAGTTGGAATGCCACTCTGAGCAACCTTGTCTTGTGAGAGGTGCTCTTGCTCATATCAGGAGGGTTGGAATGAAATGACTTCAGGTCCCTTCCAACACAAACTGTTCTATGACACTCTAAGAGTTTGTAAACCTTGAAACTGTAGTGAATTCTCCAAGTAGAGAAGAATCATCTATTATGAGTGAATATTAAGTTGAGTTAAAAGTAGAATCAAACCCAGAAAGTTAATCTATATTCAGTTCCTTGATAATATATTTACATATTTTTATAAATGCACAGAAATACAAGAAGTCTTGAATATGCTCATTTAAGTTATTTTAATACAATTATTTTTGTTATTTGGCATGAAGTAATCATTTAAACTTGGCATAACCATAAACCACCAGAGATCTACTCCCAGTTATATTACCAAATTTCTGCTAAAAGCAAAGGAATCTTTTAGCTGATATCTTAGATTGTTTGTCTCAAATACATTTTAATTTCTTACAGGCTTGCTTTCAAAAATTCTCATGAGTTCTCAGTATAAATTCTCAAGAATAGTAAATTTTCCTTCCATTTATTTAACAGTAAAATAAATATACCTTTTTTTTACTATGAACTTACTCAGCATAAAGTGGACCATAAGATTTACATCTATCTCACCAGAAATCTAAAGAAATAAGTTGTGGCTGTCATGACCAGTCCTGCAATGAAAACACAGATCTTGAATTTCAAGCAGTAAGCCAAACTTATTGAAACTGTGAGAGACAATTATTAAATATACATACATATACACATAAAGAACACAATTACAAATAATGGCCACTCACACATTTCTGAAAATGGGAGATTGAATCCTATGTGTAATGGCATGCATGTCCACATCAGAAATTTGTCTGCAGGAATGTTTTAAGTCTAGAAAATTTCTATTAAGACAAGTTCTCCTTCTAAACATAAAGACAAGCATAAATATCTAAATGAAAGCCTCTAAAATGTGGGTTCAACTGTGTGTTCAAATATTTTGCAAATCTCAAAATGTAGTAATTTGATATTAATCTTCATGTGGTAATTCTTTAATTACAAATAAATTTTGTCCCATTTCAGAGAGAATTGTGAAACACCTTTCATTTGCATTTGCATCTCCACTGCCAGCAAAGACATCACTGGTCTAGGGAAACATATCTCAGTCACTATAAGAGTGTATGCTCCAGCTAACTCCTTGGAAAAGCTGATCTTAACTTATTTCAGTTACCTCATCTAATCAGTGAAATACTCAGAAAGAACCTTATTAATCATAGAAAACAGCAAAGTTTCGGTAAAGTTTTCCTAAACACAACAATTCATATCCAAACTATAACTTCTTATAATTTTTAACAGTTCAGATCACAAAACAAATACTCTGGACATGATGTGAAAGTGTTAAGAGATGTTCTGGAAATGCTAAGAACAGCTAAGAACTGCATATTTTGTGTGCAACAAAATCTTTGCCAGGTAAAGTAAAAGACATTCAGATAGTTTTTCAGATAGTGAATCCCAGGAAAGTTTTTGATCAAACATAGGCAATTATTTAGAGCTCATATATATAGTCATGCCTATCTAGACAAGAATCTAGGCTTTCTCTATTTTCACTAATTTCTGTGGTTTCCTCACTCAGTTCTTTTGCTCTTTTTTTCCCTCCCTGTTAGTTTGAGTGGATGATTCATTGCAAATGACATGAGCTATTCATACTTCTGCTGCATGCTGCTATGCACCAACTGACTGTAATTTATTTGTCATTTTAAAATAACCATGTTTTTTCAAGTTGCATTTTTCAGTTTTCAGGGTTTTTTTCTAAAAACATAGCTCACACAAGTGTGAGCATTGGACACTTAACATTTCAAAATTCAAACTGTGTTGCTGTGCCACGGGAAAGAAAGAAAAAGGCTTTTGTTTCTATTCTTGGATCTTAAAAGTATAAAAATGCACTGGCTTGAAGAAGCCAGACTTTTTGGAAAAGGAAGTTTTTAGAGAAAGATTGAAAAAAAAACAGGATACAGGGAATATTACAAAGAATATTAACTGATATCTTTCCAGGTTACATTTGCATATCACATGCAGTTCAAATAATCATAATAAATATGAAGAGATTGCAGATCTTCATTATCTACTTCAGTTCTATTAAATTTAAGATTGAAAATATTTGATCACCTATGGATTTCTTTTAAAATGGATTGTGAAAAGCAAAAGAAGAAATGAAAATCAGCTGTTATTATGCTTAGATTTGCTATGTAGGGATGTGAAAAGTTCAAAAACCATATACAAACATTTTGCAAGCAGTTCCACAATTCCTTCTGGACACTTTAACAGAAAAAAATAGATATTTTTTTATATATGCAATAGCTATATAAACACATGTGAAATACATATAACAATTTTAAAAAATTATCTCATCATTCAGTTTAAAAAAAGCATCTCATAGTTCAGTTTAAACCCATTACTTGTTGCCTGCCCATGGTGGCTGACCTGCAAACAGAAAGCCCAAAGTCAAACCCCAGACCTCGCCTTCCCATGGAACTGCTCTCTGAATGCCAGTTCCATTAGGCAGCTGTAGGGTCAGGGAGAAATGTGTGGTTTTGGAAACACAGTATGTCAGTGTTTCCAAAACATTTTCCTGGAATTTTTTTTTTCCTGAAGAAATTTTTCTTAAAAAAATGGAATTGTTCCAATTTGAAACTAAGCCAAATTAAAAAGAAAAACATCTACAAATCTGTGAACTGTGAAGCTGGTTATTCAGCCAGTCCTAGTGCTGTGGAGAACTGCTTTTTCCCAAATATACTGGTGACACCACAGTCTGATTCCTATTCTCTCTTTCCCTTGAGTCTTCCTGTTTCATTCAACAGGACTTTCCCCCTCTTAATGCTCTTGAAGTTTTGTATTCGGCAGTTTTCTAGTCCCTTAACCACTCCCTCCTGCCCTTATTCTTTGTTGGTGTCGTGTATTTTGTAAATTAACCTCAACTTCACTGGACAGAAGTGGACTGCAAGATCATTAGTGAGGATTGCTTTATTTTCATCTGCCATCCTTTCCCTGTAGAGAAGAGCAGCCCACACCACCCTTTACTGAAGTGTCACAGAAACCCTTACTCACTTGTCATAAAGTTTATTACTATTACACAGGATTTCATGCTCTCAGCATTTCACAGGTTTATATATTTTTTTAAATCCCTGTACATACCTGAGGAAATATTAAGTCCCAATGACAATAACAATGTGGTGGATGTTTTAGATATGACAATATATCTGACTTCAGCATTGCTAATAAACATCCTTAAACTTTACAAATCCTTCAATAAAGTAATGATAAATGCTAATGCTGTTACTTTCCAATTTGCTGAAAGTCATTTTTCCTGAAAAACTTATACTGATACTTAACTCCATTATTTTATCCTGAAATGAAGTCACCAGAACAATGCTGCAGCCTGAGATGGGTGTGCAGCTATGACAAATTTAAATAGAATAAAGGTAAAGAGATGTTTCTGTCTAAGCAGACATCCAAAAAGACAGATCTTTGAATTATTGAGCCTCACTGTCATCTGAATTAATATAAGTAGGATTTTTTTTTCTATTTCAAGTATTTTAAAGGGCTGTTTTTAGTGACAGGTAGGCAATAAGTTCATCCTGTTGCTTTCAAAACTCAGTTGACTTTTCCCTCTCTATCTCAAGCAAAAAGCTAGAGAATACAGAGTGGAGGGCAGCTGAAAATAACAGTCTCAGGAGCAGATAAAGCTGAGCACTGTTAAACATGATATATGCCCTCAGACTGACGAATTTTAGCTTGTGGACAGGCAAGTATATTCCAATGTGAAATCACCAGTTGAAAATGACAGTACACATTATTTAAGACAGCATTTTATATATTTTATTGTACCCCATAATGTAATCAACTCAAAGCTATCATTCAGCTTTCAGCTAAAAGTCCCATTGCCCAAAATACTAGAAATCTGCAACAGATGTTAAGTTTCTGCCCATGTCCTGTTCCCCTGGCTGCAATTCCTGTAGTCAGATGGCTCCCTTTCAACTCCATTCATACGTTCCAGCAGGTCATACTTTGTGAAGCCTCTAACAACTAATTAAAGTTTTATTTCAGACCTCTAATAGCTCAATGAATAATTTAGGGAGAAAAGAAAACATTTTCTGGGAAAGCATTAGCATAAGATTCAGTGAAGCTGCATCACTCCTTCTGGCCATATTCAATTTTAGGAAGATGAAAGAAGTGAAAACACAGTATAACTTGCTGCCATACAGACAGTTGCAGTGTCAGTTTGTATCTTGGAACACTTCTAAATAGCTTTTCTGCTAAAGAAATAATCAATTAGTATTGAGGCACATCTGTAGCACAACAAGATATTCTGCTTGGAAGCGGATCAAAATTACATTTTGCAAATTTTATCTCATTCCTGTATTACTTTCATTTGAATCTAAAAATAAAAATTTTAAAACTTCAATTCCAAGTTCCAACAGATCAGTAATATGAAGTTAGAAAAATTTTGAACTAGACATCTAAGAAAGAATCTTAGACTTTGAAACTTGCTTACTTTAACTTGTATATCCTTAATATCTCTGGGTTAAAGAAACGTTTGTATTGATGTCTGATTGCCAATAAATTGTTTGGATTTTTTTTCCTGAGGGCAAAACTTATTTAAGCATTCCAAACTGCACCTGACTGTGGACAATAGAAAGAAAAAAAAAATCAGTCAAATGGACTGTAAAACAAACACAGAGAAAAAGTGAGTAAGAAACCGACACAGGTAGGTATTAGCTGGAAAAAGTGTACCAAAAATCTATCTGAAACAGCTTCTATGTTACCATAATATAAGTTACTATAATGTAAGTCTAAAAATGGTAACCACAATAGAAATCTATAAGCAGCTGGTTAAAACACAAAATTGAACAGCATTTAGCTCAGCCAGTGGGAAAGGCACCACCCTTCACTTTTCAAAAAGCTGGGAGCGATCCTCTCAACCCAAACCACTCACCTACAGCTGAGGTAGAAAATCTCTGGTCTTCTCCCATTACACCAGTAATAATAAAGGGAATGGCACTTTATAAGAAGACGAATATTTACACTTAAAGAAACCATCTAGGCAGCCCCAGTGCTGCCTATGGAGCAAGGTTCTTTCAGACCTGCCTGCACCTGGCAGCAGTCTGCTGTGTTCTGGACAGTGTTGGAGGTTAAGACAGTGAGCTCATCTGATTGTGGTGTATTGAACAGGCTGGCCTTACAGAATTTCCGCTGGCAAAGGGGAAAATCTCAAGGAAAAGACTCCTATAAAACTAAATTTACTGATCTTAGAGGCCCTCATATATCCAAGATCTTTAGCTGTCTGCAAGTTATCTATCATATGTTTGGGTACATGGAAGGAATAAGTTCATAATGTACTCCAAATTGGATAAACAACCATAGTTTTTTGTGTTTGGGGGTTTAAAAAACAGATTCCAAAATGTCTTTCTTCTCCTGCTTTCCTTCCAAGATTTTAGTTTCCTGGATGCATTTTTCTTCTGGGCAAAGGAACCAGACTATTGGATCTAGCAATTCCTTAGATCACCACATAATCTGGAATGCACAACATCCTACTGAGGATTAGGCAGAAGATATTAATTACGTAGGTCTTAAACTAATTTCTGGATACTTTTTTTCTTTATAGACTGAAGAGTTCTGCCATTATTTATGATTATTTGGCATTGCTGCTGGAAAGAAATGAGATGTTGGCAGATCCTATATATAAACAGATGTTTCCAGCACAATGACACTTGAAACCACAATTTACTCAAGAGAATAATCAATTCTTAAAGCAGATTCCATGTGAATAAAAGGTCCCAGAATTTAAAATTTCAAATATCATTTGAAATTTGAATGCAATACAATGAAGAAACTAAAGCAAAATTAAGACAAGCACAGTATTCACAGCACAGTTTCTATGTATATATTAAGAAATTCCCAAAAAACTAATTGTATAAACTTTATGTAGGTGGTCAGTATACTGAGGTTCATTTCAGTAATAACATTGCAAGACACAGTGCAAGGAACAGTTTTTAAATTCCATATAAAAAGTTGAACTTTGTTAATCCAAATTGAGCCAGATTTTTTTTTTCCAAGAACGTTATCAAAATGTGCTTCTTTCAAAATCTTGCTGACTTTAGAAAATGTTTGGAAAGCTTCTGAACAGCCCTATCCATTTAAAAAGTAATTTTTTTCCTTGTAGTTCCTAAAGAATAGTCCGACTTCATATTTCTGCAGGTCCCTTTGATATGAAGGAAAAGCCACCAGGAACAAGGTGTTTAATCTGTTTTAACATAGATATTTAACTGACATAACACAAACATAAATCAAAAGCACACATCCTGTAACTTGATTGATTTGTTTTAAGTTTCTTCCTTTAAATAAAAAACAAGCAACAAAAATTGAAATCTTTTAACAAAGTCATCATCAAATTCCCCAGCTTTTACTAGGAAAAGAACTACATCAGGAATACTTAGTAGTTTCTGCTTCAATAGCAGTTAATTATAGCTGCATCTTTACTGAGGCATACCAAGTGTGAAGCAATATTCTACAGATATTTTTGGCTCTTGACCTCAGCAATCTTGAGAATGTTCAGAACTTGCTGAAAATTTTTCAAGTAGGGATTTTAACTTGACTGTTGTTATAAATAACACAGGTATTTTTTGACAAAAATAGTGTAAACCAATCCATGTACCCTTAAACTACACAGACAGTGTTGTTTCACATATGCAAAATTAAAAATATCAGCAGTACAACTGCTGATGTAAAAGACAACTTCCTTATTCATAGTCTTCACCTTTTTTTTGTAACCAGTGTACCTGAGAAGCACTGGTTTTGTTCTATTTAAGGGCAATTAATAATGATTTCTGCTGGTTGGTTCTTGACTTCCAGTTATTATCTCATTTAGGCAGAAGATGGAGGTCATCAAAAACCTACACACAATGTCAGCCATAGAAATATTTCTATCTTTACCATGATGGCCCAGGCTTGGATAATGGTTCCTTCTGGTTTGTGCCTCAATAAACAAAAAGCTATTCCATCTGCCTGATGGCTCTAAGCATATAAAGCATTTTCTCAAAGGCCTCTGGCTAAAGCCACAATAAAATCCTTTTGTTCAGCTTATATGGCAAACAAGACTTAAACTTTTGGATCTTCTCTATGTCAGAAAATTAAAAGAATAGCTTTGGTGTGTACTTAAATTCAGTAGACACTCCCAGTATTTCTGTCTGCAAACACTAAACTCCTGAGACCATCCCTTCATTTTAGTTAGCTTAATTCACTGTAAGATATTTTATT
Source organism: Emberiza elegans (assembly GCA_024865655.1). NCBI lineage: Eukaryota > Metazoa > Chordata > Aves > Passeriformes > Fringillidae > Emberiza > Emberiza elegans. The sequence goes on from JALJVW010000072.1 coordinate 8,438,537, forward strand.
ATATCAAATTTTAGTACATCCATATCACTCTGTGATTGTATGGTTTTTCATTCCCATGAAATAGTTTCACTTACAACAGTCCCCAGATGTAACTAGCTGCAGAAAGAGGCAATATGATCATACAATGGTGTGGGTTGGAAGGGACATTAAGGATATTGGAGTTCTAGCTCACTTGCCAGGGGCAGGGACATCTTCCACTAGATCAGGCTGCTCAAACCTCCAACCTGGCCTTGAATACTTACAGGAATGGGGAATCTACAGCTTCTCTGATCAACCTCTTCCAGTGTCTCACCAGCCACACAGTAAAGAATTTATTTACAAAATCTAATCTAAACCTATCCTCTGCCTGTTTAAAGCACCTTCCTGTTGTCATCATATTTCAAAGGTCCCATACCTTTTAGTGATTTCTCATGGGCAGCTCTTCACAGCACAAGCAACAAATTCCAACTCTCACCTCACCCAGCTAACCCACTCTTTGGTAGCACTCCTCTTCTTATTGGACACAGCTGTGGCCTGTTAAGGGCAGCCTGTTCCTAATCTTTGGCGATTAGCACAGCTACAACTCCTCAGGTGTGAGACTGCCTTCTGCACTATTTTCTTAAATTCTATCCTTCCACACCTACCTCTTTTCCTGTCACAGCAGGCCCTTGTAGAAAGCCCTTCTCCAGCCTTTTTGGAGGCCTCCTTCAGGATTCCCCATTTGGCTTCCCCTTTTGGAAGGCTGTTATAATGCCTCCCCAGAACCTTCTCATCTCCAGGCTGAACAGCCCCAGCCCTCTCTGCCCATCTTCATAGGAGAGGTGCTCCATCCCTCTGATCATCTTCATGGCCCTCCTCTGGACCCATTCCAATAGGTCCATGTTTTTCTTGGGTTGGGGCCCCAGAGTCAGACACAGGATTCCAGGTGGGGTCTCACCAGAGCAGAGTAGAGGGGCAGGATCTCCTCCCTTAACACACTAAACACTCTGCTTTGATGCAGCCCAGGTCAAATTGGCTTTCTGGGCTGCAAGTGCACATTGCCAGGTCATGTTGAGCTTGTTGTCAACCAACATCCCCAAGCCCTTCTTCCCCAGGCTGTTCTCAGTGCATTCTCTGCCCAGCCTATTTAGGGCCCAGGGATTGCCCTGGCCAAGGTGCAGGACCCTGCACTTGGCCTTGCTGGATTTCATGAGGTTCACATGGGCCCAACTCTCAAGGTCCGTCTGGCTGGCATCGCTTCCCTGCAGTGTTTTGACCACACTCCTCAGCTCAATGTCATCAGTGACCTTGCTAAGGTTGCACTCAGTCCCACTGTCTATGTCACCAACAAAGGTTGTCAAAGAGTGCCAGTCCCAATACCAAACCCAGAGGAACTCCACTTGTCACTGGGCTCTACATGGATATTGAGCCATTGACCACAATTCTTTTGAGTGCAAACATCCAGCCAATTCCTTATGCAGTGAGAGGTCCATCCATCAAATCCATGTCTGTGGTTTAGAGAGGACACCTTTTAGAACAGTGTCAAATGCTTTGCACACGTCCAGTAGGTGACACCAGTCTCTCTTCTCTCAATCAGCAATGCTGTAGCATCATCATAGAAGGCCACCAAATTTGTCAGGCACAATTTGTCCTCAGTGAAGCTGACCATCACTAATCAGTTTTCTCTTTTCTGTGTGCCATGGAAATATGCCATGATATAAATTAGAGATTTTTTTTTCAATTACTGCAGTCAAGTTCCAAGGACATCATGCACAATAGGTACTATATAGTGGTCTTCTCTCAAGAAAACACTTTAATTATAGGTTGCTGGCAGAGATCCAAAGGAAAGCTGGCTATCATTACTGGCTGGAGGCTTTCATCTAGTTAATTCATAAAAGCAATGCAAGGTGGACAAAGCAAAGTAATTACCATTATCAGAAAAAAATATACAGCAATGCTAGAGCTGGTCTTTGCTCTTCAGAAGAGATGTGCTCTTTTGTTAAGACAACCGTCTTGACTCCTGTGTGTTCACACAGATAGAGCACGTGTGAATGCTTAGAGACCTTTTCTTTCTTGGCAAACCATGCTTAGCAGGGCAAATATCGTGTGTTTGATGTCTCTCATTAACTGTAAATTCAAAGAAAAACACCTGCCTTCTAGCACAATGCCTCTGTGAGTATTATCTAGATGCATCTAAGTATCTCATCTGTGTGATATTGATAAGGGGATCTTCATCTGTTGATTCTTAATGAATCAGTTATTTAATCTGGTACCACATGAAATAAATGGGGTGAGTGCTATTATCAAGTCTCCACAATTATTGTGAAATAGTAGTAACACACATGCACAAAATCATACAAACAATCTTATATGGAACAAATATTAGCAAAAAAAAAAACATCCCTGGGAAATTTTAATTTTGTGTAAGTACAATGATCTCTCCCTTACCTGAAGAATACACTCCATTTAATGTCCTGTCCCCTATGATGGTAACTGCTGAGAAAAGAGTTAATTACATGAAAGCTTTCTTGCCACTTAGTAAGTGTGCCTCCAGAGCTGTAGGGAGACATCTCACTGGCTGTGGAAGGACTTCCCCACACAGTAACTTCATCAGCTTATACAAGCCTTTAAAGTCACCTCTCAGAACATCATCCTACAGATGGTGACTGCTGCACTCCCAGCACAGTCCCACTTGGAATGCCCTGACTGAGGAGCACAGACAGTCACTGCCTTCCAAATAACACAAGCCTGACCAGGTGCAAAATGCCACAGAATTCCCACTAGTAGCAATTATGGTTTACAAAGAAAGGAGGTGAAGACTCTTCTCCAGGACTGGGTGGTTTGGGCTGCTCTGCACAATTCTCTTTTGGGTGGCCCTTGCAAACAACATGGAATTGTACTGGTACATTTTGCTTTCTGAAATAGTGTGTGCCTTTACACTGAAGTTCAGGACAGAAGAAATGTTTTAGCTAACAAGAAAAATGGTGTGGTTTATCCCTTACATTTCCAAATTAGTTATTTCATTCAGCGCCTGGAGAAATTTTTCACAGATTAACTTTGAAAAAAAAAAAAGAAGGAAAAGAAAAAAAATTGGGGCAAGTGAATTGCAAAATGCTTCCAACACCTTACGAATTTAGCTTTTCACACTGCTGACCTCAGCCACCACTAATTACAATTGCAAATTTTCCAGTATTGTTTTATATCCTATTAAGGAAACAAGCTTTCTGTCTTTCAGAAAAGAGGCAAAGCAATTCAGTACAAAGAACAGAGAACTAGCCAGCCATTCCTGACAGGAAACGGAAACTCTGAAGCTGCTTTTTAAAAAATTCTAAGTTTTATTTCATGAAAATTTGGTGAATTTTTCTTGCCTGATTTCTTTATGTGTTGCTTTATGGCTGTACTATTCCTCTTGATGCTTATTTCAGATTTCTTGGAAACAGATTTTCTGATGATTACATAGAAGTCTGATAGTTATTTGAAACATGATGTTTCCTTCCCTTTCTTCCCTATCAGAATTTTGTGATGTTTTAGTGGAATACAAACACAGGCCTGTTTTCATTCTTTTTCAGAATTATGGACCCTGGTGAATCCTTAGCATTACCAAGCATCTTTCTTAATTAATTTTCAAGGCGATGTGAATCATTCATTCTTTGCTGTGAGTTCATGAATTATGTATTTTATTACATACTAAGCTCAGTCATGTGATTATTAATATCTCTCACAGGGTTCTCAATCATTCAAGGTTGTCTTTTTTCCTACACAGATGAATAATTTCTTCTACTCTGTCCAAAGGTTTTGTTCTTCCCTGCAGTAGTTTGAACTGCTCAAAACCCTCTTGGGCCTGCAGACAGAGGTAGCCATGCAGCCAGGTGCTTAGCACCCCCTGGGGCTACTAAGGTGTGCTTTAGTTCTTGAGGTCCACCTGTCCTGATTGTCATTTATGCCAGTTGTCAGGGAAGTGCTGAGTGCTTCCAAGGAAGTGCACAGCAATTTGCAGGATTGGCCCCAAATGCCCAAAGGGTTGGCGCTTGTGTTGTATCTCTTTGATTAAGACACCAGAGATGTCCCTCCTGGCTGTCACAGATCCTGGCAGCAGTAAGTGCTGTACATGAAGCAGCCAAAGCCAATTACCAGTTTTGAAGCCCACCCTCTTTTTCAGGTGTCATTTGGGGTGACACTGGGAAGTAGAAGTTCCTTTTGCTGTGTGTTCAGCAATAAGACAAAATCTTCTCTGCCCTGACGCCCTGGGAATGTCTGGGGCAATTCTGCAGCCAGGGCAGCCTCCCCACCCTTCTCCAGGACCACCAATACATTGCTTCTGATCTTGCTCTCACCTTGCCTGCCCACCATCCAGACATATTCTCTGCCCACTTCATGCCAAATTACAACCACAAAATTCATTTATCTTCACGTTACTAAAATCTTTGCTGATCCAGAAGCTTTGGGGCACAGCCCTAAAAGGCTAACAAAGTATAATCTCTTTTTTAAAAATTGTGTCTAATGCAGTAATATTTAAGTGAGTATGAGTGTATTACCTTTATTAGAATCAGAGACTTCAGACAAGAACCAGAGTATCACAGGAAAAGTGTCATTTTTTGCTATTTGTGACTCACAGTAGCAGTAACAGATTGTTTGTTGGAAAGTTTTAGGAGCAAGAGTCACTGAAAAAAATTATTCCTTTCCACATTTTGAGGCCCCAGTTAAGGCCAAGAGTAGCAGCATATTTTGCTTACTGTGAATATATCCCTGTAGGTATAAATTATGTTTATATTATGGATTTAAAGGAAAATTTCTGAGAATTTCAAAGTTCATGCAAACAGGAAAATAAAAATCAGCAAAGGAATTCATAGCTGATTACTAGAGAGGAGTAGAATGTGAAAGCTCTGGAGTTTTTCCCCAGATATACAGATTTTGAAATTTTTCTTTTCTTCAAAAACAGACAGTAGTATGAAAAATTTATTTCTGGAAAAAATTTATTTTTCACATTTATTAAAAATCATCCATAGATGTTATCTTAATTTTGTATTTAGAATTTTACACGCCACATCATTCCTAACCTCTAGATTTGAGTACAGGTGTATTACATTATTAATTTGTTAATCCTCATGCAGGCCAGTCTCAGACTCCAATACTTGTTTGACTTCAGAAAAAGACATCTTCTGACAAACTGAAAATGTATCAACTCATTCTATTAATCAATGCAATGCAGGACCAATTGAAATGAACATTTTAATTTTGCTCAGTTTTAATAGAACTGCAGAAAAATACAAAATAATAGAAACTGAAATGGGGCACTTTGCATAGTGGAAAGAAGGATGAGGTAATCCACATTTCTCCCAGATAGGGAAGATGATGTCCTTCGGCAAAGAGAAGTTCCAAAGGCATTCCTATGCAGCCTTAATCCAAAGACTTCTTGTGCCAAACACAACCATAAGAAACTGACTGATCAAACCAGAGCATACACCTGGATCATCTACTGCATTATGAATTTTGTCCTGTGATAGTAGCAAGGTCTGTGGATACTGCAATATACATGGATTTCATATTGATACTGATATGTTTTCCCAAACTCTTGAACACAAAATCTGTGCTGGGAATCACAGGACATTTCTAAAAATATCAAAATAGTAGCATTCAGACAGCCAAGTTTGCAAGGAGGATAAATCATCCTCCCCAAAAAATTGCCAGCTAGCTTGGATATCACACAAAATAAATTAGAAACTATGTGTGATGTGTGGATGCTGTTGCACCCTGGCAGAAACAGCCAGTACAAGATAGCAGTGAAATGGTGGCACAGTGTCACAACATTGTGTCCCGATCCAGCCCCTGGCCTCTGTGGGTCACCTCTGTGCCTGACAGCTGCTCTGCAGAAAGCTCAGTCTCTGTTAGAACTCCAGGATCCCAATGTTATTCAGGCTCTGTTTTACACAGCAGTGGTGGACTGAGGAACTCAGTATTTTGCATTCCAGTCCAGCTGCACAGCAGATATGAAATATTGACTTAGCCAGCAAACAGGTCATTACAGAGAGTGCCCCAGGGTCTTGCCTAACCAGAATGGATTCTGATAGCTACAGCTCTGTCTCTGATTTTGTTTCTGTCCATTGCTTGATCAAGGGCCTTTAAAGCTAAGTCTCTGTCTATGTTATCAGTTTATGAAATGGGCCAGTTAGTTAGGAAATTCATTACAGGCACTGCTATTAAGTGGTTTACCTCTGCTTGAGTTTCTGTAGTCTGTTAAATGTGTGCTTCCATTTATTCCATTAAATGTACTCTACAGAACTCAGTGCAATGGCCACATGGTAAAAATACCATGACATTTAAAAAAACAATATGTCATTAAACAGTAATAAATATAAATCTTTCAAGGCAAAAGGAACTGGTGTCTTCATGGTACAGTGCAAGTCTAGTAGCCAAAACAATCCCGCACTCAAGAGACTTCCTTTGAAAAAGGCTGATGAGAGAAAAGGTAACCTCACCCCAAAACTAGCCACAGCGTGCACTTGGAAGAAGTTGGTTTGCCTCTTTCACCTTGACATGACAGCCTCCATTAAAGCTCACATTTCAATAGCTCTGACTAGGAAGTCTGCCCAAGTTTTGATGCAATAAACATGTTTTGCTCTTATATGAACTGATATCATTCACATCACTGATTATTCAAATAACTACAAGGCATTTTGCATACTTCTGTTTTAATGAGAAGTGCAGTAATTTTAGAGCTATTTTCTCCTTAATGCAGGCAAACCACTTGTTAATATCATGTATGGCATCAACTGCAAATATCATATTGCTGAACTAAAAGGCTTTAATGTGTTAGACCAGTGGCCAAAGAACCAGTCTCCATGGCAACTCTATATTAAGTTTCCCTGCTACAACAATTGCAAAGACTATTCAATCACAACTCATTTCAGCTGAATTCTTTTATATTTCTAAATGGTTCTCATAAATAATTCCACTTCCGACATTTTGTCTTAGTTTCAGGAGAAAAGAAAAACATAGGAAAATGAAAGGCCAAATAAAAGGCTGACTTTGGAAAGGTTACTATGAGTCTATTTTACATCCCTAGTCTAAATAAAACATTAAAAAAGGATCAAAATAAAGTTAAACTAAAATTTAAAAAATAAAAATTAGTGCAGATATGTGCAAAATTTTAGATACAACACCTACCCACAGAGCCCTGGCAGACTCCATCAGTTATTCCTATTAAGATTTTATCAGACCAGTTATTCACCTCTGAACTTTCACCACCTATCTGGAGGCAGGTTTTTCTTAACCAGCAAAAATACTTTTTTCTCTTATCACTGAGTGTCCATACCCACTTGTGGACAGCAGCTTTCTTATCACATACAAGCAGAGCCATCTCTCAGGTTGCTCAGTGCTTAGCAGGGGTCAGCAGCTGGAACAGCAAAGGGAACAAAAAAAGTGGAAAACACCTAGTTCCGGCTACATTCTGCACAATGCCCCTTTCTATTAAGAGCTTCTCCTAAAAGCTTTTAAAGTCCATTTGTAACTGGATATCCAAACACATGGCACTTTCCCATTTGTGGGCTGACCAGAGCTCTTTGTTGGTCAGTTTTTGAAGTAGTTTGACCGATGTGAATAGCCAGAACTTGATTCTTGTGCTGAATTACTGCAACATGTAAGCAAAGAAAGAAATTGTGTGTTCCTGAGAAGCCTCCATTTGATGCAAGTGCAACTTCCCACCAGCTGAGGCACCATGAGAATATCACAGCACGGCTCCAATCTCTGCATTGATTCCCCACTAAAAATAGGCAAGTGCATGGTGCCATCCCGTTAATTGGACTCTGTCACAGGACTGACCTTTAGAATCTGAGATCACCTCTCTGTCCATGACTCCTGATTTCTGTAGCTGCTTCTTCCCACTGGAAGCACAAGTCAGGCACAAAATTGCCACAATGAGAACAAGATTTTTTTTGAATACTAGACAAGATTTTTGAAATAATTTCTACAGAAAATTAAAGAAAACACAGAACCTCAGCTGCTTTCAGAAATAATAATACCTTCCACATTTCCCAAAATAAGTCACACTAAACTTAAAAAAATAACTGATCATTGTCTGTGGAAACAGCAATATAGAGAGAGAGAAAAAAATTACTCCTGAATATTCCTTGAGTAGCTCAAACATATGAGCCTTTGTGAGAGAGCCTACACAGTCATTAATACGGATGAACACTATAATAATCTGCAAATTTTCTGTTGTGATTTCAATCATCTCTGTTTCTCAGTCCCAGGATCACATGAGTCCAAAGCTTGAGAGCAACAGCTGAAGTGGACTTTATTTTCCATAACTTATGGAAATAACTTACTTGTTTTCCATATTATTAAAAATGCTAAACCAACATAATTTTGCATTTTGTGGAGCAGAGTTCTCACCCCTTCTTATACAGGTACAAACTGCTAACAATTATCACAAGTATTGATTGAGCTGTGGGTTACTGTAGCAGATTTATTCCTAGGTCAAAGCCCTATATTAATTTAAAATGGCAATCAAGTTAGAACAAAAGATCTGAGAATTTTAAATCTATTCTAACTTCAAGTTTCCTTATAAAACATAAAGACAGGAAAAAGGTTTGTGGTTTCAGGTTTCCATTAAAATACTTAGTACACATCCATTTGTGCTTATTAAAAAAAACCACATACTTTAATCTGACCATCTCTGAAAGATATAGGTGGGATCTTTTTAGTTTCCAGGCCACATTTACTTATTTTAATGAATTGATACTACGAGCAGCAACAATAACATCCTGAAACCCATCAAGCATCATATGAAATTAAAATTTGAGCTTGAGTCATTCTGCTTATCATTACTAATCTACCAGTCATTATAGGTATTTCTCCTTAATCCTTCTTTCCTGTAATATCTTGAGGTTTGACTGCAATATGGGGGCAAAGTCATTTAAAAACATGAGACACCAAATTAATGTCTACAGGTAAAATGTCTTACAGCAATGAAGTGTCCATTTATTTTAAAAGCAGCAAGGTTTAATAGAACATTACTGAAGCTTTTAATCATTCCTCAAGATATTTCAGGGCTTTTCTCATGGGAGCCTTATCTGCAGGGATTCCAGAGCTAAACTGCAGACAAACTGCTATTTCAGAAAGGGTTGGTGTAGATCGTGCTTAAATTAAATTGTAGAACCCTCACAGCAATAAAAATACAAAAAAAAAAAATGCAGTTACTTTCAAAGAAAAAAATCACTTTACATGGACATAAAAAAGCCTTTGTCTTTAATCAGACCAACACATCTCAATAAACTTTCAACAATAGAAGATTAGAGGTTTAATCATAGTAAGCTGAGGCAGGAACAAACCCCACTTCCATTGGAGTTAAAATGGCTTCAGAGGGACTAAAATTTTGCCATGAGCATCAGACCAAAACACTAATAAATCTCAATAAATGTCCTTGGTATACTATTTCTTTACCTCAACATCTCCATGATCTATAGCATCAGACCAACACATCTCAATAAAGCTCTTTACCTCAACATCTCCATGATCTATAGACATTACTCCCAATAAGCAGAATTTATTAACCTAGATCCAGTGGCTCAATAAGTATGCCTGCATTGCTTTTGAATCAGAATTGAATTATGTTCTCAGAAAACAGTCCCACAAAACACAGTATTTGCAAAAGCTTAAGTGAACATATCCACGATCTACCTTGTATTTGAGTGCAGATACATAAAATGAGCAAAAGCACCTCCCTTTCTCTACTTAGCAACTCCTGGGAAGCAGCACCTTTTTGAAGTAAACTGTGCCTATGCTAGTCAGCTCATCTCAACTCCAGATCATTTCCCAGTCACAGAAACACAATTACATGTGCTAATAAATTGCAAATAAATACTAATAAATGTCCTTGGCATACTATTTCTTTGCCAGATATTTCCCAAATAGTTCTTCAGCACAGTTCAAGAGGCAGAGTTTTCCCAGAGCCATTTCCAGATGGCATCTTGGAGACGTTTATCTACAGGGATGAAGGCTTTCCCTCTCCCCTTGGCCACCAGATACAGGGCTGTTCTCCACTATGCTTCATTTGCTTACACAGATGTGGCCTTTGAGGCCACTCAAAGCAGAAGGTTGCCTTGGCACATGGTTGACACTCAAAGCAGAAGGTTGCCTTGGCAGGTGGTTGGTTGACACTCAAAGCAGAAGGTTGCCATGGCACATGGTTGACACTCAAAGCAGAAGGTTGCCATGGCAGGTGGTTGGTTGACACTCAAAGCAGAAGGTTGCCTTGGCAGGTGGTTGGTTGACACTCAAAGCAGAAGGTTGCCATGGCAGGTGGTTGGTTGACACTCAAAGCAGAAGGTTGCCATGGCAGGTGGTTGGTTGACACTCAAAGCAGAAGGTTGCCATGGCACATGGTTGACACTCAGAGCAGAAGGTTGCCATGGCAGATGGTTGGTTGACACTCAAAGCAGAAGGTTGCCATGGCAGGTGGTTGGTTGACACTCAAAGCAGAAGGTTGCCATGGCAGGTGGTTGACACTCAAAGCAGAAGGTTGCCATGGCAGGTGGTTGACACTCAAAGCAGAAGGTTGCCATGGCAGGTGGTTGGTTGACACTCAAAGCAGAAGGTTGCCATGGCAGGTGGTTGGTTGACACTCAAAAAGGTTGCCATGAAGGTTGACCTCAAAGCAGAAGGTTGCCATGGCACATGGTTGACACTCAAAGCGAAGGTTGCCATGGCAGATGGTTGGTTGACACTCAAAGCAGAAGGTTGCCATGGCAGGTGGTTGGTTGACACTCAAAGCAGAAGGTTGCCATGGCAGGTGGTTGACACTCAAAGCAGAAGGTTGCCATGGCAGGTGGTTGGTTGACACTCAAAGCAGAAGGTTGCCATGGCAGGTGGTTGGTTGACACTCAAAGCAGAAGGTTGCCATGGCAGGTGGTTGACACTCAAAGCAGAAGGTTGCCATGGCACGTGGCTGACACTCAAAGCAGAAGGTTGCCATGGCAGGTGGTTGGTTGACACTCAGAGCAGAAGGTTGTCATGGCACGTGGCTGACACTCAGAGCAGAAGGTTGCCATGGCACGTGGTTGACACTCAAAGCCGAAGGTTGCCATGGCACGTGGTTGCACTGAGCAGCCCAGCCACTCTGACCATTGCGCAGTGCCAGCTCTCCTGGAGGACTCTTCTTTCTTTTTCTGAGCACAAGGTTCTTCAGAATCCCAGGTCCAAGCAGGTCCCCTTTAGCTCTCGGCTGGCGTCCCTGGGTTCCCCAGGACATCACATTCCCAAGGACTCTAACTGCAGGAAGGTCCATGGAAAGTTTCATGAGAGTAGCCTGGAACCAGGCCATTTTGCTTACAGTGGAGGCCCACAGCCTTACAGATGAACCTCACTAAGGTTCACTTTACCCTGTCCCTTTTACCTCTACTTCATAATTCCAGAGTTTCCACTTAATTCAGTATGACTACCAAATGGCAAACTCAGCCACACCTGGTTTTCTATAAATGAAAACATACAGTAAAAGAGCCTTGTAGCACAAATTATAATGTTCAGAGTATTGTATTTTTACATAAAGAAAAGGCAATATCTCATAGCTAGATGATATAAGATCTTTCATCATTATTCATGCCTTTTAAAAGTATTACTACAGGTGTCTCTTAGGGGTCAACAGTTAGCATGCCACAAGCTGAGTATTCTATAAGCAGTTTCAAATAAAAGTCCTTTCTCCTGTGCTGCAGGTAACTAGTTAATCAGCTGAAGTCAGCACATCCAGAATATTTACTAAGCTTAATGAACAGTGATTTTCAGGAAGTATATTTTAATCACTAGATTGCTCCAAATTTGATTTATGACAAAGCTGGTAAATATAATTACACAAACAACTATGAGGTGAATTAATACATAATAACATTCACAAATGCTATTTGGATTTGAACATTACAATATATTTCAAACACACAGGGAAATTACCTAAACAAGTAAAACACTGTATTTTTGCAGCCTCATTTTTATTTCAATCCCTCTCATCTCCCCCTAAAGCATTCTATAATTAGAAAATGCACTTTGTGATAAGAACACTGTAAATCACAGATCTGATGTGGTAAAAACAGCTCTTCCAAATGCCTCTCTTATTCTTTAGATCACATGCACTACCATTTTATTTTCTGGCTGGGTCCAAAACAAAACCAATTAAAAAAATATTTTTCAAAATCCCAAATTAAGAAACCAATATAGAACATGATTGCATGTGCACATAAATATACACATAGATTCATACTCATGCAAGACTCTGGAATGCTATTTAAATACCTGAGCTGGCACAAAACAGTGAATAGACAGGTCCTGTAACTATAAGGTCTCAGGGCACTGAAGATCCAGAATATTTTCAGGTGCAGGGGAAGTCAGTGGAGGAGGGAACTTATACATTTCAGAGCAGAATGTGAACACTTTGAAGGCTACTGCAGTCAGGGAAAAGGAAGATTCACATTGCTTTTTTGTGCATAGAATTACTTCAAATATTAGAAAGGAACAGAGAAAACTGAAAGTGTTTTAAGATGTTTTGGGAGAGTTTTTAAGACCCAAAAATGCTCAGATTTTCTTTTTAACAGTAGGTTGTAAATAACACATGGCAAATACCATGATGAATGTGAGCAGTTGCACTGCATGTTTTTTGGCCATGAAACACTTAAGAGCACACCTCATCTAAACATCACTAGAGAGTGAGTTGAAGTTTAGGTGCATGTGGGGTTGCCTCATGCAGAGGTGACCCACCAGCCTCCTCAGAGTGCCTGGTCTCCAAGGGGATGCATCCACCTCTGAACCACATGAGGCTTTCTGCCTCTCAGGGAAGTTAATTTTTTGGGCATACTATCAAGGGACCATGGTTAAACAGATTCCAAGGCCAAAGTGTGCTGTGTTGAAGCACAGGCCAAGTAAAGACATGACATCTTTTGCATGATCAAGGTAGACCAATACAGATTTTATTACATAAAGATTAAGGTATAGATCCTCTAGCTTTTCCCAGCATGTGAACAATCCTCTACAATTTACTGAAGTTAGGATCTTCATTCTGCTCAAAATCTTCCGTATTTTAACAACCCAGTGTTTATAGAAGAGATTGTCAGTAGCCTAGGATGAGGAGTCCACTCTATTTTCTGCATGGGTATATGCACATAAACATTCACAGTTCAGATAACACCTGGGTAACAGATCTAGATGACCTTATTTTTACAGCTTGAATTGGTTCAGAGACCAATTTAATTTAACTTTATGTATTCCTCCCACAAGCATTCTTACTTTGAATTCAGTATTCCTCTTTTCAGTTTTGTTTAACCACTAAATAAAAATCACCAAAAAACAAATGAATAGAGTATTATTCATCCAAAAGACATTTTCCATACAAAGAGAATTTAATTAAATTAGATCCTAATCCAGTTAATTAATGTGCAAACTATGCTCAGACAGCCCGAAAAAGTATTTGTTCCATAGTCTGGGCATCCATTTAAAAGCATATCATAAATCATTTCATTTTGCTTGTCTTCTAGCAGTAATAATTACAAAACCAGAGCACATTTTTCTAGCTGCTATTAATACTCTCCAGGAAAAGTAAGAATGATTATCCCTATTTTACAGGTGGGGAAACCTATTTCCCATTTCATTAATGATCCCCTCTCCCTTTGCACTTCATTAAGTCATTCACAGAAGTATAAAGGGAATCTGAAATAGTGTCATGATAGTATTTGTAGCATGTGCAGTTTTTCATCATTTTGCACTGGACTGACTGGCTTCAGTGCAGTGTTGCATCAGCTTTGGGAACTAAGATACTGAAGTTTATTAATGATATATACATTTATATGTGACTAAATACTACTCCTGTAGAAACCATAAGAAGTCCTTACTAACTGAAGAGTCATGAATGACAAGCAATGGAATGTCAGCTACTTAATTCATAAGATTTCGGAAAGCAGATGAATAAGAAAAGCAATTTATTTTATTCCCCAGAAAGTTTTGCATTTTAAAAACTACCTCTCAAAACATTCCCAATGCTTAACTTAGTGCCTAAGGTAACAGATCAGATGGAGAAAGTGAAGTGTTTAGTTGATTGCCCTCTTACTCAAGGTAAAAGGTCTCTCCTGGATTCAGCACATACGCAGATATGCATCAATTCCAGGAAACATTATCTTTAAATGATGTCTGAATCACAAGATAAATTCACCAATTGAACTTTCTGGTTATTTTAGGTCTTTTAAGCAACTGAATTGCTACCATAGCTGTTGTAACCACAGCTAGTTTCTGTTATTTTTTGAGTGACAGTTGTAAAACTGTCACAGTGACCTTGAGAACAGGACTAATGTGGTAACACTGTGGAAGACAAAAGACACTGAAACACAGAGGCTGTTTTGCATGGCTCCATGGCAGGCACATTTGTGCCTCTATACTGCTTTTTACAACTGGTGTGGGTGTGGTAGGGGGCTGCGGTGTGGGTGTGATATTAGATTTTATTTCATGCCTCTCTTATTTGACGCCCATCAAGATGCAGCTGAAGAGCCAAGAGCAGAAAAAGGGGGATTTCATTTTCAGGGGAGTGTGTTAAGGAGTACACCCCAGCCTGCAGGGAAGGAGGGCAGCACCTCGACATTACAACCCTGCCAAACTGCTTTTGGCTCTGCCCACCCTCCACTCTGCTCCCACATCTGGAATTCTCAAAATCTGTTCTTCAGACCTCTCCAGACCTCTCCAGAAGTCCCCTTATTTATACTGGAGGTGTTTAAAATAAGATTGAGGGAAAAAAGGTAGTTATAATACTCTGGTTTAGAATTATATTCTGTGTCATCATTCCCAGTTTTTGGCATGCTGTGTCATCACTACAAGATGAACTATTTGGGGTACAGACTGTGTTTATGACTTTGTTTTATAAAGTATTATGCATGCCTAGGAGACTTTATGCAAAACCCATGAAAGGTTTGTTTTTAACATAGACCACTGATATGATACAGTGATAGGATAGCTTCTTATGAAATAAACATCTACTTGTTGGGGTTCTTTTAATTGTATTAAGATCAAGTTTTGAGAAGTCACATCTCATTCTTATTCTAAACAGGGAGAATTTGACAAAAATACAAAATTTTATTTTAAAATGTTTTAGTGCCCCAATATTTAATTATATGGGTTTTTTGGCATTTTCCAATGGCTATGGTTATGACAAGTCTTTGCATTCTTATAGATTTCTCAATTCCTATCAGAAAGGATTATCCTATAGCAAACATTATAAAAATTCAGTAATGAGGACAGTAAGACTAATTGATTTCACCTTAGGTCATGTACTGACAACAAACTGCTCTCAGAAAACAGAACATCTTCCATAAAGTCACAATGTAATGCAAAATGTACACTGGCAACAGGAATGAATACCATCTGCCTCTATGTTTCATTTCTTGCTGATGTTTCTACAATTATGTGGTGCAGGTACAGTTCCAAAAGTATAAATTGGTAAGCATCATTAGTAAAATGCAGCAGAGTTTGTAAAAATCTCAGACAAATACTGACAGTTTAAATCCAGCTGTTACACCATGAATTACCTTTTCAGAGCACTTATCTGAATACATTTATAATCCATTCTAATTGTAAGATTATCATTTGCTGTTTGATTCTATGTATTTGAACTGTAGTTTAATCATCTCTTAGGAATTAGAATGATAAATGTTTTACAGAAGAGAAATCATCTATTGGGCAGCATTTTATTACTCTGCCACTTCACTCAAGATTTTAATGCTTCTCTAAGCAGCACAAGAAAAATTTCTGTACATTTCCACACAGGGCCTCATAAATGGAAGTGAGAGAGGCTGTTTGTACCTGCCATCTGTTCTGCAAGTCGAAATCCTCTTAGTGTAGTGGACTGAGGTACCACCTTCTCCCTTAACCCATGAGGATCTCACTGTGCCCAATTAGTCTGTCTGGAATTACTCAGAAGAAACGTGACCTTAGCTGCATTGCTAAGGTCAGTCCTGCTTCACTGTCACCTCCCCAGGCAAGAAAATATCTGAGTTACAGAAAAAACTTTTTTTTCCGTGGGAGAGAAGTGAGAAAATTCAGGAAAAAAAAAAAAAAAGAGAGAGAGAAATTCAGACTGGGAGTAAAAGGAGCAAGGGTTAGGTATGGGAGGACCAGTGAGCATAACTATAGATTGTGACAGACAAAATAAAAGGAGGAAAAAAAAAAAAAAAGGAGAAAAATTGGATTTTAAAAAGGAAAATATAATGCAGCTACTTGGAAAATTACACTAAAAAACAAGTTAAAAAAGAAGGGAAGATGTCTTTTCTGTCATTTTCCATGTTCTGTACTCTCTCTTTAATTCTATTAGTCAAACATTTAGCAGACTTCTAGTTGCTGAAAAGAACTTCCCTTCCAGTCTCAGCTAATTCAGATTTTTAATTTTTTTTTCACATTTAGTTAGGAAGCTGGCAAAAAGAATACAATATCACTAATCATACTAGAAAATTCTGCTTTGAAAAAAATTTCCTTTGGATCATAAACATTTTCTGCAAAATACATAGAAAATGTTGAGCAATATTCATTTCTAGCTAGGAAGGAAATGCAAATAATTTGTTTTGTATTTAAATTAGCTCTTAATTTTAGTATATAGTACTTATCATTAGTATTCAGTACTTAACCCCTGCATTTATTGATTCAGGAAATTATTTTCAAGGCAAGTCAGGTCTCTGAGGATTTGCATTTGGACATCACCCTTTTCCTATTTCATTCTTCTTCACCTCTCACCCACTCTGTCTGCAACTCAAATGTGCAACATAATTTTCATGTCTTCCACAGTTTTCCACAAGACAGTAAAAAATGGTTACATCCTTGTGCTACTGTTAAGAACTGAGATTAAGAGATCCAAAAAACATTCTGGTTTTCTTAGTTTGGGAGTCCACATCTCTTTCTAAGGCTCTTGATGCTCATATTAGCTGCAAACATTCAGTGGCACAAGATGTAAGAAGCCCTTAGGGACTATTTATAAACTTACTTATTAACTCTGGGATGATTTAAAGCCACATTTTAACCAAGGGTAGACTAGTTCCAGTTAGTTATTTATACATATTAATCCTAATCATGTTTGAATTGTACTGAGCAAAATGTCTTAATTAAACTTCTGGTAATTAGTTCCATGGGCTAATTTTATGCCATACAAATAGCTATTTTCTATCAGGCTTATTTTTATAGTCTTTTTTATTGTCACTGAATGTGTTCCTTTTTTGTTCTATTACAATGCTATATTCTGCATAGCAATATTAATCCATACTGTTACATAAATATAATTTGTGGCCTCTAATTGGGATATTCTTGTCACTATGGACAGCTTCATAAATTAATGCTTCATCATCCTTATAGTATTTTCTATTAAGTTTCTGGAAGTGTTATGTGTAGAAGTACTTTTATCTCTACAAAAGCATAACCAAGTTTATGTCCTCACCATGTCAATCCATGTCAGGAAGCTGAACAAATTTGCAACCATTCTCTGGCAGTGCAAACTTGTAGACCAAAACAATTTGTGCTTGTATTTTTAAAAAGACGTCCCACAAAAGCTGATTTTTAGAAATGGTTCTCTGCCTGTACTTGCTCCCAAGCCAAACCTCAGAGCTGTTTAGAAAGCTGCCAGTTAGCCCAAAACAAAAGCACAACAGGGAAGACTTGAACACTGCCATGAGTTAAATGATATTTTTTTGGCCCTGGCCTGTCCAAATTTTGCTAATACAGGATTAGGTGAAGAGAATAGGTTCTGGTCTTTACCTAGACAGAAGGACAGGATTTTATCCAAGACTACCCATGCAAGAAAGGTAAAATGAGAGAACATAGGGTGAAAAGAATTCTGTTGCTGTTGTTAAGAAAAGATCTGGCTTTCTCTTAAGACAAGAGCCATGAGCCCTGCAAGAAACACCAAAGTGCAGCTGGATATAATTGCTAAAATGGGTGCAAGCAAAAGAATTGGCTGGGAAACAAGGAGAAAGGGAGGATGTTTTTCCTTTATCCCTGGTTTAAAAGCCTCCCAGCATAAGAAGGCTGAGTGGTTGAAGCGAGAGCAGCTACTTCCTTCAGAAGAGCCTTAAGTGCTTTGGCTGGAATCACATCAAGTTCCTTGCTTTTGCTGAGGTTAACAAAGCAGAGCTGAGTTACTCCATTCCTCTTTTTTGCTGGAAAGATAAATTTTTCAATTATAAACATCAAAAGCTCTATTATTTGGTGAGCTGGCTAGTGGGAAGCAAGGCCAGCCTATACCACAAAGTTTTTAAAACATAGTAATTACAGACTGCCTTGGTTTTATTCAGATCTTGGCTAAAAGTAAATTCAAGTTAAAGGTACCCCTTTCCTGTTTTCTTAAAAGCAAAGGCAAAATCTAGCTTACATGAATCAGTTATTAGACTGAAATCTGGGCCTAAGACCCTAGTAACTGGGCTATTGAAGTTGTAGCAATGCATAGATATTCTTTAAATCATATATATTCTAATCATTGCTGCCTCAGAAGGAAAAGTCTGAATCTATTTTCATGTTATATGGAAAAGACAGGTAATAAGGTAATACTCGGAATAAAACTGAATCCCCTTTTATTCCTTTATCATAAAGGTCAAACATTACTCTCATAGATGAAATGCCAATCTTATAACTGACAGAAATGATGGTCCAAACCTAACAAACACAACAAAGGGAAAATAATGTCAGTAAGACCTGGAGAAGGAGTTAATTAACTTGGAAAGAACACTGAGAACCCTGTTACGGAGCTGTCAGTGATCAGCCATGTTGTGATCACAGGACACTCTAAGGAGAAAAAAGGTAATCTCAAAGCCATCTGGTCAATGCAAAGTCATCTGCTAATTCCAGTCATTTATGGATCACAACTTTAGGTACAACTAACTAGAGACTGGAGAAGTTGATCCAAGTATTGACTGTTTGTATCTCATTTGAAAATGTCCCAAATCTCATTCAATGTGGTGCATTGAAAACATTGAATCCAGACCAAGATCAACTGCACTGGGCCAGATAAATCATATCTCCAATGAAAACAAAAGAGATCTTTCTATTTTGTACAGGAATAGTGAGTAGTAGGATAGCTATGGACTTATCTAAAAGATGAGTGTGATTGAAAGGTTCAGTATAAGGATAAGCCATATTCATTTCTATTCTGCTATTTTTATTCTGAATCTAGCACGCAAAAGAAATAAGGAAAGTAGCTTAGCTAAAGCATATGGATAATTTCAGTAAACCAATCAATGACAAAAAAAGCCACTTTTGCTCTAGACATGTGTGGGCACTACATAGTCACATAAAGTCACAAAGAATGAAAAGATATTCCAATTACTTTTTCTTTACATTCGAGGTATATTTCATTTGGGCTTTCAAAACTAATAAAGCAATATACCCTGTGCTGCACAAGTGGGACTTGGCAATATGCTATATTGCCATCTGGTTTTGTTTATCATGTATTTAACTATTAAACATTTATTGAAGACCTTATTGGTTAAGCCATTCCTCAATAATTGCAGTTATTATTTATTAATCGTAATACATCTACATAATTAGTTAGGGACTCCTTCTGGTATCCTTACTCACACTGAGTAATAATTTACTCCACGATCTACCCCAATAAAACAAACCACAAATCTGGCTAACACTCATCACAAATTTGGGAAGCAGAACTGATTTTCCTGTGGCATTTTAACAGAGTGTATTAAGTTTAATGGACACATACATGTACATGTGCATGTGTGTGTTCCAATTATCCAGAGTTGAGTGGTATTCTGCTTAATAATTTCAGTTTAGAGGTGTATATGTTGCCAATTTTTCTGAGATAATAAATTGGCAGGAAAGGCATGTCAAGATCTATCACTGCTAGAGATTTGACCTGTGTTATTAACTCACATTCTAAAAGACAGGTGATGTTTTGTTTCTAAAGATACTCTATCTGACACCTTGTTCAATACCAGCTTCTATCTTTGGTTATTTTGTAATAACCAAAGTCTAAGATTCCTTTTCAGAGAGAAAGGTACAAATTTGTATAATCTGAAGATCTGAGCATTGGATGAATGACTATATTTAATGATCCTAAACTGAAGAAAAAGCCTGCCATTAAGATACATCTTAATTAGTTTCAAGGAAACTATTGTTAAGTCTCTCAATAAAGAAATCAAGTATGTCACCAAAACACTGTATCAAGTAGCTTGACTTTACATGATCAGTAGCTGAGTAATCTTCAAAGGTGGCTTCGTCCAGTATACCTGAGCCAATAAAAGTAAAGGTAATAAGGCATGTGTTCAGAAGGAAAAGAGCTTGACATTGCACAAGTAATCAAGGCAGAAATTATTCTGAGAAAAACAACAGTATGCCACAGAAATCAGAGCTCTTGAGGAACAAGACATTGGGTCTCTGCTTGCCATTTTTGAATAAGGAAGACATGTCACAGTCCTTCCTAATGAGTCTGATCCAGACAAGAGACTAAATAACTCATTTTGTTACCTCAGGCTGGGAAAACTGTAAAGGCCACAGCACTTCAACATGTTTATGGCATTTTGGGCTTGTGTTGTCATATATATGTGAGAACCTGTGGCATTAGAAAAAAGGCAAAAGTTTGTTTTCTACTTTCTTTCGGTTCTTGATGACGATGTAACGGGTCTTTTTCAAAACAAACTGATTTTATTTGGTTTGGCATTGGCTCTGCAATTCCAATCTCAACAGAGCCTAAAAATCCCACCAAGATGACATTTTAAAGGGATAAATATGTAGTTGATCTAGATTTATTTGATTTGTACTCATCATTAATATCTATGTGGCCAGAGAATCAGGAAGAGATGTAAACACAAAATGGAGCCTGGAGGAGGTTTTCAGTACTCTCTAGGAGGAGCAGTAGATGGAGTATTGTTTGTCTTTATAATTGTGACCCTTGACCAAGGTTTCTTAGGTGGAAATTAATTTAGCAGAGGAATGCTGGAATTAGAACAAGGAGATGAGAATAATAGCTTGCCTTAAGAATGTCTTTTTGTTTCCAGAGGTAAAATTAGCTTTCCTTTCATTTTTTTTTATTTCACATCATCATTATTCAAAAGCATTGTGTGTGCTGTACTAATGCTACAAGTTATACTTTCCTTTTATGATTAACACAGATGGCAAAAGAAAAAATAAACAGAATTCTCAAGGGCTGTAAGCACACTAAGTATATTTTAATTCATTTTCACCAGACAAGGAAAGCTTTATCACAAGCACAAGAAATTTTGCCTCAACAGAGCAGAATACTTCAGTACTCAAGGAAGACATTTCGTGGCAGGAAATCAAAAAGTACTGCATAAAACTACTACAGCACAACAGAATTAAAACTATCTATCTTTGACTCCCAGTCAACTCTGATGCAACTTCTGTGACAAGTTTCTTTAGCAAGTCTGTTCTTCTCAGTAAGACATGTAATCATGTAAATATTGTAAAGAAGACTTTTAGAATGAAAAATTCTATGGGAACTTTATTAACAACTTCATAGTCTTTTTCAAGCTCTACATAAGTTTTCTACTCTTTGAGCCTTTTATTTTAGCATCTACTAGCTATAACAAAGAAACAGTCAGTGTTCAAAAGGATGGCAAATACTAAATTCAACTTTGAAATTCCATTGTAGCCCCTAAAATGGTATCTCATAATTTAAAGACTACATGCAAGTTTAGTAGCTGTTGAACATCTCTATGGGCAAGATTTATGCAGTCCCATCCTCTCAATAATCTCACATCCTTGGCCAATGCACTATAACCTTCAGTCAAGCATGCTGGCCAACATTATAGGTAATTCAGTTGGATGTTACTGAATCATATTTTATTTAGTTGAAAAGGGCACAAGAATTGAACTGTTCAATTCTCGTTCCAGGGATTTTTAGTAAGCCACAAAGGATGAGGCTGGTTTTTCTAGTGTTTAATGCTCGGTGCTTCAGCTTTGCAGCACTTGAAAGAAGAGTGTCCCACTGCTAAGCTTAACAGTCTGGGTTAGATGTCCCTGGTCTTGCATCCTGATCATCCATAGGTTCACAACATAATCTGGGCAAGACCCTTTGAAATAGAGTGATCTTTTTTAACTTCAGATGCTGAAAAGCGTCCAATCTATATCAGACATCAAGATTCCTTTCCAACAGTGCAAAAAAAAGGTGTGCAACTCCAGAGAGAGATTTATTTTGTTCTAGAAGAGATTTCTAAGAGAGGCAGCACTGGTACTAACTGACCTTGCACTCCTGATGCCTGCACTGATACCAAATGGCTGAAAATGGAGGTGGAAGTTTAGGATTTTGCTGAGCTTTGAATAGCTTGCCAGGTAAAATAGATTTATCTGTGCTCAGTGATCAGGCCACCAGACAAGGTGGGCACTCCTGGTGGCTCTCCAGCAGCACAGACTGGATGAGATGTCAGAGAGCAGAGCATGGCTGGCTCAGTGTGGGCCCAGTGGCAGTGACCTCAGTGAGGACTGGCACCTGAGAGAGGATTCTTCTCTGGAGCTTCACTGCCCAGGCTGCTTGCCCCACCATCAGTGCCCACCATGTCTGGTTCTTGAAGGCAGCGCGTACAGGTGTTCCTGAGCTCCAGCTCTGTCAGCAACAGCAGTGCAGTAGGTACTTTTGTGAGTACTAAAGACACAGGAACCTATGTCTTTGTGCTTCATCTCTCCACCTCACAAAAGGAGAGTAGGACTCCCCTTGTTTAATGCATGTTCTGAATACAAAATGTAAAAAAAAAATTATGACATTTTGAAATGCAGTCATTACAGTAATAACATAATGGTAATAAAGCTCAAAAATTCCTCCATTGCAATTTTATTGCAATGTTTTATATATAGAGACACTTTGAGAAAATAAGGTCTTTTTTCCCATTCCTATGCATGTTTGTTAAAAATCAAATAAAATCTGTTGAAAATGTAAATCACAAAAGGATAATTTACTCTGATGAGACATTTATTTCCCATATATATGTGAATTTTTAACAAATATTTGCTTTACTACTGAAATTTTTTAACGGTATTTAGACCACTAGAAATGTCATGACCATTGAATTTCTATAGAAGAAGGAAAAAGAGGATTTCTGCTGAAAGTTTTTGTTTTCTAGGTAAAATTCTTGACTATGGGATTTTTTACCTTCTGTTACATGAGAAATTGTTGAAACCATGTGATTAAAGACCATTGTAATGCATATTCACCAGAGGGCAAAGTAAAGGCCACTTAACTTGGGCATTTCCAGGCTTTGAGTGCACAATGCAGCAACAGGACAGTTCAATGGGGAACATAATGTTTTTTGCATTTAATAGAGTATCTATAATTCAAGTCAGCAGTAGCTTCTTTGTAATTGCCTTGTTGCCAGTTTTCATCAGATGTTAAGCTAAAGACAGGATGATGTGTAACAGAAATGTGCTGCTGCAATAAGGAGGAACATGAATTGCCCTTTGCCATAACTCAGCAAGTCAGAGCCAAGCATGAAGTACTCGTCTGTGTCATACTCTATCCAGGCCTGTCTCAGCAGAGTAAGAACTGCAGGAACTTTCCAAAACAATGTTGTTTGTTCATTTATTTCTTTGGTTTTGGGTTTTGTTCTGGGAGGTTTTTTGGGGGGTGGGGTTGTCGGATTTTTTTGTTTTGTTTTGGTTATTTTTTATTTTGTTCTGTTTTGCTTCAGATGAAAGAGAAGGAGAAAAGTTCAGGCTATTCCTGAAGTGTCATTTCCTAGCTTGCTTCCAACTCAAGAGTGGTGCTTAATACTTGAAGTGGCAGCCAGAGCATCCCAGTTCGATAATCTAATGTGATTGCAGATGTAAAGTCTACAATCTTAAAATCCATGTTTCTAAACAGGCTTGGGATAGCCTCATGTTCAAATCAATTGACTCTCTGGCAATTATTTTTTAAATTATGACCCTGTTTAGAGGAAAATATAAGCCAATTTATCTTTCTTCTGTTGAATATTTGTATTCCTGGAAAATTAATGTGAGTTATTCAGGAAAGTAAATAGGAATCTGATTCAAAAGGACCAGCAGAAAACAAAGGAAATTTTCCTGGATGTATTATAAAAATTTTCATCTAAGGGTTTGCCTATAATATTTAAAATAAAATTTAGCAGTAGAACAAATCTCTGTTTCAGAAACAGCTGCCTTATGACTGAGGGAATATGAGAGGAACTGCATTTTAGAAGAGAATCTGAGCTGTGATCTGAAAGTCTCAGTTGTATCCTCTCCTTACAATTGACTAATGCAAAATTTACATCTGAATGCACTTTATTTTAGGTTGAACAGTTTATTGCTCATGGCTCTTCATAAATATCAGCACATGCTCTTCTGTTCATCTCCTGGATAATGTAAAATTGAATCTGAGCAATTAAAGGTGTTTTCTAGAGCTGTAATAACTTCATTTTAATACCATAGTGTTTTCTATTACCTTAGTTGTTTCTAACCTTTTACTAATTCAAACTGAATGTTCTTGACATGACATTTCCCCTGATATATACCTGTTTCTTAGAGGCACCTGGTCAATTATTTAATTGACATAAGTTGTATTTTTTGCTTAATAGGAGAGAACATCTCTACTGTTACTGTCATGTTACATCAATTAATTTGTGTGAGAATTGGGAGTGATTTCCTCAGTTCTGCAAATGTTTTTCCATGCTTCATTCTGCTTTTGAAAAGCATAGTAAGTTCTGTAGAAAACACTAAAAAACTAAGAGTGTCTGCAATGTTTTGTGTATGTGGGCACATGAGTATGTACAGAAACTTAGTCAAAATTTGAAACACTGAATCTGGGGTAAAGCCCATTGAAATCACTGCGAGTTTATGAATTTTTTCAATTTATTTGCAATTAACCCTTTGTAATTTATTCTATTACAAAATTGTGGGGTCCATAGAAAGAGTGATCTTTTGTTTCTGTGTAGATATGTTGCTGGTATTTTTTATCTCAAGATGTAAAAGGCTTACATCAGAATCTCCCAAACTGTAAATTATCATCCTGCTGTTCAGACTTTGTAAAAAATACTGTTGGCTCTCCACTGAGAGTGTAGGATAAATTTGAATAAGTTCTCCATAGGGCATCATTTAGAACATCAAGGATGTCTGCCTCTATAAACAGCTGGTTGATTTAACAAAAAGGCACATGAGATCAGATTGACAAATTATTTGGGCTAAGTGAAAAGCCATCATTTTAATTTTTTTCATAAAATAGAATGGCTTGGATTGGAAGGGACCTTAAGGTTACCTAGTTCCAGCCCCTCCACCATGGGCACAGGCACCTTCCACTAGACCAGGTTGCTCAAACCTTAAACAGTTCCAGGGATGGGGCATCCATAGCTTCTCTGGGCAACTTGTACCTGTGCCTCACCAGTCTCACAATAAAGAATTTTTACCTAATATCTTACCTGAATCTACCCTCTTTTAGTTTAAAAACATTCCCCTGTTGTACCAACATCTGCCCATGTAAAAGGTTGCTCTTTCTCTTTAATATGTTTATGTTCTGAAAGGTGGCAATGAAGTCTCCCTGGAGCCTTTTCTTCTCCAGACTGAATGCCCCAGCTCTCTCAGCCAGTCTCCTTCAAAAAAAGGTCAGAGGCTGCAGTCTTCTGACCATCTTTGTGGCTTTTTACATTAAAATGAAGGTATGAGAACCTTATCTTTTTGGTCCCTTTACTTTAAATATACTCTTACAGATTTTGCCTTTCAAAACTCCACAACTTTTACAGGTTTCAGGGAAAAGGTCAGGATTACATTGGAACCCAAAGTCTCCACCACCACTGAGTATACTATGTTAAAAATTAAAACTGTGAAATTTTTTTTATAAGAATTTTTCTTTCCATGAAATTTCACAGTAAACAAATACAGCATCAGAAGGCAGAAGGAAAACTCAGTCCCAAAATCTGTCATTCTGTTCTGATAAATTTTGCCTGACAGTTTGGTATAGAAATATGAGAGATGTTGCAATTCCATATGTATATATTCAGAAATGGATCTTAAAGCAGAAAAATGTTTTTCTATTAAAACAAAGCAATGTTACCATTTCACCCCATGTGCCCTGCTTCCCAGTAAAGGAAAACAATGCTTCAAATTAGGTTCAGCAAAAAATATTATATAGCCAGTTTATCTCCCTGCAAATTTCAGGATAATTTTTTCTAGAGTTCTGCTGTCCTTTGTATATGACTGTGTTTTTGGACTTGTGTTTTTTATCTAAACACAACCATTGCACACATAATTTTCTTTTATCCTAAATGGTTCACAAATTGAAAAACTGGTCTCAAATAAATCACTAGTGAAAAGTGCTGTTGTATGAAATTCAATAGAAGGAGCGCATCTTTTCCTAAACTTGCAGGCCAGATGTAGAAACAAGCAAAACAGGGAAAAAAACCCAAATCAACTAAAAAGTGAATAGCATTCACAGGACTCTCAGAGATGAGAATAAATGAAAACATAATAGCCTAAGCTGCATTTTATCAATACATCTCTGCACATGGAAAGTGACACAGCTATTTATAGCAAGCAGTCCTTCTCGGTTTTCCACAAAAGGTTTTATGACCAATAATTATATTTCATAGTCAGAAGTGTTGAACTGTCACAAAGCATGAGTCCAGACCTCAGAAACAAAGTACACTGCTAGTTTACATTTTGGCGAGGCAGAGGAGTTTTTAAAGCCTTTTCAAAAACTACATTATAAGAATCAAGCCCTCCTTTCTAGAATTTCATACTTTTCCACCCCTACCAGCTTTCTGCCATTAAATTAGCTTTTCCTGGACTACTGGCATCCAGGGAGAACCTAGAAAATCTGAGAGGCAGCACCATGACCCTTGTGTGCACAGTCTGTCACTGCGCATGTGGAGAGTCCTCTCCATCTGTAACCAGTTCTCCAGTCATTTAAAAACACAATCAAAACAGAGATGGCTGGGCAGGGCAGAAGAAGGATCTACTTCAAGCTTTCATGTATATTTTTAAATTCACATCAGGCCTACTGGGCACCATTGTCCTCTTTCCACAGCACTGCTGCACAGTTCTACTTTGCAGGGAAAGAATATCTAAAGCAGAAAGACTCAAACAGCAATTTTTGCAGCAATCTCTCCCTAATATCCCATCACCAAAAAAGAGAGAAAGCCTATGGAAGGCTAAGTGAGCCTGTTTCAATCCATTATAAACCTCTGAAATGGCAACTCACAGGCAGCCACTGTAGTCAGTGATCCTCAGAGAGTAACAGAGGCAAAAGAAAAGGCACCCAAGTGAATGTTTAATTCTTCCTCCAGCTTTTTGGATATCTAAATGGAAAATAAAGAGTCTGGGTTCTCAGATGCATTCAACTGAGGGGGCAGATGAAATCATTTTCCCACTGAAAAAAGAATCAAATAAAATTGTAAACACTCATGAAGCAAAGAATCACTGCTGTTTCTTCAGAGGCTTGTGGAATAGCATCAATACCTTGCTCAGATTTAAGGACCCCCTGCATGCCTCCCTCAGAAACATTAGCAAGAGAAAAAAAGAAAATGATTTTTAGAGACAAGAGCCACAATATTCTTGGCAATTACAGTAAAAGTGAGGAAATTTATTTCAAGTGCACAATGTAATTGTATGATTGCATTGATGCTAAATGACATTATTTTGCCTTTAATGTATAAACATTTTATATTTAAGTTGTGGGTAGAGAGGAAATGCAACCTTTTTGTAATCTATTAAATTCATTTATTGAAAAAGCCCAGCTCAGATTTTGGCAGCCCTCTTAAAGGTCAGTACAATTATTTTTAAAACAATCACAATATTTATTGTTAGCACCATTAAACTGAGAACCAGATTGGCCCTCCCACTGCTCAGTATCTCTGACCATGCCTTCTCAAAGAAAAAGAGATGATCTTTCCACATGCCTGAAAGATGCCTTGCTCTACAGTCCTGAGGATTACCACCACCTCCTCTACCCTATCAGGGGTTTGAAAGTGGCAATAGCCTGCAGGCTGCTGCTGTGAACAGCATGTTTCAAATACAGATTTCAAAGCTCCTTACAAAGGATTACCATTATCTGCATTTTACATACAGGAAACAAAAACATTTGGGAAGGAGATCGTCTCTGAGGATGAGAACAGGAGAGGAAACATCACCTCCTTAGTTATCGTGCATACATTTTCTGTTAGGCTAGCAACTAGAAAGAAAGAAAGCTGAGGGAAACCCACTGGAGAAAAAAAAGTAATTGAATGATTTTAGTAGACAGGCAGTTTCCATCATATTCCAGTGCTGCAGAGAGAAATTGATTGACTGAATTTAGTGAACTTGTATTAGTTCATGTAAGTGAATTCAATTGTTATACATACACAAAAAGGATATAACAGTGTGTTATACATAAAAGTGTATAACATCAATAAAGTGATGATTAGTTAAAAAATTTATTTCTATGTAGTTTCTTTACAAAAAAGAAAAATTCTCCCACAAAATCTACCTGCTTTCAAGATGAAGTTTTGTTCAAATATAGTTTTATAGGTCCTTGAGTCTGAGCAAATATATATTTCTGAAATCAGAAAATCATCTTTATAAGTGTCTGGAGTACACTTTAGCTTTGGAGAGAAGGTGTCCTCCACAACTTCAGCAATTTCAAGGAAATAAACACCTGTTTAGAGATTAACTCCAGGTCTAACCCTAGGAAGGAAGAAAGCTAACTATGAACAGAACTTTCTCTAGGAAAAAGTGCTGACAACACAAAACCTTTTTTGTGCTGGTGAGGTAATACTTTAGGTGATCTCATAATTCCTTTCCACATCTAGAATCTGCACTTCTGAGAATTTCCAAGGGAACTTGTATGCCAGTACTTCAAATAGGCCACGGGAGCCAAGAGGAAACTGAGTGTTTTCTTAGTTTCTCTTTTTTTCTCTTTTTTTGATGGAGTGAGCAAGGTATCTTTTTCTTCAATTTTTTCACCTATTTAATTTTTTCTATTTATAGGGAACAGCTTTACAGTTTATTGACAAAGCCAAAGTGAAGACGCAATGCACGTTTTTGTACATCCTTTAGCATTGAAGCATGGGAACAGTAGTGCTATAGGTTTCACTTCCTTTCCTTTTTCTACTTTGCCTGCAAAATAAAAGGGTGTTTGTCACATTACAGTTGCCATAATGGAAAATGACAGCACAGAGGTTGGAATACCATTGTATTACCATAGCAATAGACAAACACTGCTTATTACTGGTAGTTTTAAGGTTTCACTCAAGTATTGGAAGCACTTTTTAGTTCTTTCTTCTTATGCAAACACATTTTAGTGATTTTTGGCTGGCTTCATCCTTGCTGGCTCAATCAGGTGCAAATTGAATGGCAGTTCTGTGGGCCAGGAAGCTCTCCTGCTTCATTGAGAAATAAATCATCTTATGATGACAGATTTCATTTCCACTGCCACCCCTTCTTCCCCCAGTCATGGCACAGAATGGTATCTTTACTTTCAGTCTGAGAAGCATACATTCATCTATCTCCACTCCTGAGCCATTCAGGTTTCTGAAAGCTTAAAACAGAAATGAACTTACCCTTTACTTACCACATCTGACAGAATTAAAACCAATGTTGTAATTTTTACTCAGTAATACTTGGGCTACATTTTAATTGACATGCTGCCCAAATCAAGACAGATGCTTATTTAACACACTGGCATCTTAAATAATTACTCGAACTTCTGAATTGCCTATACTTACATTGATCACACTTAAATGATTTTCTTAAGTGAAATGTAAATTATCCTATAATTACAATTGTAATTGAGGATTTATCATAAGAATTAGAATAATGTAAGAGCCTTGGGAAAAAAAGATCCTCCTGTAAGGCAGTCAAATTAATTAGAAGGCCAAACACTGCTGTGATTTGACTTAGATTCTGTAGCTACTATTCTATTAAAATTAAATTTCTCTTTAAGAAATGTTCCTGTTTTATTTTCACCAAAGCCAATAAGGTTAATTGTTGGGCATTCAATACCTATAAAGTCAGTCCTAGTTTTAAAGGTTCACTGGAATAAATTAGCAATTAAGTATCACATACCCATTTACTCACTTCCCCCAGTTTTGTGGGCCAGAGAATTAGAAAGAAAAGGTAAACCTTATGGATTAAGATAAGAGCAATTTAATAATTGAAACAAAATATTGTTATTGTTAATCATGATATGCCAATAATATTATAATTAGTAAGACTGTAATTAGAAAAAAAATGGAGAGAGAGCACCAGACTCTTACAGAAACAAGTGATACACAACAGAGTTGCCCACCACTCACTGACCCAGCCCATCCTTGAACAGCAATCAGCCTCTTCCAGCCAACACCCATATACTGGATGTGATACTCTGTGGTGTGGAATATCCCTTTGGCCAGTTTGGGACCTCCTGCCCTGGCTACACTCTGTGCCAGCCTTCTGTGCAGCTCCTCGCTAGTGGAGCAAATGACACTGAAAAATCCTTGACTCAGGGTAAACATTTCTTAGTAACAACCAAAACATCCCTGTTTATCAACATTATTCTCATACTAAATCCAGGAAACCCAGCACTGTACCAGCTTATAAGAAGAAAAGGCAGTCCAAACCAGGTCTGGCTCTTAAGGCAATTTTTCCCTTCATGTATGAAATCCTAAGGAAAGGAACAGTACCACATCAGTTGTGATAGAAACATCTAATCATAGAGTTGAAAGAAATCTCAGGCATTTAGAGAGTCTATGACCTCAGACAGAATCAATTATCCATCACACCTGACCAGTTTGTCCAGCCTGCTCTGAAAATATTCCAGTGATAAAGACTCATACTTCCATTCTAGCATTTCAGAGCCTTGGCAAGTTTATTCTAATACCCATCTGAACATCTCTTGCTTGAGATTCATCTTGTTTCTGCCACCATGGGGACAGAGCACAGAAAACCCCTTCTTTACAGCAGCCCTTACATATAGAAGTTTGTTACCACACCACTCCACAGTTCTCCTTTCAACAGGCTAAACATCCCCATATTATTATTGACTCTTCCCCCACATATTGCACTTGCATGCCAAGGTCTTGGTAATGGTGTTTAGGGGGATACAATGTAAGAAAATAAAGGTAGTATAGAATGTAGTCTTACCCCTCCAGGAGTGGCAGCTGAGCCAATTATTAGAGATTGGGAGCAGGCCTGATGTTAACAGGCCACAGCTGTAGCCAATAAGAAGTGTTATAAAAGAGAGGATTGGTTGGGTGAAGGGGAACTGGAGTCAGATGGCTGCTGTGAGAAGAAGGAAGAGTTAGTGCCTAGAGGAGCTGCCTACAAAAACATCAAGGAGGTACAAAAGTCTAGCAATATGGAGCTCTTGCACTATAATGACAGTAGTGGTGGGCATTGGGCAGATGGGGGGCTGGGGAGGCACAGGTGGTGCTGCTGGGTGGCTTCTGTGAGATGCCAGAAGCTGCCCCCTGTCCAACAGTCAGTGCCATCAGCCTCTAAGACAGATCTGTTGCCCACCAAGGCTGAGTCCATCAGCAATGAGGGCAGCACTGCTAGGACAATGGGAGGGAGGGAAACAACTGCACAGCTTCAGCAAGGAGTGAGAATGTGTGAGAGGAAGGGCCCTGCAGGCACCAAGGTCAGTGCAGAAGGACGGAGGGGAGGGGATGGCCCAGGTGCTCAAGCTGGGATTCCCCTGCAGCCTACAGTGAAGACCATGGTGAAGTAGCAGCGCCCCTGCAGCACCTGCAGAGGACTTGCTCTGGTGAGCAGGGGATATATCTGAATGATGCTGCACTGGGAGGTACAAGAAACCTACCCCCACCATGGGAAGCTGGAACACAATCCTGGCAGGACCTGTGGACCCATGGAGAAAGAAGCCCCTGCCAGAGCAGTTTTGCTGGCCAGATTTGTGACCCCACAGAAGATCCACATTGGTGCAGTAGTAAAGACCTACACCCCATAGAAAGAATCCATAAGCCTCTTTATAAAGAGCTGCAGCCTATAGAAAAGTTCAAGGAGGACTATCTCCTGTGGATGGAACCCAAAGGGGTTCTAGGAGAAGAAATTGAGGAGGAAGGAGCAGCGGAGACAGTGTTTGATGAATTGACTGCAACCCCTGCTCCCCTGTGCAACTCACTGGGATGTGATAGAGAAATCCAAAGCTGTCAATCCCTGGAAGAAGGGAGGAATGAAAGGAAGGTGTTTAAAGATCTGGTTTTATTCCTCATCTCATCCTACTCTGATTGTATTAGTGAGAAATTCAATTAATTTCCCAAGCTGAGTCTGTTCTGCCCATTACAATAATTGGTCTCCCTGACTGCCCATGAACCTGTCATACTTTTGACCCCTGCCCATCTCAGGGGAGTGAGTAGTTTGGAGGGAACCTGATGTCCAGCCAGGGTCAACACACCACATCCCTCAACAACAGCTTATAAAGTCTGGATTCATTGTTCTTTCAAAAATTTTGCCTCTTTCTTGAAAAATATTTGCCCTAAACTGGGTCCAATATGGTGCCCTACTAGTTGGTTAGATTAAACCTTTACTAGGATTTTTTAGTTAATATGAGCAATCACACTTAATAGATTTTTTTCTCTCTCCATCACTAGATTCTTCCTCTCCCTTTCTTTGAATTTAATGAGTAAAAAGCTGTCAATATTCCAGTGTGATATCTGGTCAACATCTGAAAATACACCAATGGGGCACCATGTTCTCAGTGCAAGCTGTGAGCTAATGAGTCTATGTGTTAAAACTGAAACTTGCGTAATAAGCCTAGAGATCTTGACCTCCATAAATGGGCAATAAACAAAATTAATTACATTAA
The DNA here is from genome assembly GCA_024865655.1 of Emberiza elegans. Classification (NCBI taxonomy): domain Eukaryota; kingdom Metazoa; phylum Chordata; class Aves; order Passeriformes; family Fringillidae; genus Emberiza; species Emberiza elegans. The sequence goes on from JALJVW010000072.1 coordinate 8,471,220, forward strand.
ACCAGAAGAGAAATAAGTTTATCACGATTAAGTAGGAAATTAAAAATCAAGTTCTGGATAGAACAGAACTGATGGATGGATAACACAGATGATGGCTAACACCCTAGTAAGTAGTTTTTCATATTAATGAGGCTAAGAAGCTTGAAAGAACGAATTAAAAGAAAATATCCTAAAATTCAGTGAAGTAGTGAACAAAATAAGGAATTCGAAATGCTGTCAGTATGAACCAAAGTTCAGTCACAACTGAATGAACCACATTGGAGGCAATGGGGATTGAAACTCCCCACAGGTCCTTGCAATTAACAAAGATTCTGATCCACTTCTCCCCTTCCCACAAATAAATGCCTTAAATAACACACCAGCTTGTAATTTTATTTCACTTCCTTGAAATAAATACCTGCTGATTTTGCTTAGTTTTGAAGAAAAAAATTATAAAATAAAAATTTATTATAGAGGGTTATTTCTCTAGTGTGATTCAGAATACTTCATCCCAAACCCCAATCACAGCAACTAGTCTGAAAAAATATTGTATAGTTAATTCAAATAAGCCACTTAATAAACCTACATTTCAAATAAAATATTGATTGACTTCTGTGATAACAGATTTTGAGATGTGAAGGAGTCTACATCCAGGAACAACCGTTTTATGCTCTTTTCAAACTCTCAAGAAGATAACACATTTCACACATTCAAATACAATAGAATTTTACCTTTGTTGAGAGTTTGGTGATTTCTCACAGGTCCTTTGTCCACCATCATTACTGTTTTACACCCCCACACACTGCAAAACCTTGTGGTCACGCAGGCCCTGCTACTAATGCCAGAGAAGCTTTTCCACCTTCAGCCCCAAGTCCTACTAAGTGCATGTTGCAGCTCTGAGAATGTTCCCGTCTGGGAATATTTTAAAGCAATTCCTTCAGTAAGCACTCTCTCTCATCAGCTGCTAAAAGGTTTCCACTCTGCCCTCAGCAGCATATTCACCTCTATGGAAAGGGACCACTGGAGTCTGTTGTAAGTGCAGCTTTGCCTCTGGACTCTCAAGGGTGGCACATGAGACCACACAGAGCATTGGGAATTCACTTTCCAAAGCTAACGGTGGCCCTACAAGGGGGAACTCAAACAAATTTTTTAATTCTGAAGACATAGATGTGAATTGTGATGTCTGCTGGTCTGCCCTAATAACCAGTGGTCATGCTCAGCTGCAGCAGTTTGATTTCTCCTGGAGGTGGGGATTAATCACTGAATAAATTAGAACTATGTTTTGACACAATGCCAGGAATTATGGGTCCTATCTCTGGCTTCAATGCAGTGCCTTTGTCTTGCTTGGCTGCTGTTTCAGGCACTGAAGCTGCTTTCACTGGCTGGTAATTTGTCCAGAGCAAGAGACTCTGAGATGTACAAAGACTTAGAATGACCCTTGAAGGATTCCAAGGCAGGAATAGCAAATACTTCTCTGCCTCTCTGATGGAAGTCCCACTCCCTCAGGTCTGAGAATTATACTCCTTTTGTTTATTAAGAAAGAACAATTGGTTTGACAGAGAGACCTCACTTCACTGACACCTAACACTATTGATATTTTGTAGATTGTCACTGTGGGGAAGTATCAGAAAAACAGTTAAAGGGGAATTAGCAGCTGGAAGGATACCATAAGACACTAGAAACAGTACTTGTTAGTTCTCAGCAGCTGATTTTCTTCAGGACCAGGAGAGTGAAAAGTCTTTGTAATTACTAACTACAAATGTTTCCATTATCCAGGGAATTGGAAATTCCCTGTAATTGTTGATAGCAGTTTAGATACTTGAGGTAGAGGAAGTAAAAGATAAGAGGGAACACGATCAATCATTACAGCCAGCTCTCACTCTCCCATCCTAAGGGAAATCAATCTGCTGTGAGCACAGGGGCAGTACAAAGCCAGTTTAGCTAAAAAGTTTCAAAATGTCAAAAATAAATCAGCATTTTGTGGTATCAAACTCATTTAAAAAATTATAAAGTAGCATCACAGGTTCCTACAAAGATCATAATTCATCTGTATATAAGCAAGTGGTTTGGTCCACAGAATAAGTATGCAGGTTCACCAGGCAAAAATTCATGTTTGCAATGACTTTACCTTTCTGGAAAATTCCCTTAGCAGACACATTTCAGTCATACATCTGCCATTTGTTTTCTTCTCCTTGCAAACTCTTAGGCAGACAAAATTCCAGCTTTGAACTAGTAACACATCTTGAATGCCTTAGAAACACAAAACCACATAACTACTGAAAGAAGGTGAAGAAAGTGTTCTGCTTCAGGAAGATATCCTATGCTTAGGAAAGACTGTTGCATTTTACACATACAAACAAACCAAAATACTTTTAAGGATGGAAAGGTTAGTAATTAAATTATTTAAAAACCGAAAGGGATTCTGTAATTCGGATTTAAAAATGAGCAGAATTTCTTAAGAATACATAAAGTCATAAAGTAGTTCAAATGCTAATAATCTCTTCTTTCTCTGGAACATGAATTATGAGCAGAATTTCCATCTGGTTAAGGTAGAAAGCATGAGGATGGAGAGAAACACTAATTATACATTAGCTCAGTTAAACTAATTCATGTGGGACTGCAGCACATGAAAAGATGAAATAAATATTAGTATTTTAAAGGATGGAAGAACTAGTAAACATGTAAACATTTAAACCTGTCTCTGTGATAGGAGCCTGGATTTGTAAATGCTACAGTAAAAGTGAAACTTTAAAAGAGATGAGACCTGCTCAACCTGCATATAGCTGATGGTTTGTTTTCAACAGCAATTAAACAGACCATAAAATCATCAGAAAAACAGTGTAAATATCAATTGCCAAGAGATACCCCTGGGGAATTTCTGAAAAAGTGAAGGAGTAAGTTTTCTGGGGAAAAAAAGATAATTTAGTTATATAAAAATACAAATTAATTCAATAGAATGAAGGTGTTTAATTATGCCAAAATAGAAATAATTTTAACATTAAGTAATTATAATAATTAAGAGATTCTGCTTCAAATCTTTAACAGGAATAAATCCTACAGCACTAGTAAATTTGGGGATAGATCATGGCTAGGTAGATCAAGGTTAGAGATCTAAAGTTCAAGTTTTGGTTTTTGAAGAAAACAAATAGTCATTCTTTTCACAAGGAATATTGCTTTGTTCTTCAGAGAGTTCTCATAATTCCTACAAAATACCTACAAAAAAATATTCAACAAGCTGAAACATCAACATTTAGAAGAAATTAGCAATTTTGAGCAAACCTGATAGTGGAATGTCAGCTTTTGTGTCCACACACAAAGCTGCTGCTCCTCTCTCATTCCTGAGGTCTAAAGAATGTGCTATATATACTGTATATAATGAAAGACAAATATGTTTCTGGATTTTTGATAAATGCCCTTTTTTACTAAATTAAATCAGAGCTTATTGTCATAAATGGGTACTTTTAGGATAGGAAAAACGTATTACTATGAAAAGCTTTTTTGTGTACATCTCTACACGTTTAACTTACAGAACTTGTCCTCTGGGAGTGCTTTTAGTAATTTCTTTCAGGGTGTCCTTTTGTAAAATGCAAGTGATCCCATCAGGATATGTATGTTAGCACAGAGGATATCAGACAGACAGTATTCAAAGTGAAGTGTGCTGTCTCCTTCAAAATTGTGTCTGTGCAACACTGCATAAATAATAGACCTGTAGTTTTTTAGAACCCCATAGGAAGGTTTTGTAATAATCTTCCAATTTTGATTATAGATTCAATGTTTGTGTAACTTATGTAGCTGTAATGTCTTTTAGAAAGACATTGAATCCTGATTTTACAACTATAGGTAATGGAGAATGAATGACTTTGTTATTAGATGATCACTTACCTTCACCTGAAGAAAAATAAATCTACATTTAAATAGGGACTGAACTTCAGACTTTGAAATAAGTTATTCCCTTGCTTTGGGCTTCCTTTGGATCTGCTTTTCATTGTTTGCTTTGGCAGGATTGAACCAACACGTTGCTACAAGCGAAATTCATCCATCTCCCACCTAATCCTTTTCTCCCCAAGAAAATGGCTCTTGTGCAGGCACCTGCAAAGGATGAGTGTGAACCCTACTGATACCTCATCCAAGGCAAAGGCAAGGCAGGGAGCAGATTTTGCCCGTATAGGACTTAGAGTATCTGCTGTGTCTCAGCAGTGGCAAAAGGACCATGAGTTACCTCTCTCCACCCTCCTAACCAAAGGGCAAAGGCACGTGGCACACAGAGTGACACACCTTGCACCATCAGTACCCCCAGCGATTTGGAGAGGAACATTCCTGCATAAAGGATTGTCTCTGTCCAGGCAGGGAAAGGAGCATGTTTTATATAGGCAGGTGTGAGGTATGAAGGAGAAGGAGAGAGATGGGCTTCCTCCACAGAGCCAGCTTCAGCAAAGCCAGCACCATGTGGCTGGTGCTGCTGTCAGCATGTCTGAAAATTATTTCAGAGACTGAAATAATTGCTTAAACAATGTTATGAAGGTCCTTTTGCCCATGATGGCAAAACTGTATAAAGAAGCTGCAACCACCAAAACAGCCTTCCCTGAAGATGCCTCCTGACTAGAGCTTTGGGCTGTGAGTTAAGGGAAGCTGAGATAAAGGGGAGATCATTGTTCTGATTATCTCAGGTCTAGGGAGAAATAAACAAGGTTGAGGGAGAAGAATGTATCCACAAGCCAAATCCAACTGCTGCCCTGAAAATCAGCTCTGGATGGGTTCAGGGTGGGCAGGCCAAAGCCCACAGGCTCATCTGCTGGGGCTGGGTTTGTGCAGACTCACCCCTCCTCCAGCCAAGGGGGAAGGAGGAGAGTTTTGGGTGTGTGGCATAACCCATCTGCCATTACACAAACTGGCTCAGCTGTAAGGCCCCCACCCCAAAATACCACATCTATGGAACATTCATGTGAGGGGCAGCTGAGGGGGTGTTGGGGGTGTTATAAACCATCTAAGACCCCCAAAGCACTTCCCAGACTCATTCCTGAGACCTCGCACCAGACTACTGCATGTGACGCACAGTGATGCAACAGATGCAGAGACTGTTGCAAGAGATTTTGTCAAACTTGCCCCCACTCCAGGGGAGGTACCTGAGTGTTCCCACCAGGTGTGAACATATACTAATCCATAAAACTCTATTTTTTTGTGAGGGGACCCTCAGCAGTAAGAAGGCACATGGAGAAAATCAATCAGGACACCACTGAGACCCACAGAACAGTGATAATTTTCTACATAATCTGTCTCTCTTACTCTCCCCTTACCTCTTTTCTATTTCTTTCCCTCTCTGTCTCATTTACTGTTAAATAAAAACCATACCACTGCACTTGGTCTCACTTGCGCCTTAATCCAGGCAGGGGCATCATTGTCATTTTATTGCAGAAGTTCCATACCTTCTTGATGATTTCTCATGGGCAGCTCCTCACAGCACAACCAACAAACTCCAACTCTCTTCACACCCAGCTAACTCACTCTTTTGTAGCACTTGTCTTCTTCTTGGACACAGCTGTGGCCTATTAGGGCAGGCCTGTTCCTAATCTTTGGTAATTAGTACAGCTGCAACTCCTCAGGAATGAGGTTACCTTCTGCACTATTTTCTTAACATTCTATCCCCCCACAAGGCATCACTCTAAAAATATTAATAACTGGATCATAAAACCATGTCTGTCAGCAGTGAAGGCCCAAACTCATTTCCATCACAGCCCTTCTGGGATGGGAGACTTCCTTTACCAACACTGCACAGTGTCTATTACAGGTAACAAATGTAGCACTGTCTCACCCAAAATAAAGGAAAGTACTGGTGCTGACTTGCAAGTGGAATAAATTTTTACCATTGTTTTCATAGCTTGCTGTGATTGAAATAACTACTCAGTGTTTTTCCTGGGAATTTCTAATGTTTATTTAGGGAAAAACATTTAGATAGCTTAGATGGATAGGAATCTTCCCACTCTAATACTTTCAATGATTTACTTTCCTAGGTAGATCTTCTTCCCTTTATTGCTCAGGTGAATTTCAAACAGCACTTTTGGCCTACATACAGCAGATAATGCATGTTGACTCTGCTTCTGGCAAATTAATGATGCATCTTTGGTAAGACACCATTTTCTGAATATTCATTTTCTCAGAGGGATTGGATTTTTTCTGCTGACTTCAGCAGCCTTTGTTCAAAACCACCGACTACCACTATTATCATCTAATAAATGTGACATCAGGAAGCAAGGGTTTAACCAATTCTAACTGATTCTGTCAACACCCAACTGTCTAAAAGAGACTCACAGAGATATGTGAGATGACAAAACATTTTAAATGCTAATAATTTGGGACCTTAGAATGTCTGCTGCCAATGAAGTAAAATGGCACGTCTAAATAGCTGTAGAAAGAAAGTGTGGGTGGGGGGAGGGAGAGCTCCACTAAATGATAACTAACTTAGTGAACCAAACAGAATTGTAATTTTGAAACAGATCTGAAGCGGAGAAAAAAATTGTGTAAAATCTTCTTAATGAGCATTTAAACACAGAGTCCCCAAAGCAAGAACTGAATCGACAAGCGCACATCTCAGTGAGCCAAATCTTCCTGACACCTTGCTGTCTCCTAAATTGAGGTGACAAGCCGTCTGCCCCAGGGAGAACAGCCAGCCATGAGCTGATGAAAGCAGGGAGATATACCAGATATCACTATGCCACCATGTTCTAATCTCTTCTGCTGAGTATCTCAGCTCTATACCCCTTGGATTTGCAGAGGCGTCTCTAATTTGCAGCTTGGTTAAATGCTGCCCTTAATGCTTCTTTTGCCTTTGATTTTCAGGAGTTTATGGTAGCTCATGTGGGTGTGATAAGTTTTTACTTAAGTGAAGAGATATTTAGGTGTTTTGCAACATAGATACACGCTTTAAAGAATTTTCCAAGGTACTTACACAGGAAATTGCCAATGTCTGCTAGAAAGCATGAAGTTTTTCATTATCTTGAGACCTATGCATTTGTTTAAAAATCTGATCTATATGCTTGCTGAGGTCACTTAATGCCACACAGTGAGCTCTGTTTGAGGAATTAAGTCTCAAGTGGGCTGTGGGTTTTTTTTGTAGCTGCAACAAATATGAGAGAACTGGATGCAAAACTGAAATGGAGATGCTAATGAATCTCCTGGTGATAAATCTTTTAGGCCAGCTGGTCAGTTAGTCAAATTTCAAGTTGTTCTGCATATTCACTAACCTTTCAAAAATTATACAAACAGGACATGTTTTGAAAATAAAGACATATACTCACTACAATAGCCTTAATCCCACAAACCTCCTTGCAGCCTAGTACATCACTTGGCTCAGAGCAATTGTAAATGGGAGCCCCACCCAGGCATAAATGTCTGAATTGTCTCTGGAGAATAGGCCTAAAACTCAGTTCATGCCCATTCCCCAGGGACTGGGGCTGCAAAGTCTGTCTCCTAGTACAAAAGAGACAGTGAAATAGTTCAGGCAATTGGAACCATTAGTCACTACACCATTGATTCAAACCCCACGAAGATTCAGCAGACTGAAAGAATTAATAACTTTATCTTGAAAGCTCATTTGGACCATAGTTGTTTACAAAAGCAAACCTTCAAAGGCAAATGTTGGACTGTTTCAGTTGTTTTTGATCCTTTATAAAAATGATTTATTATTTTGATTTCTATTTCAAATGCTTAAAAATGCTCATTATGAAAATAAATATAGCTCAGCAGGATCTTCACACAATATGTTGATTACAATTCTATGGTATTTATTTAAGACTGAGAGAAATGTCCCTGGCATATTGCCAGTATCTTTCACCAGTGTCTACAGTCAGTACAGAGTCTGCAAAAATGCAGAGGTTAAAAAGGCTAAATTTGGGTACATTTACTTGCTGCTTTAATTATTGAGGAGAAGACAGTTGGTCACTAGTGGCTGATAACATTCCTACTGTTAAAGGCCCTTTTATCTCACTCAGTAAGGAGAGACTTAGCTTTTTATTTAAATAATCATCTCTGTATAATGCTAGGGTTTTTACATATGCCTTATTTTGCATTAATTTTAAATAATAACAACTAAAATACCAATACAGAGTGCCTATGCAAAGATAATAAATTACAAATTATTGATAATTAAATAGTACATGTGGCAGTACTTCAAAGTATTTATATTTATCATTAACAAGAATCTGGAATAAAAAGAGATATATGGCAACCCAGACCTGTTATTGTATTAAAATTGTGTTCTTATAAGCTCCATCTTTCTTTCACTAAATCATTAATATAAAAGCTTATAATTTGATGCAAAAATATTTATTTATTTTTTAGTGCATGATCAGTAAGTTATGAAAATTGCTTTTGATACCTTCTTGCATTCTTTTTGCTCTGACTGATACAGTACATTTCTTGTGGCAAGTAACTGAAATTTTTCAACATTTTGATTTACAGTGCTCTATTCTATTGGTAACCTGTTAGTTCAATAGTTTGTGTATATGCATAGCAAAGGTGTTGTGGCAGATCATCGCCCTCTGTATTTTTTAATTTTTTTAATCATCTCTGATGGGGAGAGATTTGTTGAGTTTTACTGGGAAAAATAATTTAAATATGACAAAATCTGCTTTTACTAGAATACTTATTTTGACAATATTTTTATTTTTAATAGTCATAAAATAATCTTTGCATTTATCTGTGAGAGATCTAAGAGGCAATCCAGATTTCAGAATGTCATGCTACACAATATGTTGATTACAATTCTATGGTATTTATTTAAGACTGAGAGAAATGTCCCTGGCATATTGCCAGTATCTTTCACCAGTGTCTACAGTCAGTACAGAGTCTGCAAAAATGCAGAGGTTAAAAAGGCTAAATTTGGGTACATTTACTTGCTGCTTTAATTATTGAGGAGAAGACAGTTGGTCACTAGTGGCTGATAACATTCCTACTGTTAAAGGCCCTTTTATCTCACACAGTAAGGAGAGACTTAGCTTTTTATTTAAATAATCATCTCTACATAATGCTAGGGTTTTTACATATGCCATATTTTGCGTTAATTTTAAATAATAACAACTATAATACCAATACAGAGTGCCTATGCAAAGATAATAAATTACAAATTATTGATAATTAAATAGTACATGTGGCAGTACTTCAAAGTATTTATATTTATCATTAACAAGAATCTGGAATAAAAAGAGATATATGGCAACCCAGACCTGTTATTGTATTAAAATTGTGTTCTTATAAGCTCCATCTTTCTTTCACTAAATCATTAATATAAAAGCTTATAATTTGATGCAAAAATATTTATTTATTTTTTAGTGCATGATCAGTAAGTTATGAAAATTGCTTTTGATACCTTCTTGCATTCTTTTTGCTCTGACTGATACAGTACATTTCTTGTGGCAAGTAACTGAAATTTTTCAACATTTTGATTTACAGTGCTCTATTCTATTGGTAACCTGTTAGTTCAATAGTTTGTGTATATGCATAGCAAAGGTGTTGTGGCAGATCATCGCCTCTGTATTTTTTAATTTTTTTAATCATCTCTGATGGGGAGAGATTTGTTGAGTTTTACTGGGAAAAATAATTTAAATATGACAAAATCTGCTTTTACTAGAATACTTATTTTGACAATATTTTTATTTTTAATAGTCATAAAATAATCTTTGCATTTATCTGTGAGAGATCTAAGAGGCAATCCAGATTTCAGAATGTCATGCTACAAGTTAAAGAGTAAGAATTGATGTGAATCTGATTTTCAGAAATGTTGGATCCCAAATCATACCAGTTTGGGTTAATAAGACCAGAAAAGCCATTGTTTTTCTGAGACAAAAAAAATCAATCTATTACGCAGATATGCTTTTTTAAATGAACATCCATAAAAACCTCATAAAAGCTCAAAAATAAAAAAAGAAATTGAACTAATTTTGTTAGCTAATTAGCAGCATGGACTTTCATTGGTGCTAAAAGCAGAAGAAAGCTTTTAGCATCAAACAGCACCAGGTCTATTCTTACTTATTTTAAATAACACCCTTATTACAAGATGTCATGTGGCAAGTGAAATGAGTGAATGTTTGTGTATGCATCTGTGCAACAATGTGCAATAATAAAGATGTATCAGTTTGTATGTGCTTACATGCACTAAGTAAATCTCATTTGTTTGAAAGGGTTTCTAATATTTTTGCTTTTGAATCTGCATAGACCATTTCCCTTTCTTCATTTCTTTCTCTCTCTCTCAGGTGAAGGACATGAGGGCATGCATATTGCTGACAAGGAAAGCTTTGCTTAATGAAAATAAAACAAGCTAAAGATTCTAGAGGAAGGACACCTCAACACTGAAGCTATGTGCATTTGCTTTCTGTGCATTTTAGCACCAAACAGATGACACACTGGTGCCAGCAACTGGAGTGCAGAAAAGAAACAGATCAGGAGCTTTTCACATGGAAAGATTGCATTAGCCCAGGGAACAATAATCTCCTGATACTGCTGAGCCACAGTGTACGGAGAAAATGTAATTTAAACAAGTGAGAGCAGGTGTATATTACTCAGTGACCTACTACCATGGCTCTCATTTCTTAACCTTTAAAGGAAAACCTCTATTTGTTGTAGGACCAAAGAATGGTCTTGGTATAAGAGAATATGACATGCATTAACACACAGTAAAATATTATTTATGTTACAGAAAATTCTTCATACACATGAATAAGCGCATGTAGAAAATCTGTCATTTTAAATTTTGTTTCCTTACTTGAAAATAATGAAAAATCATAACAGAGCCAAGACATTTCTATGCAGGGGTTTTAAATGAATATTTCATCCAAGAGAAGCAATCTTTCCAGTTTTGTCAGTGATATTACATGACCACATAAAGGGTAACTGCAAGGGGTAACCCTTTATTCAGCATTACATTTTATCATCGTTGTGGGAGTTTTGCCACTGTAATTCTCAGGGTTCGTCCCACTTCTAAGCAGCCATTGAGCCATTTTGTCATGGCTCAATTCCACATTGCCACAGAGATCATCCATTGCAGGCCAGCAACCTACAGAAAAAGGAACCAAAAAATGGGTTGGTCCAGCTCAACAGCATTCATCTGGGAGAATTCTTCAAAGTCTTCCCATGGAGGTTCAGATCACTTTAAAATTTTTGCATTCTGACATTAGGTTCTAGAGAAAATATATTAATGAGTTGTGTGAGCTCTCTTACAGGAAAACCCCATGAGCGGAGGCAGCCAAAAGAGGGGCTGCTTCCCACAAAAAAAGCATGGGCCTCCAAACTCCCCACAGTCTGAACAGAAATGCATACATAGAAGCCAGATGGTTCTAAGCATGGTGTCAGAACAGACCAAGCTTTGAAAAGAATCCAAGGTAAAGTTATTCCACTATTTTATTGGAGTATTAGAGATAACCTCTTATGGATACACTGAAGAAAATGGTTTGACTGTCCCTCAGCTTTCTCTTTTCATCCTGTGCAGTCTTAAAAACACTATCATTAGCTCATCTTTCTGTGAGGAACTCAAAGCAAATAGCTGTTTTAAAAATAAAAAATAGACAAAGGTCATTAAACTAAATTTTTGACATCAATAGGCCTGTATGCATGAGTATTGGGCATCACAGAATTTTAACTAAATAATAATTAAACTAGCATCAATATACCACCTTAAAGCAAGAGTCCATGTTACTGAACACTGCCTATCTTTAGACATAAATCTGTTTCTTGATCTCCACATTATCCTATAAGCACCTTTTTGAACTCCTTTCAGCACCATCTGGTACCAGAACAAGTAAATCATATCTATATCTATCTATATCTATCCATACTTTTTCCAATTTTCAATGCAGCAAATACTTTCTCTTGGTACTGGTATCTATGGTACCAGTCCACAGAGAGGACTTGTTCATTTTCAGGTCCTGTTCAAAAAGGAGAAAGCCTATAAGCTGATGAATTTATTGATATATTTGAATATTTGCTGGTAGTAAACAAACAGCTATTTACTGAAATAGAGGCAATATTTTGTATCACCAATTTAACTATGTAATATTCTAGAATTCTAGCCAGGAAACTATACCCATCCTCCTAAAACTAAAAGCACTCCTAGTCCTCCTGAAAGTGTCATGTAAATAATACTTGCCAATACAGTAACCTGCCAATTTTGTTACCTTTCAATTGCTGGTTTTACTTGTTTCACAACATGGAAATGCTTGGCCTCCCAGCAGGTTGTGTTATTCAGCACAAGAGAAGAGAGACCTGAGTAACATGCTTACCTAAAGGTTGATCTTGTTCCCACTGAAGGGCTTCACTAACTGTATCAGCATCTCATGATTTTGGGTCATGTTGTATCCATGAACACAGAAGAACTCTGTGCAGGAGGAAGTACCACTATCCCCCTTGGGAAGTCTGATGGCACAACTTTGTTTTGCAGCTCTACAAAGCCTACCTGAACTGGCAATCCTGGAGTAGGCAGTCCCACGCCCAAAACATCTGCCTGTCTGCAGGGGTATGTCCCCAAATATTCTCTTGGATCTTGGCATGTGATGGAGCCAACAAAAACAAGACATGATTTTGCAGGGCAGTGTTCTGAGGTGTGAGCTGAAGCCACCTGACCCTACAGCAGTGTACCAGCAATTTCCAGTCAGGGGGAAGGGGCCAAAGACAGGCAGGGAGAGGGACTGCTGCTTCCAGAGCCAGTCCCTTTTGATGTGAAACCTATGCTAAGATATAAGAGCTACCAGGGTGTGATGTAGTGGCAGTGCCCAAAGCTGGGACAAGTCTAGGTCTCCTGCCTCATGACCTAAGTGCTTGGAGGAGAAACCACAACATACAGAGTTCTGAGAGGGTGAGAGAACCAAGCCAAGTCATCTGTGTTTTCAGTACCTTGGTCATTTGCTGAGTGGGAATGTGCCTGACATTTAAATGCTTCCCTGAGCTGGAACCTTAGTGAACTTCAAAGATGTAGGGCTATGCTGGAAAAGGAAGTTGAGAGAGCAAGATGCACAAATAAATTATGATGTCAGCAGAATAAAAAAAAAAGCCTTTCTATCCCTGATCTTTTTCCACAGGGGAAAAGAGGGAATAAACAATCCATATTTCCTGATTTATTGCCAGTCATTGAGTCAGCTGTAACATTTAGAATTCACAACCTTGTGCTGGGATGGCTGCTGGGCCAAACTTTTCAGAGCAAAAAATGGAGAGTAGGACTGAAACAAGTTCATCTTTCCTTTTCTCTCCTTTTCCCCAAACACCCAAACACTAGCATGCACACCAAAGACAATTCAACCTATATTGTTCATAGAATTAGTGTACCCATTGCATTTTGCTGCTCTAATTATCTGCTTTGTTTTCCTCTGCCTCTGATTTTCCTTCTTATCCGATCAAGTATATTGTCATATACCATTTGCAATTGCTGGAACACAAAACACTATCATACATTTCCTAAAATTATATATTTACAGTAAATGTACCAGCTTTTTAGTATGGGTGACAATGATGTACTTTAGCTACAATCAAGACTATCAACAGATTGTACTGCAATCTGTCACACATTCTCAGGAGGAAGAAATTGGCAACTCACTACACTGAAGAACAGTAATCAAGCATCTGGAATATTACAGTACAAGTAGATTTTGTATGATCTGACTAGTTGAAGCAATCTGTAATAATGACTTTTTAAAAATGAGCTGGCCAACAAGAATCTGCAACAAGCTTAGGATCCTATTGTCACCAGAATGCTTAATGCATGTGACTCTCTGATCAATAGTATCTCTCATCTATTTAACTAAAGATACTGTTCTGAATTACTTGCAGCTGAATTAGATGCATTTTAATGGAAAAATAAATTTAACTCTTGATGTTAATCAAAAGAAATATGTTGTTTTTGTGGATGCCTAATGCTTAGGAAGAACTTTAAGAATGTTCAGTAAGCAAAACATTTGTGTCATTTTCTGCACCATTGGCAAGTAAAACTTAATAACTGCTTTCTCTCATGTGAGGAAAATGATATATTGAACAATCTGAAAAAAACAGAAAGGCTGTCAAAAAGTAATCCAAAGGAGGAAAATATTGTCCTCTGGTCTCTATCACTCTGAGCTTGGACCATTACAACAATTCGTTTTGTTCAAAAGAAACCAAAAAGAAAAGAATGAAATGAAGTCTGAATATGATATTTAATTCTTGAAAGCAGAAGTTATAGATGTTCTGAAGCTGAACACTCACTATCTCAATATAGGGGCGTATGCTGACAGGGATCCCAGTCAATAAAACTGCTAAGATACTTCTAACGTTGTACATGTCAATCACAAAAAAAAACCAAACCACAAACAAACAAACCAAAAAAACCCACAAAAAACTAACACCTTCAAGAGAATACTATGATTTTCTTTCAAGACAAACATTTTAAAAGGGAGACAAAATTACATTCAAAAGTACCCTATAAAATTATTTTAAAATTAGTTATGTACAATTATATTTTTCAAATAAACTTAAATTATTCCTGCCTTCTGAATTCCTACCTTCCTAATTCTGAAAATATGTATGCAAAATGGAGATTTAAACCAAAATTCTGGGGCAGTCCTTATGAAGGCTGCAGTTTATGATTAAGGCATAGAGCTAAGAAATAATATAATACTTATTAAATACATAGCAAGATGAATTAAACAGATTTATTAATTAACTAAATTAATCAATTAATGGAATTATTGATTGCTAAGTTTTAAACCAGAATAGCAAAGCCTTAAAGAGCAGAGCCTTAATGCCATTGTCTGACCCTGTCCTCACAACCAATTGCAGCTTACAGGCAGAAGACTGGAAACAGTCGCAGGTGTAAGCTACATGAAGGAATCAGAGTAGTCATTCACTGTGCTTGCTCTTCATCTTCCTTATTATTCTTCTTTTTGAGGCCACATCAACTTCTTCAGAGAGTCAAACTAGTCCTAAACCTGAAGATCTATGCTGGGCCACGTTATGCTCAGGAGTAGAGATACTATAACTTTCCTTCCCTCTGGTCCACCAAGTGAATTCAAGTTTCCCATCATTTCTATTGGTCATAGTAGGCTGAAGGAAAAGCCTTACTCAGGGATGTTAATTTTCTTGTGTCCATACTTGGAAGTGGCAAACCTGGCAACAGAGACACACACACACACATACACACACACACACACACACACTCACTACCAGATTACAGGCCTTTGGTGTCTCTCAGGTTCAAGAAAAACACCATCTATAAGAGAATTTGCACTTGACTGATGACTAACTCATTCACAGCTCACTATTGTAGGCACCGAGGAAAGCAGGAGCTGACCAGGAGCCTGCCTTACACCCAGCACCTACCCTCATACTGTATCTCCTGAATCCTGCAGGCCCTGTCACATCCATCACACAGCATCTGTTGATCCCTCTCAAAAAATCACTGGATCAGTCTCATCAAAAGTTAGAGCTACAAGAACACCTCTGAAATCCTCCCTTGCTTTTCTTGGAGTCATCTTAGTGCTGATGAGAGGCTGTTAAAGATAGATGCAGTTTAAGAAGCGCTATAGTTTTGAAGGGTGCTCACACTCTCACTTGAGTTTAACCTAGCTCAACCCTATTGCTTTGCTATGCTTTGATAGATCTGCTCTTGTTGGCAGATGATCCCAAAGAGGAAATGGAAACGCTTAAAGCCTTATGAATTATCAGGCAGAAGCTGGGAAGACTTCAGTCATGACACTGAGTGTAAGGGAAGAACAGAGCCTCAAAGGTGATGTAGAGGAGTCACACAAAAGCTCCTTTGTGTTCATACACACCTAGAGAAGGCTTACTCCTGAATTATCTGGAATTATCTGGAGTTATCTGCGGTACAGACTGCTGTGAAATAGGGTTAAATTTACTTTTAGGTCTTGTTTTGAACAAGGATAACACCCTGGAACAAGAAAAGTAGCAGCCCCTGGACCTTTCAGTTTAAGCCTTGCTTTTGCATATGAACACTGGCAGACAGCCTGACTAAGCTGCTGGTACCTTCCTCTCAACTTTCCTCCTCCTGCTTGTGAGTCCCTGCTGTTCTGTTTAAAAGCGTGTCACAGGGTTCAGCCTCAGAACACCCACCACTTATTCTGACTTGGAGATCTCACTGCCTGCAGATCAGGGAGCTTTGTGGAAGCTGGGGGGAAGTGGGGGTGGAAGGTGAAGCAGCAGCACATTGACTGTGCTTGTGGAGACACAACAGTTGTGCTCATAGAGAAAAGAGGGTCACCACAGCACATCAGGGGAGTCAAACTGTACCCAAGGACTTCAAAGTGACTGGATATGACTCCCAGTATGGACAGAGACAATGTGGGCAATTTGGCAAACTCCAGGGGCAGTGATGAGAGTAATCAGGCAGTGCCCAAGGCATCAGTGCCTGAAGTGAGCACTGCAGAGGAGGTTGGCCCCAGGAAGAGGAATGAGGCACTGAACTCCTGGCAGGGATCAATTGCTTTAACATCAAAACATTGAGTACTGCAGTAGCTCATTTCTTCATTGTTACAGTCTGGAGGTCTACATGGATTACTCCTGCTCTGTGCCCTGGCTGAGGAGGAAGTCCACCACATATGATCTCTGACAGATTCTTCTTCCTTGCTATAATGGAACATGGAAAAGTGTCTATGAGGTGGGACATCCACAGAGCCACAGCTAAGCTCAACACACATGTAAAACACCCTGACAGCTTCCTAAAACAAAGATCATAGAGGGAGCCTGAATAGCTGCTTGAGGAGCAGAAACTCCTAGAATACATTAAGATCCCACCTCTCCATGCTAAACCATGACTGATGGGGGTGCCAGTAATGATGTATACAGGCAAATGAACTGCTTTTGTGCTGCTGTCCTGCTTTTGAATCATAGCAGTTATAACCAGCTATTGGCATCTATTCAAAGGGGCCTAAACAAACAGCACAAATACGGAACTGAAACATCAAACATGGACAAAAAAAAGGGGGTGAATCTTTGGCTGAGAGGTAAAAAAAATGTCATCTGTAGAATTATCTCAGTACTGAGAGCAGCACTAGAAGAGTTGGACCAGTCCTATTTTGAGATTGGGAGCAGAAGACAAAAAGACAAAAAGGGTGCTGAGAGATGGTGGAGAAGCATGAAGGTCTTCACATATAAGAAGGAATGAGCAGCTATGGTTCTCCCCTTTGGGAAGAGGAGAAGAGGAGGACCTGGAGCTTAAAGAGGGTGAGAAAAAGAAAAGGGAAAAATTCCTGAGCCAGATTGCTGATTATGGTGTTAATGCTGTGATTCCTATGGTCTTGAACAGATTTTAATGGGCTGAAATGTTTATTCTGATTTCGTAAAGCAAGTACTTCTTGATGATGGGTTTTTCTGATGTCATTAGAAATTGGGTCACTAAAATTTACCACTTACTTTTAAAAACCAAGTCTTTATATTCAGTTTTATGGATTTTATTATAAGTTATCATAGATTAAAATAAGTCTCGTTCAATTTTATTTGGAGGAGATCTCACTGCTATTAGTGAATTTCCCTTGCTCAGTGTACTGAAACCAACTTAAAATATTTTTGCATGCTCCAAAAATTACATAAAATATTTCCCAAACCATTTCATTAGCATTTAGAGGGAAAAAAACATAAATTCATTTGAGTTCATAGCTAGTTCCTTAATACTCTTTCATTTAATGACTTCTAAAATATTTTCTGTGCACAATTTATTTCTTCACAATCTAAAATTTAACTCCTGTGTAGTGTTTGTTATTAAATATTCACAAAGAAGGAGGAAGCTACTTTTTTAATGTAGAAGTTAGTAAAGTGTGAATATGAAAGACTCAGCCCTATGAATGTGCTTATTCTTTAAGTCTTTATGAGCAGGACAGGAAAATCTGACAGAATATTGCTTAAGAAATGGACAAAGGAGTTATAATTTTTTGGTCATTTTATGTTATATTCTTTCATTAAAGAGCAAAGCCAAAAGCAGAATTGTTAACATCTCTCACATGATTTTTCAAAATTATTTTAGAAATGTGAGCTAAATGTGGATATTGTAACAGTTTTTCCATTATGTGTGACAGTACAGTAAATTAGTAATAAAAGCTCTTTATTTACACCGTAGCTCAAGAGTCCTGCTTACACAGGACATTTTCATCCTATTCCATTTTTAACAGTTGCAAATATAATGCTGATTCTGCAGCTGATATAGCAAAGGACAAGCCATGTTCAGCACCATGTCACCTAGTGGTACTGGAACTTATTGAAAATACAACCTCATTTTGAGGGCATGATATGATTATTACCAAAACTTGTCCTTTGGTACCCTGCCTGAAGAATCCCACCAAGATCTGTTAGCTGACTTTAGCATTGAAAATTACATTTAGGGGTGATAATACTTGCACTGTTTCAAGATGCATTTCTCTTACTCAGATAGGAATTTCTTCACCAGAAGGATTCATTGAGTTTCAAAACTGAGGCATTTTATCATATTTTATTAAGAACTTTGGTATAGTAAGAGACCATCACAACTCTCTTAAATGTGAACTTAAAATAAATTCCTTCGCTTTGCTGTATTAACTCTCTCTATTAACTGGGAATAAAAAAAGTAGAGCTACCTTACTGTTCCTGTTGTACTTCATTGCCAATTCCTCCCTCTCTTCGGATCACATCTTCCCACCCACATCACTGAATGTGCAGTGAGGCACCCAGGCCTAAGTCTCAGTGCTCTGCAAGTGCTGCTGGCCTTTCGCTTTTGCTCTGCCTTCATCTCTCAATCTAATATATTATCCTGGAAAATCTGAGCCAAAATCTGTTCTCAGAGCCAGGAAGGTAAACCTGAAGGCACTGAGTTGTGAGTGCTGGCTCACATTTGTGCTGTCCCCAGCTGCCCTGTCTCAGCTGACACCACCCTGGAAGCCGTGGGCTGGGGTCCTGCAGGGCAGGAACTGCCAGGGACTTGCAGGGACAGTGGCTCATGAGCAAAGCACCCAGATAATCTCGTTAGTGACTCTGTGAGTCATAGCAGAACTGCTTCAGGATGCCAGAGCAGCAGTGGGATCCATTTAGCTGCTGGAACGCCTAAAACACTTAAATGATGGAATATTTACCCTCAGTCTTTCTGCTACTAAGCTGTGTCTCCTTCCTAAGAATAAAAGAACACAAGTATCAGCAACAGTGGCTCTGAAACACTTTAATAACAGACTGCTGCCTAAGCAGTTTCAAGGATTTTTTTCTTATAAGCTTCTTTTATTCTACAGTGAAAACAATACAGACACTAAATTCACAGCCAGTGGCTGCATTAGTGGTCTGCAGAAAACACAGAAAACCTATACTAAATCCTACTAGAAACATAATAACAAAATGAAGCTTTCCAAGAAACAAAATATATTCATTAGAAAGTCCCAAAATTCAACTGATGAGAAATACATTCTGCTTTATTTACAGATACAAGAATACAAGCAACACATGTATCAAAGGATTGTAGTTTTGGCCTTGTTGTAAAAAGAACCTTTAAAGGGAGTAATTGTAATCTTTCAGTTATATATATTTCATCATAAAATGCCTATTCATTTGAATCAGAAAAAAACTGACTTTGGAAAACCTGTAAGAACACATGCAAAGAGTTCAGAAGATACCAAAACATTTCATCATAGTGCTTTGAAATTTAAAAATTACTCTTCCTGAACTAAAAATAAGTTTAGGTAATAACAAAACAAAATGTTTAAAAAAACTCACAGCCAATTAGAGACCAAATATTAGAAGATATTAAATGAAGCATTTCAATTGACTTTAGCTGACTATTTTCCTCATTTTTGATTGTGAAGATTCTTTGACATTTCCATATTGCATTCCTTACTTGAATAAAACACATTTCACACTCCAAAAACTGCACCAAAAAAAATCATTTCTACTCTAAATAAAAATCATACTTTAGAGAAAAATCTGGTAGCTCTGTCTCCTTGGCCTGGTGAAGGACTACCAAAACACTGGGAAGCTCTATTGTGCTGCAGTGTTCAGAACAGTTCAGCTTTCTCTGACTCTCATTGTTCTGCCTTCACCATGTAAAGCTCTCCAGTTTCTTTGTATGACTACTTAACAAAAGCAATTATAAAGAATACTATTTTTATTTTTCAAGTATTCTTCAATCAACAGAGGTTACAATAACTATTTTTTTTAACACAGATGCTGAGCAAAAGGCCAGACCTTGCTGCTCCACAGCTCTGGAAACAATTGATCTGCTAGTTCTTTCTGAAAGAATGCAGCTTGCTGATGTAAATGCAGCATCTCAGGGCTTAGAAGTACAATTGACAGGTACACATACCACCTGTGTGAGTACCTCAGTGGACCCCAGCCTCCTGGTGAATTATTTATGTGTCTTGTGAACATGCTAATGAAAATGCTAAGTAAGGATAAGTATTACATGATGCAAAACAACAGGCTCACAGAGATAAAAATACATCCATCAATGCAATGTGTGAAACTGCAAGCTGCCTTGAATCCACTTTGTGAAGTTAATCTAAAATAATAAATGCAGAACTTACAGTAATTATTAATCTTAGAAAGGTCACTAGAAGTAGTACTGAGAAAGAGTTTTTTGTATCAGAGAGTCGAGAGTCACTAGGATATTTGTTCATATGATGTGTTTTTCCTGGAATGATCTGGAAAGGTTATTTAATAAACATCCTGATAGTGCATTGACAATGGCTACAGTGTCTTTTGATCTCTTCCAGTGGAAAATTTTAGCTAAGACTTTTATTACAGAGCTTATATTTTTAATGGAATGCAGAAATATTTCATGAGATGTATAAATAGCATGTGGCACAGATGATACATGGATCCTTCAAACTTGGGGTGATTGCTGAGAATTACAAATCATTAGATCTGATGATGCAGGAGACTATTTCCAGACCTATATTTCTGTGCACTTTCTCTTTTGTCCTTTCTCTTTTTGTACCTTCTCACAAGTCTTATTTTTGTGGAAGAGGTGGCTCCTCATACAGCACTCAGTTTTAGGGCTAAAGCATTCATCTGTGAAGGAGGTCTTCATTACTATTATCACAGCTGCTCCTTCTTTTGTTGCTTTTTCCTGAAGTCCACAGGGACAGATTTCACAGCCATGGAAATTGAATCAGTAGGAGTTGATTCAGGACATTCAAATTCGATTCTCCAAAATGTTGAACAGGCTAGCCCTTATCCAGTAATTTATATAAATAACTGCTTAAGCTCAAACATATTAATAATTAGAGACTTCAAAGAAAGCTTTACTTTGAGTATGAATATAAACTATGGTTAATTTACTTTAGTGAGAGCTACATAATCTACTGTGAATTTGCTTGTTGCATAATAAAAGCCTGTAGCACTCATTTAAGTACTGATCTATAAATCTTTAGTTGATCATGGCAAACCAATCACTAATCTGGTGGATTAATGAAAAGAAAGAAAGAAAAAATTTATTTACTTAAACAATTAAAACTCAGTCTTGGAATTCAAGACCTACTGGATTTCATATATGCTGAAATCTATTGAATTATGTCCTATGTTTTTACAGATTTTCAGTCTTCAGGAAATGAAAAAAAAAATCTTTTTAAAATAGCATATATATAAATGTAACATGTATATGGATATATACATGCATAAATGTGCTGTATATATATATATCTATATATCCACATTATATATGCGTATATAATGTGCATACACATGTGAAGCATATTTACCTGCTACATATGTAGCTGTTTCACCTAATTCTTGGCAAAATAGAAAACTACTGGTCAAAATGTATTTCAATAATTTATTTCTGATTCTTTTTCATTTTGTAACATCTTCCCTAAATATAGATGGGAACTGATAGTATGCGGTCCTGTACAGGATAACTGGGTAAGGTTTTTGTACAGAATATGCAAGTATCAGGAAAAATGTGCTGACATTCCAGGGAAGCCTTTGGTGATGTAGCACTTCTTCCAGGGCACACAATCTCTTCTATCCATCAAATGAAAAAAGTCTGTTCTACCTCTACACATAGAAAGCTTCTCCCACATCCGACAGAAAACACCCTGCCGGAGAGGTTTCATCTTTTTTGACCCCTTAACCCAAATTTGTGTGAACTTCATGCTTTGCAGTTTGTTTGAAAGTGTAGGAAAAGTGTGAGAGTGCTGATCAAAACTAGGAAAAGATGTATATGCATTATATAGAGTGCTGACCAGAAACTAGTAAAAGGTATATATGCATGACTAGAGCAAATGTTATGAGTGTCAGGGAGGACATTTGGTTTGGTGTATTCCCAAAGATTTGTATCACCCTGTAAAGTTTCTAGTATAAACAGTAGGATTAGATTCCTTAAAGATGGATATTGCTTCCTACCTATGAAATATCTTTGCAAATAATTCATGTCATCCTTAAGAGAATTACTTTTGACAGAAATATGTGGAATTTTTTACTGCAAGTTTCACGTTTGGCTCAAGTGTAAGGCAAAATATATAAGGGAAAAATAAGAGTAAGCATATGTCATGAAAATTATAATGCCTTTAAAGGGAAAATCCTCTGCATAAATGTGAGTAATTCTTGAGGAGAGAGAAATCCACCCTAAGTGAAATTACAGCAATATCTGTGTAGTTTCAGAAACCTTCACTTGCAAATGACTTTTGATAAAGAAAGTATGTCTCATAATATAAACACTCAATAATTTGGTATTAAATGTTCCTGAAAATGCAACTGTAAAAACATCTAATACATTTTTTCTTTTTTTTAAGCCAAATCCTTAAAAGTCAGTACCTTGAAGGTCCTTCACACAAAGCTGATTTCCAAAGAATCCTCAAAGAGTCACATTTTTCTTAGTCAAGTGTTCACATAAGCCATTATTTTTGCAGACTTGAATACATAGCAACAATTTAAAACAACCAACTGTCCTGTTTCAGGTGGACAATTACTTTACTTCATGGGTATTTTATTTTAACTATTATAAAAAATTTGAACAAACTTACTAACCTCAGAAAACACCACTGTCTAATTACATTCTCTCACCTTTTCTGTTAAGCTCCATATTTTTTTTCTTTTTCTCCTCCTACTTGTCTTTTACAGAAAATACATATCTCTTCACACCTTTGCCTACTCATTTTTTCCACAAATACAGTTTTTAATAAAATTAGTCATTACTACATTACAGATCCAAAGAAATCATCACCTTCATCATTCCTCAATAGGCTGTTGTGTGCTAATCTCTCATCATTATGCCCACCTTGACCTATGCCCACCTATTTTTAGATTTTTTCCACTGATAACTCCATAAGTTAACTAATCTTCAGTAGATTTTGAACTCCTCCTAACAAAAATACGCATCAGAGATTGTTTTTTTCCAACTTCTCTGACTTTGGACAATTAATTCAGATTAGTTTAAACACCAGAGATGCAGAGCTCTGAATAATTCGTTGAGCAACGATTTTCCTAATTATCTGAAGTCCATGTGGTGAGGGGATTATACAGGCAAATGTTTGCAGTTGTATAGCAAACCAGGACTCAATGTTTGGAGCTGAAAAATTGTTTTGTCTCTGTCTTAAAAATCTGAAATTGTCATAATTTTTTTTTCGTAAGTGGCAGAGAGTAAATTAATATTTTCTAAATTTCCATCCCAGGGCCATAAAGAAAGTTTAGGTAATATCCTTCATTCCCTGAGTTCTGCAGCTACTCTTTTGTAAAATGTATCAGACAATGTCCTCAACAGAGTCTTTACATTTTCTCCACAGCTTCAATGCAGGATCAGGTCAGTCTTTTCACTGATATTCGTAGATTCCTTCTATTTTTTATCTCCACCTCATAGTTTGTGGAACACCACTCACATAAAGACTTACTGAAGTGATAAGACCACTAATTAGACAGCCTGACACACAGCTCACATTCCCATATGAGCCTTGGGCAACATTACAATTACTGTGAACTCAGAGATTAATCTGGCAGTATTTCAAGGTGGAACACACAAGTTCATCTGCACTGAATCTCCAGAGACTCTGAACAATTAATAATAGTGATTGTATATACAATCTGCAGCAGAGCAACGTCTTACTTTTCAGTCATCTAAAACATCACAGAAGCTAAAAGGAACCCTACTGTACCAATGCTATTATTTCCTGGCTGTCCTCCCTCACTGGAAATTATTAAGGCTTTAGGGCCATGAGGGGAATCCTTCAGAGATCCATACCCTCACTAACCATCCTGCCTGCAGCTGAGATTCCCTTGCAGCAAGAAGGGAAACCACTGGGAGTCCAACACTACCCTGCCCTACTCTGCCCCAGCCTATAACATCTATTTTTCTCTCAAGACCTGCCCAATGCCTCAGTGCCAGCTTCTGCCACAGTGTCTTCTCACATGGAAATGCTATAAATGACCAATATGGAGGATGCAGGCAATTGAAGTGAAGCAAGGATGTGCCCTCTATTACATCTACTGATACAGTTGGAAAAAAACCCATTTTTAAAAGAACACAGATTGCTTTTCAATTGAAACTGAGATTCTGTGTTTATCATAAATCTATGCAAACATTGTTTTCTGTAACCTGATAAAGAGTTTGTCTTTATGAGCATAGATCTCATGCTAATTTTCTCCTAATATTCAACATTTGGAAAAATTGAGTTATTCATCTTTCAATATTTGAATTGTCCACTGATGGAGTTTTTTTGCCTGTACATATTTGATACATAAATTTGATAACTTCTTGTAGTTCACATTTACTGTTACAGACTTCTAAGGAAATAACCTCAATTACCTTCTGGGCATGTCTTAAACTAACATAGTGCTTTTCCAAAAACTTCTCAAACTATTAGACAATGACCAGCTAACAGGAATAATAGGGAGCAACTGTAATTTGATGAGCAATTTTCTAATGTACTTGTTTTTAACAGATTTCAGTTAATTAAGGCAGATGAACATAACTATGAAGTCGTGATTTTGATATGTGAGAAGTACTGCACTATCAAATTAAAAATAAAATATAATTTTTATGTTTTATGTAGTAGTTCAAAGAATAAGGGAAGTATTTTTTTATTGTTTATATAAACCTGAAAATCTAATATTGCAATTGTGAAAGATTGAGCTTCTGCTAAAGCAAAAAAAAAAAAAAAAAATTATGATCTGGGAATTAAAATCTGTGGAATGAGAGTTATCCTAAAATAGTAATTAGAGCTTGCCAATCAAAATCATCTAAACCAAAATAAAGTTTATGAAAACTAGATGATATCCTTATGTTATGGAGAACACAATTTCCTGCAAGCAATGAACACGGAAGCAAACAGACCCTTCAAATGAGTGTTCAACAGCTGCACTAAAGCTACTTCATCAAAACAATACAAACCAAATCATGATCCAATACTTGAAAGAATATGTAAGGCAGTAAAGGCAAAGAGAAGAAAACCCCTTAGCTCAAAGATCACTTCATAGGCACAAGGCACAGAACTGCAACAGCAAACTCAAAGAGCCTTGTTCCAAAATGTGTTGGTTCTCAATCACTGTCTTGACAGTGTAGTGCCAAAAGCAGTTGTATCATTAAAAAAAATAAAAGCCTTGTGGTTTAAAATTTATATTGATGATATCACTTAGGGTAGTAAAAATGCAGTCCAAGTTACCAAAAATGTGAACTTAATCTGAGAGAAAATAAATGGAAAAAGATGGAATTTGCAGCAGTACTGCAGGGGAAAGTATATATTATTATATATTGAAATGGACAAGGAAGGAAAAGGAAGATAAAACAACTGAGGAACAGTTTGAGGTGACTTTCTAGGTGGATATTTTTCTCATCAGCTTATAGAATATAGCTAATGGAGACCAAATTTTCACCTTATTCCAAGGGAAAGGATGAGTATCGAAAGAGGTTCATCACTTTGGGAATCAAAGAATAAATAATGCCATGTTTATATTGAATATAAAATATGCAAATCTGGGATACTTTCTGAAAGAAGAGTAAGGTAATTTTTCCTAATAGAAGAAATTGCATACAAGCTTGTAGACACACTTCAAAAAATACCATGTATACCTGTGTACATTCAATTTACTTTTTGGGTGACTCTTGCACCGGTATTCCCACTACATTCCATAGTCAACATGCTGAAATTTCAAGAGGCATGCATGTGTGTGCGTGCATGCATGTACATTTCATCAGAGGGTGTTCCTAGGATCCTTACAAGAAGTATTTTCATGCACAAAGCATGGCCAAAAAAAAAGATCTGAATATCTATGAAAAGGACAAGGATTATTGGGCTAAACTTATAAATATGTAAATGTGGGTCAAAACTGACGCAGTAAAAAACACAAGACTGAAACTTTCACCTTTATTCACCTGTGTTAAGGTCAAAACTCACGCAGTAAAAAACACAAGATTGAAACTTTCACCTTTATTCACCATTTATAGGCTTAAGTCTCCTGAAGTTCTGCCTAAAGTCTCAGTTCACTGATGAACACTATTCCAAACAATACACCTGAATAGGAGCATTCCTTGCATAGTTCCAGGTAATGAAGCAATCTAGATTTCTCTAAATGACTACCAAACCTTCAGGATTATTTACATTTCCATCTGCACAATTTATTATCTCAGATTTCATATTTGCTTCTTCACATCATTGATGAAATGCTGAAAAAACATTGACCCTAATAAGAATCTGAGCAGTACCTCCCTAGAAAACCAACCATGTGAGGATGATGCAGTATTAACAAGGACCTGATTTCTGTCAGGCCTGTTTGAAATTATCTATTTCCTTTAAGTCATATCAGTGCTGATAAATTGTATTCTTATTTTTTATTGTTTTATCAGATAGCACTTTGCACATTATTTCACTTGGTTTTGTTTTCAGGATAACTGGAACCTCTTTTGCCCTTTTGAATTACTGGTACACATGGGGTTGGTTTTCCACTCTATGGAACTTCCTTAGTATTCAAATGTTTAAGAAGTTTAACACTAGCAGATCAGACACCTTAGCCAGCTCTATTCAAACTCTGTACTCTGGTTATTGGCATCAGCAGTGGTATCAGCTAATTTTCTATGAGCAGGTTAGGAAGTTCTTCTTTGTTCTTATGTAACTCTTACACATCAGCCTTTCCAAATGGGATAGGAATATCTGTTGAAGATTTACTGAGACATTATCTTCATTTTAGCTGTCTTCAATTTCATGATGGCCTATCCCATTAGTAGACTCTCCTTTGTTCCCAATGTAATTCAAAAAAAAAGAAAAATTTCTATTAGCCTTTTTACTGGCAGGCATGGCTTTTCTTCAATTCCTAGTTTAGCAACAATGTTCTGTGGTCTAGATTGAAACTCATTTTTCTCTCTCTCATTTTCTCTTCTTGGATTTCACAGACTGTTTCTCGATTTCTGTCATCTCCATTGCATCACTGATAAAGGGTGAGCTTCTAAGAAAATAATTCTCTTACCTGATACAAAATCATAACTCTGAAGATTTTCTGATAATTCACTAGATTTAATCAAAATCCTTATTTTTGAATAATTCTTTCCTTAAAGAAGCCAAATTATTAAAGTTCAGTCAAGTTTATCCACTATAATAACGTTCAAATATTGCTGTTCCATGTTGAATTCATGCTACTGAATTTGATTTTAAAACTTCTATCAGTGCTTAGAGTTTCTTGCTCCACACATTCTCTTACATTTGCTTTAACATGTAATTACAGTTTTTCCCCTACACACTTTATAGTCAGATGGTTTCCATTTTTATTAAATGGTCTTTAATAGATTCCCCTTTGTGCCTGTATTTGTTTGTGCTTACATGGAGCTCTCTGTACTGTGCTAGAGGTACAACAGTTGCCTATGTGAATTTAAGCAGTAATTCAAGTGGAAGGCAGAGGAAAAGAGGTTGTTTGCTGAACTCACGAGACATTCTCAAAAGTGTCTATTACTGAAAGTTCTGTTATGATACCACAGCTTTCAGATATGGATGACTAAAATTCAGCATCAGAATAAAGGATGTAAAATAATCCACACAGCAATGAGATTATTTTGTTGGAGGCACTGACCAGTAACAGAGGGGTTTTATTTTTTCATGTTCCTGAATATGGGTTATGCTTATTTTTTTTAAATATAATATTAAAAACTGTAAAGGAGCATTATTAAGACATTCAGTTCCAGACTCTAAAATTCGACAAGGGCTTGTAAATATTTCATGTTGTTTTCCAAAGGAAAATTAAAATTCATCATGTTGATGGACTGAAAATCCCACATCATCCCACACATTGTCCCACATCCTTCTCAAAAGCATTGACTTTGGCAGGTTTTGACCTCAGCTCTAATGATTTCTGTTCCTTAATGGAGGAGAAATTACTTCTATGGAGTGCTGAAGAAATTTTAAGGGGAAAAGATCTGTACAGAGAAAAAGAGGTAAATATGGCTTTAACTGGGTAAGGGATAGGAATATCTGTTGAAGATTTACTGAGACATTATCTTCATTTTAGCTGTCTTCAATTTCATGATGGCCTATCCCATTAGTAGACTCTCCTTTGTTCCCAATGTAATTCAAAAAAAAAGAAAAATTTCTATTAGCCTTTTTACTGGCAGGCATGGCTTTTCTTCAATTCCTAGTTTAGCAACAATGTTCTGTGGTCTAGATTGAAACTCATTTTTCTCTCTCTCATTTTCTCTTCTTGGATTTCACAGACTGTTTCTCGATTTCTGTCATCTCCATTGCATCACTGATAAAGGGTGAGCTTCTAAGAAAATAATTCTCTTACCTGATACAAAATCATAACTCTGAAGATTTTCTGATAATTCACTAGATTTAATCAAAATCCTTATTTTTGAATAATTCCTTCCTTAAAGAAGCCAAATTATTAAAGTTCAGTCAAGTTTATCCACTATAATAACGTTCAAATATTGCTGTTCCATGTTGAATTCATGCTACTGAATTTGATTTTAAAACTTCTATCAGTGCTTAGAGTTTCTTGCTCCACACATTCTCTTACATTTGTTTTAACATGCAATTACAGTTTTTCCCCTACACACTTTATAGTCAGATGGTTTCCATTTTTATTAAATGGTCTTTAATAGATTCCCCTTTGTGCCTGTATTTGTTTGTGCTTACATGGAGCTCTCTGTACTGTGCTAGAGGTACAACAGTGGCTTATGTGAATTTAAGCAGTAATTCAAGTGGAAGGCAGAGGAAAAGAGGTTGTTTGCTGAACTCACGAGACATTCTCAAAAGTGTCTATTACTGAAAGTTCTGTTATGATACCACAGCTTTCAGATATGGATGACTAAAATTCAGCATCAGAATAGGGGATGTAAAATAATCCACACAGCAATGAGATTATTTTGTTGGAGGCACTGACCAGTAACAGAGGGGTTTTATTTTTTCATGTTCCTGAATATGGGTTATGCTTATTTTTTTTTTAAATATAATATTAAAAACTGTAAAGGAGCATTATTAAGACATTCAGTTCCAGACTCTAAAATTCGACAAGGGCTTGTAAATATTTCATGTTGTTTTCCAAAGGAAAATTAAAATTCATCATGTTGATGGACTGAAAATCCCACATCATCCCACACATTGTCCCACATCCTTCTCAAAAGCATTGAATTTGGCAGGTTTTGACCTCAGCTCTAATGATTTCTGTTCCTTAATGGAGGGAGAAATTACTTCTATGGAGTGCTGAAGAAATTTTAAAGGGGAAAAGATCTGTACAGAGAAAAGAGGTAAATATGGCTTTAACTGGGTAATTCCCCTTCCTTACATCAGTGGAGTGGAGGAAGTTGTTCCATATTTTAAAATACATTTTCAGTACTGTTGAGGATGCCTTATCACAGCTTTCATCTATCCAATGTTTGGTTTTTTTAATTTTAAATACAATTTAGGTAGCAAAATTTGTGCAGAATAGTAACTCACAAGAACCATGTTCCTTCTTAGCCAGAAAAAAATCAAGAAAAAAAGTTTGAGGTCACTTCACAGGCTGTAAAACTGATTTACAACAAGTGTAAGGAGACTCAGACACTCTATTAAGAGAGCTTATACAAAACCAGAATATACTGATGTTCATTATAATTTTATTTCTTGTTTCTATTTTTGAGGCATCACTTGCAGGACAGTACAGACTCTTTATTCTTTCTTCACCTGTTGGCCTATGCCAAAAATTACAATCTCATGGAAAGTCAATTATTATTTTTCTTTTATTTAAAGTGGACATTGTACACAGTTTTCTTCTCACATGTTTAATAAAAACTGAATAATCTAATAGAAGGTATGGTGAAGGCCCCACACGTTTGTTTTCACCTGCTTGATTCCAGCTATCAATTAGATCTCAAAGAAACAGCATGACTTTGGCAAGTGTAACACACAATTAAACTGAAAGATCTTGTTCTAATGCTTCTCTGATCTTGCAGACTTATTTTATTTCAATTAGTTATTTAGATTTATAAATAAATGACATGCCTTCTCCTTTCACACCAGGCAATCAGGGAAACAAAATCTAAGCTTAATTATGCTGTGCTTTCCTCCATCTGCAAACTCTTTTAATAATTCCCATTCGAAACTCTATTGCTATGAGGATGTTGGTAACAATAAAAATTAGTTTTGTTGTCATATTTTCTGGACATTTTCTCAGCCTTTGATTATAGATCCTTGTAAGCATAATAAAGATTGCAGCTGTTGAAAAGGCTGACTTCATACTGAGAATTACCAACAATTATAAACTCCTGTACTTCACATTGTAATAATTATTATACAAACTCTACTTATGTCATTTGATGCCAAAGATGGGTGAGATCCATGCTGTGGTTTGGAAAAATATGGTTAAAATGTCAATTAACTGCGAGATACAAATGCAAAACAAACCAGACTTCTATAGTTCCCCTGCTCATGGAACTACTTATTAAAGCCCACAGTCAACTGACATTTACACAGATTGTGAATTGTTGTTGCTATTGATGCAGAACTTGGTTGCTTCGCTTGCTGGCCTAATCTCAGAAACAACAAAACAGAGATACCCAGGAAAACTCATCCAGAAACAATTCAACTTCTTTCATGTGATACAAAGATAAAGGCTGTAAACTCGGCAGCCCTAATTTGCTCCTGAATAATCTCAGTGCCTCAGGACTGCACTGTGAAGCACCCCAGTTCCAGGAGAGCTTTAGATGGGCACAGCAGCACATGAATGGCAGAATGTGAGCAGGTTTAAGCCCAGAACCAAGTTACCTAGGGAAGTGATCAAAAGACATGCAATGTACCTGGAAAAACCAGTGCTGACCTTTGGGGTTTAACAAGACTTATAGAGCCCAAAGTATGTTCCAAGTAAATACAAAAAAATTTTCCTTGTCAGCCATATTCACAATAATCACAACACTGAGATTTTTACACTAGCCTACAGTTTCCTAGCTATATTTTTCCATAATAATCCAGAGTTGAAAATGGCAAAAATGCCAAAAAAGCAAAGTCCATTACTATGTTTGTTGCTAAATACATATATTAAAGTTACAAGTAGCGATGCATATTTGCCAAAACGACCACTATTTATTTCTATTCTGTATTTATAATGAAGCAGAAGGAGATGTTATATCCCATATGATGTTAAGGATGCAGTAAAATTTACCATCTGTTGACAAAGAAAGATGTGAAGGAGAATTTGCTAAAATTAATGATTGCAGTTAAAGCTGAACATCTTATATCCAAGATCCCCACAGCAACTGGCTGGAAAGCTCACTGGAATAGTCTAGGGTTATTCTAAGGACTAGGGTACTCTTCAAATGTCAGACATGAGCGAGCTAAAGGCTGAATCAGGGACTGCAGGCTGCCAATCAGCCCCTGTGGCACAGAAGGGCTCCCATGCCCAGCTGTACAATAACTCCCATTTTCAGGAAGGTGGAGCAGGGGTTTGCAGTACAGACTGCCCTGCAAAGCACTGTGCATGGACTTGTGGTGAGAACAATCAGGAGGGAGAGTGACCTGAATGAGGGGTTGGGAGCACTTTAGCCCCCGGTAAATCCTCACAGACAATTTTTAAAAGGACTGGAGAGCAGTAATGTTGTTCTGGCATTCATGTAGTATTTAATTTATCAAAACTCATGCCTCAGGGATTCAGTGAGGCCCTTAATTACATTTGGAAAAAAATCCCTTCCTTTTTTCAGCAACACAGAGCTGAGAGATGCATTCAGAAGGAGAGATATATATTTTTTTTTGGTACTTAAACAGAGAAGTTTACCTAGAGAGGCCAACAGAACAGGTCAATCAGCTTTCTTTGCTGCTGTACAGCCCCCTTTCTTACGAAGTATGAATGAAGCGTTCAGCTCAAAGGATTATATCTCTATCACTAGATTTGGAAAGTGTAAACTTCTGCTGTTTGCAACAGATCAGCCAGGACAACCAACATGCCACTGTTTAGTCTCCTGACATCCGGAATGATTTTCACTAACGGAAGTATTTGGATTATAGGGGAGATAAGTATGTGACACAACAGCCTTTGACATACAGAAAGTCACACTAGTTGATTAAATGGAATTCTTTGGCAAGCAGATCTGCTGAAAACTTTGACTTGCATATTTTCTGCTTAAAGGAACAGACACAGACTTGACCCAGCAGGGATGGATTCCTGGGCTCAGATGAAGAATGTGTGTTCCTAGAATGAATTTCACAGATGACTAGATCACTAGCAGCAGATATTCAAGAGACAACCCAATTCAACAGATAAGCTTTATTCTGTATAGTAGGCATATTAAGACTAATTCATCTGTCTGAAAATAGGCAGAAATTTTAGATGCTGTAGAAATTTGAGTTATCGACAGTTGACTGGCCAGTAGACTCATCACAGTGTGTAGCTGTAGCCAGAAGCAATAGAGAATTACAAATTAAAAATATCTTTGGACATATGAATATCAATAGTTATCAAAATTCCTTTTTACAGTCATAGACTGTTTGAATTTTTAATTGTCCCACTTTTTGTCAGAAAAGAGACAAGATTTTCTGTATGCTAGAAATAGAAAAGGTGTAAACATCCTCAACATCAGTTTTTATTTCCCTTAGTTTGGAGTTTCATATTGAAAATCAAATAGCTAAATTTAGAAGATGCAATGAAAAACTGCAATGGGGCTGCCTAAATTAAGTCAATTAGTTGGGGAATAGACCTAGTTTAAATATTGATATAAATCAATTGGACATAAAGGACATGGAATTAAACTGGACTGATACAGTCAAAACAAGAAATCAAACATTTTCAGGGGTTCTTGGCATGGATTTATTTCTGCTCATAGAGCCAAAATTCTTGTGAAAATGAGGTGATGCCATTATAATAGGCTGGATTAGATCAAAAGAGTAATGCCTTTCTTTTAAGGATATAATGTGTTCCTACAAGCAATCATTCTCCACTGCCCATGAAAGTTTAGAGTTCTCACAAGGGAACAAAAGGAAGCCTCCAGCAGGCTGTGGCTTGATCCCTCTGTTTTTCTTATTAGCTACTCTAAAAAATTGCCCTGAGAAATACAACTGCTATATATGACAGAGCAAAAGAACAGTAGGACAAACACTGAGAGTATCAGAACCAGGAGGTTCAGTTACGTTGGTCACAATCAGTAAAAAACCTGAGGCCACACTTGCAGGTCCTGTCATGCTGCTGCCAAAGACATGGAGTGTAACACTGCAGGGGCTCAATCAAGAAGGAAGAATAAGGAAGCCCAGGTATCTGGATCTGTATCTTTTTTCTTCCCTCCCACTTACAGGGAAGAGGACAGATAAGTAAGTCCAGCCTGACAAGTCACCAAGCAGACCATTAGCACTTTCCCACAATTTTGTCTGCAGGTTTGTGAGCAGGTAGGGAAAGGGCACTTTATTTCCCTTTGTGCTTCCATTCCTCATATCTCACCCTCTCAGATTTGCTGCATGGCAAAGGAGATTTTCTGCCTCTCTGGTGCTCTCAAAAGAGACTTCCTTCCTTCTTTGGCATATTTGGATTCTGAAGGAGAGAATTGCCCCTCCTTTTAATTTGCTTTCTCCACTTTCTGCTCTCTGCCTTTAATGTTGCTTCCATTAAGACCCATGGGCTTTGTGGTGTTTCTGGGGGTTTCTGTAGTGCTTCCAGCCCAAAAACCAAGCAATATCTTTATAATCTGTGCCTCAGAGTTGCATAAATAAGAGTTTTAACCTGCAAATGAAAATGGGGTGATCCTGTTGATTCAAATGGTCCATATTAGCAAATCATACATAATACAACTAGATCTAGCATAAAATCATTTGTCCTAACTACTATTTACATTTACATTAACTTTTTTTTTCTTTTCTGAAAACAAAATATTTGTCAAAGGAAAAATAACATTAATCTAAATTGTGATTGTGGAAGATAGTTTCACATCTGATATGGTGAACCTTTCTATTAAAATATTAATTAGGAAATGATAGCAGTAAAATTTCAGGTATGTTTTTAACATTTAATTTAAGCATTTCAAATCCCCTAAATCATAGTTTACTTTGTAAATATTTGCTAATCTAACAACACATGTACTACCAGCCTTAGGTCATAACTCATGCAGACAGCAAAGAGGACTTCGAGCCATTTTATGATGTGACTCCTCCATTTAATTAACTCCTTTAAACTATTAATATCAGACTTTTTTTTCCACTAGCTCTTGTGTTTTTGCTTGTGTGACTAAGAAGCTCTGTGTGCCTTTCAGCCAGCACAGGTTGGCTTCCTCCCTCTCTCATAGCAACAAAATCCTGGCTACCTCTGAAGTGGATATGCTAAATGGGAGGGATTTCACATCATCTGTTGCCTTTCTAGCTCACATGCACAAAATGCCACAGTTCTGCTCAGAAGGTGTTTTTCAGCAACCATTCTGCATGTGATATTAATCAGTTTGCTATTAATGAACACATTTACACAGTAACAAAAATATATCAAAAACATAATTAGTCTGTTTCATGATGTATGGTATAGACACACATTCTTTATAAATATATAAAGAGCATTAACATTTACAAATCTACTTGCTGGTTTTGTTTAAATAAGAAAGCCACATTCTTCTCTGGATGCTTCACTTAGAAGAATACTTGTGGCTAGCAATGTCTTGCACCAATACATTAAGCATTTTTGTTGAACGTTATAGCAAATTTTTTCTGACAGAATTTATACTTTTTGCTAACACAAAGTTCAATCCTCGTCCAGTCCTGTAACCCTGATTCAAATGACTTCATGGGAATAATATCACTTATTTCAGTAAACCTATTTGTGTTTGTGCTGTTCAGTATCCTGTCAGCTTGCTGAATCAGATCATTAGCAAAGGCAGACAAATGTATTCAGCCTAGGCAACTTGTACTCCCCTGTTTCTAAATAAATGGGCTTATCCTGCAGTATACACAGCACTTTTCTCAAAATTTTAAAGGAGTGAATATGGTCAAGATTAATCTCTTTATTATGACATCTGTTATTTTTCCATTATCCATTTCTAAATTTTGTTTCATGCCCTACAAATAGAGAATGTTTTGTTGCTTTGTTCAGCAGTAAAAAGGATTGTTTCTACAAGGCACAAATGAAATATCTCCAGACCAGTTCAATGAGCTTCTGAGATCCTTTCAGTTCTGATGAAGCACCATTACTGAGCAATCATAGAGCATTTGCTAGCCCTCAGTAGCTCTTACTCCAATGAGATTATTTATGACAGTAGAACTAAAAGTGAATATAATCATCTGCAGAGTGACAGCTTTGACAAGAGGTTCTGTGAAGAACCTTACCCCTCAGAGCAAAGGCAGGCAATGTGGTGCACTGCTGGCCAAGCTGCTATGTTAATAATAGAAGAATGATTGAAGTTAAGAGGGATTTTTGACGAATGGTAAAAGGAAAAACTAAATACATTAGCAGTTTGGTGTAGTAATACTGACTAAATTCATTTACCCTTATTTATACCCATCTACATTTCTGTAGTGATTTTCTCTCCTTTTATCTATGTCAAAATTCTGGTTTGATACCGTTACTAGAAGGGAAATATGAGAAACAGAAGGTCTGCAGCAGCTGAAAAGAAAAGGAAAGATCAGGACCTTCAGTGTAACTGCAGTGTGCATTGCCTGAATTTTCCTTCCCATCTCCTTGAACAAATAAGAGTGCTTCTAGTCTAGGTTACCATAGTTTCTGGTTTCCTTAGTAACCCACCCTTTTGAGAGCATTCATGTGTTTGTGTCAGTAGGCAAGAGTGTGAGTGGGTCTAAAATGGAGTACAAACTTACCAAATTTGGAGTGAAAATAATCCAAATTTTATCCTCAACCAACAAAAAAACCCCAAAACTTAAACCAAACCAAGTCTCACTGGAAATCAAGCGAAATAACTATGACTGGGTATGATTTAAATCATGATGTGAGGAAAGGATGAGTTTGTTCTCAAGTCAGAGGGATCTTCAGGGTAACTTGGAATTTGAACAGAAGAAATGCAGTTACTGTTCCTGGGATAGGAATTTGGAATTATGAACTGTCACTTGCAAGGATGCTTCCTTTCTAGAGTTTTGTTGCATGGCAGTTACAAAGAAAGCAGTTACCCATTTGAGGCATAATGTTAGCAAACAGAAACAAGGCCAGTAAGACTTATCAGTCAGACAGTATCTTTGTGTAATTATAATGGAAATGCTTTAATAAGAATATAACTAATAATATTTTGCAGAGCATTTCCTCCACTCCTCATGCAATAGACACTAAATACAAAAATTAAGTGGTTTATGAGGTAATGGCTTGATCTTGCTTTTTTCCTTAGTCTGAAATATTTGATATGATACTTAAATACTTGAGTGTTTAAATTTTTCTTTAAATATAGAAATTTATTTATGTTTCTATAAGACTACTTTTTACTAGCAGCCTTCAGTGATCTTTATTATTGTACATCTGTCCTGAAACTTCTCTATAGATTTGTTCTATTGCTCTTGCTCTTGAAGAGCCCTCCTGTGTTTGGAACTGAGGAGACACTAAAGTAAGGCAGGTCTTAGCTAAGCAGGATACATAATAAATAATGAATATAAGAAAACACATTTTTACTGTGAGAGTGGTTGTACAGTGGCACAGGTTGCCCAAAGAGACTGCAGGGTTTCCATCCTTGGAGATATTCAAAACTCAACTGGCCTCAGAGTGGGGCAACCTGCTCTGGGGAAGGGAGTTGCATTAGATCTCCAGAAGTCCTTTCCAATTTCAGCTCTGCTGTGAGTCCAAGATCCTGTGAAGTGTGTAATGACTGGAAAACTGCCTAAATTCATATTACTGAGAGATCTAAAGAAAGTCTGTGGTTCATGTAAGGAAGCACATGCTGTTTCATAAATTTAATATTTTTCTAAATATTTATATAGTATTTGAGAACTTAAAATGTAAGTGACTTTGAGGGTATAAAAGGGAGGGAGGCAGGCAGTAAGGCAGGCAGGAAAGATAGCAGTAACTATAGCATTGGTATTAAGTATATCAAATATCCTAAAAACAAATTTGGTAATTATAGGATTTTGCATTTGGGAAATTGAGCAAAATTTGAAGCCAGAGCTGGAAGGATTTCATTTTTATATGATAAAAAGATACAGCTCCTTTCACATACAAATGGGAGAAAGATAGAATACAAGTACATAGACAAGAGTGATATGGAAAATGGAATGGTTTTAGGAAGACAAGAGCATAAATATTTATCCCATTTTTTGTTCATATTTTCCATTCTTGTCCTTTAACTTTCATTCCCTTGTGCTGTTGATGGCTTGCTGTGTTTTTGAAGGCAGTTATGGCAGAGCTGCTGTTACTACTTTTCTAATTATTGGCTCCTATGCCAATGCTTTTTAACTTAAATTAATAGATTGCAAAATACGTTTGTTGATACTTGTCTGATTTTCTGAAAAAAAATTTAAAAAATTACTTAGATCAACAATGAATGGTCTAGATTTTAACTATGAGTTTCTTTGAAAGGAAATTGAAATTTTTATATATTGTATGTGAAAGAAGCATCACTAACAGCCTTGTTCTATGTACAATACATTTCATATTCATATTTAATCAGATAAACAGTTTCAATAGGTGGCTTCTAATGAGCTATTTGCTATGCTTCAGAAGTGATTTATTGATTGGCTTTGA
Organism: Emberiza elegans; assembly: GCA_024865655.1. Lineage (NCBI taxonomy): Eukaryota > Metazoa > Chordata > Aves > Passeriformes > Fringillidae > Emberiza > Emberiza elegans. The sequence goes on from JALJVW010000072.1 coordinate 8,509,194, forward strand.
ATGATTATTGATTATCACTAGGAGCTCTGCCCTTTGATAGATATTGGTCAGTTTATTGTCCTTAAACTATCTCTCATTCTACATTTGTTCTGCAATTCATTGCCTTGGATCTTGCAAAATATTTACTTCAGCACAAAGAGAAGAACCAGAATAGTAATGTTTTGTTCCTTTTTTGTACCTCTTATTCCCATCAAGAAACAGTTAGGGCCTTTTCCTTCAGATAAATACCACTAAAAACACATGGGATTACAGAGCACCACTTAAAGGTCTGACTCAAACCTCAGTAAAATCAGAGGGAATCTTTCTATTTAATTTCATAAACTTCAGATCAAATTCTGAATAGCCCTGGCTTTATATTAGAGTCAAAGACATCTCTCTCCTCTAAGAGGCTGAAGAGACTCCCTAGTGACTTCTAATGCTGCTTTTGAAAAGTAGAAAACTGTCAAGAGGAGACTGCATAATAACAAAGAAACAATTGAAAATACCATCGCCACACTTTACTTCTTAGCTGCTGACCACAAGATTTAAGATTCAGCTCAACTGAAAAAAAAAAACCAAAACCCAAAGCAAAAAAACTACAGGAAGGACTATGGCTTGTATGTGTCCAGATTCCTGGTAGAACTTCCCTTTCTTCACAATTAAAAAAGTCTGGACTGTAGGGGTACTTATCATTTGGGTATCATTCTTGGTTTGCGCACTGAAAATGCTCATGTGTTAAGTAGAATTCTTTCACCATAAAAGAGCAGTATAACATATTAATGCTACATTTAAAATTAATATTTTTAGAAAGATACATATTATTCCACATGAATAAATTTTCTTTTTGTTAAAGTGGGTCCCTTCCAGATGTTGATGTTTAATATTCAACATGAGGAAACAAACAAGTGTTACTATTTTCTTTCATCTTCTCATTCCTTCTTTTACTACTGCATTCAAGTTTCATATTAAAAAAATGAGCAGTCTTACAATAGACAAATCACTGAAGCTCAGTTTACCTGTTACCAAGCAGCTGTCATAATAAAAATAAGTCTTTTCTAACCCAGCAGCATGCATAAATAGGATAGTAGGAAGCCATGAATTGGGTCACATACTCATTACAATGAGTATATATATTGTTATCATATTGTTTCCATCTGCTTGTGTTTAATAGCTCATATAATCCAGATCAAATTATTTTCTTGCCACAAGTGATGTGTCCCCCCAATAAAGAGAGACATTATCTGGCACACTGGGTGACAACCTCAACATAAGGCTTGAGCGGCAGAGGTTTAAATGATCTCTGAACATACAGGGTGATACTCTAAAACAGAATTTAGGTAAAATGATACAGGAAACTTTTCATTAACACTGCCTGTTATCAAAACATGATCACAAAGATACTTCATTGAAGGAAAAAGAGCTTAGGGAATAGTGGGTTTTTGTACATGATGGCTACTTTTGACAATTATTCTTGAGTGCTAGGTACAAGTACAGGGATAATCTTCAGCTATGGAATTAAAACAGCAAGGCTACATGACACCACTTCCAGCAGAGGCTATCTGGTGAGATTGTTGGAGAACCAGTTAAAAAGGTGTCTCATTTTGATTAGACTACTTTTTTTCTGGTAACTTTGTACTTTGTTCAGGTTCATAGGCAAAGAAAGAAATTAATGTTCCTTATTTTGACCCCCAGTAACCCACTGGCTTTGTGTTCTTCTCTTTTAGAATGAGAAGCACTGAATTTCTAAGGTACTATTAAATAGATGCATTGTCAGTAACGCTATGAAAACCCCTACTCTTATACAGTTAATTAGTCTTGTTACATTAATTGAAAACCATTCAGAGCTCAGAAGTGAATGGAGGGTGCTCTGGGAAAGCAGCCAAGCTTTAGGGGTTTGAGAGAGGGATGCAGGCTGGCCATGCCTCCCCTCAGCCTGCGGCAGGCAGGGACAGAGCCTGCGCCGGGCACTGCATCCGGCCACGCTCCCATTCCAAAGGGCTGCTGAGGAGCCACACATTTATTTCAAGTGATCACATTTAGTAGTGGTTAGAATAATGAAAAAGGTGCAAGGGGAAAGCCTTTTAAAGACTTTCAGCAATTAAGAAGCAAGGAAGGTATCTTTTTGCACTGACCATACTGAGTCATTGATACTGGCTAATTGCTGCTCAGAAAAGAGCTATGCCATCTTGTAGATGTTTGCAATCCTCAGAACACAGTTTTGTCTTTTTGAGTTTTAGGTGTTTTTTTTTTCCTGCTGTTCCTAGTTTGATTCTTTGAAAAACACAATGTTAATAAAATAATGATAGATTGTAAATAAAAAGGTAGATCAATATTCTGTTTATACGCAGATACTGAACTCTGCAGTGCAGCAAATAGAAAAAAAACAGGACTAGGATGAAAACATTTTTAAGAGCTGGATGACTCAATGTGAAGACATGTTTGCTCAGCTCTTTCTGAGCTCCCACTCTAGAAGAAAACATAAAATACAGTAACAAAGTGCCTTATGATTTCTCTTACTAAAAGGCAAAAATGTAGAAAACCAGAAAATTAGGACTTATATGTACACTTGTATTCTAGCTTCTGGAAAATTGAATTGCAGTGCACTTATCTTCAGGAAAATAAATGTTTTTGTAGTGGATTACCCTTGGCCCTAGACCAAACACCCACCCAACAGCTCTGTCACTCCTTTTCAACAGTCCAGGGGGTGAAAATAAGAAGTGTTCCTGGTCTAGCAGTAAGACAGGGACATTGTTTAACAGTTTACAACATGGGCAAAAAGGACTTGACTTAGGAAAAATTAATTTATTTTAATACCAATTAAAATAGACTTGGTTAGAGAAACAAAGACAAAAATTTAAACAACCATCCCATCATTCTTAAATATGTTTATCTAGAGGATCCCTATCCCTGGCTATGGGACTCAGCTGTGCTCTGCTATGAATCTGTTGGAGGCAGATGGGATGGGCTGTGTCCTCCTCACAGAGGCACTTTGTCAACCAAACCCAACAGGGCATTTGGTTCAGAAGCATGACTAAACTTAAATATGAAAGAACACTGAATGTCACAAGGAAAGCCTCTCGTTTTACCTTTGGAGGTAATAACAAAACGCTCTCCAGCATGGAGGAGGAGACTGAGGGGAGACCTCATTGGAGCCTGCAACCTCCTCCTGAGGGGAAGAGAAGGGGCAGACACTGATCTCTTCTCTCTGGAACACAACCAAAGGGAATGGCACAGAGCTGAGTCAGGGGAGGTTTAAGTTAGGAGTTAGGAAACCATTCTTCACCCAGAGGGTGGCTGAAACAGGCACCCCAGGGACATAATCACAGCAGCAATCCTGACAAGAGCTCAAGAAGTATTTGGACAATGCACATGGTGTGATCCTTGGAGCAATCCTGTGCAGGGTTAGAGTTGGTCTTTGATGATCCTTGTGGTTCCTTCCAACTCAGGATAGTCCATGATTCTATGATTCATGAAGATTTGTATATTTTTTATATTCTTGTGATAGAAGCTGATCCAAATTAAATCCAATTGTGGATTGAAAGTTAGTGGTAGCACTTGATTTTCGGACAAATATATAGCTCTTCAAAAAGTCAGATCATTTGCTTTCTGGAATATTTTGACAAGAAAAGATTGAAAATGGATGGAAAAGATAGAAAAGAGTCAACCCTTTTGGGATATAATGCTTCGAAACAGAGAAAGGTGTTGATAGTATTATAGAAAAGATATGACCTGACAGCTCTCTTCTTTGTATCATACTGTGGTTGGAACAGTAAATGTATCTGTCTTAAAAATACTGCCTTTCTAAATCACTGCAGAAACATTAAAATCATTCCCATGTCCTGAATACCCTCAGGTTTGTAAGATATTTTAGTAATCAGGATTGTCTTTAAATTCTGTAATTCACTGCTGTAGTATGGTTTTTTTCTGTTTTCATCTCCGTTTTCCTCCCATATGTATATCATAAATTATCCCCATCTCAGATACCTTATTAGAGCCATCCTTATTCAGCCATGTGCATTGTCTTTGACTTTTTCCTACTTTGACATTTTTTTCTTTTTAAACTACAGATCATTTTGTGGCCTGAGCTCTTTTTGCAATAATAGAAGAAAACTAGGAGCAGGGCATGCATTTTTCAAAAATTGATACTTGAATTATTAAATGTGTCTCTATTCCCATGTGCAGTGACAGTCAAGTAGAAAATGGAAGCTGTCTACAATTTAATCATAGTACATACAATAATAATTAGTTGTTATTAGGACCCTGATTTTCACTGTGATGTACAAGCAGAGAAACGCTGAATTCGTAGAAGTGAGGTGTTGTGTGACTTGCAGTGCAGGACTGAGTAATTTTTTGCACAAAATTGCACTTTTTATTTATTTCTAGTGTTTATTTCTGGTGATGTTATGTCACTCTAAACTTTTAATTGCACACAGTGAATACATGACACTAACTGGTATTATAATTTAAAGAATCCATAGCTTACAAATAATTAATTTTTAAAGCAAATCATAGTAGTAGGCATATTCTAGAAAAGGGATAAGAGACCATGTTCTTATTTCTATGTGATTCCTGTTTAAATTGTGTGTTCATGCTACTATTTTGTAATTAAATGCCAGAGTCTCAGCTCTCTAATGATAGAAATTTGTTGATTACTACAGATCTTTAAACAGCACTCAGGCACATACTGAAACAGATTGATAATGCCAACTGGATACAAAGTGGGAGTGTTAAATTCTGCTGCCAGTTTCAGATGCTTTGAAACACTTTGGGAGTAGAGTTCTGGTGGCCCCAGCATGAAGATTGTGCTAAGCACTGTAATATAACAAAAGGTGCCTATCTCCACCAGCCTAAATCTAATGCAGAAAAAGAGTCATGTTGACCAGATCAATACTCAAGTGACACAGGGCAAAGGTCATAAACACAATGATATGAAGATATGAAAAATTCAAAGTCTAATTATCACAGCTATGCAACTGAAGGACTGACAGGAAAGATGTCCATAGTCTGTTGAAGGACAAGTGAAAGTCTGCTTGTGGCACTGTGTGGATGCAGCCTGGAAAATGCCAGAAATAGCTTTAAACATATATAGCTTGTACTGAACATGTGGTGCTACTAATGACTACATTTTGTGTACATGTTTTGCATGTCAATAAATTAATTAACCATTTTAAAGGCACATGGTGAAAATGATAGCCTACAGGGTTTTGTTTAAGGAACTGATTAGACATCTATGAAAGAGAGGTGTAAGCTTGATTCGACTTGCTGGACAGCAGACACTGATGCTGGTGGTGATTAAGCAGAAGAGCTCTCAGCGCTTTTCAGTGGCTGTACAGGCTTAATTAAGAAACCCAGAAGATGAACCAGGAGCTGCTTCAGTCAGTCTTTGTGGCTGGGTAAGGTTGAGCAAATCTGGTTCCTTTCAAAGTTAGAATTCAAGGCAGACACTGGGATAGTGAGAGGTACCCTCTGGAAGAACCCATGAGCCCTGCAGCACATTGCAGGTCAGGATACTCACCCATCCTTCATCAAATGCATAGAATTTCTATAAGAAAAATTTTAATGTTCTATATTGCATGTTGGGGGGGTTGGAGCCTTTATTTTTCACCGTTTTCACAATCAATAGAGTGCTCAAACCTACACATTGCAAATGGCCACTAGTTCCCAAAGAAATTAAGAGGTACTATTTCTCAGGCTAGCAGAGTTTTCCCTCCCAGTTGAAGAATCCTATTCAGGACTATCTGAAAAACATGAGAAAACCCCTGTCAGATTCAATACTGCACCCCATCACTAACATACAGATCACAACACACTGCTTGCACGGGAGCTTAATTGCTGATAATCACAGCCAATTTTGCCACAAGTTACAAATTTTCACTACAAAAGGATTTTGTAAGGCCTTAGCTCTCAAAATGATGCCATGATATGAGACTTGCAGCTTTCAAGTAATTTCAGGCTGTCATAGCTGCAAACATATTCTTGAATGCGTGACTTGTCCACATCTTGTGGGTTTATAAACCAAAATGCAGACCAGTAATCTACAGACCTTCCTACCTTAGTGCCAATGTGATACACCTGAACACCTTTTTCTGCCCCTTACTAGATAAAACTTTGGTCTGAATTCTTAATAGCACCTTGATCCAACCCTAAAATAAGGAATTCCTTACTGTTCAGACTAAGCCCACCAAGTCCAGTGTCTAGAAGGAACCAGCACATTTCACTCAAGTCTGCTGCAAGATAGCATTTTGTCCCAAGCAAAGAAGATAAATTATTCCATACCTAGTCGTTTTTATTAAATGGATTTTCCACAGTATTCACCAACTGAATTATACATTTAAGTCACACTAGCCCACCATTTTTTAAAAGTTACATTTTTTTAAATTCACTTTCTTTCTTCTATTATACTTACAAGGGCCATTTAATGCTTTTGGTAATGTTGAACTTTTGAACTACCTTTAGTAAAAGCATAGTTAAAACTTGTAGGCAAAACTTGAGCTCTGCACCAACCCAGGCTTTCTCTGCTTGTGAAGGAATATTACCAGGCAAAAGAAAAATTTGCAATCATTTCACTTCTGAAAAAAAACCCCAAAAATTTCAGGTTATGGCATCAAGAAAAAGCCCCTTCTCTTTCATGTAAAAATTTGGTTTTACACCTGCCATACAGGACTAAATGTAGCCTGATTCTGTTTCACCATGATATATTGCCAGTTTCTGAGCACAGCAAAAGTGGTTCTATATTTAAGATTCTATGCAAATTCCATCTGCTAATGGCACTCATTTTTATATTCAAAAGTGGTGTACTGCTTTATGTAGATGTTTAGTTTCTATTTGTAGTTACTTAATGTATATTTAGACATTAGATGGCACTTGTCTAAATTTTAGATTGTATATTTAGTCTGTATACCTGTAAAGGTTCTTAAGAAGAATAAGGTATGGCCAACTACTCACAGCAAATGTTACTTCATGTTAATCAGCACATCATGAAAACACATAAGCCTTTGCTTAAATTCCTAACCTGCCTATATTTGGTCCTTATAGATAACATCTTCTCAAATAGAATTAGAATTATGGCTTTCTTATTACCTATTTCTACAATCAAGTTGGGTGTTCTGAAAGCAGGTTAAGGGAAACATGCCTTCCAATGTTTGGGATAATGTTTTGCTCATAACCTGTGTGCATGTAAATACTTTAAGCCAGGTATAGACCATGCTGCACATGAAATTTAACTTTTTCCATGGTCACTGAAAACTGAGCATACTATGTGATAAGTTCAGCAGAACAACCCTCCAAAGAGTCCCAGAGCAGCAGCAGCAGAAGACATCATCTGTGAATCTAACATGCTAAACTCCAACAGAGCACTAACACAATATTTAACGGCACCTCTTCTCACTGTTCACTCTAGGGAAGGAATCATCCCTTTCATACCCTTAGTCTGACACATAAAGTGTTTCAAACTCATAAAAGGGTTGAGTCCCTAGTTCAGTAACCCAGATGATCTTGATTCAGCTTAGATGCTCCCTGTGTGGAGCATTTTCATGAAACTCTCACCCTGCGCAGATATTGCCAAATCATATCTTTTCAGCCTTGCAGACCTAGCTCAGTACCAGTTCTATGCTTTATTTCTAAAAAGTTTGGGCCAGGTGGAAAAGTCTGGCTGTTGTTTTATTCATAGAAAAAGAGGATGGAAGAAAAGTTGTCACTACTACATTCCATAATAAACACCTCACTTCTTGGCTTCCAGTTGTCTGTAGTAAGACTTTACAACACCTTGAATAGTCAATGACCTCTCAGAGAACTTTTGTTACTCTGTAAACACTGAAACAGAAAAGCTATTATAGTCATTCCAAGTTCATGCTTATGTTAAATATCCTCACACCCTTCTGAAGCACAATGTCTTCTCTAGAACTGTGTTCAGAGCAGGGAAGAGTATTTGAAAATCCAGTATGAACATCTGATACCTTATAATCTATATTTTCTCTAAACTAACAATCAACACCTTAAACATATGGCAATTCAAAGTCAAAATGTTGATAGATATTTGGAATACTGATAAATCCTTTTCCTCAGAGATGTGGAATCCACTAATGCAAAATAACAGCTTTGACACTTCATGGAACACACACCTTTTTCATCCTGCCTAAAAGGCAATAGGTAGAGCAAGCAGAATAAATACTAGAAGCATAGAAAACTAAAAGAATATTTAGAAGAAAAATATCAAGTTCCAAAGCTGGTTGATTTTACTTTATTTTCAGGAACCCAACTTGAAATCAACCAAGTCTTTTTGATTTTTGGGAAGCCCCAAACTCCATTTCCAAAGACCAGCCTTGTAGGACAAGGCAGATGGGGAGTTCCTTGCCCATTCAAGTTCCTTTGAAAAGTATTGGCCGAAGTTGGTTTGAGTTTTCTTAGCTCTTCAGCTAAGCTGACAAGTTGTCAGTTGCTCTTCTGAAGGAATACATTGTAGGATGATTTGAGATTGACTTTTCCCGAAATCCAAATCAGGGTCCAGCAATGAATTGTATAAAGCTGTTAATGTAGAGCTTGTATAGCTAGTGTATAACTATTAACTTGTATAACATGTAGAACAGTTGCATCATCCTATTTTGCATCCACCTTTTTGTATTCCATGCAATTAAAGAGAGTGGCATGAAAAGACCATCAAATAGGTACAGGACAAGTAATAATAAAAGGTTTTATGACCATGATTCTGGGAAAAGTGTGTTCCTCACAAAGAAGTTATGCAACTCATTCTTAGAAGTGACAATAAAATCTTTATTCCTCTCCTTTCTCACCCTTTCCCATCAACACACAGAGGCACAAATTTTTATGCTATCTGTTGGAAAAACATACTTTATTACATTTTCAGATTTTGGAGTCTGTTTGTCATTCACCTAGTTTATTCACAATTCTTTATCTGTGTGAGGCTTTTGACAGCTTCATATACATATATAAATATACGTAAATTACTTCTTCATCCTGCCCTTTTTTTTTTTTTGGTTCCAGAAAAAACAGTTTTAAAATATTTTAGGTCAGATCTGGAAAGATTCACTGCTAAGTCATGCTGTTCTAAACATACTGTCTTGTAAATGAGCATAACTGGAAACTTGTGGATTATTATTTTAAGCTACTAGGATTCCAGTGTCTCCCAAAACTTTTAAAGCATTTGTAATAAACCTCCCAGCTAGACAGTCATCAGTCATATAATCAAAACAAGCATTTTTAGAGATAATCTTTTTAATCTATTTTGAAGCCTTGCATTTCACAACAGAGAGCACAGGATGATCTAGTAAGGCAGAACATAAACAGCCAAACTGTGCTGCAGAATTTGTAGGGATTTCTTGGGTCACAGCAGGCAAGCAGATTTCTAACTGTCACATACTATCTTCCTCTGGAATAATGAACCATGGTTTCTCTCTTTCACAAAGAACTTCAGATTTACAGGCTAAGGGTTTTTTTCTTTCTCTCCACACCAACTCTGCCCCAAGAGGAAATAAAAGTCACAAAATTAAAAGGGAGTTTCTTGATCAGAAACATAACGAAACCAAAACTGAGGGGATGCTGTCAGACATTTCCATGGAGCTTATTAAAATAGCAGGTACAACTTAACAAAATCCAAAAGAGGATTAGATATTGAGGGATAGTGTTTCTGACATATATCAATTAAAGATACTCCAAGGCATTCGAATGAAAGATCCAGGCAAAAACCTATACTTTTGGGTCAAATCACTTCCAGTGTATAAAAAGCTATGGTGGCATTTAATGTATGGGGGGAAAAAATTACTGCAGCTGCTTGCTGGAGTTTTTGGAACTGTGTTCTTCAGTCTATGCTACCTGTCACTGGCTATTAGCAAAGTCTGGCTTTGTTTGGGTTTGATCCAAAGTGGGTTTGACCCACCGTGTTAATTCCAGTATATACATTCTGTTGTTTATTACATTGATAAAATACTATCCTTTCACAAACTAAAAATACAAAAGTGCTACCTAGTGCTACAAATTAACAAAGCTGGAAAAAGCTGAAACAGGATTTTTTAGTTACACTGTTAGATTATGCGTAGTGGTGAATTCCTCTGAGGTAACTCATAAATTTGAGACAAAGACTTTGCCTCCTATAAAGTCTGAAAGGCGTAGGTGCCGCCTTCTGTAAATATTAATAATGGCTGCAGAGTGAGTGCCACAAGCAAAGGGCACTCAGTCACACAGAGCCAGCCCAACAAAACCCTCCCTACAACAGAGACTAATGCTTGTTCTCAAAGCTACATTTAAGATTGTGAATGTAAGGAATATTTCTGTACATTCCACAACAACAACAGGTGGATTAAAGACTGCAGTTACTCCTACATTGCTGTTTTTGCATTTTAATTTTTCTTTTTTTTTTTCCAGCATTTGGGAAAGAGTTGCGCTTTAGAGCATTTGCAGTGACTGCCCCAACCCAAAGTACATTACTAACTTCTTTAACCACACTCTAAAAAATACTCTTCAAACATAAACTGTTTCAACAGAGAATCATTTAATCTCTTTCAAAAATCAAAAATAAATAAATAAATACATAATGGAACTTTTCAATCACTGTTGAAGACAGCACCCAAAATTCTGCTAGCAATCTGACAGTCCAAGCAGGTGCCCGGCAGAGATCCTTTGTGCCCTGCTTCCCTGGATAATGAGTACACAGGCTCAGGAATGGAACACAAATCCGCCAGGAACCACTTAGGATCCTTTCCACTTTTTTGCTGCTCTGTCACTTTAAAATATCTCACAAGCATACCCTGTCTCAAAAGGCAGCTTGAAAGAGACAGAAATTGCCATGTGTGTGCACTCTCCTTTTGAATCCAGGGCAGATCAATGAGTGTTTATTTATCCTGAGCAAAGCAAGTGATGTTTTTTTCAAATTCTAGCAGACAAATCTCCCACTGCTGAACCTGGCAGGGCAGGTCACACAGAGCTGGGAGTGGGTGCAGGACTGGAGCACGTTAGAAACCGGCTGCCTTGGTCACCAAGGGAGTACAATTACTTAATGACAGCAATTTACCCGTTTTACAGTTTGCAGTGCCAAGGAAATATCGCTTGTGACAGTGGAAACAAATCAAGCCTGAACTAGTAATTCAGCACAGCAAACCTGAGCTACATCTTCTAACACTGAAAATCATGGAATTTATTTCAGTGCTTGAATAAAGTTGTAGATACCCAGTCCTAAATAGATTTGTTGGCAAGTCTGGGACACCAGCCCTTTCAAATAACCAGAAGTTATGGATTACTGTTATATTGCTTCTAGCAGTTATTAACTTGATGCTACATTTTTTCTAACGATTATTCCCTGTGTGCTACTCATCTTCCAACTGTGAGAGATATTTGTTTGTGCTGTTTTCCTAAGCAACAGCTAATTCCCTGCTGAAAGATCATGCATAAGCAAGGGGCTATCGAACATGGCTGAAGTCTTTCAGTGCAAAAGGAGAAGACATTAAGAAAGAAAAGGGTTATTGAAACCACTCAAGGCTAGATTAATATCTTCACCTTTCCACATTAAATGAGTGCCTTTCAATTTTGTATAATCATCTGTTGTAATAGGAGTTCAGAAACAGGAAAAAATATTACCCTTTTCTATTTAAAATCACTTAAGGAGAAGAGACAGGAAGGGATTTGGTTTAACAGGTAACGAACTCACAACAATCACCAGGAATAACGTCACTGGTGCACAGGAGGGGAAATCCCAGCTATATGTATTTTCCCCTGTTTATGAACAGCTTTGATGATTGCTCCTAGTAAAATGAAACAAATGTAAATCACAATGTGAAAGAATCAGTAATTAAACTAGGGGGTTGATTTTTGACTAAAAAATTAATTAGCCCAAAATCTAATATTGAAAGGTTTTTACAGTTGGATAACTTTCAGACCAAAAAACACTAGAAATCTATCACTGCTTTCTGACCTACTTTCCATGGCCATGGCTAATTCGATCTTCTTGCCTTTCATATCTCTGTCTCTGCCAACAGACAGATGAGCAGTGGAAGAACAGAAGAGGCAGGTTGGGTTAAGAGGACAGATCAAGACAAATCATTACAAGCAAGAGAGTGGAAGTTTTCAGAGACCTACTCCCAAAATAAGCAGACAGTTATTCTTATTAGGATGAAGTCAAAAGATGTTATTATCACAAATATAGTATGTCTCAAAAATCACCAAAAAGTGTTCATGTAAATGATCTATGCCAGGATAATGTCATGCCTGAAATGATTACACAACTTATATTTCAAACTGAAATGCTACAAGAAGTTAAATAAGGAAATTGAATAAATAGTAGATGTGTGGAAAAAAAAAATCAGAAATTAGAGGGCAAACTGAGTACTTCAGACATTTGCTACAAGAATTACTGGGTTTTTTTAAGAACTATGTATCTGCTTTAAAACATAAACAATTATAGGATGTGAAACCATCTTATAAACCCAGAAATCATACTTTTTGTTTCAATTAAACTATTTCACTTGGCCTGAACAACATAAAAGAATGTTTTTCAAGCTAATTGAATTTTGCTCTTTCTCCCTAAGAAACATTTCATATGTCCCAATTTCTATCCTGACTCCTCCTACATTAATTTTACTCTGATTTTCTAAGTAAATTAGGTTTTGGTAACAGTACTGTCAATTGACATCTGTGCTCCAGATCTTCTGATAGTTTTTCATCCCATGACTACATTAAAATACAAATTCAAATATATTAATTTCTACAAATGTGTCTGCTAATTGAGAGCTGTTTGAAGAAGGCAGACTAAATTGCATGTCCCTATGTAAAGCAAGACTGTGTAACTCCAGCAGTTTCCTGTTTTACAGGCAGTGTATACATGGACTAAGCCAGCCTCTGCATGAGCTGCTACGTGCCCAGCCAAACATGGAAGTGATTTAGGAGTCAGAAGAAAAAGAGGGGGGAGAAGACTGGAGTAATAGCACATCAGCATGTTCTGTGAGATGAGAAAGAGAGAATTAAGACACTGATAGGTTGAAAGCTTGTTTCCACTAGTACCATCCCTGTGACTCTTTCTCCCCCTCAAATTTTTCAGTATAGCTTCCAAAATGAAGTAGTCATTATTTGCACACTCCTAATTAAATGTTAATAAACTGGTGGTAAAAGCTGCATGAAAGAGATTGGGTGGGTAAACTTCAGATTTTAGGAAGGTTCAAAGAGAGATACCTGACACCAGTAACAAGTCCTTGATTCTGAGGATCTGCATCTTCTGACCTTGGCTCAGCTGTAAAACAGGCCACCATCCACATTGATCCACAGTTCCTAAAGGCAGCCATCACGCCTTTTCATTCTTGCCATTAGGATTAACTCCCTTTTTGAGATGAACAGTTCATTCATCATTGAAAACTGTATCTGGACTGAAAGAGATATAAAAGTGGCAGGAGTGTCAAGTCTCCCAAAGAACATGCAGATGTCTTCCCAGTCCCATGTTGTGTATACACTGCTGTAATCCTGTTTTAAAGAATTTGTTGATTTTTTTTCAGCCCTAAAGAGATAACTGGATTTTGTATTTTCAGTTATGATCCCAGAAACATACAGGGCAAGTTTCAACCAACAGTCTCAAGCTTTACCCTCTTATGCTGTTTTCTAGTAGAGCTGTGTGCTCCTCGCCACCATGAAATGACAGCATCTGTATTTTCATTTTTATGATTCCACTAAATTTAATTTTTACTTTTTTGTTCTTGCCTTCAAATTTCCCGTTCAGAAAGCCATTAATATTGGAAATGAAAAATGTTTCCAAAATGCCATTCTCTCATTTGTTATATTGCTTTTAAAATCCCCAAGAAAAACAAAACCAAAACCAAAAAAGTGAACAAAATCATCTCAAAAATGTGAATAAATCAGTAGAAGAAAAAATTATTAATTTCAATGAAATATTTTTTTTCCATTTGGAAAACACTATGATGATGATGAATTTTCAGTGAATTCCAGATGATGATAAAAGAAGGTAAAAATACAGAGGTTATGCAGCTCCATGGTTAAGGCTGTATGGTCTGCTACACCTTCAGCTAGATCAAATATGCTAGGTTTCACAATTTCACAATTACAAATTTGAAACTATTAATTCTTCAGAAAATGACAGAGCCAGACACACCATTTTTGAGTTTAATCAATAACTTTCTTTAAAAGACAGATGCTGTATTCTGCAGTGTTCTGGCCACAAAGAGAACAGGAATAGAGAACAGGCAAGTGGTTTCACTGCAACTTTCAGTTTCAGGGCTGCTAATGAAGAGTATTTCTTTCAAGAGCTGGAGCCATTCTTTGTGCATAACACTGCTATAGATTTTCTCTGGAATAGACATTTTGTCAGAAAATATAGTTAAAGTGTCTGGAAATACTTTTGGTAACATTAAAATAATTACCAGGAAGTGAACACTTTACTATAAATGTTATAATGCTTTAAAAACTATTTCTTTATAACATAGAAGATTAATACACCTAAAGAGATAGTAATGTACCTACCATTAAGACAGTGAAACTTCTCGAGGCATCTAGTAAATCTAATGTAATATTTGTGGGCTTTTTTTTTTTTTTTTTTTAACCTGAACTATGAGGTAAATATATGTGGGATGTTGATAAAATATTACATAGCCTAGTGACTGTAATTTTATCTATGTTGAGTAACCAGCTCATACTGAAAGGGAGTTAGTGACTGTGAGCACAGTTGTTCATATGTATTTGCAGAATCATAGCCTGCAACATGTTGCTTTTAGAAAAGCAGGCTCAGCTAGGGAAGAGTATGAAACACATATAGAAAGAAAGTTCACCTTTGAAAAAGTAGTCTTTCATAGTGTTTTTTTAAACCAAAGAGGACTTTGTTTTTGCTGTTATTCAGAAACAATGATTATTTTATCATTTTCTGCTTCCATCCTTTTTTTTAACCTTTGAAGCCATATTTTTGTAAGAAATGGAAAAAAATTACTTCCCTCAGGATAAGAGGAAGAAATTTGTCATGTAAATCTACCTAGTTCAAGCTCAAAAATTAATGACATTTATTTATTTATTTATTTATTTATTTAGTTGTAATATTTTGCCTTCTATCTTATATGGACTAAAAATATTTTCAGAGAACCTTTTTAAAGAGCAAAAATTTTTCATATACTGCAATATTGCTTCAATGGTCTTCTAAAAAGTGTTTCAGAACTTATTTTATAGTTTAAAATAACACATGCTTTTTATAAGAATGCAATGGAATACTTGATACAAAATTCTATAGATCTCTACTGAAACGAATTATGAATCTTCAAAGGTCAGCTATAAATATATTTTCTAATGCCTTTGTGACTGAAAAAAGTTTCCTAGAAATGAGTGTAATCTTTGTCTAGATTGTCTTTTTCAAGGAAATCAGAGTTTGGTAATTTCTACTTATTAAATTGTTTTCTCTAACTATCTTGTTTACAGGTACTCTGCTTTGTTCATCCTGTCATAGCAAAGGAGAAAAAAATAGACCTGTTTGAAAGGAGCAGCTGGCATCATTGCAAAGTGAACTGAAAGTGTGTCAGGCTATGGAAGAACATAATTTCTTATTCCTCAAATACTCAGACTTTAGATCCCCAGGACACCAGGGTCTCTCTCGTGGCACTAAGCTGGACTTCTCTGAGAACTGGAATCATCCTTCAGGTGAGTATGATATGCAGTTATTCAACAGCAACCAAATAAGAAACATTTCAATGTCTTGCCTTCAGTCTGACTCAAAACCACACCGATGAGTAGAGCTTTTGCAGCTTTTTTCCCCAGAAGTAGTAACACAGGTTATTACTCAGTTACTAATCAGTTGACCCAAAAGTCTTCTTTTGAAGATCTACTAGCAATAAGCAGTGCTCAAAGGCTATGTGATAATCCAGGTATCAGATTCAACAACCTGACCAAAGAATAATATGAAAATAGAGCCAGAAACAAGATAATAGATCTCAACACAAAATGCAAGCATTTTAAGGGCTAAGTAATTAGTGACCACCACATGATACCAGATACAGAAAGGAAACTCAGCAACAAATGGACCATCCACAACCACAGATAAAACTCTGGACATGTAAAAAAAAAAAAACAAAGAAGTGCAAAATACAGCTTAAGTTTTAAATTCAAGCAATTAAAAAACAAAACAAAACAAAACCACCAAAAAAAAAAACCACACCAAAAAAAAAAAAAAAAAAAAACCCACACTACTCAGAGTAACTCTTCCTCTTTTTCCTAGATGCCTTTGAGGCATTCAGTGCACTCAGCTCTGTTACAGAAATCTGAGGATTATTTCATGTCAAAAAATGTCTGGAAGGAACTGGAGAGTAGTAATTTTAAAACAGTGCTAAATGCTGACTTTCCAGTGCTCAAGTCAATGCAGCAATAATTCATTCTGTCTGAACTGTTGCAATTATGAATATAACACAATGCTTTGTGTCATGATTCCCCAATTAGTTTATTTCAGTATAAATCCACACTACTGCTGAGGGGTTGAGCTTGTCTTCCCCTTGCCTCTTTCCTGTACCCTCTCTGGTGCTAGCACTAACACTCAGGAAAACACATGGTGCAGCAAACAGATCTCATGTCCATGAAAATTATGGTTAGGGGTTTAGTTTTTTAGTTTTAGGGGGCTTTTTTAGGTTTTTTTAAGCAGATCATTGCCATATAAAATTCACCTTGTAGCTTGATGAATGTTCAGGTCTGCTCAAGGGCCAGGATAAGAAAAAACAACTAAAACTCTGCTGACTGCTGTTGGACTCCCAGGTCATGGGGAAACCCTAAAAATGTGGCATAGAGACTGTTGCCTACTGTAGCCTTGCATAGGAGTAATGACAGTGATTCCTCAGTTATCTCTCACAGTTTCTTTTTCTGCCTGGAAATTCATGTATTTTTATGTTATTTAAGCAATGCAGCTGCTGTAATAATAGTTATTTGAGCATCATTAACTAATGAGAATAATTGCCTATTGTCATCTTTATTAAATCCCTCCTTTTAAATTGTTTTTGAATAGTTATGCTTCTTTCAGTACTTCTTTCCCGTAAGTTGAATAGGATGAGTTTATTTCCATAGTGTCTGCTAACATAGGATGTTGGTTTAATAATTATGGATTAAATCCCTGTACAAATTAAATCAAAAGCATCTCTCTTATTGGATTGCCGCTTCAATTAACCCATTGCCTTCAAATGCAGGAACTCTGCTAGAAGACTTCCAAGCCTCCATTCCTTTCTGCATGGGAACCAGCATCCTTACTTGTGCTCTAACTTCCCCCAGTCCATATAGATTTTAGAGTTTCTCTGACCTGCTGGGAAGGGACTTGTATTTTCCACCCCCTCCACCACACACACACAGACCTCCCCTAGCTGCCCTTAGACTAATTTAAAAGCACATGGAGAATTTGGCAGAGACTATTGCAGTGCAGTGAATGGAGCCATTGTAGTTAGTAAGGGCTTCATGAACAAACAGTGTCATAACATACTTCAGTGTCATAACATAAATATATAACAAATTAACTAAATAATGAAGGGGAAACAAAAACAGTTTCTAATGCCTGGGGAGTTATAGAGCTTATAGCTGAAATACCAGCTTTAAATAAATATTTCCTTCTGGTTTTGTTAACACAGGTTGCTTTACTTTAATACACAGTTATATTAAAATCAATTATAATGTATATTGGTTTTTGTGGCTATAATTTGTATTTTCTGCCTTATGTGTCGCTCACTCATTAGGTTCCTAAATAACAGAGAACACACTTAGTCAGTTGGCATTTTCCAGTGTTTTAATTGCCTGCTGTGATATAATTATTGTGACATTTTGGGATGTTTTTAACATCCTGAATTAAATATTCTGACATCCCACAGAGCACTTCATGAAAACAGTCAAACTGTATTCAAGTCATTAGGAGTCTACAGTTGTCCTTTAATATTAAAATTATTTTTGACACAAAAAATGCAGATAAAATTAAAGTGCTTAACAGTTTATATCGTATGTCAGTTTTCATCTTTAAAATTTTAAAATGTTATTACCATATAATGAGCAACTGTGGAGCTCAAAATATCACATTAATTTGTATTTTATTTTCCTTTTTTAAAGTAGCTTTTAAAGAATGTTACATAAGAAATCCTATCTACAAAGCTTAGTTTTTGGGGAATTTTCACAGCATAATTTCACACAAATATTTTAAAGAATAAAATAAATCATTTCTTCTGATTCTTTTTTTCATAATAGCTGTGAAATACTGTACATTTTTAAAAATTCTTTTACTTGCCAGAAAATAGTTCATGACAGAATATAAAATGCTTTGACTTTCAGATTAGTCTTCATTTCTGCAAACATTAATTATTTAATGGGTTAAATAATGAGAATGACATATGTAAAATAAAATGTTGCGAATTAGTTTCTAACAATGCACAAGGATCCTTAAGGTACATTAAAAATAACAAACAGCCATTACCCTGCCTTGGTTTTTTCAGTCTTGTTTTTGCAAATAGTTTAGAATGGTATGTCCTGGTATGTGCTGGGACAGCATAGGAGAGGTTTGGGGACCCACAGAGCCAAAACGGTCAGCTCAACACAGCTCTCCAGTCCAGCCCCTCTGTCCCTACCAACACTGCTACAAAAATGTGTAATTTCATCAGGGATGGAAAGGGATGAAACTCGGGATACTGAGGGAGGGGGTACTGCACACTGGCAATCTCGAGATCGCACCCGGTCCCCAAACTCTCATATTCTGCCTTCTGCACAGCACTGTACTGAATTGCACTACAGTCACACTGGAAAACGAGATATAACCTGCCACTAAATTACATCAGTGAGAGAATGGCTCTAAAGACACAAATTGCACAAGTCAATGTTGTAATATATACCTAAAGTTTCATTTACACTTACCAGTGATTCCCCCAAAACTCAAATGAAATTCTCAATTCAGATTCTCACATTTTAAGGACAAAATAATTATTTCTTTTTATCTTAATGGCAAATTTAGCTACTGTATGACATTAATAATTTAAATTTTGAAAGATTGCCTGTATTCTCCTGATACAGTTTTAAAAGAAATGCATCTTTGTAACACTGAAGTAACATCCCACAAGTTTTAAATGTAAATATGTATGTTTTAACTAAAAATATATTGGGATACTGAGTGACCAAGGTCCATGCAAGATGCATGGAAAGACTTTATATTGTGGAAAGACAGTAATTGGTAGAGAACCAAAACAGAAACTAGAAGTGAGGAAGCAACTGTAAACAGCACTATACTATGTTGGCATCAATTTGATAGCAAGAATGTAGGAAGTGAAGTTCTTTCTGTTTCTTAGGCAGAATACAGAAAAAATCTTCTAAATCAAGTCAATTATGTGATATAAGTGATGAAGATGGCAATGTTACTGAGCACAGTGTGTGCAAAATTAATGTTCATTGTAACTTTGGTGAGAACCTGGAGAGAGAGATGGTGGAGATACAACCAGGGGACAAATTTGCAGCAAGGATGTTACTTATACAATTGCCTGTCTTTTCTGAGTTATCACTTACTTAGGTGAGTACTTATTTACTTCATATTTTTTTATGATTCACATTGACTTGAGTATTCCTTAGTGTACTTATTACAATGAAATTCACTGAAAAAAAAATCACAATTAGATGATAAAAATCTTCAGTAACCTAGCTGGCATTTAATGCTGACACACTGTCCACACATTAGGTTTCTATGCAGGCTTGAGTCCTTTTCTGGTCAAATCACATTTTCACTTTTTATGTCTTTAAAACAATATCAATGACTTAATTACAATTCCAAATAGCAGATGTGGGGTTTAAAAGTCATAGGGTTTGCACCAACAGGATATCTGAGCAAATATCCTGTTAAGTGAAACTTGCAAAGATATGGAACCGAGTAATTAGAGATTAATATGGTTAAAATTAAGCTCACAAAAAACTGTATTTGCATTTATAGCCAGGAGCAGATCACCAGTAGTCTTATTTTAGTCTTATATTGAACCACTTTCCAATATGTTAAAAGACCATAAAATTCAATGAGACCAAGTTCAAGGTCCTGTACCTGGGTCAGGGCAACCCCCAGAACAAACACAGGCTGGCAGGAGAACAGATTGAGAACAGCCTGAGGAGGAAGACTTGGGGGTGTTGGCTGATGAGAAGCTCAACATGACCCAGCAACGTCCACTCATAGCCCAGAAAGCCAACAGCATCCTGAGCTGCAATAAAGCAGCATGGCCAGCAGAGCAAAAGTGCTCTTTAATTTCAAATGCAAGACTTTGAAAAGATTTTCTAAAAGTTTAATGGGATTTTTTTTACTGCAGGAATATCTAATAAATATGTCTGTGTTTATATGTTGAAAGATGCTAAAAGACTATCTCCTCACTTTGTTAGAAAATAAGCACCCATTTAACAAAAAAACTTTATTGCTCTAGTCATTGAATTCATTACTTGCTCATAGTATGGAGTTGCTGTCAGGTATTTACTCAACATAGTACTTCAAAGAGTCAAAGATCAAAGTACTGAGTAAAATAAAGCTCATATTTCAACACCATCACCAAGGTATTGCTATTAATAAATTGGATCATTATCTTTACTGAAGGAATATTATATTACATCAGCATTTTAGTTCAAAGATTACTATTCTCAAGCATGTTTCCCACTCACTGCCACCTACTATGTTACACTTCACATAATGGAACTGGTTTAGAATCCAAAATCTGCATTCTTTTCAGATAAAAATAAGGCATACGATATGTACTAGAAGCATGTGTAATAGTGTCCACTCCTGGCCAGACATCTAGGCCAGGGAACAGATTACTGCAAGTCCAAAAAAAAACTCAAAAAATATAAATAACACAAACATAAAACACAATCACCAGTACAAAACTCTACAGGTTCCGTGAGAAAAGTCTCCTGCTGAAATGAATATAGATAGCCCTTCTGTCTAGAAAAATGCTATAGGAGTTTTGATGTTTAAAAACACAAACCATTTATACCCAAGATTTTCAAGAGAAATTATAAAAACTATAGTGCATGAAACAGATTGCAGAAAGTTTCTCTCTTCTTATGAGATATATAATAATTTTGTGAACACCAAGTGCTCCATTGCCAGTGGTTCACCTGCTAACTCTATGGGATTCCCCAAAATTATCTAGTGATAAGCCATCTTTGAGACTTAAGCTGCCAGGTTATCTCTGACAAATCCTTCTTGACAACACATCTTCACCTCTTAAATAAAAAAATTTAACAAGGTGATCCAGACTCCACACTTGGTTCCAACTGCAGGGATTTAAACCTCTCTCCCTCAAGAAATATCTGTAACCATGAACTTCTGGGTGATTTGGGGGAGAATGTGCCCTCTCTCCATACTGCTGACACTGTGACATCATGCAGAAAGGAATTTTCATAAATTGAATTGGAAAGGGAGAGCCCAACTTTAACTTGTAGATTAATAGATTGAGATATTTCTGTTAAAGACAGGAATGCTCAATAACAGTCTGCAGGTTGTTGTAGCTGCCATTACAGAAAGAGATGTAGAAAACATTTCAACTGCATTTTCTGAAGGGCCTAATTGTTGTGTTGTGTTTGTTCTACTCTCCCTTGTTTAAGTTGAATTGTTCTGTTTCCCCTATGTTAAAATGGTTCTGCCCAGGTTCTCCCTCCCCATTACATGTCAGTCACCCTGATCCTTATGGTTTTGAATGTATCCATTTATACCCCTCCCCAGTTACCCCAGCCACCCAATGTATCCTTCCCTCAACTCCACCCCAGGGCCTTGCCAGTCACTCCCTGCCCCCACCTTTTTATCCAGAAACTTCTCTCCAAGGCTTGGAGTGATTGGCCTAGGGACTGGGGCCCCTCCTTTAAGTTGTTTCCATTGGTCTTTTCTGTATGTCAATCCTATGTACCCCACTCCCCCCTGGATTCCCATTTGTCCCTTTGCTGGATCCACCCCTACCTCCCACTCTCTTCATAAGCTCATGAAACCCCTCCATCAGCTCTCTTCAGTTGCTGGCTACCTGGGATCCACATTAAACCTGGACTTGCCCCAACCTGAGTGCGTGCTCTCTTCATTTCTTGCTGGCAGAAGCCTCAACACAGCCACGTCTTTCAGCAAGGCAGCATTGCCTGCTCTAACACAGGGTGCTGACCTTAGGCGCAGTCCCAGACACTGAGAGTGGGACGGTGCCCCCTGAGCTGCAAGCGGTGCTGGCCAGCTTGCTGGGATGTTTGAGAAGGTCGACCCTTCTCCTGTCTAGCCACGCTGCTTCACCTAATCCTGTACTAAGTATTAGGTATGCTCTGAGAATACCTCCCAGATGAAGCTGCTTAGAGGATTTGGTAGAGAAATGGTTTCCAGATTGCTGCCAGACTAAGGCAGAACAGAGGAAATCTCCAAGCAGGACATACACAAAACCAGGTATCTGGACACATATACACATTAAAAGGAAAAGAAGCAAAATAAGTAGCAAACGGCTACTAATGAAGGTCTTTTGGGATCATATTTTATGCTTCATGAGCCTTGTATTTGAGCTACTATACAATTCCTCTGATTTTGAAGTTTAGTAGTACTCTCCCTCCAAAAGGAATAGCAATATAGTGGGAAAATAGAGGAGACAAACAGAAGGAAGTATATATACTGCAAGTTGTATAACCCATCAGGCTTTACAAGGCAGTTTGAGCACTGGAAGGCAGTCAGTGAACTCACCCCAGTGCCAGGCAGCTGTGCTTACAGACCATTTCCAGCCCCTGAGCATGGGCTGTTCACACTGGCTCAGATAGCGTTGCGCTCTCTGAGGTCAGCAGGCCTAGCATGAAACCAGGGCAGGAAAGAACTTTTGGTATGCACTTAAGTTCATAATTAGGAAAGTGGGTAAGTGGATGCTTGAAGTTAATCACCTACTTAAGTGCTTTCCTGAATTAGAGCCATACATTGGTATAACTGATAACTATATCTTTACATAGACTCCATTTTGTAATTCTACACAGAAACAGGGAAAGAAAGTATTCATGTTAAAGGAAGTGAAATGAAGCTGAGTAAATTCTATTCCTGCTAATTTTGTTAGCTTTTTTCAGTGCTGTCACACCAGTTGGAACTTAATTTAGAAATCTGTTTGATTTTTGTAATGTGAGATTGGTATGTTTCTTAGCAATAGCCTATTTATACAAAAACATTTCATTTCCCTTTTGCATTTTGTTTTCCTACATATTATAACAATTTGTACCATTTCTTACCTCTATTGCTAAACAGATACAGTTGTTAGGTTTGCAGTAATTCCAGCCATAATTGTGCAGTGTATATGTTTCCTGTCCCTCACCCCAGTGAGAAGCTTTCTGAGTAAATATTTACAAGGACATAATTTCAATGCAGTTTAATTAAAATGTTGATTTTCAAAGAACTGTAAATACATACAGTTGATATTATTAAAGCATGTTTTAAAATCAAAATAAATAAGAAAATGAGCTAGAATTAGTATAATCCTAGTGCTCATTATAAACAATGGGATATTTATTTCTGAAATTGATCATTCAGCATGGATGGAATATTCTATGTTCACTGAATTAATGCAAAAACACTTCCACACCTTTGTGTTTACTAAACATTCTCCAAAATATCATAAGTGGAAATACCATTGTTAGCTGTTCTGAAAAATTCCAGGTTTCCATAAATGTAGTTTGTTCACACCAGAAGTGAGACAGATGTAGTTACAACAGTTACAGCATCAGCGAGGGCACTTATTAATCCATAGTTCAATATTTGCTCACTAAAAATTGTTGTTCAGGTTGTACTCACTGCATTTCATTTCAGAGGAGAGAGCTATCCCTATGCCTGTTATATTGCAAGTTTGCTATCACACTTTTCTGCAGAAAAAAAAATACCATACATAGCCTCGGTCTTGCATAGTTTAAACAAAGCTTTACAAGTGACAAAAATGGTTAAAGGATGACAAAAAAACCCCAATTATTTTGCAGATACAGAGCTAAATAATAAAATAAGAACATAAAGATATTTATTTTTATCTGTAGTCAAGTAAGTTATGATGGAATTATTGGAAGAGCAAGCACTTGTCCACATAAATATTCTGGCAAGACCAAGGCTTTAAGTTATATAAAAAATCCCCACCCAAATTCAACCATTAGCTCAGTTTCTCCTTTTTTTAAAGATGAAATCACCCAAAATATGACAGATCTATAATCCCTAAAAAGTAAAACAAACTATATCTGTAAAAAGTGCAAATTCAGAAATATTGAGACATATTTAAAAAATTGTCTGATAACTAATCTGTCCCCTACCTGCTAAGCCCCAAGAGGTTAAACCTTCCTTGAAGTTAATTTTTCTTACTCAGAAATTCCCCAAACTAAATACAGTCTGTACAAATGCCTCAACAAAGAAAAATTCTGTTTCCTCTAAGATTTAAATATTTGAGTACTAATGTTACTGCAACTTAACCCTAATTCTTTTACAAATTTGTTTCCTGTAGAAATTCACTGTGCTCTCTTCCTCAGATGCTTTCTCAGCCTCCTAAAAAGGCAAGAGTTTTCCACATCAAGTAGTAAAGAAATCACTTTATTACAATAATCCTATTATTTCACACCAACATTTTCTCCCAAGTGAATATGGTTAACTGCTCCCAGGGGAATTTCCCTTCTGCCTATGGACTTCACCTGAGCAGAGTGCAACATCCAGAGCTGTTCTCTCTGTACCCAGTCATTGATTTGGTAACAAAGAATACCATAGAGTAAGCTGTGTACAAAAAGTTCCATTGACAATCATAATGAGCCTGGTTCTAGCTCTCAGCTTGGATAATCAGGTTAGATAAAAATAGGCTTTGTGTTCTATTTTCTATTCTGAAATGCATCTCTTTTAGAAGAAAGGAAAGAAAAGGAAACAGATATTGATTATAGCCCTGTTAGTTTCACCTGGGGTAATTTTTGTTTAACATGGGGTTGATAATGTAGAGATGTTTTTGTCATTGGTTGCTGGCTGGGGTGAAACCACCACAAGCCCTAATTTAGGGAGTGGTGAGCTTATGTTTTGCATTTCTCAACTCTTGTACTGGGTAATTTTTGGATATATTTTCCTTTCCTCTGATTCTTTTGAAGTTGGCATATTACAGAGGGGTTTTTAATTCTGTTTTGGGCTTGCTTCATTGTTTTGTTGCTTCTTGGGTTGGTTTTTTTTCAATAATAAATCTGCTGATATTGCCTAAAAGCCCACAGTATGTGCTGCAGATGGGAGCATTAGAGGCAAGTGAGCAGATCTCCAAACAACCTTTCCATAAACTCCAGGATCCTCACTCCTCCTCAGTGAAAGATGCAAGAGGACCAAATCACTTAATATTTTGAGGAAAGAAGATTTACAAGTCATCATTTCTTAAGGAAGCTATACCAAAATTAAAAGAAAGCTCTCTAAAATGAAACTTCAAGAAGCTTATGGACCTTAGAGGTTTGTACACCTTGTTCCAAGAGGATTCCCTTACAACCTTTTCTCTAGCTACTTTTGCCTATTGCTTTTACAAAGAAGCTGTATTTCTTCTCAGTAGGCAGTAGGAAAAACTGTCATAATGACCCTTTCTTTGCAAACTTTTTCTGCACTGGTCAGGCCCCACTCATCCATGTCTAATTTTTTTCATATTTATAAGAAGGAATGTGAAGGAGAAAAACATGCAAGAATATGTTTCAACATTCCTTTTTTTGACTTCAGTTTTCATCCTGAGCTTTGCTTGAATGACAAGGAATTGCTACTGGGTTTTGTATGTGTACATAGGGATATTTATATGTGTGTATGTATGTATATGTTGTTTTGCTTCTGAGAGAGAAATATCTGATGCAGGTGATCTGGATTCTGCATGGAATTGAACTGTTTCTTCATCTTTCAGGTGCTTTTGTTGTTTTCCATGTTACAAACTGGCATTTTAAGGAAGCATAGTGCTTCTGAAGGATTTGGTTTACATGCATTTCTCTGCTCCATGGCATGTTATTGCTTGGCTGATTACCTCTGTAACTAAGAGGAAATATCTTTCCAGGTGATCAAAAGGGTGACCATTTTCCCAGTTTCCCAACAATTTCCACTACTGTTTAAGTTTCTATCTTTTGATAAACCTATTTCCTCATTTTCTCTGCTTGGTCATAGCACAGATGTTCTTCCCAGCGTAAATACTAGCTGTGGATGGTATAGCCAATTGCCATGTTGGATAGAGCAGCTGAACAACATATACTGTATGCAGGGTCACTGTGAAGTGCAAAAGAGAAAAGCAAAATCAAATAGCTGAATAGGTGCTTGGCCTGCTTGGTGACCTGCTGTATATCCATGCAAGGTCTTATCATGGGGGCCAATCTGAGTACAAGTTTCTGCTTCATTTGTTTCTCCAGCTTGCTTTTTTTCATGCCTTCCCCTTGGCTTTTGTCCTCTACTGTGTGTATATTTATCATCTCACCCTAGATATGGTTCTTGTATTACCTATTACATAAGTAACAGCAGCATTATTTTATTAGCAAGCTACAAGGTTTCAGTTCTAGTGAAACAAATAAAATGTATCCCAAATAATATAGGCTGAAAAGAATGGTGATAGAAGTTGTATAATAATGCTGAACATTTAATGATGAACTCTCTTCCTATCGAGATACCCTTGGACAACATTGATTTGTCACATGCTGTGTAAGACTGTTTATTACAACTTTGATCAGAAGTACTCAAATTTAAGAAACAATCAGGCCACAGATGGCAGTTAAGCTAGTCTTTGACTAAATTAATTGGTTTCATAATTGGGTACACATGGAGCTCTTTAAACATTAATCACAGTCCTCTTAGATATCTTTAACAAGAGAAAGTATGGCTGTTCTAACCAAATGCTTTGTGAAGCTGAAAATAACCAGGAAGTGTTGTTCTAGGGAAAAAAAGCCTCAGAATGCTGTGATTGTATTTAGTTCTGCGGAGATAACAAACAGCAAGATGAGAATCAGCATTTTTGGTTAAATTTAAGGAACATTTTGTAACTGCACAGAGGTAGGAAACTTGTTACTGTTATCCTTTCACTGGGCACAGAATTCAAAATTGCTTTGGATTTTAAAAGCTTATGCAATTTCTACAATTAGTTTTCTGTTAAATTTCTTCCAGTTTCACAGACCTGTAGATAAAATAGTGAAAGACTAGAGCCCACATAAATTATCAGCAAAAAATGCCGTTGGCTTAAGACATTCTGAGCATTTCTGAGCATTTCCTTTGACTCTCCAGTCTGATGGAGTGCGTAGCTCACTAGAATCTATATTAAGGCAGCAACACCTGACTGATGAATGTTGAGAAATAGCGGATTGTGAGAATGCATAAAAGGCTAAGAATATGAGAAATAATCTAAATAGGAAGTGCCTATTACAGGGGTATGAAAAGTACTCATTACGAAACCTTGTCAGCCAAATCTGATGAAGTGATGGTACAGCCTTGACTTGTAAAAATATTTGTGTAATATTTAAGTGGTTAGTTTTAATTTTTAACAGTAAAGCTCTACAGTTAAAACAGAGTTTCTACCTTAAAGAACAAAACATTGTCAGCTCTAACCCTAGCATTACAAATACTGTTGTTTCTTTAAGCCCAAGACTCTAGGACCAGAAGACAGGGGCCTGCCTCTTGGCTTTCCTTTGAAAGAAACTGTAAACATTTTAGTGCAGAAATGGTTGAAAACATACCTTGATCCAACCCTAAGCAGAGAGGCAAGAGAAAAAAATGCAAAATGGAATGTAATAGGCTAGAGAGTATGAATGGATAAGTAATAGATCTGAGTTTCTGTGGCATTGGGCCCAAACTTGAAGGAAAGAGATCCCAGCATTGCTTTGAAGAGCTGCACACCAGCTTCTCGGCCAGCTTGTTCTGCACTGTGGGGAGGAATTGCCAGGGAATAGAGATATCTAGCTGGGAAAACATCCTTCATGGCAAATGGTGGGAAATTAAAGACATTTTAAACAAGAGGAGGAAAAGAAAGAAACCCTCAAAATGTTTGGGTTTTATGAGGAAGTTGCCTAAGACAGAGAAGGAAAGGATTACTTCTCTTTGCATCTCAATCCATGAATACTTGAATTGGAAAGGCTTTTTCAAGGATGATCAAATTATGGGAAAGAACAACAGAAATATCACACTTTTTCTCATGATGATCTGCAGATCATCTCTGCTGTCTCCTTTTCTCAGCAGGAATCCAATGAGGAGCTGTTCAGTTTGTCATATGCAGCCTACCGTGGCTTCATTCTTTTATTAGCTAAGGGGATTACTTAATGTAGTCCTAAAAAGGAATACTTAATATAGATCTATACTTCTTCTGTTACTTTGTTTGAATTAGTCTAATACAAAAACAGTCTTTAAAATTACTGTGAAAATGGTAAATGGAAGAAAATAATAATAATAAAAAAACTGATTGAGAAATAACATGAACAAAAGAAAAAATCCATGCTTGATTTTAAAATCTCAGTATGAAAAAAGGGAAAATAAGAGAACATCTTGATTATGTTGAATTAACTGCCTTTACAAATTAGAAATGCTATTTTCAGTACATCTGTAGCACTACTGAGATTGATTATAACCACATGAAAAGATACTTATTGAGAACCAGCAGGTAAAAATCCAAATATTTCAAGAATGCAGTAATGTGAAGAAATCGAAGGTCACAGCAAACTAAACCCCACAAGACTGATCTAGCTACTGAAAGACTTGCATTACAGTAATAACCTTTTTTTCACCTTATTTTGGATTTGAGAAGTCATGTTACTCTCCCTGTTTTGCTAAAAGGAGAGTGAATTTCATACACAGTATTCCTTCTTTTCTTTTACTTCTACTCTTTTTCAATTCATGAAGTTTAGCTTGTAAATGAAGATAGAGAATGGGTAGGAAAAGAGGGAAAGGGGAGATCAGGGAGGATTCAGAATATAGCTTAAACGACTTGCAATTCAGCTAAAAGAAAGGCTATACATAAAACAGATAGGATGAAGCCTAAAGATGTAATAAAAGTAGTTGTTCTAAATCAATCCATTAATAGTTCTACTTCAAGAGGTGATAATTTTGCAAGTGATATTACAGGAAATAAACTGCCTTACCCAAGTGGCTACCACTCGGGGTGAATGCTGTTTAGGTTGGTTATAAAATTGCAGCCTATTCTATAAACTGCAGCTGAAAAGACGTGCAAAGGACTCCAAAACATGAATTTCTGCAGTAAAATCAAAAACATGCATACACCTTCCTCATCACTGACACTCCTGGGGAGATGGTAGAGACCTAAGAGGTGATACCCTATGCTCTGCTTCCTGGGCGATGGCTCTCATGGAGCAGCCAGCTTGAGAACTGGGTGTTGCTCATGCAATCCTTCATTTGTATTGCAACCCTTCAGGGGGAAGGAACCACCTCCTGTGATGCTCCACACATGATGTATCTTGTGAGATGCTCTGTTGGTTCAACTTTGGTACAGGGAAACCTACCCAGTGTGACATCCCATACAAAGAATGGTAGGTTTTGGGGAAAAAACTTCTTTCTTAGCTTAAATAATAATTGAGCTGTAGTCTGCAACAGAAGTAGCAGTCCTTGTCTTACTTAGCTTTAGCAAGTTCTTAGCTACTGTAATTGTAAAAGTCATTCATGAAGACATAAACAGTCCTTTGTCTTTTCAATTATAACACAAGTTTGGATTACCAGGGCATTCTCTGACGTCTGGCTCAGTATTTCATGTCCATCTCTAATATTAAGCTGCAATTAGTGATCTATTCTCTCTGGATTTAATAGCAGTATATTTTCAGCTGCAGAGTTGCTCTGGTGATGGCATACTTAAATTACTTGGCCACATGGGAAACTTTAGAGAGAGTGAGTGACATTACTCAGCTGTGTGGAACATAGGATAACAGTTTAAATGGAAGGAAAAACAGCCATATTTGATAGATAGTGCTATGGAGACATCACTTAGGACTATATATCGGATTTTACCTTCCCTCCAAATTTAATTTTAATAGCCAAATGATGACACATTAAAACAGCAGCCCAATCTACAGTAATTTGTTATTTTCTGGCATTTCAAGCTGACTGCTTCCACTAACACACCTTTTTCTGCAAGATTAGTACTGAAACAACATATATCATCCTCATAAGAACACTCTGAGAATAATAACTGTTTTACAATAGTATGATTTTGTACAATAGTACAAAACAAAATGTTTTACAATAGTACCAAACAAAAGTTTTTGTTGTGTACCAAACAATAGTACAAAACAAAAGCTTCTACTTATTTTGTATAATATAACATCATGGAGTCTTTCATATAGTTGCATATTAATATTTTATTTCACCTTACAAGCCTGCATTGTTTAAAGTTCCTTTTTTTTGACCTTGCTGACCCCTTTGAAGAACGATTCTATAAAGCAACATGATTTTACTATGATAAAGTGTGCTCAGCTCACCATGAAAGTTGTGTGATTATTTTTCTAGCTCTAAGAGTTTGTCTAAATACAATGCAGCCTCCATACATGCATTTTCTTGTGTAGCAGAACGTGCATGTGATGAGACCATGGCCCTTTGGCCCCTGTACCACCAGATCCTTAGTCTCTAAACAATAACAATAAACATAGACCTGAAAATAACCTATGAAAACTTCACTGTATATTCTAAAATGGTATATAATGGAGAGCTCTATTCATGTTTTAGTTACCCACATAAAACCAAGTGCATCTATTTTATAAACATTTACTGTAGAGTTTCATTATAATGTTTGCTTGCTACAAAAAAGGGCAAGTTTGATATATGGAAGTGACATCTCTATTTAACTAAAATAGCTGATATAAGTAAACAGGACATGAAGAATATTGGTGTTCTTGAAAGCCTGCTTGCTTTTCACTAAGCTAATTAGATGATGTGATAAGAGCACATCCGCTCAGACACAAACTTTAGTTTTTGGTTGCCCTAAACCTGTATACCTAGTTAGATGCTCACAGATTTAAGAGTACTACTGCTAGACCACAATAATCATATTCTCATTTTTTACCTTCCTATCCAAAGGACAAAGATGTTTGTAAAAAATGGTCATCTGCCTGAAATAATCATGTTTCATGTACTTAGAATTAGGTCAATAGCAGCAACAGAAATACAGGCAGTGGAATCAGCTAATGCCAATGAGAATCACAAAACCATACCCTGTAATAAGGAGACAGCAGTATTGTCAATTGTATATTCTACTGAAATACACAGTCTTTGAACACTAAATATATATATCAATATGTGATGTGATGTGATTTGGGGAGTTTTCCTGTGCAGGGCCAGGAGCTGGACTCGATGATCCACACGGATCCCTTCCAACTCACAACATTTAACATATCCTAAATTTTCAGGTGTAAACAGGTAATTTCTTTCTTCATCTTTAAGATATTTGATATTAAATTATAGTCTATCCACCCATCATCATTTGTAAACTATTTTGAATTTTATATGAGCATAGAGATATAAAAGATGTAAACCTGGAATACTTACAAATCATACTTCTTCCTGGTGATCCAAAAGCCAGTGGAGGAGACCTGAAGTTGCCTGACTCTTCGACTCTGTTAAAAAACTCATTCTTCCACTTGTGTGTGAAATAGAAACTTTTCCAATTGTTCCTTTTAGAGTTTGTTCTTTCATTTTCCCTTAATTTCCCTTCATTTTCATTTAGAACTGATGACAATGCAAAGAAATGTTTGGAGTTTAACTTTCAAGATTCACAGGGCCCCTAACCCAAATATCAGCAACATCTGCATTATGAACATATTTTTGTGTATCTTCACACTGATTGAGGTTGTCACGAAAATTCAAAGTCTAAACTACTAGATTAGGGACAATCTTTTTATCTGGGTTGTGCTGCTTGCCACCACAGACATGAAAGTGATAAATAATGGGCTGGCCCCTCTCTCACAGCATTCTTGCTATACTGCTCTACAGCTGCTGGTAGAGCTGCCTCTGCTGAACAAAAAAGAATGATGATGTCAGTGCTTATGGTGAAATATCCTCCAGTGTCATTATTTCCACCCTTCTATTTTCCGTTGTGGTATATCTTTTAAGTATCAATGATTATCTGCAATATTAATTCATAAAGCTATCACACAACCCCTTCAACTTTTAATCCCTTCTGTTTTACCAACACACAGAGAATTTCAAGTTTTACTAATTTCATTCATGTGAGAGAGGAGCTCACCACTGATTGCATCTGCAGAAGGCTTGCTACAAGGTTTTGACTGTTCAAGTTAGGTTCTTTTAATTACAATTCATCATTGCCCCCAGTTTCCATAAAGCAGCACTTATGTGACAAAGAGCCATGAAAAGTTGTCTGCACCGGAGTAAATTTCACCTTTGGGGACTAATTATAAAGAGTTTTTGGTGATGAACAATTTTGCAGTGTTTCAATAAGATAGTTAAATCTCCCCAATATGTTCAAAAATTAATTCAAAATGTCAGATTTTGATGGGGTTGTGGTATCAAACTGTAAGCATCTCTGAGTGTTTTAATTTCTCTTTACCCCCAAATTAATATGAGATGAAACAGGAAGAACAGCAGTAATGATTCTTGTATCTTCAAAAAAATTGTACTGGATTTTGACTCCAGAGCCATTTCTAAGTAACTGGCACTCTGATCCCACAAAAATTAGCTAGGACAGGCAGCTGAAATTAACTAAATTGAAACTACTTCTCACTGCTTCAGCTTCTGCCCTCAATCAGCCTTGGAGTTTTAATCCTACCCTAGTTCAGAAAACTGGAAATATTTCTATAAAATCAAGTACAAATCCACATAAGAAGTAATCTCTTGGCTGGATAGTAATTTTCATAGAGAAGAAAAACCAGTACTAATAATGTAAAAATAACATCCCTGAAAGTTTGATGAAGCAGGATCCTTGGCTTACCTGGTTCAGTTTTGTTTGGAAAAATTAAACATCTCCAAGGGAGGGAGTGGTCCAAAGCTGGTCTCTGTAGCATATCTGATTTCTAGGCAGTATTTTCAGAAGGAGTAAGAGTTCAAAACCTAGATAACTACAAAAATTCACTTGGAAATGCTTTCTTTCTCCTTTTTTTTTCTCCTCTCTGAAATCTGCCCAGCAAGGTTTTCAGGTTTGTTGCTTTTTCCTTTCATGCCTGGAGAAGTCTCTCAAGCAGGAGTAACCTTGAAACTGCATGAAAAATAATGTCAATTTCACAAAATGAGAGGGGGTGTAATTCCTTCCATATTCATTATTTAATCATAGAAACCTCAAAACAAAACTCTTCAGATGTGGGACATTTGTGTCCATATGAAACTGATTCACATCACATAAGCTCAGGGATTCAGTTAAACACCATTCATTTAAAATTCTTCTGTGTTGAATGCACTGAGCTCAATTACCTGCTTTACAGAAGTGACAAAGTTTATTTTTATGAAATTTCTTTACAAAAAATTATGTGATCTGCCATCTGTTCCCAAAGTGTTGTTTGTTCCAGTAGAAGCAGAACTGAACTCCAGAGACCTCTACAAGCAATCCCTGAATGTGTCCTTCACCAGTTAAAAAAAAAAAAAAAAACCTTTATGAAGTTCAGAAGGAAATATCCAGCAGGTAAGGTTTGCAGTGGATGCCAGTTCATGATAGATTTGTTTTTAACCAGTCTTAT
Source organism: Emberiza elegans (assembly GCA_024865655.1). NCBI lineage: Eukaryota > Metazoa > Chordata > Aves > Passeriformes > Fringillidae > Emberiza > Emberiza elegans. The sequence continues at coordinate 8,542,752 of JALJVW010000072.1, forward strand.
GGCAAAAAACAAACAAACAAAAATTACAGGAAGGATGCTATTAGTTTGAAACTTTTGCATTATTCAAATAAGGTTACATTTTATTTTGTGTGGGTTTTGTCTTCTCTGAGTTACCTTAGGTTTAGCCATTTCTTTGAGCTAAGACTGAAAACTGTTGCTGCTGTTTGGAAGGCCAGTATGAAAACCAAGGTACTTGCAATAGATCTGAGGTGAAGAAAGAGACTCATAAGTTGCTGCTTATTTATTGCTGGCTGCCATGATGAAAATTTAGAGGAAGCAACAGGCTGCCTGCACTTCCAGTCTTGCCATTCTCCTGATATGCTTCACTAAAAGGTGGTCAGGGCTCCACCTCTACATAGCCTTGCTTCTTACAGTCTACACAGATCTGTATAGGGATGAATGAGTGGGGAATAATTTCTTCTTTATTGTTCAAACTTGAAGCTCTTTTGCAGTTTCGACACAGTATTGCTGCTGTTAACTCTGCTCATACTCGAGAACAAAAAGAAAATTTGGTATAGATAGAGTGATTTGGTTCTTTCCAGCCTTGCACCTTCAACCCATATAGGGGAGTAAGGGGAGAAGCAATGGTGCCTTGTCTTTTCTATGACCTTATTAAATCATGTTTTCTATTACAACCTCCAAATAGGCACAGAAAATGTAATTTCTTGCTGAAGTGACACTGCTTACCAAGACTGGTATGAGAAGGAGAACATGGGGGAGGAGGAGGCACTCAAAGACAAACCAGGATCTGAGAAAACTGCAGATCTTGATTCTTCTGTCTAGGGAATTAAGGACTGCTAATTGCTCTCTTGCAAGACATGGGTAGCGATTGTCACATTAGACTGGTGCGGAGGGATGTGTCTTGCGCTGGAGGCACAGCACGGGGGTGACTGCGCAGAGCAGCCCTGCCGCCGGTCCAAGGAAGGGGCTGTCAAGCGCTCCAAGTAATCCAATCTGACGTTTGTGTGTTAACTTTCTTGCAGTTACCTTAATCTGACTTCAGTTTGTAGGTTGATAGTAAGCCTTCTCAGGCGTGCTCCCAGACACTGAACTAATTTGGTTCCTAGTTTTCAGGGTAGTCTTTTCCGAAGGGGTGGTGGGAGATAACGCTGTGTGACGCCAGGGAGCAAACCTACCTGTCCGGCTCTACATGACACTAACAGCCCCATAAAAACTGGACTCAAAACAAAGCCGATGAAAACAGACTGCTGAACCGGGCAGCAGTTCAGAGAACTTTGTAAATCTCCCTACGGAGTTAATCTGGCAAGCTGGCTCGTAAGGCACAGCGCTGTGTGACAGCCGCGTCCGTGCGGTGGTGGCAGGGCCGGGGGGGAGCGAGCTGGCGGCAGCCCAGGGGCAGGTGTGGGCGAGGGGCGGGAAGATGCGCCTGAGCCGGGAGCCCCTCTCCAAGCAGCGCCCAGGACAGACCGTGGGATGAAGGCGAGAACCGCGCCGGTTTTTGAGGCGTTCTGAGCCCGGCACTGTGAAGCGCGGGGCTGTGGGGCCGCTGGCAGGGCCGGCTGTGCTGCCCACCCAGGGAGAAACCTCGGGGGCAGTGCCGCTCCCCTCCTTCACGAACTACAGCTCCCGACGTGCCTTGCTGCCGCCTGCCCTGGCCGGGCCAGAGCAGGTGGCGCGCTGCCCTGCGGGAGCTGTAGGCCGGGGGAAATCGATGGGCAGCGGGACAGTGGCGGGCAGGCAAGGGTTTTCGGTTCTCGACCCGGTTCTGGTCCCGGCCCGCGGTCTGTGCGGGAGAACCGGGCCCCGGGCAGGGAGGGCGGCGGGGCGGGGGAACCGTGGGGAGCGGGGACGCGCGTCAGTCGCCCCGCCAGGCGGCGCGCGCGCTCCCCGCGCCGGATGCTGAGGGGGAGAAGGGGGTGCGCGGGCGCGCGCTCGACGAGGCAAAGGGGGGTGGGGGGGAGGGAGAGGAGCCGGGGAGCGCGCGCTCGTATGTAAATGAGCGGGCGTGAGGTCAGAGGCAGATGGAAAAGGGAACAGAAGGAATGGCCGCCGCGGCTCCCGCTCCTCCTGCCGCCGCCTCCCAGTGCCGGAGCCCCCGCTGCACGGCGGAGCGAAGGGGAGTCCGCCGAGAACTCGACTCCTGGCGGCACCGGCTCATGCACTGTGTGGGTAAGAGAGGGGGCGGCGGCGGCGTGTCCCGGCTGCAGCGGGGGCAACCGAGGGGCGGGGGACGGGGCGGCGAGCGGGGTCTGTGAGGGGAACGGGCAGCGGGGCGGGCGAGGCTCTCCGAGCCCAGATCTATCGAGTGGGCGGAGGGGGGGGGGGGGAGAGGGGATGGGGGAGCAGCTCCAGCGGCTTTCTTGGAGGGTGGGAGCGGAGACGGGGTCTGTAAGGGAGAGTGAAGGTCCTAAGCCGCCTCCGGGCACCAGAGGGTGGGTGTTACGGCTTTGCCTGGGGCCGCTGGGTCCCTCCCGTCATCGCCGACCGAGAGCCTTTCTCGGCTCGGGTCCTTTTGTCTCGGCTCCTCGTCGTTCGCGCGGTGAGCGCCGGTGGCTGCCCCCCTCCTCTCCTCCTCCATCGCCAGTGCCTGGGGGGCGGAGGGGGGAAGGGAGCCCGCCTCTGTGTGTGTGTCTGTGTGTGCGTGCGCCTTTAAGAGGGAGCCGCTCCTGCACTGACGGTTGGGATTTGAAGTTTTCCCTCCCCCTGGAAGTTGTCATGGCGACGGCAGCTCTCCCCCCCCCTCGCCCCCGGGGCTGCCCCGGTGGCTCTCGTGCCGGGAGGTTTCCCGGGTCACGTGACTCCCGCGCGCGTGTCCGGCTGGCGGGGGCGCGCGGGCACCGGCGGCGTTCCCGCCTGGAGGAGCCCCGGGACCGGCGCTGCTCCCGCTGCGCTCCGCCCGGGCAAACGCAGCCTCCCCTCCCGGCCCCGTCCCTGTAAGCGCTGGCATTCGGCACGTGTGCCGCCTCGGGGCGGCGGGCGCTTCGGTTGGGTTTTTTTTTTGTTTATTTGTTTTGTGGAGGTGGAGTGTGAACGCTGAGGCCGGGAACTGCCTGTTTGTATTGTTTCAATAGTCGTTTCCCTTCTTGGGGAAATAGAATCCTTGATCTTCAAGTAGAGCGTTAGAGTCGGTGCCGATCCTCCCCGATGGCTGAGCGGGGAAACACATCTAGTGTGGCTGGGAGGGTGAGCAGCACTTCATTCAGTGTTTCTGCGGGCGCTTGAGGACAGGAGCAGAGTAAGCAGTGAATACCTAACAAGCTGGCATACCTGTATTTACAGGTAATTAGTACTAATCCACTATCCATGGAGTTTTTACGTTTTTCAGTAACCTGATAATTACACACAAGCTTCTTGATCTTGCTGTGCTGCCCCAAGAGCACTTGTAAACACCTGTTATAACACCTGTATATATGTGAACATGTCTCTGTATGCTTGCAGTGTCTTTTTATTCCTTCAGGTTATAGTACTGTTTAGAAAATGGTGTTTTCTAAACACTACTACACTATATAACACTTTTAATAGAAAGAATGCTGTTTAATTAGAATATACAGGACAGCCAGTTTATTTGCATAGATGCTGTGATGAGGTGTTAAATCCGGGGATGGCTATCTCTCACAAGTGGCATGTTCTGTGGCTGCCTGTTATTTAATGGCATTTCACTTAAAAATTTAAACTGAAGTCCGGAAGTCTGCTTGACAGTGGATAACTGAGTCTTCTGGTGGTAATTGTATACTGTCAGATGTGTTTGAGAAACAGTTGCACAACACAACCCACACTGAGAAGTGTAAAAAAATACAAGAAGTTGAGTCTTCTACTGGGCAGATCTCCCGGGTTTAGGGAACTTCTTCAGAGTTGCCTTTTGGGTTGGTCTTTCACTGAGAATTGCAGAGTGCAGAACTGTCATATAATTACTTATATTTTACAGTGATTGCACTATGGTTGTGCTTCACATTCAGCTTTGTCTTAGTTGGAATAAAAGTTAAGGCTATGATTTCTTTGTATGTTCATGATGAGAAATTCAGTTAAAAGAATGGAACCCCGAGATTAGCAACTGCTAAGGAGAAAGGACATAGGTTATGGTTTAATAGTTAGTCAAGAGCTATCTCAGTGAAGAACTGTTACCTGGCAGGCCTGTTGAGCAGCCCTTATCAGAGAGAGAGTGTAAACAAAGTGGCAAGAAAGTGAGTAGTCAGGATAATGGAGGTAGAGTACAATTAACGGGTTTGGGCTGGGGTTTTCTTGTGTTTTGGGGATTTTTTCCCTTTACTCCTTTGAAATTCTGTTGCATTAAATTCTGTAAAATAACCTCCTACAATAGCTAAAAATCACTTATAAAGTAAAAATGGCTCATTGTTCTCACTTGCCAAAGTATTCCTAAGGATTTGAAGAGTCTAACAAAGTTAGTGTTACGTGGAAGGTCTGAACAATGGCTGGGTTGATGGCTGAAATGGCAGCATGGTGGAGGAGGGAGTGCTGAGTTTGATGGATTTGGAACTCTTCTCAAGAATCATATGTTTGTAGTGAAGTGAAAAAAACAAATAGTAAGGCAGTAGTCCCCCAGTTCTTGAACTTTTTGGATGAACAACTTTATTTTGATGTCTTGTGTCATTTACTGTATTGATACTAAATTTGGTACTGGCATTTCTGTAGTATAATTAATTGAACAGTGACATCATTTATCTTTCAAGGATTCCTCATCTACTTTCTTTATGGGAGTGGTAAACTGAGCCAGAGATAACGTCTCCAAGACAGTGGTTGAGGCTCACAGTGAGCACTGTTCATATTTACAACAGTGAGACTGAAATAATATTCAGTGGAGGGCTAGTGATGGTTAGGGACTTCTGCTTGAAGGGCTCAGTTGCTGAATTGTTCATTGGTCAAAGCCTGGTTGCAGATTTAGCTCTAAAGCCCATGCATATATATAAAAGCTTGGGGTTGCCAGTCTGATGTGTTAATTTGTGACCTGCAGAATATGATTTAAAGCCTTATATCAAAATGTTCAAACACTTAAAGAATTTGCAAAGCAAAACTGACAAAATTTCACTGACATTACTGAAAATTTGTTTGTTTGGTATCTAAACATACTTGAAGGTACGAAAGACTCCATGGTAAATGAATGCAATGTATTAAGGGAAATTTGAAATAGGTGTTCAGTACAAAATGTCTGTTCAGCTGGAAATCTTTGTGTGTGTTATGTTGAGCACTGACATTCCTAAGATGCTTAGACTTGTGCTTATTGGGTGTTCCTAGCTCTTGCGTGACTCGATCAGAGTTCAAAACTAGATGTTCTTAAAAAGCACGTGGAGATCTCAATTCTGTTGTGTCCTTACAGCTGTATAGGATGTGCTAACAAGTATTGCTTATTCTTATCAACAGTGCTCACTGGTCTGTTTTGGCTTAGGTACAGTCTTTGTGGCCTAACTAACACAAAATACCCTAATTGTAAATTGTGTATTTATAGAAAAGTGCCAGAAACCTCAGGGTTGAAGTACCTGAGTTGGCCAGTAACTGAGTTCTGTGGTGGTTTAAATTATCACAAGGATTAAAAAGTGCTCTCTGGTGCTCTTTGCATAGAACTTTGTCATATGAATTGATTAAGTCTATTCCATTGGATTGAGAGGCTTTGGCAGTATGGACCTGTAAGCCTAGCTTTGTGATTAGCCTTAAAAACCAGGATTTATGCAGGTTTTTTTCAAGCAGTAATTGATCCCACTGCCCAATTTCACTTGAACTTCATAGGTAGAGGGTTGGCAAGTACTTCGAGTTCCCATTACTTTCCTGATGAGGCACAGAGGAGAGACCAAGTAATGGCAGGAAAGGTTCAAGCTCAGGGTTGGGCTTTTTGCTGTGTTATCACAGTAGCCTGTGGGTGGGGTTTGGAGCAGTAATATGGGGCTTTTTAATGGAAAGTGCCAGTAATTCCAACCATGGATGTTGGAATCTTGCTAGGACCCTGCAGTGTGTTGTGAAAATACAAGTGTCTAAGTAAAACTTTCATTTTCAGTGAAAAATTAAAATATTATTGCTACTTTTTAAAAAAAAAATACATTGCTGTTTGGGGGAAGGGCAGAAGTTTTACTGTTCCTCTGCTGCAGCTCAAGGGCACACATTTGACAGGAAATAGCCTTGGTATTGCTTTCTCATGAAAACTGAAATTTGATCAAAATGAAAATCCATTTTTGTATGCCTGTGATATCTAGCATACAAATACTCCTTTACTCTTGTTAAATTTTCCAGTTTCCTTCAAAACTAGGATCCATTATTGCATCTAATTCTGTTTTTATAGATCTAAACTTTCAATTTTTATTTTGTTTTAGTATTTGAACTTCTGTTCCACCTTACTGTTTTTGAACAAGCTGTCTCAAAAGTGTACTTTCCAAGGAGAGGAATTCCCCCCAAACAAAAGATTTATATCTGCTTCATTTAGTGGTATCCCCACACTTGCACCACTCCTGCGTTAAATACCTCATTTCTTTATTCCCACAATATGCAGCAGTGTTCTCACTTTCCATGTGGATGTAAGTACTTTGCAGCAGGATTGTGGTGGTTTTTATTTGTAATCCTGCCATAGTTTTAGGTGATTTTCTATGGTTGCCATTGCAGTAGTGGGAGAACCAGTTACTTTACTACACATCTGTAGTGTTGTTGTGTATCTGCTAATGATAGTTATGGTGGCTCAGTGCTCTGTCACCTGTCAGGCCACTAACAGATGGCATGCAAGAGTGACTTCAGCATGATACCTGCTTTGAACTCTTTTCCTTCCTTGGCACTCCAGCACCTTTAAACAGCCAACAAGCCTGCTATGGCCATAGTGCCATCACCCAATATGATGGCAGTAATACTGGTATAAGGTGTTCCTCTGATCTGTTGTGCTTTGAGCTGTGATGTGAAACCTTTGGTGTGATTCCAGCATGAAGCAGATCAAGGAAGTAATCTCACTGTTACTGCAAATGTCAGAAGAAGAACAGGAATTAAATCTAGATCTCAATCACAGCACAGGTTCACAGGCAGTTTTTGATGCAATGAGGGAAGATGGTATCATGTAAGGGAATAACTCAAAGAAAAAAAAAATACAGAGTCGGGTGTGTAAGTGGGCACTAGCATTGGACACTTATTGTGAACCACAGTTTAAGAATGCAATAAAATGCCATTTTGCATTGTCAACAGTTCCCATGGAACTGTTACTAGAATGGAGTAATTGCAGTTCTGACTACATGTTCATGCCTATTGGATGCTTGCATCAGCATTCATTGGACCCCTGTCTGATCTGTTTTAACCCAGTATCTGGTCAACTGGCTGTTGCAGAGTTGGGGGTTTGCAAAAAAAAATAACTCTGATAGCTCCTGCTGCTAACATAAGGAAAGGGATGGGCCTTTGCAACAGAAGCAGCATGGGTAATAACAGAAAGGAGCCACTGGGTTGGTTTAGCTGACAGGAATGGAACACAGTTCTAAACATACCATCTCAATTTCCCCTGAACAAAACAGGTTAACCAAAGAGGGAAAAATGGTCAGTGTGTGTATATAGGTCATTGGAAGTTGCTGCAGTATATGTATTGAATTAACTGTCTTTAGACTGAAGTAAGAGAAAACACATGGGGTTTGTTTTGTGTTGGACTACCTTTGTTTCAAATGTGCAGTGTTAAATCAGCTTCTTTTCTGTATCTTGTCACAATCCGTTTCAACTCATCAGCTTTTCTCTCAGAAAGAAGTAATTACCCACTGCTGTCATATGTTTTTGAAGAGCTATCTTATGATTGACCCTTGAGAGAAATATCTATGTGGTGAAAACAGTACAAGAAAAGTTAGATTAATGATACCCAGAGATTTAGTTGAAAAGACAAAGGGAAGGAGTTCTGTGTATTTAGCTGTAGATGCAGTGCTAGTTCACTGATCCCTTGAGAACCTGAAATTGGAAGGATCTGTGGAGCATAATTTTTATGAAAGATGAAACTGTTCCTGCTACATAGACTAATCCATGGATTGTGTGGCATGCATGCAGTGCTTGGTTTGAATTCTTTGCACATGGAACAGAAATGTGTTGCTGGGCATGCAAGCAGATAGACATATCTGCAGTAGTGTTGATAAAACCTGTGATTGTTTTTTGTGCTCCCTATGTCTAGATACTGGTATGTGGAAGCAGTTCAATTTTTAAGTGTTCCAGGAACTACTGTAATCTTTGTCAGTGTTTCTAGGCATAGCTTGAACTTTCTTATTGTATGTTCTTATATGGTAGCTGTTTACTTTATATGTGCTGATAGAGAGCTGAGAAATTTAAACTCTGATTTTCTACTTTATAGGCACTGAGAATTTCCTAAGCTGGAACTTCTGTAAACCAAAACCATGGAGTGCAAATAAAGTCACTGCAGCTCCCTCTCAGTTCTTCCCTTGATTGGGCATTTAGTAACTGTGCATTCTAATGCTTGAGGTTGGTAACTTTCAGGGGATTTTTTTTTGTTGATGCATGACACAGTATTGTTGTTTTTCTTTCTGAACTCACTGTACCTACCTTCATGATTTATGTTGACTGGTGTGACCATTCATTTATTAAACAGTTCGACAAACTAGACTATAAAACTAATCTAGCTTAACACTAACCTAGAAGACAGGAGGAGAAACGTAGCAGGAGGAAGGAGAGGAAAGAAAAGGTCAGATCTAATTTAACTTGGATCAGTTTTCCAATCAGGTTTACAGTGTACCTGTTTTTTTCCCCTGAGTTAAGTGTAAGTAGCTTTAATGGGGAGAACAAGGCTTCTGATTTTTAGCAACTGCTTATTTTATCAACATTTTTGGGTGTTTGAAGAGTGTAAGTTGGCTGGAGACTGTTTCTAACCAGTAAGACTGTTGATGAGAGAGAATACAGTACCACTAACAATAGGATCTTTCTACTTGTTCTCCCTTTGTAGTAGAACTTGTCTGGTGTAACAGTGAACTGCCCTTCTGTTTTAAGTTAACCTGGGAGGCCTACTGTAAATTTTTTTGTCGTTGTTGCTCTGGGTTGGTTTTCTGTTAGTTGGATCTCCTGAACTCCCTTGCTATGTGAGGAAAGTAATAACAGGTATGTGTTGTGCTGATCAGTTACCAGATCAGGGTGTGCTGTTGAGGAGCTGTATTCCAGCTACTCTCAAGTAGCTGGGGCTTGTGCTGCCTACAGCTAAAATGGGAAAAATTAGTGCCTCTTTCCCTTTTCCACCCTTGCCTGTTTTATTTTTCAGCTACATTATATGGGTGTTTTGAGTACATGGTTACAATGGATCCCTTTTTCTGGACTATGACTCAAGTATCAGGGCTTCAAAGTAAGTTGTTGTTCTAACCTTTAGAGTTCAGTGTGTTTATGTAGAGGTCAGGCAGAGCTTTATAGACTTTACTAACTTAAAATTCTTTGTCCCAGTTAGAACTACTGTCTTTTATGTTATTCTTGAACTTTGCTCTCTTCAATGTGCTTGGTGGGAACTTTGATAAGATAAGTTGGAACATTAATAGAGGTTGGAACAGAGCTGAATTACTGTGGTTCACATGTATAGTATCAAACTTCTGAAAAGTAAGATGACATTCTACATTTCGCTATCATGCATTAGGAAAAAAATCCACAGAGCACAAAACCAAACAAAATCAAAATCAAACACAACCTTGTTTGGGGATATAAAGTTATGTGATACATCTCTTCTTTTTCCACTGCTAATCTACCACTTTATCCTTCCATTTACTACAGGCATAAAGAAGCCAGGAAGAAGTGAGGGAAGAGTAGGGAAGATGGATGGTAGTGGCTCATCTGTTTGAGCATGTGAGGGCACAGAAGATGCATTGCCAAGAGCAGAGAACTCTGAATCTGCAGAAATGCGCTGAGCTGTGGAGGCTGAATTCCTTTTTATGGGGCGTGGTCAGCAGCGCGTCACTCTGCAGATCAAAGAGCCACGTGTCAGGCGTTTTTTTTGTTTCCACTTCTGGCACAGTCCAGGTTCCTGTGTAGTATCTTGAGAAGCTGTATTAACCCCTTCTTAGATAAACGTCCTCTTCTTGGCAAAATTCTTCTAGCATCTCAGTTACTGCTCTTGTGTTTGGTTCTCAACATCCATCCAGGCTTGTATCTCCATAGCAGCAGGTGTTGTATTGCAGGAATGTGAGCTGGGTAAATGTCACTAGATGTAATTTTTTTTCTGTTTTAATTGGTTTTTTTAAGTTTGTTGGTAAATGAAAGCTCACTGAATTTTTGACCTCATTAAGTCTGTTCCTTGCTTTCACTTTCTCTATAACTTACTAGAGTCCTGATATCCAATTATGAGACATCCTAGCTTTTGTGGCACCTGGGGATTGATTGCTCATGTTCAGAGTGCTGTTCAGGGGGAAAAATTACTGGTTTTCAGTGTGTTTTATTGTAAAATGTTGCTATTTTATTTTTGAAAATGCTAAATCTTCAGATTTTAAGTATTTATCTTCCTCCTTCCGTGGTTCCCAGCTTCTTCAAATCATCTTAATTAAAGGCTAGTTAGTTGTACATGTGAATAATAGTTCTCACTGTCATAATTCCACTTTTATGGAATTTTATGGAATATTTAGCTTTATAAACTAGCTTTAGTACATTTCTAGTCTGATGATCCAGTAAATAGGTCAGAAGGAAGTGTAATTGATCTAGGGTTGAATATGCTCCTCCTTTTCATAACTATTGTCAAAAAGCTTTGTGTATCTTATTTAAAAGTTCAATTTTCAATTTGAAAAGCAGTACACCAGTTAGTAATGCCAGGTTAAAATGCTACTGCTGTAAAACTGCTGGACATCTTTTGATTGATAATGAATTTGTATTGCTGCCATATGTAATGTGGATTGTAAAGGACTGCTTTAAAGGAGCCCTCCTTCTGATTACAGCTGGCAGTTTGGCTCACAGAACAGAGTGTGCCACAGCAAGGCCCAGCTAAATGTGAAGATCTGACTTCACTTAAGTGTAGCTGTTAAGCCCCCTAATCTGAAAATGGGGGAGGATTATCAAATGGCTACTGTTTTGTGACCTTAGTTCAGATCTAGGTCATTCTGGTGTTAGCCATTGGTGGGGGGAAGAAAAATAGAATCTGAGTTTTACTGCTGCCTTAGACTGTTCTGTGTATGGGCTTGAGTGCTAGCTGTGACAAGCTGTTTCAAAAGATACTGTGCTATCAGCTAAATAATGCAGTGATTGTGGAGTTTCCTGTGATTCTGGTACATGCTCCTTCAATTTTCTTATTCTTCCTAGACCATTTCTGTCTTTCTTTCCATCCTTCAACTTTCATGAGTAGTATTTGACTAGAAATAAACTTGAAAGTGATTCAGTACAATGATTGTTGGGTAAATAAGGTTTATAAACTCACTTCTGCCGTTTTGAAAGGTGTCCCTACCCACAGCAGGGGGCTGGAACTAGAGAAGCTTTAAGGTCCCTTCCAAGCCTGTTCTATGATCCCTATTGGGAATTTTGCCACCTGTTGTGTGTTCCACTCTATTGTGGCTTTTGAGCTCAGAGATCTTCCTGTGATATTTAGAGAGTTTCAAAGCTGTCCTGATTGAAGTCCTGCCACACCTCTTTCTCTCTAACTCTTCTTCAGTTATAGTTTTCCTGTGACCTATCAGGAAGTGAGATCCTTTGGTCAAAGTAATTTCAGCTGTGCAGCTCTTATTGGGTTCTTTGCTTCATTGCAGGTATGTTCCTGCTCATCATTTAATTAGATGTGAAATGAAATGTCATTTGTTTATCTTTGAGGCCCACATCATACTCTCTGCTGATGCAATGAGTTAGAACTTCTGATGTACTTGAATGCTTCTTTTAATTGTTGATTAAATGTATTTAGCAAGGTAAAACTTACTCTTAAAGAAATTGTCTTCTTGAGGCTGGACCATCTCCTTCAGCATTACTTGTTCTTGCATTCCCCATTTTTTGTCAGTCCTGTGCCTATTTTACATGCACAATACCCCGCAGGCTTGACAAAGTTTTGTGTTGAGATGCCAATTGATGTTGAAATTGGTTAAACCATGACAACACATCTGTCCTAACTCTGATGTACATGCCACTTAATACCAGCCTGCTCTAGAGGTGTCCAAAAATATGCACTCCTGTTCCATGTCACCAAGCCCTCACAGCTCTCTAAGGACCTCAGAAATGTGAGGTGGCTCTTGATTTTTCGACCTTTCTCGTTTTTCTTAGGTGCCTTACTGCAATTTGCATTAATCCCTTAATGCTTTTTAAACACCATCAACAAACCTTCCCTTAAACTCCATCAGACTGGTTAGGATATATTGGAAAGTACCTTTATTTTTCATCTGCATCCTTTCTGAAGTCTACTGACTCCAGAACATGGGTTCTGCTTTAGTGAAATAGGATTTAATAAGAAAATGGTCCATTTGGAACTTGTGGTGTCAGTTTTTATATTGAAACATTGGAATTGTCTGGAGGGCTCTGAGCTTAGCACTGATGTGAAAAACTGCACTTCAGTACTGACTCTAGATCAGCTTTGTGCACAGCTCTCAGACGCAATGGTAATGAGCCCTGGGTCCTTCGTACCTCACTGTCACTTGCACAGAACAGAGCTTTTTCTTAGAGTTAGAGCTTTTCCACAAAACATCAGAGTTTCACTGGAGAATTCATATTAGAGATAAACTGCTTAGTAAGTCTTAAAATAGCAGAGTTTTTGAGCAAGTGTTTGTCAGTAAAAATCAGTCCTGTCTAAATTACTGTTGTCACCTCTGGCAAGAGCTCCTTGTCCCACAAACCTTTAAAGAGTGAACTAAAAATTTAATGTATCATGGATTTCTTTTTTAAGTGGTGAGAGCTTTCTGCAGTTACACTGCAGTTGCTTCCTGCAATGTTACACTGCAGGAGAAAAAGCTGTGAGGGAAACACACTGTAGTATGACCTGAGGAAACTTGCATGATGAATTTAGGTTATTGAAGTCTGTGATACTACTTGCTGCATGTGTCTCTTAATCGGTGACTTGTCCAGTGGTTCAGGAAGGAGTTTTGCTGGCCCACACCTGGCTTTATAAGGCCTTTACTCCAGGCTGTCACATACAGTAGTAGTTTGAGAGCTGCTATTTGATGTAACTTGAAATAATTTCCCACTCCTTCGTGTTGTCCGTGGAGATCCTGACATCTTTTCAGACTGAGGAATCGAGTCATTCACTTTGCCTCATTCAGCCACCAGCACAAAGAGCCAAAACAGCCTCTTCTACTGTTGTTTGTGAGAGCAGTTACTTGGTAGTGATTTGGATGGTGTGTGCTGAAGAGCTGTCAACTCTCCTTTGCTCTGTGGGGTGCTGCACTTCTCCACCTGCCTTTAACTGACCCGGTTA